>CAJGYO010000007.1:7355840-7955840 GCA_904845875.1 Miscanthus lutarioriparius | reverse complement strand
TGGCAATGGTTCCTTGTGAAGTTGTCTTTTGCTTGTTTGTGAGGACTGCATGGAATCAAGTTAGGTGTTTACAAGTTCAATTTGATAGAGTGGACGAAGTTTATGTGCACTTACATCTACATGCAATTAAGAAAGGACAGTTTCTGTCATATTTGATAGCACTGGATGGCTCCCCTCTCCAAACTGCATGGAAGCCTACAATGCCATGCTTCAGAGTGTATGAACTATTAATCCAATTGACATGCTAAATGAGTTTCACTTACTTGACTAGTAACTGGTGCTTCAAAACCCTCTCCAAACTACATGGAAGCCTACAATGCCATGCTTCAGAGTGTATGAACTATTAATCCAATTGACATGCTAAATGAGTTTCACTTACTTGGCTAGTAACTGGTGCTTCAAAACCTTCAGTTGATCCTCCTTCTTGGCCATGATCCACATTTGGATTGTTTTGAGGTTGTAGTTCAGGCCTAATCCCAGCCTTCCTCAGCTTGCAACCACCTTTGTTATGCCCTTCTGTTCCACAATAAGAGCAAGTAATGATAGTACCATGCTTGGACATTTTAGGACCAAACTTGCCCATGACTTCATGAGGTTGCTTCCTTCTATTCTTGGGTGGCCTGCCAACTTTTTTCTCATAGACTGGTGGAAGTACATTTGGTCCTTCAACTTTCTGCCACATGCTCCTATCTTTGCAAGGATAGATTTTGGGACCATATGCTTTTAGGTAGGTTGTAGTAGAGTAGCACTCATGAACCATGGACTCAGAAGGAATTCTCTCTATCCTCAAACAAGATATAGCATGAGAGCAAGGGATACCAGTCAGCTCCCACCTCCTACAATCATACTGCCTAATGCCTAGGTCCACTGTGTATTGTCTATCCAACACATTGACCTGAAAAATGCCATTACCAGCAGGCTGTGCATAACAGGTGTTTGCCCACTGAGAATTCTTATAAAGTTTCTTCCTTATCTTGAGGCAAATAGTACCATCCCACACAATCCCTACATCCTTGTACTTTGTATGATACATTGTCATCAGTTGTGTCTTGACTTTGCTCTAGCATGCTCAAGATAGGCATTTCTCTAGCATCTAGTATGTATTTATTAAACACCTCACAGCTATTGTTTAGTAGAATATCACACTTGGAGAAAGTGCTAAAGAAAGCCCTAACCCAAGTATTTGGTGGCATCTTTTCTATCCATTCAAAAGCTTTCTGGTTAAGGACCTTAATCTTCTCCATGTTCTCATTCCATCTAACTACTGTGGTTGACCTAGCACAATCCAGAGTTGGTTCTTTAAGTTCTCACCTTTGAATTGCATCTGGAAATTGGAATAAAGGTGTCTGACACAGAACCTGTGTTCAGATTCTGGGAAACCTATGCAACAACTGGTACTAGACCCTGCAAATGGATAAGAACAAATTAGCATGAATACAACAGCTGCAAGTTAAGAAGATGTGCAAAAGCTAGTACCTTCTGTTTGTTAGTCATGACAATCCATGGGTATGTGTTTTCAATGCCTAGGTCTTGTTTCAATGTTTCCAAGAACCACTTCCAAATAGCCAGAGACTCAACTTCTACAACTCCAAATGCAATTGGATAAATGCAGTCATTTGGATCCATTCCAACTGCAGTGAGCATTATCCCTCCATGCTTAGTCTTAAGGTGGCAACCATCTAGGTAGATTATAGGTCTACAACCAGCTAGGAAGCCCCTCTTGCAAGCATATAAAGAAACATACAAGGATGAGAATAGGTTTCCAACAAGATTAAGATAGAAAGTGCTCCCTGGATTGCTTCTTCTCAATTCATGTGCATAATCCCACAACTTATTGTACTGCTCTTCTTTATCACCAAGTATCTGCTTCATAGCTAGTCTCCTAGCCCTAGCAAGTGTAGTTCTTGGGGGTGTCAAATTCCATTCCTTTTGGACTATCCTTGCAAAGTTAGTTAGTGTCATCTTCTTGTCAGCCTGAAATGACTCTAAGTATGTATGAGCAAGCCACCTTGAGGTACATCTCTTCAATGTCCACTTCCTTTGGCAAGTGTGCTGCCCATGATAAGTCTTGATCATCAATCCCTGAGTCCTACTATCACTTGAAGCATCTAAATTCTAAAGACACTCATCTGCATAATGAGCCTTAAACCTTTTCTTCTCATTCCTAGGCATCTTCATCTCTACCCTCTGCTTCATGCTATATTGTGTGATAGCCTTCCTGAACATCTCAACTGATTCAAATATCATGCCAACTTTAAAGATGGGATTGTCTATGTCTTTACTTCTGAATGACTTAAACCTTAGACCTTGTCCTTCTTCATCAGATTCTGGCAATTCTAGCTCAGATTCATCTGTTGACTCCTCTCCATAAATAGCCAAAGATAAAACCTTTATCCCCTTCAGTTTGCTACCAGCAGCCTTCTTGTCCTTACCTTTCTACTGTCCTTTGCTGCCAGTCTCCTCTGTAGCATCCTCATCAACATAGTCCACAAAAATATCATCATCATCTCCTCTAAATCAAAATCACTATCACTGAAATCAAAGTCATCTTCATTGTCACCATCATCTCCATGCACATCATGCTGCACTGATTCCTGCTCCATTTCAAAGTCATCTTCACTGTCACCATCATCTCCATGCACTGAATGTTGCACTGAATCTTGTTGCACTGAATCTTCTCCTTCTTCCTTCCCAACAAATCCTCCCTTGGTTGGGCTGATTACTGCAGGCAGTGAAGCAATTGGGTTTGCCACTATGTCATCCCAGTTTATGCTAGGCATGCTGTTATCATGATCAAAATAGATAATAAGGTTCTTCACCCTGTCAACAATGCCAGTCATCACCAATGTCTCTGAATCTGACTCAATCACCCTAAGTCCACGACCAAGGTCCATTTCAGGAAGCAACCAATATATCTTCAAAGCATCTATTTTAGGACATTTCAACTCATCAACAAAATCCAAGAACCACAATGGAGACCAGGTATCTACCTCGCAATGGTCAAACCAGTTCACTTTTCCACCAATGTAAGCCTTATCCGACTCTTGACCAACAAAGAAACCATAGTGGTGCACCTCAACAGTGAACTTGTGATCAGCATCGCCTACATTGAACCAAATGATGCTCATTACTACTTGATTTATTTAGGCGACACCAGAAACCCTAAACCCTAGCCACCAAAACAAACGAAATTGGCCTACACCAGGAACAAGTACATGCACACCACCGCATCCTAAAGGCACTAATAAGAAGGTTTTGAGCTTCGATTGACTAACCGTAGTCCGGCGGTGGTTCCCCTTCCGGTCGCAGGCACGGCGCCATGCCGCAGATTCATCGCAGTCGCAGCGGAAACCTGCGCTCCCCAGGTACGTCTTGTCATTGCTCTTCCGCAGAATCTTGCAAAGTCGCCGACTTTTGCCTCCGTCGCAAGCCACCACGCCCCCACCGCCGCCTCGCCCCCAGCACGCCGAACTTGAAGAAGACAGGATGAGATTTTGGAGATTGGCAGATACGGACGGGCCTAGTTGCATAATGTCACCTGCGGTCGGTATTCAAACGTGTGGCGCACGTGCTGCCACGTCGCCTGGAGGCCGCGCCGGATGGGAAATGGGCCTCCGGTGAACCAATGGACAAGTTCAGGGGCCCGTTATCCGCGTTTGCAAGTTGGTGGACCGGAATGGCACATGCTGACAAGTTAAAGGACCGCCAGTGTATTTCACTCATTCTGAAATATGTGTTGAGACGATGCTGGAGGGTCTCACGTCCTAACTTCGCTGCTTACCTTTGTGCCCAACATTCTTTAGCTATGTTACAAGATTTTGTATGGCTTTCTCCCCCTAGCTTAATTGTCTGCAATTTGATTGTAATAACTCTATTTAAGTAATGAAGCGTGGTTTAAAAAAAAGAAACAGTGAAGGCAGAAAATCTCCTGAGCTGGTAAAACAGTGGCGGGCTTCGTTGCGGTACCCCAAATGACTATGAGCCGTTTATTGATTTCGATCGGATGGTCACGATGAACTGTTACCTCCTAGGAGGCAATAGGTGAAATATATATTCATTATTTTTTATTTTTAAAATAAGATAAATAAGGAAAATTTTAGGTATAGAAAATCTTTTTCCAAGATATGATTGATACATCCGTGATCTGATAGATATGGTAAACCTTTTTTATTTTATAACTTTGGACTTGATATATTTTGATTTGCATTAAATTTTTAGCGTGTGTATGCATTTTAGGTGAGAGTGGATACGTGACATGATTTTTACCATGTGTATGCAAATTTTTTAGCGTGACACATTAAAGATTTATGTGCAATATGATTTGCATGTGCGTGCTTGTGTTAGCGTGTGTCTGCATTTTAGGTGGATACATGACATGCATGCATATTATTAGCATGTGTATGCGTGTTAGGTGGGTGGGTAACGTGTTAGTGCATATAATGTAATTTCATTTGTAACTTTAGAATTTGATAAAAAATATGTTTGTAACATTAGGATTTGATAAAAGTTTCTATGTTATATATTAATTTAGTGACATTTTGTTTAATTGCTGCAAGCTCTAATACGGATAAAAACTATATTAATATATCGATATTTCGCTGGAAACATCACACGTATTATATGTGTATATGAATCGAATAGTTCAAATTTAAATTTATATTTGGATATCAACTTGATTTTGAAAACAACAAATATCCACTTACTTTATCTATTATATTAGTGGCCGCGTGATTAGTCCGTGATTAGGGGAGTCGGCTTGCATGTGGGGAATCGACATGCATGTCTTCCTGGATTTCCCTCCCATCATTAGGGGGATGTGGCGAGATTTTATTTTGCTTTCCTAGATTTTTTTAATTTATTAAGTGATTTATAAAATGTGAAAAATCAATGGCTTAGATTGATTTGAAATATTACCTCCTCAGAGGTAAAGTTTGTACCTTAGCATTGCCCAACAGTGGCACGGGCATGCATTCTGATGTGCTGACATGTCGGCGTCCCTACACACTCAATTGAAAGCTCTTTTTTTTTGGAAAATGCACGGGGCATGCTTTCAATGAAGGGAATCTCTATTACGCGGCTGTCGCGCTCCAGCAAACCTGCTCCCACCCACCTTCTTCCTCCCGCTCGTGCCCGCACCGGAGACGAAGAAGAAGATGGTGGCTGTTAGGGTTTTGGCAGCGGCAAGGTTAGGGTTCTGCTCACCTGTGGCCTTAGAAGGAGGATTTGGGGTGGGGAGACGACCGCAACACGGCGATGGTGGCAGGAGAGACGATGGCAGGGCGGGGCGGCGAGAGATGGCGGTTGGGCGGGGTTGGCGGCGGGGACGTCGCGGCGATGCTCGGCGGCGAGTTGTTGTGATTAGGGTGGGCAGGGTCGAGGGGCGGGGGCGGGTTGCGTTGGCGCAGCGAGGTGGCAAGTCGCCGGTTGCCGGTGGTTGGGGTAGGGGCGAGGATGAGGACGACGCCGGCGAGCCTCCATGAGATTAGGGGAGGGCAAGGTCGAGGGACAAGGGGCGGGAGGTGGGCGGGTGGCGAGGCGGCAAGAGCCGCCAGCCGTCGGTGGTGAAGGGTGGGAGAGGGGGCGGAGGAGGACGGGCGTAGGGAGGAAGAAAAAGGCGAGGGAGAAGGTGTCGCAATGAGGAAGGCGGAGCACGCGGTCGCGCGTTATTGCAGTCCTTCAACTTGAATGAAGCAACTCGTCGACGGTCCAATACACTGGTCAAAACCATAGGGCATAGACCATAGACTATCTGCAAATTGAATATCGAGAACGCGTCTCATGAGCAGAGTTTTCTATTAGCAAATTACTATATCCGTTCCAAAATATCTATCGTTTTCGCTTTTCGAGAAACAACTTTAACAAAATATATATTAAAAAATATTAATATTTGTGGTACATAATTGATATCATTGGAAAGATCTATGAATCTAGTTTTTTAATAAATTTATTTGGAGACACAGATGTTGCACGTATTTTCTATAAATTGAGTTAAACTTGTGGCACGGAAACCAAAAGCAATAGATAATTTGGGATAGAGGGAGTATATACTTTTCTAAATTAGCACCCATCTATGTAACGAACCTAGATAACTGAATGAAGTTTGGGAGGAAAACGTAGCAATAATCTAGGAAGAACAGGATTGAACTCGGCTGAATCCCGAGGGGGAGGATTTCATTAGATGGGGAATTCAGAGTTCTGTTCTTCGATGCCGTTACAGGAGAGCGTCCTGGCTTATAACTGCCTCCAGGCGCCGACACAACCACACCGTGAGCCGACCATGGCCCAATACGCTTACACGGCCCATGGCCCGCTACCAGTACTACGCCTGCCTAGGCCCATGGCCATAGCATCTTCCCTCGCTTGATCGACAACTTGTCCTCAAGCTGTATCAACTGATAGATGCTTCGACATACAGTCAGCATCCTCCCATGTCGCCATATCTGCTGGTAATCCGTGCCACTACACTAGTAACTGAGTACTGTCCTTAGCACCTCGAAGGATCGAGCGCTGCTTCAAAATCTTCTGAGGCCATAAAACCCGATCAGGATCAGAACTGACCGTAGCAAGATCAGAGCTTACCAGAGTTGATGAGGGCACATGGCCTTTGAGCTGCGACACATGTACCACCCGATGAATCTTGGCACCCACTGGCAGATCCAGTTTGTATGCTACCTTCCCTATCCTCTGCAATATCTTGTATGGCCCATAAAATCTGAAAGACAGTTTCTGATTTGATCGGTTGGAAATAGTTGACTGAACATATGGCTGTAGTTTCAGAAATACTGAATCACCCTCAGCAAACTCACGTTGTGATCTTTTCTTGTTAGCCTGAGATTTCATCCAATGCTAAGCTCTAAGCAGCTGTTGCTTAACCAATTGAGATAGCTGTTCACGGTCAGTCAGCCACTGTTCCAAATCCAGCACAGCACTTAACTTCATATTTGCAATGCCGTGTTGGCGAGGTGTGTACCGATACAGAACCTCAAATGGCGATTTACCCAATGCTGAATGTATTGAAGTTGCTCCATTGCCTAGGACAGGAACGGACGGTGCACCTCAAGAAACCTTCAACACATTGATTCAACCGCTCTGTCTGTCCATCCGTCTACGGATGATATGATGAACTTATCATAAGCTTTGTGTCTGACAATCTAAACAGTTGCTGCCATACAGAGCTTGTAAATACCCTATCTCTGTCTGAGATAATTGTCTTTGGCAACCCATGCAGCTTATAAACATGATTCAGGAATAGCTGGGCAACTTAGAGTGCTGTGAATGGATGTTTAAGAGGAATAAAGTGACCATACTTGCTGAACTTATCAATCACCACCAACAGTGATTTGTAATGGTCAGAAGTTGGAAGACCTTCTATGAAATCCATGCTAATAACCTGCCAGGCTTGATCAGGTATGGGCAAAGGTTGAAGGAGGCCAGGTGATTTAATCCTCTCAGTCTTGGCCTATTGACACACCTGACATTGTTTAACAAATTCTTGGACAGGCTGTTTCATATTGGGCCAAGCAAACAATTGCTTAATTCTTGCATATGTAGCACTGATCCCTGAGTGACCCCCAATACCACTATCATGCATAGCAATCAAAATGTGCTGTTGAGCAGTGGTGTTATTGCCTACCCATACCCTGCCTTTGTATCTGAGGACTCCCTCTTTCAAGGTGTAGTCCGGATGAGCTTTAGGAGAGACAGCTAATTCCATTATCAGCTGCTTGGCTTGATCATCTTCCTCGTAGCCTTCTTTTAGTTTCTGTATCCATGTAGGAATGCACTCTGAAATTGCCTGGATTTCTGTTGATGGTGCACACCTAGATAAGGCATCAACAACTTTATTTGTTGCCCCTTTCTTATACTAAATGACATATTGCAAATCCATGAGCTTCATGAGAGCTTTATGTTGCAATTTAGTAGCTACTCTTTGTTCAGTGAGGTGCTGCAAGCTTCTGTGATCAGTCCTGATGACAAAGGGCTGATGCTGAAGATATGATCTCCACTTCTCAACTGCTAACAGAATTGCCATGCACTCTTTTTCATAAACTGATAGAGCCTGATTCCTGGGACCTAAGGCCTTACTCAGATAAGCCACTGGGTGTTGATTTTGCATCAGAACAACCCCAATACCCATGTCACTGGCATCTGTCTCAATTACAAATTGCTTGGCAAAGTCTGGTACAGCTAGGACAGGAGTAGCTATCAACTATTGCTTGAGTGTTTGAAATGTTGTTTCAGCAGTTGCAGTCCATTGAAATGGCACATTCTTTTTGAGAAGATCAGTCAGTGGTCTTGTGATCATGCCATAGTGCTTAATGAACTTTTTATAATATCCAGTCAATCCCAAGAATCCTCTTAACTGTTTGACTATTTTTGGTGTTGGCCACATACTCACTGCCTGAATTTTTTAACTGTCTGTTGCCACTCTAGCTTCTGAAATAACATGCCCCAAATATTCAATAGTTTTCCTGGCAAAAGAACACTTAGACTTTTTGATAAAGAACTGGTGCTGCTCAAGTATTTCAAACACCTTTTGTAAAAAGAACCACATGCTGTTCCAAGGTTTCTGTATACACCAGAATATCATCCATAAATACCAGGACTCCCTTCCTAAGCAATTATGCAAAAATCTCATTCATGAAGCTTTGAAAGGTTGCTGGTGCATTTGTGAGGCCAAATGGCATGACTAGAAACTCAAAGAGACCATTATGGGTTCTGAATGCTGTCTTATACTTCTCTCCTGCAGCCATGCAAATCTGGTGATACCCAGATGTGAAGTCTAGCTTAGTGAACCACTTTGAACCAGCTAGTTCATCCAGAAGTTCATCCACCACAGGCATAGGATGCTTATGCTTGACTGTTATTGCATTCAAGTGTTTGTAGTCAATGCAAAAGCGCCATGTTCCATCTTTCTTCCTAACCAAAAGCACAGGAGAGGCAAAAGAGTTTGTGCTGGGTCTGATCACACCCCGTGAAAGCATTTGTCGCAGTTGCTTTTCAATTTCAGTCTTTTGAATAGGAGAATATCTGTAAGGTCTCACTTTAACTGGCTGGGCTCCAGGCACTAGTGGAATCCTATGATCTACCACTCTTTTTGGAGGTAGCCCAGTAGGCTCAACGAACAAATGCTTGTACTGATCAATCAAGGCTGATACTGACTGTGGGATCTCTTCAGCAGAAACAGTGCTATGTTCTTTACTTTCATTTGCAGCACTCAACAACTGCACACAATGAGAGACAGCTCCATGTTTCAGAAGATCTTTCAGTTTCTGGGCACTGATTGGATTTCAATGTGTAGAATCATTGACCACTCATTGCAACTTCACGGTTTTGCCCTGATACATAAACTGCATTGTTTTCAGCTTATAATCAATCAACAAGGGGCTACAGTCCTCTAACCAATCCTCTCCTAGGATGAGATCATAGCATTTCAGAGGAAGCACTTTGGCATCAGAAACAAACTTGTGACCCTGAATGAACCAAGGCAGATGAGTCACCTTCTGATCACACAGCATAAGTCCACCATCAGCTGCCTTATAAGTTGTTGGTTCACATGCAGTGGCTTTCAGTTTCAGATGAGACACTAACTGCTCACTCACAAATGTGCCAATGCTACCCGAGTCAACTAATATTAGCACCTTATGTTTCCCAATTTGGGCTAAAAGCTTCAATGCTACCCGAGTATTGGGTTCAGTTTGGATAGCAAGAACCTCCTGTTCCTCTACAGCAGACTCATCCTCACTCTCATCATCCACATTTCCAAGGCATCCAAAAACTCCTCTAACACATGTAATAAAATGTGAGGAGGCAAGTATGAGCTGGACTCCATTTCTCACCGCACTTGAAGCACAAACCATTATGACGCCTGAAGGATTTGAGACTGGCCAATTTGTCAGTTTTATGTGTCTTGATCACTGGATTGGTTGCGTCAGCAGGCCTTGTCTTGTCGGAGCCCAATGATGAACGCGCAGTCGATCTGGTGAAATCCCACCCAGATGACTTTGCATGTCCGAGCTCAAGCTCTTGTTCTTGAATCAGCGCCAGCGCGCTCGCGGTGTCGACATCGCGAGGCCGGTGAAGCATCAGCACCGCCCTGAAGTCGTCGCGAAGACCACCCACGAACCGCGTGACGAAGGTGTCGTCGTGTTAGTCGCTGAATTCTCGCTCGGTAGCAGAAGAATTCTTACTCTCATCGAGAGAGGATGACACTAGGAGTTGGAGTAATTTTCTTGTCTATTTCTCACACAAACTCACACAAATGCCATACCAACCTAAGGGATTGGGGTTACATATTTATAGGCTGCTAGTCAGCCAAGCATATGCTAAGATGCTAGTCTAAGATGCTAATATGTTGTCCTAACTAAGATGCTGTTCTCTAGTTTAAGATGCTGTCATCTAAGATGCTGTCCTCTAGTCTAAGATGCTATCCTAAAAACAGAAAAACAGCCATAAGAACCATGTGAGCAGCACAACCCCGCCCCACAGAGACCAGCCACGCATGAGACTTATCCATCACGTCGTACGCTGGGTTGTAGAGCAATACCCCATGGGCCAGCTTCTCGAACGCCGCCTGATACTCCAGCACCGAGGCAATCTGCTTCAGGGCGTTGAATTGCCGTAGAAGAACCTTGTACTGATCTTTGTCAAATTTCGCCATCACCAGCTCGTACAGCCGCTCCCACTCCGCAATCCTTCCCCGCCGCTACACGGTCTGCAACCAAGTCGCCGCGGGCTCCTTGAAGTTCAATGCGGCAAAGCGCGACTTCATCTTCGTGTCGGCGGCATATACCTCGAAATAAAGTTCACATTGATCCCGCCACCAACGGGGTTAGATCCATCGAATTTGGGGAATTACATCTTCGGAATCAATGAACTGGGGATTGTGATGTCCCGAATCCTCATCAGAAGCAGGAGCCTGAACTGGAAGTGGGTGGGGAACGGGACCATAGTGCGTACCGTTGCCCGGGCGAGGTGGGGGAAATCCGAGGATTCCACCGCCAGCATCCCGAATTTGATTGTCATCACCGTGCCCCATGGGTGAGTTCGGTCGCGGAGGCGTCGCATTTGACGATGCTCCGGGAACGGTGTTGAGGTCGAGACCCGCCGTAGCTGGTGGCGGATGGTGTTGCGCGCTCCACTCCGCAACTGGTGGCGGATGATGTTGCGCACTCCAGTGAGGTGGCGACGGGGCAGTGGTGGTGGTGGACGAAACTCGAGGCGAGACACACGCGACGTCGTCTCCACGACCCGAGTCGCCATGACCGTGGACTTCTGCAACAGGGTGCCGAGCGACCCGTCCGCCGTCTCCTTCCAGGTCTCGAGCACTCCAAGCTTGTCCAAGGCAGTGGACATCATGTCCTGGAACCCGGCGAACTGCTTCGCCATGGCCTGCATCGTCGTCTTCAATTCGTCAACAGAGGCCGCCATTTCCAACTGAAATTTGGGCGGATTCTTCTTCTTCGGCGCCAGGATTTGGGGGAAAAAATTTCCCGGCCAAATCAACCAAGCTCCTGATACCAAATGTAACGAACCTAGATAACTGAATGGAGTTTGGGAGGGAAACGTAGCAAGAATCTAGGAAGAACAGGATGTAACTCGGCTGAATCCCGAGGAGGAGGATTTCATTAGACGGGGAATTCAGAGTTCTGTTCTTCGATGCCGTTACAGAGGAGCGTCCTGGCTTATAACTGCCGCGAGGTGCCGACACAACCACACCGTGAGCCGACCACGGCCCAATACGCGTACACGGCCCATGGCCCGCTACCAGTACTACGCCTGCCTAGGCCCATGGCCATAACAATCTACCACATGTTTTGCACCTCGCTTCCGCCTTCCGTGGCGGTCTGATCCGAGTCTGGACTACGTGCAGCAGATTCACATTGCAGAGCAACTCCTCTCGACTTCTCTAGCATGTGAGGATACGTTTTTTTAGTTGAGCAGTAGCATGTGAGCATACTGCTCAGCTTGCCTATTTATTCTCACCTCCCCCATCGAGTTCACCACAAGTCCACAGCACATCCACTCCTCGCGATCACAGCGCGACGACGACGATGGGCAGATTACCTGGGCTCTGCCTGTTAAGCCTCCTCCTCGCCGTCGCGGCGGCGGTAGGGGAGCCCGAGACGGAGGTCCAGTCCTCCTACATTTTGCACGTCGCGCCGGGGCACGCGCCACGATCGTCACGTCCACGCTTGCTCTCCCGCTCCTACACCTCCTTCCTGCGCGACCAACTCCCCACGCACCTGCAGCAGCCGGAGCCGAAGCTGCACTACTCCTACGCGCACGCCGCCACGGGCTTCGCGGCCGGGCTGACTCGGTGCCAGGCCGACCACCTCGCGTCTCTGCCTTCCATGCTCGCCGTTGTCCCCGACAGGTTGCGTCGGCTGCACACCACCCTGACGCCGTCGTTCCTCAGCCTCGGGAATGCGCCCGGTGGCGGTGGGCTCCTCCCGTCCTCGAACGCCGCTTCGGACGTCGTGATCGGCGTCATCGACAGCGGCGTCTACCCCAAGGACCACGCGTCTTTCGCCGCCGACCCCATCGATGACGGCCCCGCCTGCCAAGTTCCGCGGCGGCTGCGTCTCGACGCCGTCGTTCAACGCCACCGCGTACTGCAACAACAAGCTCGTCGGCGCAAGTACTTTTACAAGGGCTACGAGGCAGAGGACGGGCCGATTGCTGAGGCGCTCAAGTCGCCGCTCGACACCAGTGGCCACGGCACGCACACCGCCTCCACTGCCGCTGGTTCTGCCGTCGCGGACGCCTCCTTATTCAACTACGCCAAAGGCAAAGCCGTCGGCATGGCCTCCGGCGCGCGCATTGCTGCATACAAGGTACTCTGGGAGAATGGATGCATGGACTCTGATGTCATCGCCGCGTTTGAAGAGGCCATCAAGGACGGGGTTGACGTCATCTCCTTCTCGATAGGCCTGAATGACGTCGAGCCAAAGTTGTACGAAGATGGCAACGCCATGGCCGCGTTCAACGCTGTCCGCAAGGGCATCGTCGTTTCCGCCTCCGCGGGCAACGAGGGCCCCGGTGAATCTACTGTCAAAAACACTGCGCCGTGGTTCATCACGGTGTGGGCGTCAACCATCAACCGCCGCTTCACGGCGACCGTCGTCCTCGGCAACGGCAAGTCCTTCACCAGCATGTCGCTCTTTGCTGGCGCGCCACTTGGTGTTAGCAACACCCCTCAATTAATTCACAGAACAGCTTGGTTCAACTACAATCGGAGTACAGAACCTCAGGGGAAGGGAGGTTAGAGATCAGAGCAGCCTAGATAGGGGATATAATCAGAGAAGCAACAGGGAATAGATCAGGAAGAGACTAGAAGGTCCTAGAAGGTACTGGAAGTAGCGAACCGGGTACAGAGGAAGAGAGACTCAAGTAGGAAGAGGAACAGTAAGTAGGAGATGGTTTCTTCTGATAATTGTTCGATCCCGTCTTCCTGGTTCAATGCCTCCTCTTATACTGAGTATGGCCACACAAGCAGGCACCAGGCCTCGGTGCGGCTACGGCCCATGGCCCTCCATCAACAGCCAGCGGCCCATATAGCTGACATTCCCCTCTCCTTGAAATGCGGCTTGCCCCCAAGCCGCTGATATTGTAGAAGACGAAAGTTCATCAGATTCTTCAACTGTACAGCAAACCATAGCAGCAGACATTTCATGGACTGAATAAACGGAGAAGACTTGAATGTGTCCCTCAACCAGAAAACCGGTGTCTTGTTCTGACGTATTGAACAAAGTGGAGGTGGTCCAGGAGGTGCATTCCTTGCCAACGAGACAGCATCCCTGACATCTCCGAAGTTTAAGTCTGACTACCTTCTCATAGCACTAATTTCATGCAGGAGATCCAGCTTGGAAATCTTTTCCAGCAAAGCATCTGTAGTTGCAGTACGGGTTTTTCGTGGAACTTTACCAAGTGATCTTGAGGACGCTCCCTGTAGAAAATCAGACATCCATGGCTGAATTGAGAAATTTGCTGGAGGGCTCACTGTTTCACTGTCTGAATTAGAAATATTGACATCTGAATGCTGAGTTTTATCCTTTGTTGCTTGCTCCTTTTTCTTCAGAGAACCGTTTGTTTCAGAGGCAGAAAATGGAGACGTCCCAGAGTCCGAACTCGAGACAGAGGAAGTTCCCGCTTCAGTATTACCGCAAGGTGTCTCAATGCTGCACTGATGCTCTTCCACACCACGCTTCTCCTCATGCTTCAAATCCTTGTCTAGCACAACCCAGCTTGCCCGTGCTGGCTTACACTCAACAGCAGCAACACCAGGAGGAGAGCCGGAAACAAGTTTATACCTGTCTATATCATACTCATCAAGTTGCCTCATCAGTTGAGGACACAGCTCTGATAAATCACATTTCTCATCCAACACTGACTTATGGCCACTTGTACAGTTCCAGCGAACAGCGGAAAGCCCCAGAACTTACTGCCAGACCTCTATGCCACGATGACGACTAGGAGTATGATGCTTCTGCCGAGCTGCACGACATGCGTGAGCGCCCAGATCATGGCTGTCTTGGAGATCTCCCTCGTGGCTGCCCTCACAGCAGAATTCAAGATATCTGCGAAACAATGTACCTGACAGAATTCACCATCCCATAATACCTTGCACTTATCATGAAGAACAGTCTTGAGGGAATCAGGCATTGAATATTGTGCGGACGTAGGATCCCGCTCGTCTTCAGTGCGGACGTAGGATCTGAATATTGTGAATCTGGGATGTTCAATGCCAGCTTGGTCTCGGGGAAGATCGTTTTGTGCCAGGCAGACTGGCCCTAGACACATGGCGCTCAGGGAGAGGCTGTCAGGCTCGCCGGTGGCGTGGGAGCAATCCTCATGACCGCCAAAGAGTATGGCGAGCACATGACGCCTGTTGCTCATATCCTCCCCGCCACTTCCGTGACGTTTCCCGCCGGCGTCCAGATTTTGAGGTACATAGCGGCGCAACCATCCCCGGTTGCGACGATCGTGCTCAACGGCACCATCGTCGGCCGGACGCCTTCTTCCCCAAGAATGGCGACCTTCTCCAGCCGCGGCCCCAACCCCCAAGTGCCGGAGATCTTCAAACCGGACATCACCGCCCTGGGCGTCGACATCTTGGCCGCTTGGACCGGCGAGAGGTCGCCGGACAACCTAGCCAACGACACGAGGCGCGTGCATTTCAACATCATTTCCGGCACGTCGATGTCGTGTCCGCACGTGAGTGGCATCGCCGCGATGCTCCGGCAGGCGCGGTCGAAGTGGAGCCCAGCGGCGGTCAAGTCCGCCCTGGTGACCACCGCGTATAACGTGGACAACGCCGGCGACATCATCAAGGACATGTCCACCGGCAAGGCATCCACGCCGTTCGTCGGTGGGGGCGGCTGGCCATGTGGACCCCAACCGCGCCCTCGACCCGGGCCTCGTGTACGACGCCGGCGCCGACGACTACGTCTCCTTCCTGTGTGCGCTCGGTTACACCTCCAAGAAGATCGCCATCTTCACGAGAGACGGCTCGGAGACCGAATGTTCCAAGCGCAAGGGTCCATCGGCGACTTCATCTACCCAGCCTTCTCGGTGGTATTCAACTCCGACAAGAAAGCGGTCCGGCAGCGGCGCGTCGTGCGCGACGTTAGGAGGGAATTCATGGACGGGTACAATGTCCACGTCACCAGCCCCGCCGGCGTGCGTGTCACGGTGACGCCGCAGATTTTGGTGTTCACCGCGTTGGACAGGACGCATAAGTATGAGGTCACTTTCACGCCGCTGAAAGGGGTGAACGTGACTGAGAAGTACACATTCGGGTCGATCGGGTCCCTTTTTAGGCGAGTGATTTTAGGTGCCTAGTAGTTAGGGCACGTTTGGCAAGGTTCTAGGTGCCTAGTAGTTAGTAGCCATTGTCTCCCCTACCTTACCCCCTTACCCCCACGGCTCCCGTCCAAATCGTCCGCCTTTCACTACCCAGCTAATGGCGCCTAATCACTTATTTGGGATGGAAAGGTTGTATATCAACTGTTTGTAGAGTTTCTTATTGGATCGGAGTTGTAACGTGGACTACGTGGAAAACATTTTGTTATTGTTGTGATATTATTTAAATAATTCATATTATTATTTTACTAGTGCATCAATTCATGTACCAGCACATGCTAAATATCTTAAGAGACATAAGCATTAGACTTCATTTTTTATACCTATAACTAATGAAAATTACCAATCTTTGCACCTTTTCTCTCTAGTTCATTATCTAATATTCATATAGATATAGATACTAGGTGGTTGCGATATACTTATTAATTATTCTAATCAATTTTTTTTTCTCTTTTTACATGTCTTTGTATGTCTTTAATATGTCTTAGTTGAAACTTTAGCTTTTTTTTGTGAATAGTTGAAACTTTAGCTTACGTCATGGTGGTTCTCACTATGTCTCTTGACATCATGAACGCAAATTTTGACTTTCAAATATGCTCCTCAAGTTAAGTTTAAAATCTTGTTCTTTTATTGTACATTTTATTCGAAACCCTCCTTTTATATTTTATAAATATAAGAATATTAGGTGGTAGACTGTATTCTCAATTACTACAATGTATAAAAGATCGTTTAATTTCCACAACACAATACTCAAAATCTATAGTAGAGCTTTAAGTGAGATATATAAAGGGCCAACGATATATGCTAGCTATTGAAACATAATAGTCAATGTTTACTCTAATAGAATCTCAAAGAACAAGGACTCAAAATCCACCAATTATTGAACTAACCCCTCCACTACTTAAGGTGATGATTTTTCTTATAAAAGTTAGTAAAAAAACAAACCACTTATAGGTATGCTATCAATATAGATAGGTCATAATGTTTCTATTAAAATGCAAAAAATATCAAAATGCCATTGTTATATTGAATCATTAAGGGAACAACTTTGTAGTTTTGAAACATAAAATATATATTTAGTTGCTCTTGCATGCATGGATACTTGATTTGTATGATGACACACCATTATGCTTACTTTAAGTTAATTTTTACATACTAATGGTAGTAAGTTGGAGTAAGGAATATGGACTCAATGTCCACATTCTATTTGCGACCATGGTGAATATAATGACAACCCAATCAATAGAATTAACATGTGTGGTAAGGTGTGTTAGATAGACATGATTTCTTAGAACCCTTTTTTTTATAAAGGAAGGATTTTATTAATTTATAATCATTACATCAAGTTGATACACAAAAATATGAATTCAGTTCCGGTCTCTGCAAAAGTACACAACCTAAAAACAAAAAAAGGAGAGACTGTCATTCTAATGACTATCAATCCTGAGACTAGATCGCCACCCATGCCACAAACCGCACGCACAAAATGGCACTCAAAGAAAAGGTGCTTAATTGTATCATTTTTATGGCAAAAGCAACACTTTTCATTGCCCTGCATTTGCGTTCGGCTAAGTTATCTTTTGTTAAGATAACACCTGTATGAAGATACCAAAGGAAAATCTTTATCTTCATAGGGGCCTTTAAATTCCAAATAAGTTTGTTTAAGTTAAGAGTGTCTTGATGAATCAGAGCTAAATAATGTGACTTCACTAAGAATTGACCCTTTGGATCTAAATTCCAACGAAAGACAACATGGCCTTGTGATTTCTTAGAACTTGTGGATGCAAGAAAACGAGAACGTGTGAATTCTGGAGGAGAAACGCCATAAAAAGGGAGATACTAGTGCCCGGATGGACGCCCGCGTCCGGGCGCTCGTGCCTGCTGCATGCTCACACAGGCAGGGACCGCCTGGGCCGCTTTGTTCCCCACGCGCATGCATGTGGGGACCGCCGTATCATGCAGGTCCTCCCCGAACTCTTAAAAATATATTTTTAAATCCTCAAACTTGTATTTGTGTGTCATTTATATCTCAAACTTTCAAAATCTATTTTTAGATCTCTGGATTTGTCTCAATGTCCCATCGAGGTCCTTAAACTTGCTATAGTATATTATTTAGGTCCAAATAGACCCGATTTATTTTGTGTCACGATAACACATGCCATAGCGGTTGGATCCCACCTCATTCTTGACCCATGAAAGCAGCAAAGCTTCGCCTACCTCTTCCACCTAAGCAGCACTAGCTTTGGCCTTGCCACCAATGCTACTATGATGGTATTGTGGCCTTTGATGTGGAGGAGAGGAAGGCATGGGGTGGGGATGGTGAGCTCGAGACAGTGATGCGATTCCACACTAGATTGGAACGTGGAGAGAGGGGAAGAGCATGGAGATGGAGCTAAAAGACAGAGAGGGATATCATATAGATGGAGGATAAAGACCAACATGTGGGTTGGTTGGAGCTCGTTTGGACCTAAATGACATCCCTAGACAAGTTTGGATACCTAAAAATGCATTTTGAGAGTTCACAAAGCTAGGTGACACCACGAGACAAGTTTAACAATTGCTCATCATTTTACTCTTCCAACTATAAAAATTTTATGATATATGATCCTGATTATATATGACTTTGGTGCTAACAAAAAACTAACGGTACTAGTCTATCAATCTGTGCTGTTACAGGGCAAGTGTTTTTAGCAAGATCTATGGTAAGAACACATGGATAAATCTATAAATCAGCTAATCAAAATTGATAATCCTAATTTATCCATATTCTAACATAACGTACCCCATATATCCTGAACTATAAGGGATTTTGAGTTTTTATCCTCCTATAAGTGACCAAGTTCATAAAGAAGAGTATTTCACACCGACCATATCAGACAGGTAAATTGTGAAAAAATATCATAATGCATCTAGTGATGCTAATTATGTGTTATAAATATTAGTATTCTTTTCTATAAATTTGGTCAAATTTAGTAAAGTTTCATCTTATCGTGATGGTCATGGACTTTAGTTATCGATTACGTACTTTATACACTTTTTCATCTCTATTTTGATTTTCCCTACTGCATTCCAACTTATATGTGCTTGATGACATGGCTTTAACTAGTTAAAACCTTAGCTTAAACAATGTATTTGATATAGACAAAAATTTACATCGATTCATACATGAATGAGATTTGGATGGCCACGGATTACTTATGTACAACATGACTTAATTTTCTATGTTAAAGTAGTAGAAGTGAATAAGTTCAAAGAATACAAAGAAATAATTTAGGATATTGTGACAACATATGTAAAAATGTGGTGTGATTGATGACACATCAGGCATACGTACCTTGATTTGGGTTTTTATATTAACAAAGGTGAAAGTGGGTAATTTATAATTATATATAGAACTACCGTGGAATATAATTTTTATAATAATTTATGTAGATAATTTAGATGGAGATTTAGGATATTACTTGCCATTATTTTAATAATAGCACGTGGAGATGGCTAATTTAAATGCATGTTTAGCGGTTATAATCTAGTTGTTTTTATAATGGCATTAGTGGTGTTGCTTCAACTTATTTTAATAATGGAGGTGATGATCAATTTAGATGCAAATTTATGGAGTTAATTTATATTTTATTTTTTGTTATAGCATAGGTGGAAAATTTTGATAAAAACCAGGGTGTTACTAGTAACGTTAGCTTACTTTTCTTAATTGATATGTGGTAATCTATTAAATAATATATAGGGGATTACTGTGGAGCATTTATAATAATATAGATGTATGTAATATTTTAGAAAACAAAATGGATCTGTCGCTGTGCGCGGGGGATGCGGATGGGTGGGGTACAGGGTGGCCACGTGGAATAGGCAAAGCGGACGTCGGCGTGCGTGAGCGGGATTGAAGAGCGCACACATGAACGAGTTAAAGTTTAGCGCAGGGCTAAAAATTAGCCCTTAAAATAAAGAGGCTAAAGTTTAACCCCTGGGTCTGTTTGATACATAACAAAAAGGTGGCTAAAAGTTGAAAGAGAGAGGAGAGAGAAAAAGAGTAATGTTAGTACTTTTAGTCCTCTTTAGCCTATCTTGCAAGGGCTAATGGGCTAACTGAAGGCCTAAATATTAGCCCCTCCATTTAGCCCTTCTGTTTGAATCCCAAGAGCTAAAAGATGACTAAAAGTAGAGGGCTAATCTTTAGCCCACTCGATCAAACAGGGCCTAGTCAAGTTAAATATCGAGTCACTAACAAGTTCAGTAATGAACGAGTTAAATTAGCCAATTAGTGTCCAGATCTGGCATAGATTCTTTGCACCCACATGATTTACGCCGTGGTGATCTGATCTGTGTCTGGGTTAGGTGCAGATGCACCCTCCTCGAGCATGTGCGCTGTGCGCATACAGATACTACTCAGTTCGCCTATTTATTCGCCCTTCCTCTCTCGAGTTCACCGCAAGTCCACGACACATCCACCCCTTCCTCGTAATCATGGGCAGATTAGCCGGGGTGTGGCTGTTAAGCCTCCTCCTCGCCGTCGCGGCGGCGGCGGGGGAGCCCGAGACGGAGGTCCAGGCCTCCTACATTGTGCACGTCGCGCCCGGGCACGCGCCGCGGTCCTCACGTCCACGCTTGCTCTCCCGTGCCTACACCTCCTTCCTGCGCGACCACCTGCCCACGCACCTGCAGCAGCCGGAGCCCAGGCTGCACTACTCCTACGCGCACGCCGCCACGGGCTTCGCGCCCGGGCTGACGCGTCGCCAGGCCGACCACCTCGCGACCCTGTCTTCCGTGCTCGCCGTCGTCCCAGACGTGTTGTATCGGCCGCACACCACCCAGACACCGTCGTTCCTCGGCCTCTCGTCGACCGAGCCGGGTGGCCTCCTCCCGTCGTCGAACTGAGCTTCGGACGTGGTGATCGGCGTCATCGACAGCGGCGTCTACCCCAAGGACAGCGCGTCTTTCGCCGCCCACCCGTTAATGACGCCCCCGCCCGCCAAGTTCCGCGGCGGCTGCGTCTCGGCGCCGGCCTTCAACGCCACAGCGTACTGCAACAACAAGCTTGTTGGCGCCAAGTTCTTTTACAAGGGCTACGAGGCAAAGTATGGCCCGATCGATGAGGCTCTCAAGTCGCCGCTCGACACCGAAGGCCACGGCACGCACACCGCCTCCACTGCCGCCGGTTCCGCCGTCGGGGACGCCTCCTTCTTCAGCTACGCCAAAGGCAAGGCCGTCGGCATGGCCCCGGGTGCGCGCATTGCCGCATACAAGGTACTCTGGAACAATGGATGCATGGGCGCTGACGTCCTCGCGGCGTTTGACGAGGCCATCAAGGACGGGGTCGACGTCATCTCCTTCTCGATCGGCGCCAATGGAAACCCGCCAAAGTTTTACCGAGACCACAACGCCGTGGGCGCGTTCAGGGCTGTTAGCCAGGGCATCGTCGTTTCTGCGTCCGCGGGCAACGAGGGCCCCGGTGAGTCTACCGTCAAGAACAGCGCGCCATGGTTTATCACGGTGGGGGCGTCAGCCATCAACCGCCAGTTCCCAGCGAACGTCGTTCTCGGCAGCGGCGAGATCTTCACCGGCACTTCCCTCTATGCCGGTACGCCGCTTGGTTCAAGCAAGATACCGTTAGTCTACGGAGGAGACGTGGGATCAGAGACGTGTGAAGCTGGCAAGTTGAACGCCGGCAGTATCGCCGGTAAGATTGTTGTTTGCGACCCTGGCGATGGAGCAGCGCAAGGAGAAGCTGTGAAGCTAGCAGGGGGAGCCGGAGCAATCATCGGTACCGAAGAAGGGTACGGCGAGCAGGCCTTCACCATACCACACGTCCTTCCCGCGACGGCCGTGACGTTCGCCGCCGCCAAGGAGATTAAGAAGTACATAGGAGCGAATGCATCCCCCGTCGCGACGATCGTGTTCCTCGGCACTGTCACCAGCAGGACGCCGTCATCGCCAAGAATGGCATCCTTTTCCAGCCGTGGTCCGAACCTCCGGGCGCCAGAGATCCTCAAGCCAGACATCACCGCCCCAGGAGTGGACATCCTGGCTGCCTGGACCGGCGAGAACTCACCCTCGGAGCTCGTCAGCGACACGAGGCGAGAGTGAAGTTCAACATCATATCCGGCACGTCCATGTCGTGCCCGCATGTTAGCGGCATCGCCGCGCTGCTCCGGCAGGCGCGGCCCCAGTGGAGCTCGGCCGCGATCAGGTCCGCCCTGATGACCACTGCGTACAACGTTGATAACGCCGGCTACGTGATCAAGGACATGTCCACCTCCCAGGCATCCACGCCGTTCGTCAGTGGATCCGGCCATGTGGATCCTAACCGCGCCCTCGAGCCGGGACTGGTGTACGATGCTGGCGCCGACGACTACGTCTCCTTCCTGTGCGCGCTCGGTTACACCGCTGAGGAGATCGCCATCTTCACGAAGGAGAGGACTGACTGTTCCAAGCGCAAGGCCTCCGTTGGCGATCTCAACCACCCGTCCTTCTCGGTGGTACTCGGCTCCGACAAGAAAGAGGTCCAGCAGCACCGTGTCGTGCGCGATGTTAGGAGCGAAATCCTAGTCGGGTACACGGTCAGCGTCACTAGCCCCGCCGGCGTGCGCGTCACGGTGAGTCCACAGACTCTGCTGTTCAGCGCGTTGCAGCGGACGCTGAAGTACGAAGTCACTTTCACGCCGCTAAAAGGGGAGAACGTGACCGAGAAGCACACATTCGGATCCATCGTGTGGAGCGACGGCAAGCACAAGGTGACAAGCCCCATTGCCATCACCTGGCCAGTGAACCAGCAGAGCCAGGTGGCAGCAATGTGATTCAACTATATGTGTGAGTGACCTGGCTACTTTTGTGTGCGCATGTCTTGCTTTGTTGTAAGCAGCAGATGAGCTGACTATGAATAAGCTGCCTTTCATTTCAGTACTCCTCCATTTCATATAGTCGTGTGGTAGAATTGTTACTCCTCGCTGTAATTCAGAAAGAGTCTGTTTATCATGGACTCGGGTGTTTCAAAAGATGTTGGCACCCGTGTCACATCTCTTCAAATCACTCGATTCTACCGAACCAAGAAGACCGAGTGTTTCAGGGCTAGGAAACACTCGATTTCCATTAGCACATGATCCACATCTAAGGGACTAAATATAAAAGATCAATAAAGGCAAAAATCAAAATAAAAAATTAGTTTAACAAAACAAATCAACAGATTATTTCTATGAAAGACAAATTGGAAGAGTTTCAAATAAAAAGCAAAGAAAACATACAAATTTAAAATAAATATGCTAAACAAATTAACAAATTATTTCTATGGAAGACAAATTAGAAGAATTTTAAAAAAAATCAAATAAAACAAACAAATTTCATAACAAAAAAAAAAAAAAATGAACAATCAGTTTACACCAATTAAACATAAAACTTACTACTACAATATACAATGTGCGGGCCCTTATTTAGTTTCTCCACCAAAACTTTACACTCTATCACATTAAATATTTAGACACATGCATAGAGTATTAAATATAGATAAAAAAAAATTAATTGCACAGATTGTGACTACTTTGCGAGACGAATCTTTTAAGTCTAATTAGTCCATGATTTGACAATAAAGTGCTACAGTAACACATATGCTAATGATGGATTAATTAGACGTAATAAATTCATCTCGCGGTGATTCTATAATTTGTTTTTTTAAGTATCTGAAAAGGCAATGCGACGCTCCAGGAAACGTCCGATATTACACGCAAAACTAAACAATGGCCTTGTTTAGATTGTCTCAAAGTTCCAAGTTTTTTCACTCTCTCTCTATCATATCAATTTTTGGACGTATGCATGGAGCATTAAATGTAGATAAAAAAAATAATTAATTGCTCAGTTTGGTTGTAAATCACGAGACGAATCTTTTGAACCTAGTTAGTCTATAATCGGACAAAGTTTTTCAAATATAAACGAAACGTGCTAGAGTGTCCAGATTGTAAAAATTTACAATCTAAACAAGGCCAATGTGCTGCCTAGCAGCATGCACTGCAGGTCTGCAGCAGGTACTGCACCTTCAGAGCAGCATGCGCGGTGGTCAGAACTCAGCACTCAGCACTCAGCAGTGGTGCACCTGTGCGCATGCGTCTCCACCGCCACGCCCGACACCACCTTGGGTCCCGCGCCCGCTTCATCGCCTCCGTTAACGGCGCCGAATCGACGGACACAAAATCGAGTGACAGGAGCCCGACAAACACCCGAGTGAGATAAAGATTTACTGTATTTTATTACGTGAACAAAATGTTCCAAGGGGCTGTTAAGGCGTGTGGTATTGAATTTTTCTTTATATTAATAAAAAACGTGTAAACCTTTTACGTGATTGAGAAAAAAGTTGACAATTTAGAGTTATGCAACGTTTCTAACTTGACCAAATAATCTATAGAAATTCAGAAAATAGGCCACGCTAAGACATAACAGGTCGCTACGCAAGGTAATTGCGTGACCCTTTGCCCAAGTACCTGACCATATCACCAAAACAAAGCTAATTTTTGTTGTCAACTAGGCTAATTCCGTATGTCGGGAGTAGGGAGCAGGTGGAGATGGTACCTTGTCACGGTACATTTGTACTTGCCCATTTTATTCTCCTTAAACAACATTATCCCCTTTTGTATAGTGTCCATTTTTTTATTCTATTTGCAAGTCATTTTCAGGACAACTTATTGTACTCATATTTTAAATCTTGATTAAGCCTTTTGCGAAATTTAGCTCACCATTTTCTATAGCATTGATTAAATTTAAAGTATTTATTATTTAATCTAGAATATTATAGTCGTGAAGCTATATTTAAGTTGGGGCATTTTTTAGTGAAGCGAGAACATTTTATATTTAAGCTGGATCATTTTTCATACGAAATAGGAACATTTTATTAAAGAAAATATTTTTCTCATAAAGCTAGCTAGAACTCTTTTATGTGAGATGGAATATTTTTTCCTCATTGGGAAAATGTTATGAAACCATTGAGTTGGATGGGAAAAATGTTATGTTGATAGTCGTTGTTGGGCAACTCAGTGATGGGCTAACATCTTTGGGATTTCATTGTTTCCATTCCATTGCTAAGCAATTCTCCATCTAATATAATGCCCGACAAATCTCTTGCCACTCTTTTGAAAAAAAAATCCATTGCTAAGCCACTATCGGCCCCTCGCAACACGGCCCAGTCAAGCCTAAAAGAAACGATAATGCTTGGCCATTTTATTCCACTTCAGACTTATATTTTAAGCGATTCATCTAAATGTTGTAAAAGTCGATCTGTGATGTTGCATATGTTGCAATGGTAATATATGTATGTTGCAAGCCTATGTTTCAATTGTTTCATGTGTTTTCATACGTTTGTTTCAAACGTTTCGTCTGGACGTTTCAAAAGTTGATCTGGTGTTGTCATGTTGCAATGGCTATACATGCATGTTTCAAACACATGTTCAAGTGTTTTATCTTTTTTTTTGAAACAATGGCAGGAGTTCTGCCTTTCAATTAAGACGAATGAAGTTTATATACAAGCAAAGGTAACCAAGCGTGGTGCCAAACACCGCGAAAGGTTAACCCACCCACGCAACGCGGTAGAGTACACATTACCATGAGTCATCGTTGCGGCGTGGGTGCAAAAGCAGTATTTTATTACGTGAACCCGACTTCCCATGGCAAAACACCGACGACCCATCCTAAGATGACATACCAACGGGCCCGAATTAGAGTTATGCAACGGTCATCGTTGCGAGCTCAGACGACTCCAGGTCGCTACGCAAGAGCAGCTCCGACTTTTCCCGCCTTGATCCCGCCTCACCAAACAAGCTAATTTTTTGTTTGCCGCTAAAGTGAAACCAGGTGGAGATGGCCGTCGGAGAAGGAGAGGTTCTACCCAGCGTCATCGTCATTTGCCGAAGCTACACATCCCGATGCAAAGCTCCGACTTCCCGATGCGTAACTTCGCCGTCTCACGTCAACGGGCGCCGAAAAGGCAGAGGACAACCGCCAAGGAGACATCATAAAGTATTTATTATTTAATCTAGAATATTATAGTCGTGAAGCTATATTTAAGTTGGGGAGTTTAGAACATTTTAATTTCATACTGAAGGGAGAACTCTTTTTATGTGAGATGGACCTCATTGGGAAAATGTTATAAACCGCGTTGCCGCTTGTCAGTGATGGAATAACATCTTTTGGGATTTCATTGGTTTTCACATTGTGGAAGACATAATGGGGGCACAAAACACGACGCCTCAACAAAAAAAACGCCACCGACCTCGCAACAAGCGCCGCCCGTCGCCAAGGCTTTCACCGAGGTGCCCCTAGCACAACGTCGAGCTAAGATGTCGCATGTGTTGTAAATGGTCGCCGTTTCAATTATTTCGCCACCGCCATCGCTTATTTCAGAAGCCCCTCTTTCAAAGTTGATCTGGAGGCGCCAAACACATGTTCAAGCTTTTTTTGAAACAATCATTGAGCCGCTTTCAATTAAGACGAATGAAGCCGCAAAGGTAACCAAGCGTGGTGCCCCCCTAACCGACCATGAGGCAACATGCAGGTGGACTTACCTTGCCGCCGCGCAAAACACCCACGATCCACATCGCCACCAACGCCATCGCAACATTTGTCATCGTCGCGAGCTCAACGACTCGTGAAGCACTCGCCTTTGATCCCACTGGCACGATTGCCGCCAAGCTAAAACGCCGAAACCGCCGCTCTCCTCCTACATCCCCGATGCAGCGATGCCCCACCTCGGCCGCCTCGCCCAACCGGGAAGGCCCCTGGGGCACCGGAGACATCATGGCCATCATGACGCTTTTCAGAAGGCGGCGGAACCAGAGAATGGACGGGTTTCACACCAAGAAGCCATGGCCACCTCCACGCCAAGGCCAAGGAAAAAGGGGAGCGAGGAGAAAGAAAGGGCCCGCGCACCGCGCCAAGCGTCGCACCGGCACGCCATCGCAGCGCCGCCACCGCCAGCCAAGAAGCCTCTAGAGCGCCGCCGAGCCCCACGCATGCACCAACGCGACGCCAAGGCGCCGGGCGCGCCGCCCGCCCCGCCCACGCCGCCACCAAGGCGCGAAGAGAGGAAGATACCGCCTGGGCGACGCGATGCCCCACCCGCCGCCGGGCGCAAACGGGCCGCGGGAACATCGGCGTCTTGAGGAGCGCCGCCCGCCACCTCCATCAGCCAAGAGAAAAGGGCGGCGGAGGCTGAAGAAAGGTCTCGCCACCGAGATCCGGCATCCGAGCCGAATCCGCCGATCGAGCCGGATCAGGGCACGCCCGCCGCCCGACGAAGGCGAAGCGAGGCGGCGACTGGCCACCGGCGCTAAACCCGTGGAACCGCCCCAACGACACACGAGCTCTAGGACACGAGCCCATCCCCGATCCCATCCGCCGACGACCGCGCCACCAGGAGGCGAAAGAAGAGCCTCAGCCCGCCACGCCCCCAGACACGAGCCCTGGCCGCAGCCATCGCGGCCGTGCGAAGCGGCCGGCGCCTCTTACGGCTGCCTGCACGACGGGACGGAGAGAGAGGAGGAGGGGAGAGAGGCGGCTAGGGTTTGGGTCGCCTCTCGTGTCGCCTGCGTGGGGCGACGCGGGGGCTGGAAACGTCAAATGTGATGCATCTTCTTATATCCTCAAGTGTTTTATCTGTTTTTAGACGTATGTTGCATATGTTTCATCTAAATATTTTCAAAAGTAGATCAGGTGCTACATGGCGCCGGTGGCTAGCGGAGAGTGGCCTACCGCAGGGCTTCGCCTCGTACCTCGTGCGGCGGGCCTTGCCCTCTCCTTTCCTCTCACTCCCCTCCCTTCCCTTCCATGCATCTCGCCGTGGCGGTTCAAGCTTGAACTGGATGGGCATGGGGGCGAGGGAGCTGTGTGCGTCGAGCGCAAGCGCGAGAGCTCTGTCCGGATGGATGCCGATCCGGAGCAGGATGGGCATGGGGCGGAGGGACCTGCGTGCGTCGCGGTAGAGAATGAGGTGAAGGTGCGGGCATCTGTCCGGGCGTCCGGATGCTAAGAAGGGAAAAAGAGAAACTGCAAGTGGGGACACGGGCCGGAAGCACAAGCATTGTCAACGAATAACGAAGTCCTTTTCGATTTTCAGGTTTCGGAGACAAAAAACCAGCAGCGGATCAGACCAGAACAAATGGGCCTGAATATAATAATGGTAATTAAGCCCAGTAAAGGCCTCCTTGGAGATTTTATAGCCTTCCCTTTCCTTGATTCTCCAAGTAGGTCTACATTTGCTAAAAAAAAGTACTGGTTTACAACACGAATACGGACAACGGAGCCGGAGACGATGGCAGCTTCTCTCACCGCAAATCAGCCGGAGCCGATCCAGAATATATACACGAGTAAATCACGGAAACGTGGCTGTCAATCAAACCAGATCAAACTACCAAGGCGACGGACCATGGCAACGACGATGGAGAAGTTACAGCAGATCCGTCAAACCCTCGAAGACATTGACGCCCGCGTCCCTGACGCACTCCGCGTCGCGTTTGGGCTCGGATATCGAGTGTCCCCCACGCCAGCTCCCGGCGAGGACGACGAAGTCGCCGACTTCGCCGACTCCCTGTTGCAGCCGCCGCCGCCGACGGAGGACGGTGCCTGTGCGGACGCTGATGACTGCGGCCCGACGGAACCCGACGCCGCCCCGTCGTCAGCGCCGACGACGATCGACTGGGCGTCATGCTACGTGCCGTTACACGACCACGACGCGCACTTCGGGAACGCCAAGGCCGGCGTCCTTGGCGTGGCGGACGGCGTCTGCGCTTACGCGGACTACGGCGTCGACGCTGGAGCCTTCTCCCGCGGTCTCATGACGAGCGCCTCCGCGGAGGTTGCGGCACTGGAGCACGGCGCGCACGCCTGCCCCTCCGCGCTGCTGCAGCGGGCCTACGACGAGACGGCAGCGTCGGGTGCGACGGCGGCGTCGACGGCGGTGATCCTGTCGCTCTCCGGCAACGCTCTGGACTGGGCGTACATCGTCGACAGTGCCTTTGTCGTGCTCCGGGACAGCAAGATCGTGTTCCTGTCGACGCCGCAGCGGCACCTGTCCCGCACCACGCGAGCCAAGCTTCGCTTCGCCTCCAGCGAAGCCCGGTGGAAACAACATCTCTTCTCCTCTAGGGACCCCACGTTTCAGCTCAGCGACAGGGTCGCGGATGCCAAGTCGGGGCAGTTCGCGGTGAGGACCGGGGACGTCGTGGTGGTCGGCACGGACGGGCTGTTCGACAACATTCTCGAGGAGCAGCTGGAGGTCGCCGTGCAGATGGGCACCAAGTTGGGCTTCTCGCCCAAGAACATGGCGGACATCATCGCCGGCGTCGCTTACGAGAGGTCAAAACAAACAAGCTCAAGGCGATTGCGCAAGGGGAAGCGGGACGACATTACTGTTCTAGTAGCGTTCATTGTTCAATCCGATTTGTGATGTAATGCTCAGTGCTGGCCTGCTGGGGGCCTGGGGTTCATTATCAGAGTTGAACGTGGTTATTATTATCCGGCCATAGTTTTCAAAAAGGAAAATCAAATATTATCTGAGCATTTTAGATGGCTTCCACCTGCACTTTTGTTGTCTTTGTTTTATGCTTTTATTTAAGGATGGATCCTAATAACTCGTAATAAAATGTTTCAGCCACTAGACTTTGGTGTTATCAATCCATGCATTGATCTGAAACTGGAGACCTGTTTCTATGAGAAGAACAAAGATGAATCTGAATATGACTAATATGCGGAGTACATCTTGTGTACCAACACCAAACTGAAATCTTCTTTCTTATTTATTTATCATCATATCATGGGCAGTATCAGGGCTTTCAGCCTAAAAAAATATGAAAGAAATAAAATGAAATACTACAACACTATTAAGGCATATTGAAATACGTGCTAAGCACGTTCTCGAAAAACACTATTAAGGCATAACATTAGATTCATAATGCATAGAGAATGCACAGCTCATAAACATACCAGCATAAAAAAATGTTACAATGATCATTTCAGTGATTACAATGGCACGCTCGCAGCCTTGCAAGTTACAAGAGCACACACTAATCATAATAAATACTCCCTCCATTACAAATTATAATCTATTTTAACTTTTTTAGATACATAAGAAGTTTTATTATGTATTTAGACATAATTTATATTTAAGATGTATTATGCACCTAGAGAAGCGAAAACGAATTATAGTTTTGAGTGGAAGGAGTAAATAAAAAAGGGATTGTAAGCAGGGCCCACGGGCACGATAGGGGCAGCTGAATTATTCCGTGGTTCGGTTGAGTAAATGTTGATGGCACATCGCACAATCAGGCACCATATCCTCACCTTGACCTTGATGATCAGATAAACAATGGCAGACAACAGGTCTTCTCTCGACAGTATCACCGAAAGGGCCCCTTGCTCACTCCTATTTGTTCATTGCCAACTTCCGCATTGGGTGATATCACCGAAAGGCAAGGCAAGCAAGTTCATGTTGATAGAGTTAAAACAGGATGACTGGCCATAGTTCTAGGCTATCTACTTGTTTTTGAATAAATAGCGAGTCCTAGAATATCTATTAGTATAGAATTAATAGATAGAGTGAGAGAGGGGGGTGAAGGGGGTGCAAACCATCAGCCACGTTCGAGGAAGACGGGCTTGTCATCGCAGTGCTTGGTGAAGACCCGGTGGCGGTGCTGTGTCGAAGGGTGTCGGTGCAGTGGCTGCGTTGGCCGGTGGCGGTGCTTCCCGTCACTGGCTGCGCACCCTCTCTTAGATCGGATTAGGGTTGTGTCGGTGGGGCGACTGTAGCTCAGGTGAACTTCGTGATCTGAGCCGCCGGCCCCCACCTTTCTTTTATTACGCAGTGTGACGGAGGGCCACCAACCATGTAAGGTTAGGCGTCCCCGATCAGGGCGTGGATCCAATTGGATAGAGATCATCTAACATTCTTCCCCTTGATCTTACCTTATTACTTAAACTCAACTTACTTACTTTATTTTGTTCCCATTTCATTACAGATCAGTGCATAGAGCGTGTCTCATCGTCACGGTCAGTTGCCATTAGATTAAATAGCTACAATGCACATCTCTATTTTGAAACAAATTCTTAACTAGGTCCTTATTGTCCAGGAATCATAGGATTTTCCTTAAACCCATATCGGCTAAGTGTTCTCTGAACACGCTGGGTGGTAAGCCTTTTGTAAGCGGGTCCACGAGCATCTTTTCTGTTCTTATATGCTCAAGACTAATTGTATGATCCCGGACTTTATCTTTCACGACATAATACTTTATGTCAATGTGTTTGACAGCACCACTTGACTTATTGTTGTGAGCATAACATACTGTTGGATTATTATCGCATTATAACTTAAGTGGTTTATGTATGTTGCCTACCACTTTCAACCCGAGCATGAATTTCTTTAGCCAATTCATCTGCCCTATGGCCTCATAACATGCTACAAATTCGGCATACATTGTGGACGATGCAGTGACGGTTTCTTTTGAGCTTTTTCACGATATAGCTCCTCCTGCGAGAGTGAATATGTATCCAGACGTGGACTTTCTTTCATCTCCTGCATAATCAGAATCTGTATACCCCTCTATGTGCAGAGACTCAAATCTTCTATACGTTAGCATGAGACCCTTCATACCTTGCAGGTAACGTAAAACTTTCTTTACTAATTTCCAGTATTCTATTTTGGATTACTCGTGATATCCGCCAAGCAACCTGGTAACAAACACTAAGTCAGGCAAGTACACATTTGAGCATACTATAAACTTCTGATAGCTGAACTATATGGAACCGCTTTTATTTGATCGATCTCATATTGGTTCCTGTGATATTGAAATTTCCCATATCTGTCTCCCTTGACTATGGGAGCAGATGATGACTTACAATTTTGTATACTATATTTATTTAGAACTTTTTTCTAAGTATGCCTTTTGTGATAATCCTAAAACCCACTTTTCTTTATCTCGGTGAATCTCTATTCCTAGGACGAACCAAGCTTCACCGAAATCCTTCATATAAAACTTTGAGGACAAGAATTTTTTTGTTTCTAGTAATAGATTAACATCACTGCTAGCGAGCAAGATGTCATCCACATACAAGACTAGGAAAATGTATTTTTCATTCTTGAACTTTGCATAAACGCAATTGTCCTCTATATTTTCTTGAAACCCAAACTTTCTTATTGTACTATCAAACTTCAAATACCATTGTCTTGAACCTTTTGGTTGTGCCATGTAAACGTTTTCCTCTAAATCTCCGTTTAGGAATGTCGTCTTTACATCCATCTGATGTAATTCTAAGTTGTAATGTGCTACAAGCGCCATTATGATTCTAAAAGAATCCTTACATGAGACTAGAGAAAATGTCTCATTGTAATATATGCCTTCTCTTTGCGTGAAACCTTTCGCCATAAGTAATGCTTTAAACTTTTCTATATTCCCTTTGGAGTCATGTTTAGTTTTGTAGACCCATTTACAGCCTACTGTCTTGGTTTCTTTAGGAATTGTTTCTAAGTTCTAAACTCCGTTGGTTTTCATTGATTTCATTTCATCTTCCATGGCTTCAAGCCACTTGGATGAGTGAGCACTTCTTATGGTTTATTCAAATAAGGTGGGATCACCCTCCATTTGAAATTCCTCACATTCATAAACTTCATAATCATCAGGAATGGCTGATCTCCTGACTCTTTGAGACCTTCTAGGGGCCTCGCTAGATGATGCTTGTTCTACATGAGGCTGTTGATGCTCTCCCTCATTTGTGACAACGGGTTCTTGGGGATCCTGAAGGATAAGTTTTTCATGTTCATTTATTGTTGCCATAGGAGAACTAACAACAGGTGCTGTTGCTACAATATCTTGCACTGTTGGTACAACAACAACATGTAGCGTGAAGAATGGTTCTTGAACCATAGGAGTGGGCATGTATACCTGCTTCTATTCAAAACTAATTTCTCGCGCTGATCATATCATCCTCCAAGAAGACAACATGCCTTGTTTCTACAAACTTTGTTTGTCTGTCTGAACAATAGAAGCGATAACCTTTTAACTTTTCTGGATAGCCAATGAAATGGTAGCTGACTGTCTTGGAGTCCAGCTTCCCTATGTTTGGGTTAAATACTTTTGCCTTAGCTGGACAACCCCACACACGTAAATAGTTTATTGAGGGTTCCTTTCCTGTCCACAACTCATACGGTGTTTTGGGCATCGACTTACACTCGATTAAGTATATGAATGGCGGTTTTTAACGCCACCATCCATAAACTTATCGATAGGGTAAAGTAACTTATCATGCTTCTCACCATATCCATTAAGGTACAGTTGTGTCTTTCAGCTACTCCATTCTGCTGAGGCTCGTCCGGTGTAGAATACTGAGCTACTATGTCATTTTCCTATAAGTACCTTACAAAGAGTCCAGGAACTTGACCATATGGGGTGTGTCGATTGTAGTATTCTCCCCCACGATCGGACCTTACTACCTTAATCTTTAAATTGTGCTGATTTTCAACTTCAGCCTTAAATATCTTAAATTTATCCAATGCTTTTTCTTTAATTAGATAAATATAGCCAAAATGAGAATAGTCATCTGTGAATGTTATAAATGAATCATAATCATCCACACTCTTCACAGGAAAAGGACCACAGATGTCTATGTGAACTATTTCTAAAATTCCTACGCTTCGTTTGACATCTTTCTTTATTTTCTTAACATACTTTCCTTTTCTATGCATTGTTCTAAATCTAAAAATTCTAAAGGCGGAAGAATTGATTTCTTAATCAATCGCTCTATTCCCCCCCTCGAAATATAGCCTAAACGACAGTGCCATAATTTTGAAGATACATCATGCATTCTCTTCCGCTTATTTGTTGCATTCATAGATGAGGAAGCATTCTCATTCTCAATACTTATATCATTCACATTCTTAGAAAGTGATAATAAATAAAGCTTGTCTTGTCGGAAGGCAAGACGAACACATTTATTATTATAATTAATCTGACATTTGCCATTACCAAAATAGCAATCATATCCATCGTCATCTAAACATGAAACACTTATTAAGTTTTTTCGCAAAGAGGGTACAAATAGAACATCTAAAAGCTTAAGTAGAAAACCATCAACTAATTCTAGAGAAAGATCTCCAATGGTTTTAACTTGAGCTTCAACTCCATTTGGTACATTAATTCTTCTTTCTCCTCTTTGCAGGGTCCTCCTTGTACGAAATCCCTGTAATGAATTTGCAACATGAACAGTTGCACCGGAATCAATCCACCAAGTAGATTTTGCATAACTTAAATACAAGGATTCATCTATGAATGTAATGAAATCATTACCTCTCTTCAGCAGGTTCTTTAGGAAATCTAGACAGTCCCTTTGATAGTGTCCATGCTTCTTGCACCATTTGCACTGATTCTTTTCAACTTGAGTATTGTTGTTCTTCAGATGGTGGTCATTCTAAGGGGCTTTCCCTTGAGGTTTGGCATTCTTATTGAAGTTATTTTTCTTGTCCTTCACAAGGTTAGCAGAGTCACCCTGTAAGGACTTCAATCTTTCCTCTTATTGAACACACATTGCAATGAGCTTCTCTATGTCCCACTTATCGGGCTGCATGTTGTAGTTAACAACAAAGGTGTCGGTGTTTCAAGTAAACACCAACGAGTAAATTTGTGTTATTGCGCGACTGACCCGGATGGTGTACTAAAAGACACAAGGTTTATACTGGTTTAGGCAAAATGTTCCCTACGTCTAGTTTGTGGCCGCTGCGTCGTGTTATTAACACTGAAAAGTTCGTAGTAGGGGTTACAAACGGGCGAGAGAGGGACAGGTCCCAAGTCTCTGATGGAAAGGTCAAATGGGTGTCGAGAGCTTGGTTGCTGCTCAGCTATGTGTGATGTGATACGTGATGTGTTGAATTGATCCCCTAGTGGGGTGCCCTACCGCCCTTTTATAGGCCAAGGGAGAGCAGGGATTATAGATGGGAGAAAGAAGGAAAACCAGAGGCCAAGGAGGTCCTTCAAAGATACCGAATCTTTCTTTTCCTCTACGCGAGCCCCGCTGACATGGGAGGCGCTGCCAGGGATAGCCCCACGCTAGGAGCACACCCGTTGTCCTAGCATGGTCAGCAAGTTGTCACGTCCCATCCCGCCCGGACGGGCGGTGTGGCGAGCCAGGGTGCTGATCCGGCCATACAGGGAGCAGACAGTGTAGAGACCGCACGTCCATTACTGTAGGTGATGCGAGTTTCCCCCTGGACCGTAGTGGTTGTCGTGAGCTTCCGTCAGGATCCACACCGAGGGCAAATGGTGGCGCCCACAACACTGTAAGACAAATGTCGGTGCCCACAACACTGTTCGGGCTCTATTATGCCTGGAAGGGCTTAAAGTGTCCGCCTTGTCACATCTTGATGCTGCTTTCCTGCAGGCGTGCAAGGTATGATCCTCGGTATTGTGGTTGACTTGAGTGCCCTGCCTTATCTACACACGTTGTTATGAAGGAGCAGCGCATAGACGTCGGGCGAGGCGGAGCCTGCCCTCGGTCATCGGGTGAGGCGGAGTTAGCCCTCAGACGTCGGGCGAGACGGAGTTTGCCCTCAGAGGTCGGGCGAGGCAGAGCCAGCCCTTAGGGTCGGGCAAGATAGAGTTTGCCCTCAGACGTCGGGCGAGGCGGAGCCGGCCCTTAGACGTCGGGCAAGATAGAGTTTGCCCTTAGACATCGGGCAAGGCGGAGCCAGCCCTTGGGGGTCGGGTGAGACAGAGTTTGTCCTCAAACGTCGGGCGAGGTGGAGCCAGCCCTCGGACGTCGGACGAAACAGAGCCCACAGTCTTGATGGTTTGGACAAGGCGAGACCCACTAGGAAATGTAGTTGTGTTCTTGATCGCTCTGATGAATTAGCGTTTGATGGGTATCAACTCCTCTTCTTTAGGTACCCTACTTTTGGTCCCCGACAAAAGGTTTCATATTCCTTTGGCAAGGAAGCAAAAACCAAATGAATTAGGAACTCATCCTTGAGCCCAAAATCCATTGGCTTTAGCTTTGAAGCCATGTTGCTCATCTTTTGTACTAGCATAAACCAAATGAATTAGGACAACCGCCACCAATATATTTTTCATTGAACAATTTCTTGATCAATGTACTAGCATAAGCCTTTGAAGTGCCAGTGAACTGACTCTCCACTTTCTTAAGATACTCCGTGGCGGTATCATAGTCTGGGATAGACCCCCTTCTAGCATCTGAAATTGTGGACTTAGCCACCATCAAGCACTTGCGGTTTGAAATGTCCCATTTCTTGCGTTCGAAATCATACTTTATTCATACTTCTGCATGATCTCGCTGCCGAGCAGTGAAATCAGCATCATACTCATTTTCTTCCCTCACCGGGTCCACTGGCTCAGTAGGACACGGGGAGGTAAGCGCTAGGTTATTTTCAGATAGTGCAAGTGCTAACTCATAATGTCAGCACGAAAACATGTCAATCGAACCGGCACATGAGCAAGCCAGAAGGGTCCGTTCGATGGAGCTAGAGATCCACTTGCTTCAACGCAGGGATGGTCGATCCTGCGTACTCCTCCCGAGATGTGCCAATCAATTTGACCCTATAATTGACAAAGAGAGAAAGTTTATCAGTAATTTAAGGTGGAACATGTCGGTCTATGCCCAGATAGTTCCAAGTGTGCCGCTTCGGGAGCAGCCATTCGGGAAAAAGCGACTGAATAGCGATCCGCACAGAAATCGGCTGTTACGGACTGTAAAGTTCATGGGTAGCGATTAATTTTAGGTTGATAGGTATAATACATATATGTAAATAAGATCATCAGCTAGCTAAATATTATCGGTATGAATCGTTGAGCCGATGAATCTAACGGGAAAAGATATAGCATGCAAACAAATCGACTATCTAATACAAACGGATCTACAGACGCTCTGAATCTAATATGTTACCACCAACAGTGAGGTTCGACCGGATCCATGGCAGCTATGATGATAGTAACAAACCAAAACCAAAGAATCCACAAAGACATCCGTACTTTGATAGACTTTCCTAAAGACATGCTATACGTGAAGGCTCGGATGAATCGGCTAAAACAGCTGATTCAGTTGAGAAGGACTATGTTGTGTGAATAATCAATTATTTCACATGAACAAACCTATGGACTCCTTAGACTCAACCTATTGTCTCTAACAGTGGGATTCGACCGGATCGATGCAGCCATAAAAAGACAACAAATCAAACCCTTAAAGCACACAGATCTACTCATGCTTAAAGGAATCATGTAAACATGCTGTAGGCGTTAACGCATAGGCGATCGGCTATTTAGCCAATGCAGGCATAGCAAACAGCTAAGGTCACGCCTAACCAGGAATAAATCTACTAACTATCATCCTCCAATCTATAGTGCCATCAGTGGGGATCGACCGGATCCTTACAACCATAATGTTGAACCATAAACTAGATTCAACTTGCCAGCAGCCCTCTTCAAGATCATGCATGCCTTAACCGCGTACTATGCACGATCAAGATCGAAGTAAAACAGCCAATGAAACATAAACCATCGTTCAAGATAGATAATATCATGTTGTAACAAATGAACGACGAATCTAAATGATATGATGCCGATCTAATTCGATCTCAACCGGGCGAATTGATGTTGCTGTAAACTAATAACAATGAAAACATCAGCAAGATCGGTAACTTAATGAATCTACCCAAAGGACGCCACCCTTAGATAGAGCCGATAACTTGATCTTAATCTAGTTTGAGCAGTGGAGGTCGACCGGATCGATGCAGCCGTACTTGAACTAGACATGAGTCGATAACTAACTTATACCAGAGTCGCATTGGAGGTCGATCGGATCGATGTAGCCATACGAACAAAAGTATAAGCCATGATGGTACTTACAGACAAGCCGGACGTTGGCTGGACCGATGCAGCCCTGCTCGCTGAAGAACTCACCGAAATCTACTCTACTCCTACTCCTAGGGGGTGGCTGGAGCTGAAAAAGTAACTTGTATTTGATTGATTGTGTGTCCTTTACAATAGCCGGGGTCCAATATTTATACCTGAAACCTACGCATGAATCCTACTTAAGCACAACTTATTACAATCTTTGGCATAAGAGAAAACATTCCTATTTAAGATAACTTAGACCCTAATCTTTCCCTTTTTATAGAGTCCAACATATTTTTTCTAGCATCGATTGTAGCTTTTATCGTTATCTGCTGGCGCTATCTGAAGATAGCCGATTCCAGTGTTGCATTTGAATCAGCTGATACCGACCTTTATGCAATCGATTCCTTGATGACATGATCTTGGGTGCTTTCGAGTCCTGCAATTCTTCTTCCAAATTTTGGTGTAAACACATGCCCCCTAATTTTGGGATAAAAGTAATTTTATTCCAAAATTATTACGTCTATACCCCCGATAGGTCCGCAGTCATGGGTAGAGAATCTTGATTTGGGGTCTACTGTTTGTCACCATCTATGTCAGCTTATGAGCCCATACTTCAAAACTTTTATGAGAGCATCATTGCTTCACGGGTGCTTGGATCCATCTTTCTAGGCCAACTATAAAATGTCTATCCGACTCTAGCGAGAGCAATTCAACAATTCAGCTATGTTTCTCTTCTATCTGCTTCCTCGAGTGCCTCTGACTCCGCCAGACCCTCCATGGTCTATCTTTTTGCCATGAAGATTTTGAGTGGTTAGAAGAATTCTTGTGCATAGGGATGATTGTGTCGCTCATCTTAGCGCCTTGTCGAGCAAGAGGATCAACTACTGCGGTTAGAAGAATTCTTGTGATATCACCAGAGTCTTCTCTCCATGCTCGTAGAGTTATTCTAGTGTTTGCATGGGCTAGAATGTGTGGACACCTTTCCCTTGTTTGCTCCATCAAATGCCCATCGGGAAAGCCACATACTTCTTTCCCATAGTTTCCTAGTCACCGAGAAATCAGCTGGGCATCTGTTAAGCAGGTGGCCTTTCCCCTCTCGGCATAATTTTATCAACTGGCCGATGTGACTCGGTTCATGATGACCTTCGGCCTTGTGGGGATCCGGACTCCCTTCAATCCAAAGAAGCCTTAATGGGTTGATCGCTGGTCAATGTAAACCTTTCGTATCCATCCCACGATATTTTACGATTATGGGAAGCAATAAGTCCAAATCTGTTATCTCTTCGTTATCCATCCCCTAAATTTCCAGAGTGTTGATCCATTTCCATATCTGACTTCAATTCCATAACCCGGTGAAATCTATCTTCTCACCTTTCCGGGCTGTATATATGGGCCACGGCTGTGGATCAAAAAACAACCTGCTTCGTCTCAAACCTTTCGTGTCTTTAGTGCGGTTTCTGCTTTCCCATAGGTTTGAGATCATGGAGAACAACAAGAGGTCTACTGAGGAGGCCCTCAATGGAGCTATGTCATCACGCCAGCGCCTTCATCACCAGGAGGGTGCAACTTGTGATGCCCCAACTACCTTGGGGCATAGGGCCGACTCTGCAGCCTTTGGGGTTCTCTTCATCAATAGCTCGCCGCTAGCTCCCCTGCTATTCGAGGAGATGGATTGACAATGATGATTTGCTCGCCTCCATTGATTGAGCTAGCTAGAACCTTGTCGACTGCCTCTCCCTCGCAGAATCGGCTCTGCCCATGGTTCGGTGCCGATCGCCTCCCGAGGTCGATCCAATGAAGGACAGGTTGGCCGAGGCTGAGGCTAGAATCATAGGTGAGATGTATACCACAACCTTCTGTCTCCTCTTAATTTTATCTTCAAGATCCTAATCATCTCCCTTTTAAATCTTTTTAGACCTATCGGCTCAGCTGGAAAGCCTCCGATCAGCTATGGAGTACGCGATGGGATTCGTCAATGCCAGAGGTGCCATTCCAGTGGTTCGCTTGCATGACATCCTAAACCATGTCAGGGAGGTTACTCTGCACGACGTCCATCATGGTGCTGCCATGGCGTTGGCTGCTGCGCAAGCTCGTTCCGGCCATGAGCTTCGGCTTCTTCCCCACAGTTTTCCAGCCGCGGCACACCCTAGGGATCATGAACGCCTGGTCAAGGATTTCTTCGACGCCGCCAACTCTGTAGCCCTTACTTCCCAAGCCGATGAGATAGTAAACAAAGTGTTTTCCGGCCTATAGTTTGTAATAGGCGATATTAGCAAACAATTTCTTCACCTCAAGTGATTCTTTCTTTTGTTTCGTACTTCATATTCCATGCATCCATCCATCCATGTTTGCTTTGCTCTTATAGGTGATACATATCGTACCGGCTTCTACCCATTCGGGTTTATTTTTGTACTAGAGGTGATACCCTCCCGGTATCAGCTATTAGAGCCAACGACCGAATAAATCGGTTGTCAAGTATTAATCCAAACGCTAGGATAGTATTTCTTTAGATATTTTTCGTTGATTGCTCTATCAAATTCTTCCTCTCCTCTTAGTGTTTCTAAAATATAAGCGTTGCCAGGCGCACAACGTTTAATCCAATAAGGTCCTTCCCAATTAGGTGACCATTTGCCGAACTTGCTGTCTTTTGACCCGATCGGCAATTTCACTTTCCAGACCAAGTCTCCTTCAGAAAATTTCTTGCTCTTGACCTTTGTATTGTAATATTTTGCAACCCTTAGTTTATTAGCTTCGATATTCTCAAGAGCACGCAGCCGATGGCAACTCAAGTCCTCTAAGTTGTCTATCATAAGATTCTTGTAGACTTCGGCTGACAAATCGTTTTGCAACGTAACACGCCTCAATCTAGTCTGAACTTCCCAAGGAAGGACTGCATTATAGCCATACACAAGTTCATAAGGTAATGTTTTAATCGATCCATGATAGGCCATCCTATATGCCCATAGTGCCTCATTAAGTTTTGAATGCCACTTTCTTGGCTGCTCCTCAATCTTTTTCTTGACCAGCTTAATCATAATCTGATTAGATGCCTCTGCCTAGCCATTAGCCTAAGCATAGTAAGGAGAAGAATTTAGTAGCTTGATTCTCATTCTGGCAACAAAATCTCTAAACTCTTCTGATGTGAACATTGTCCCTTGATCGGTAGTGATAGTTTGAGGAATCCCAAAACGATACACAATATGCTCCTTGATAAAATCAACCATGTTCTTTGAGGTTACCATCTTCAAAGGAATTGTCTCAACCCACCTAGTGAAGTAATCTATTGCTACCAATATGAACTTATGTCCTTTGCTTGAGGGTGAAAAAATCTGGCCAATTAAATCAATTCCTCAACCTCAAAACGGCCATTGTTTGATTATTGGATTCATGGCCGATGCAGGTGATTTATGGACATTACCAAAATGTTGACAGTCCTGGCACACTCTTGTAATATTCAATACAGTCTTCCAATATTGTTGGCCAGAAATATCCAGTTCTACGAATAATCCATTTTATCTTATAAGTCGATTGATGAGCTCCACATATCCCTTCATGCACCTCGCCCATCAACACCTTAGCTTCCTCTTGATTTAAGCATTTGAGCAATACTCCATCGACTATTTTATAATATAGCTGATCATATAGTAAAACATACTTAGTCGATTTATACCTTAGCTTTCTAGTAACTTTCCATGATGGATTCCTAAGGTAGTCGGCTATTTCAATTATCCAATCATTATTCGAGGTTTCACTACTCAAGACTTCTTAAAACACTCGATAACCTGAAGCACTTTGAGCTAAACGATTAGCCTCTTGATTCTATGCCCTCGGAATTTGTTGAAAAGAGACATGAGGAAACTCTTTGAGCAACCTTTGGCACTCATCATAATATCCCCTCAGAGTATCTTCTTTGCACTCATATAGGCCGATCAACTGATTAATAATTAACTGTGAATCTCCAAATATTTCAATTGCTTCGGACTTTACTTCATGAAGAAGTTGAAGCCCCTTAAGAATAGCTTTATATTATGCTTGGTTGTTGGTAATCATTGGTTCAGTCGGAAAAGCAAACTCAAAACTTGCCCCCCGAGGCAAAATAATAACAATACCAACGCCACCACCTTGCTTGCATGATGATCCATCAAAGAATAACGTCCAAGGTACCGGCTCTACATAATCAATGCTTGGCTTATGATGCTGGGTGACGAAATCGGCCATTACTTGTCCTTTGACTACTTTAGCCGATTCGTACCTCAAGTCAAATTTCGATAATGCGAGAATCCACTTTCCCACTCTCCCATTCAATATTGGCATTGATAACATGTGCTTGATCATATTAGCCTTGGAAACAACCGTACACTCGGCCAATAATAAGTAGTGTTGCAACTTAGTGCAAGAGAAATATAAGCACAAACATAACTTTTGGTGGGAGAATATCTTGTTTCTGGATCCAGAAGTCTTCTACTTAGATAGAAAACGACTCTCTTTTCCTCCAAACTCTTGCATCAAGGCCGATCCAATCGTTTTGTCATCGGCCGATATGTACAACTTAAAAGGCTTACCCTGCTGAGGAGGGAACATCACAGGTGGACACTTCATATATTCTTTTATCTCTTCAAATGCCTTTTGTTGTACGTCACCCCACTTAAATTCTTGATCATTTTTCAACTTCAACAAGGGAGAAAACGACAGAACTCTTTCCGACAAGTTCAAAATGAATCTTCTGATAAAATTAATCTTACCAAGTAAAGATTATAATTTTGTTTTAGTAGTCGGAGGTACTGCTTCATCAATTGCTTTCATGCTTTTCTGATCGACTTCGATCCCTCTCGCGTGGACCATAAAACCCAAGAATTATCCGGCTGATACTTCAAAGGCACACTTATTAGGATTCATCTTTAGACCATGTTTTCTTGTGCATTCTAAAGTCTCCCGCAAATCAGCTAGATGCTCCTTGTACCCCTTGGATTTTATCATCATATCATCAATGTAGATTTCAACAATTTTGCCGATCAACTTATGAAAAATATAATTCATCACCCTCTGATAAGTTGCATCGGCATTCTTCAGACCAAAGGTCATCGCAACCCACTCAAATAAACCAATTATGCCGGGGCACTGAAGGCTGTATTCGCTATGTCTTCCTCAGCCATGAAAATTTGGTTATATCCTACATTGCTGTCCATGAAGCTAATAACCTTGTGCCCGGCTACTGCATCTACCAACATATCGGCTATTAGCATCGAATAACCATCCATGGGTGTGGCCTTGTTCAGATCTCTGAAATTGATGCAAACTCTTAATTTTCCATTCTTCTTATACACAGGGATAACATTCGATATCCACTCTGCATATCGACATGGTCGGATAAACTTTGCTTCCAGTAATCTTTTAGTCTCCTTTTGATATCATTCAACACGTTTGGGTTGAATCTCCTCGGAGCTTGTTTGAACGGCCGATATCTAGGTTTGATTGACAACCGATGTTAAATAATTGATCGGTCTAGACCAGGTATCTCATAGTATTTCCAAGCAAAACAGACTTTAAATTCCTTTAATAAATCAACTAATTCTCTCTTATACTCAGATCCAACTTGGCACTTACATACGTCGGCCTAGGTCTATCTCTAGAACCAATGTCTACCTCTTCTAATTCATTGACTGACGTGAAGCCATGTCCTAGCTTGTTATCTGTACCATCTATTGGATTATCCATTAAGACCAATTTTCAAAGCCGACTGCTTGGATCGGTTGTTGGCTTTCATTATTGATTCTAATGAAGCCTCCTTCCCATAACTTGCCAGAAAAGCATTCGAACTCTTCTAGCTCCCAAAAGACTGGATCAGCTGTTGCGATACTCATGGACTCTTCAGCGCAAACCAACTCGACATCATCTCCATGCCATTGAATCAAACACTGATGCATGGTTGATGGCACACAACAGTTTGCACGAATCCAATCATGACCAAGGAGTAAACTGTATGACCCTTTTCCATCGATGATGAAGAACATGGTAAGCAGAGTCTTACTCCCGATTGTTAGTTCAACGTTCATTCCCCCCGGGTCTTAGAGGCATTACCCCCAAAGTCCTTAAGCATCATGTTGGTCTCAATCAGATCTCCTGGTCTCTTGCCAAGTTTACGAAAAGTGGTGTAAGGCATAAGATTGATAGAAGCACTTCCATCCACCAACATCTTGTTCATCGGCTTCCCATCAATAAAACCTTTCACATATAAAGCCTTTAAGTGCTGATGCTTGACTGGTTTATCAAATATAGCCTGCTGTATAACTGTCAACTTGGCAACTATTCCTTCATACTCTGATTCATCGAAATCTAAATAAGCTTCTAGATCTGCTGGAGCTCTAAATTCTGACGGCAACAGAAAAGCTATTTGAATATTAGCCGATGGTTGCCTCCTATCGACTGTTTGCTTAGCACGCCATACTTGAGGTCTACCATATGCTTGAGCCTATTCCAGTTCTCTATTCCTTAGGCGTTGCACTCTTCGTTCTAGCTTCTCGTCAGACCTCTTGGATACCATTGGCTTTCCTGCCAAACATATTCTCTCTCATTGCTTTCTTCTTCATAATTAGCCTAGTCTTGGTCAACAACTCACTTTCCAAGCTGATCATGAACACTTTTATTTTTAAGCTCCGATCCATGTTATTATGATGATACACGTCTTGAGCATGGATAGACCGGCGGTTGGTTTGAGATTGTCTAAACTCTCAATATTGTTCGCTGCACTCTGGATAGTTATTCCTGATAGGCAACTTCAAACCTTCGTTCCAGCAATGTCTGAAGAAAGGACAATTCCAATGTGATTTGACTTGTTTTCTTTCATACCTCTCCTTTTCTTGTTGACGCTGATACTCTTGCTCTTCTAGACAACGCTGATAATTCTTTTCCTTCTGCCACTGCCATTTATTTAACAAAATTTGAGATGTAACACGCGGCTTTGTCGCCCCATCTTTTGACGTTTCTCCCAGCTCAAATCGGCTCTTTTGCTTGTCGCGACGTCTTCTGATTTTCCTATATTCATCAGCGATATTTGCATCTCGGGATCAACTGTTCTAGTTTCTCTAGATCTGGCTGATGTTAGGACCTTAGTCTTCCATTTGAGCAGCCTAGCATCGACCATGTTTTGATCTTCTGGGAAAGGATTATCAACTTTCATCTTCTGAGATGTATGAAATTTGAGCCTCTCTTGTTGAATAACCCTCTGTATATGCTGCCAGAAAACTCTACATTCATTCGTAGAATGAGATGTAGCATTGTGAAACTTATAGAACTTATTTTTCAACTGATCAGGGGGCAACATAACATGATTATCGGGCAACTTGATCTGCTCCTTCTCCAGCAAGAAATCGAAGAGCTTGTCCGATTTCATGACGTCAAAGTCATAGCTCTCCTCGACTCCTCTTCCCCAAGGGTTTGGCATCATCACCGTCTTTTTACCCCAATTTCATTCAGCCACAGCAACCTCTTCTTCTTCATCGTCTTCATAGCTGTCATCGACTGAATATGGATTATAAGTACTCTAGAATTGGCTATTGAGCGCTGTCACTCGTTGAGCCAATTAACCCAAGTTATCAAACTCTTGTCCCAGCAGCTTCTCTCTCCAATGCAGCTAGCTGATCATCAGCCAAGTTTAACAAGAAGCATAGATTTCTAGTCTCTCAGAACCTCTGAAGAAACTTGATGCCCGATTCGTTAGTTCTCTGCCTTATAGTTGTCAAATTGGTAATCTTCTTTTCTTCTGTCCCTGTGTAAAAATATGTATGAAACTTCTTCTCTAAGTCAGCCCAATTGGTAATGAAATTAACTAGCAGTGATGAAAACCAAGTGAAGGCTTGGCCCTGACAATGACAAGGAGAAGAAACAAACTCAATGGGCCTCTTCAACGGATGCTTCGCCCAATTGTGTAAGATACCGACTGACATGCTCTATTATGCTCGTGCTGTCTTGGCCAGTGAACTTAGCAAACCCTGGGAGCCTGTAATTTGTAGGAAGAGCGACCAAATCATACCATTCTAGATATGGGCATTTGTACGAGAAGGTCTGCCCTTTCGGCTTTAGATTGAACTGCTTCTTCATCATCTCGGTCACTCTCAGTAATAAATCATCCGCATTTGAATTTGGATTCTCTTCACATGCTGACCCATCTGTGGATTAAAATCCCATGTACCTTGATACCCTAGATTTGGAATCATGTGAAGGGTGTTGTAATCTGTGCCATAATGATATCCCTGTGGAATCTCTATCTGCTGGGTCCTCTGCTGGTTTACTGCCTAAAGTCTCTGGTTATAGACGTTAGGATCTATATCTCTACGGATCCTTTGAATTGATGGTGCTATTTTTTTGAGCCAACGACGATATGTGGCCTGATGTGCCAAAATTAATCATCTGGTTCTGACCTTGCCCCATCGACTGTTGCACATGCTGCACTAACGATCTAGGATTGTATTGTATCTGATTCATAGTAGCACCTTGAACTTGCTCAGATGAACTCTGAACTACCTGGACATCATCATTACTGGCTGGTGTTGCTTCTTGACGGCTGGTACCGGTTTGATTAGTCCCTTGAGTCGACGGATGTGGAATGTTGTAATAAGCCGATCCAACCTGATCAACTAGAAACCCATGAAACACCTCTTTCATGGTGTTATGGAATGTGTTCGAAAAAACTTAATTATGGTTTAATATGGCATCATGAATAGATTTATTTATAGCTTCCACGAAGAAACGCCTGTCTTCAACTTCATTTGCATCTGTCTGCCCATGCAACAGAACTCTTGGTAGTGGATATTTCTAAACAATTGTATTGTCACGTGTCTTGGTGTAGGACAACAAACACTTGTTCTGAAATTCTTCTATACCTTTGCTGATGACATTTTTATCTCCATCAGGTAGGTCTTCATAAGGTACCATAAGGATGTCGTTGTTGTTGTAAGCCACCATGACGATTGTGGTGGTCCCACCGGGCGTGCCAGAACGTGTGTCGGCACGAAAACATGTCAATCGTGCCGGGCACACGAGCAAGCCGGAAGGGTCCGCTCGATGGAGGTGGAGATCCGCCTGGCTTCAACGTAGGGATGGTCGATCCTGCGTACTCCTCCCGAGACATGCCAATCAATTTGACCCTGCAATTGACAAGGAGAGAAAGTTTATCAGTAATTTGAGGTGGAACATGCCGGTCTGTGCCCAGACAGTTCCAAGTGTGCCGCTTCGGGAGCAACCATTCGGGAAAAAGCTACCAAATAGCCGATCCGTACAGAAATCGGCTGTTATGGACTATAAAGTTCGTGGGTAGCGATTAATTTTATGTTGATAGGTACAGTACGTATATGTAAATAAGATCATCAGCTAGGTGAATATTATCAGTATGAATCGTTGAGCCGATGAATCTAACGGGAAAAGATATAGCATGCGAACAAATTGACTATCTAATACAAACAGATCTACAGACGCTCTGAATCTAATCTGTTACCACCAACAGTGAGATTCGACTATATCGATGGCAGCTATGATGATAGTAAAAAACCAAAACCGAAGAATCCACAAAGACATCCGTACTTCGACAGGCTTTCTGAAAGACATGCTATACGTGAAGGCTCGGATGAATCAGCTAAAACAGCCGATTCAGGTGAGAAGGACTACGGCGTGTGAACAATCGACTATTTCACATGAACAAACCTATGGACTACTCAGACTCAACCTATTGTCTCTAACAGTGGGGTTCGACCGGATCGATGCAACCATGAAAAAGACAATGAATCAAACCCTTAAAGCACACATATCTACTCGTGCTTAACGAAATCATGTAAACATGCTGTAGGCGTTAACGCACAGACGATCGGCTATTTAGCCGATGTAGGCATAGCAAACAGCTAATGTCACGCCTAATCAGGAACAAATCTACTAACTAGCATCCTCCAATCTACAGTGCCATCAGTGGGGATCGACCGGATCGTTACAGCCATAATGGTGAACCATAAACTAGATTCAACTAGCCAGCAGACCTCTTTAAGATTATGCATGCCTTAACCGCGTACTATGCATAATCAAGATTGAAGTAAAACAGCCAATGAAACATAAACCATCGTTTAAGGTAGATAATATCGTGTTGTAACAAACAAACGACAAATCTATAGGATATGATGCCGATCTAATTCGATCTCGACCGAGCGAATTGATGTCGCTGTAAACTAATAATAATGAAAACATCAGCAAGATCGGTAACTTAATGAATCTACCCGAAGGACGTCACCCTTAGATAAAGTCGATAACTTGACCTTAATCTAGTTCGAGCAGTGGAGATCGACCGGATCGATGCAGCCGTACTTGAACTAGACAAGAGTCGATAACTAGCTTATACCAAAGTCGCAGTAGAGGTCGACCGGATCGATGCAGCCGTACGAATAGAAGTATAAGCCATGACGGTACTTACAGACAAGCCGGAGGTCGGCCGGACCGATGCAGCCCTACTCGCTGAAGAACTCATCGAGATCTACTCTATTCCTACTCCTAAGGGGTGGCCGGAGCCGAAAAAGTAAGTAACTTGTATTTGATTGATTGTGTGTCTTTATAATAGCTGGGGTCCAATATTTATACCCAGAACCTACGCATGAATCCTACTTAAGCATAACTCATTACAATCTTTGGCATAAGAGAAAATATTCCTAATTTAAGATAACTTGGACCCTAATCTTTCCCTTTTGTTGAGTCCAATATGTTTTTTCTAGCGCTGATTATAGATTTTATCGTTATCTGCTGGTGCTATCTGAAGAGAACCGATTCCAGTGCTGCATTCGAATCAGCTGATACCGACCTTTATGCAATCGATTCCTTGATGACATGATGTTAGGAGATTTCGAGTTCGTGCAATTTTTATTCTAAATTTTGGTGTAAACACATAATTCTCTCGCCATACCCTATAGTTGCCCCTTCAAGAGGTGGTATGTGTGAGATGAATGTCATTGGATTGAGTCCTAAAAACACCATCAGAGATAGTGAGAAAATTATGACATCATAATTACGTGCTTTAATTTAACGTTGGTCAAAATTAAAACATACAACATTCTTATACACTAATTCTACATCATCGTTGGACAGAAATAGAATTAATGCATGAAAAACTTATGAATAAACATTATAATATTGTTATTATCAATGTTGGTCAGAAAAATAACAATATTATAATTTATTGACTAAAAATGACTACTCTTCAAATTAAATTCTTCCGTTGGTTCGAATTTAATTATAAGATAATAAACTATTACATTACAGCGGAAACGTGAAAAATTATTTGTCTACTTTCAGAAGCATTTACTGTACTAATCTACTCTCTGAAAAAATTACCCGTTAGTTCAAATTTTGATAGAGATTTAAACTGGACAAAATTCATTGAAATTTGCTTCTGAGAATAATAAAACAAAAACGAAAAACATTACTGTGCAATTTGGACTGAAATTCTTGGCCTTATTGTGCCGTTGTGGGCCAATGAAAATCAGCTCCGCTACTTTGTTCGGCTCTCATGGCTTACACCTTCCCTGTGCCACAACCTAGGCCTAGGCGACAAAGTTGCAGCGCTGCTGCTGCCTCACTTTGGGCGAATGTTGTCCCCTCAACCGTTCATCTACATCGGACGGTCGAGCGTGCGCGTTGGTCGAACAAAACCCCGGCGCGGTGGCCTCCCCCGAAACCCTATCTCATTTTGATTCCCTCCATCTCCTCTCTCAGCGCAGCGACAAGACCGAGTGAGGCGAGGCGATGATGGCGCCGTCGCCGCCCCCTCACCGACGCGCGCGCTCCCTAGCGGTTGAGCGCGCCGCCGTCGAGTGGCCTGGCCGCGGCGCCCTTGGCCAGAGCATGCGCCCGCTCAACGTGTAGCGGCGGTTCGACCCTTCTTCTCGCGCGCCGACGAGGCGGCAGCGCGGTGCAGCGGCAAAGTAGGCCTCTTCCCCTTCCCCTTTTCTTCTCTGATTGGATTTTTCTTTCTTTTCTTCTCGGATCTATCCGATTTAGTGTTGGGGATGGGGTTAGGATCAAGATTAGGGCTAGGGCTTCCTTTACTGTTCATCTTCCTTGAGCGGTTTCTTCACGGGTTAGGGCTCGGTTCGAGTTCTCTTGAAGCCGGAACCCCGTTCTTACCGCTTTCCTTCATCGATTAGGGTTAGGGTTCGGTGACCCTCTTCTCTTCTCTGATCCGAATGGATCTAATATGTTTCTTACCCCTGACATGATCTACATCTAGATAGATGGTTCTGATAGGCTAGATCTACGTCTAGTTAGGCGACTGATATCATTGATAGAGTTAAAACATGATCACTAGTCATAGATTTAGCGTGTCTACTTGCTTTTGGAATAAACATTGAGTCCTAGAACATCTACTAGTACATGATTAATAGATAGAGTGAGAGAGAGGGGTGAAGGGGGTGCAAACCATCGGCGCCTTCGAGGAAGATGGGCTCACCATCGCGGTGCTTGGTGAATACCCGGTGGCGGTGCTGTGTCGAAGGGCGTCGGTGCAGTGGCGGCGTTGGCCGATGGCGGTGCTTCTCGTCATTGGATGCTCACCCTCTCTTAGATTGGATTAGGGTTGTGTCGGTGGGGCGACTGTAGCTCAGGTGAACTTCGTGATCTGAGCCGCCGGCCCCCACCTTTCTTTTATAGCACAGTGTGACGGGGGCCCACCAACCATTTAGGGTTCGGCGCCCCCGATCAGGGCGTGGATGCAAGGGCCCAATTGAGATCATCTAACACATGTGTGTGGAAGACTAGAAAGAGGTCTTCCCATGACTTGGATCGCCACACCAGTTGCATTCTATAAGTGCATCTAGCCTTTTGTGGGTTTTGGATGATTGACTGATAACACGATTAAAGGACTAACAAATTTGTTAAGTGTTGAACAGGAAGTTGATTATATTACATTGATGTGGAATATAAGATGTTGTATCATTTGAAGTGTATCAATGGTTCAATCATAAAGGCAAACTTGAAAGTGTTCCATATTGTGTTGAAATGAGAAGCCAAAAAATGTGTTGTGGTAAAGGCAATCTAGTTCAAGCACAAGACAAGAATACAAATGAAATTCAAGTTATTTAGTTGTGATGTGTTGTCAAAGTGAATTGTTGTGAGGAGAGAACTTGGTGGGTGTCACACCATCTAGGCGAAAGGGCAATGCATTCAAGGTGTGGGTGATTGTCTCCAAAGGTCCATTTGCAGAGATCACACAATGACACAAATTTTGATGTGACGTCTAAGTTTTTCGCCATTATAATTTTGTTTTGAATCACAGTGCAAGCAAAGAATCTGCACTTTTCTTCAGATCGAGCTTTCCAAAGGATGTTTCTTTTGTAGTGCTCAACGCTTCCATTGAAGTGAGCTAAATAAGCTGATTTCACCATGTACTGGCTATTTGCTGTCCAAGAAGAGCTAAGAGGACCCCGGAGGTTGAAGATAATGTGACTTGTTCAAGCTTCATCAGATGGTCCAAAAGAATCAAATGTTGAATGGCTTAGGAGCACTCAGGTGTTCCACAGCCATGCTTGCCTCTTAGTATGCGTACACAAGTGACATACACAAAGCATCGAGCTATAAACATGCCAGCATAAAAAAAAAAGATGGCACATTGATCATTCCAGTCATTACAAACTTGTTCATACATGTTCATCAATCGCCATCAACCATAATTACTCCCTCGCTGCCTTGCAAGTTGCAAGCAGCCAATCACATACACTACTCCAACCAACCTACTCCTAAATGAAAAGAGAGCTGCAAGCATGGTCCATTGGTCCGCACAACCATGGTCCATGGTAGGGGCAGCTGAATTATTCCGTGGTTCAGTCGAGTAAACAATGGCAGGCAGGATGCGTGGAGATCTCGGATCTGATAGCCCTGTTCTTCTGCCCACAGCAGTAGCCAGTAGCAACAGCAATCAGTCTACATGGCCGCTGCTCCACCGTTGGACGGCCAGGTCACGGCAATGGGGCTCGTGACGTCGTGCGCGCCGTCGCTCCAGGTGATGGACCCGAACGAGTAGCTGGCGTCCACGATCACCGGGTTGCCTGACACCGCGATGGTGATCTCGTAGCCCAGGCTCTGCTGCTTCCCGTCGAATGCGAGCTTGCTCGGGGTCACCGTGACATCCACGCCGGACGGGCTGACGATCTTGGGCTGGTACACCGCGCTGGAGTTGCTGCCGACGTTGCGCACCACCCGGCTGTAGGTGACTGAATCTTGGTAGGAGGAGAAGACGGCGGCGAAGGCAGGGTAGTTGAGGTCGCCGGAGCGAGCGAATTTCCTCGAGCAGTTGGCGACCGAGCCGTCCTGTGTGAAGATGGAGATCAACGACGGAGAGTACCCGAGCGTGCAGAGGAAGGCGACGTAGTCGTCGGTGCCGGCGTCGTACACCAGGCCCGGGTCGAGGGCGGCGTTGGGGTCGACGTGGCCGGCGCCACGGACGAACGGCGTCGACTCCTCGCCCGTCGCAAGGTCCTTGATGGTCTCCCCGGAGTTGTCCAGGTTGTACGCCGTGGTCATGAGCGCCGACTTGATCGCCGCGGGGCTCCACTCCGGGTGCGCCTGGCGGAGCAGCGCGGCGAGGCCGCTCACGTGCGGGCAGGACATGGACGTACCGGAGATGATGTTGAACTCGACGCGCCTCGTGTCGATGTCCAGGTCGGTCGGAGAGGCGGCGCCGGTCCACGCCGCGAGTATGTTGACGCCGGGGGCGATGACGTCGGGCTTGAGGATCTCTGGCGCGCGGTAGTTAGGGCCTCGGCTCGAGAACGCCGCCACCTGCGGCGCCGACGGCGTCTTGCCGATGACCGTGCCGCGGAACATGATGGTCGCCGTCGGCGACGGGTCCGTCTGGACGTAGTACCTGATCTTGGCGCCGAACTTCTGCCCGACCATAGTCGCCGGCACGAGGTGGGAGTCGGCGATGAGCTCCTCGCCGCTGTCCTCGGTGTTGGCGAGGATCATTCCGACCCCACCGGCGAGCTTGACCGCCGCTCCTTTCTCGACGCGAGCGTTCTTACCACGCAGACAGAGCACGATCTTGCCGGCCACCTTCTTCGGGTCGAGTTCGCCTATCAGGCACAGGCGGGAACCACAGTCCCCGGCGAACACCAGCGGCAGCTGAGTGGAGTCCAGGGGGTCACCGGCGTACAGAGACACGCCGCCAAAGACGCGGCCGTCACCAAGAACCACATCTGCGGGGAACTCACGGTCGATGGTGGACGCGCCGACGGTCAGGATCCACGGCGCAATGTTGACGGCGGTGTACTCGCCGGGGCCGGAGTTGCCGGCGGAGCAGGAGACGACGATGCCTTTGCGCACCGCGTGGAAAGCGCCGATGGCGATGGAATCGGTGTAGAAGCGAGGGGCGTACCCGTTGGCGCCGACGGAGAGCGAGATGACGTCGACGCCGTCGGCGATGGCCTCGTCCATGGCGGCGAGGATGTCGGAGTCGTAGCATCCGGACGCCCAGCAGATCTTGTACGCCGCGATGCGCGCGCCGGGGTCCATGCCCACGGCCTGCCCCTTGGCGTAGTCGAAGAACCCGGCGCCGTGCACCGGCGAGCCAGCCGCCGTGGAGGCGGTGTGCGTGCCATGGCCCTCAGTGTCCAGCGGTGACTTGGACTCCTTGGTCTCATCGATGGGGTGGCCGAGACCAGCCTCATACCCCTGGTAGAAGAACTTGGCGCCGATGAGCTTGCGGTTGCAGTAAGCGGACGCGTTGAAGGAGCCCGCGGAGACGCATCCGCCGGAGAAGGACGCGGGCGGCGGGCCGAGCCCAGCAGTTGCCGCGAACGAGGCCCGGCCGATGGGGTAGAGGCCGGTGTCGAGAACGCCGACGACGGCAGACGACGCGCCTCCCGCCGCGGCTGGGAGGAGCCCGGCGGTCTCGGTCAGGCCTAGGAACGACGGGGTGTGGGTGGTGTGCAGCTGCCGCGCCTGGTCGGGGTACACGGCCAGGACGCCCTCCCCGGCCGCGGTGTGCGCCGCCTGCTCGGGCGTCAGCCGCGCGGCGATGCCCGTGGCAGCGTGCTGGTAGGAGTAGAGCACGCGCGGCCTCGGCGCGCGCAGGCGGCGCGGGAGGAGGCGGCGGAGGACCGCCTCGCCGCCGCCGTTGGCGCGCGCTGCGGACAGCGCCAGGTGGCCTGGCGCGAGGTGGATGATGTATGTGGACTGCGCGCGCGCCTCGGCGGCGGCGACGGCGGCGAGGATGGCGAGAGCGAGCAGGACGATGAGGCTCGGGCCCCTGACCCTCGCCATGGTGCTCGGAGCAGATCGGATGGGGTTGGTTTGGGATAACAGTACTACATTAGTATCATAAAACAAGTGTGGGCCCAGGCGATGTGTGGACCTTGGATTGGCCACGCTGTCGAGGAGATCGGAGTCTGGTTTCCCCAGGTTCTTGCCTGAGTTTGGACTTTGAGTGGCCGCTTGCTCTACCTACCTTCGCTGCCTCGTTGTCATTGGTGGAAACGTGGAATGTCTTGGTGGGTGTTTTTGCGTATGCACGTGGACACGTCTTAATGCAAGGTACTCCCACCGTAAAAAAAAAAGTTTCGTTTTTTACTTTCAAACACCTTATTATTTGACCATCCATCTTATTTAAATCTTTTATATAAATATCATCTATTTTGTTGTGACTTATTTTATCATTATTGATACTTTAATAATGATTAATTTATTTTATAATTTATATAAATTTTTTGAATAAAACGAATAGTCAAACACGATATTTAAAAATAAAAAACATCACTCTCTTTGGGGAGGGAGGAAGTACATGGTAAAGGCATTATATTACACTCACTACCGGCAAGCAAGAGCAGTTGTACAGTAGATACTTCAAGCTTTTGCGTGATGCGCCCAAGCTTTTCGACAGGGACACTGTTCTCTTGTTTCCTTTTTGAAATTATTAGAACTGATGCGAGATGTGTACTTGGAACTTTCATGACCATTGTTGTTAGCTATACGTAATTCTTTAGAATTTACAGAGCAGTAATGGTGGTACTCTAGGCATAGCGTGGAAGAAATCATGGCTTGGGGCTTTGAAAGTTCCTATGAGGTTTTATTTGCCTGCATTCGTATACATCTCAATTTATATGGATTTAAGGTGAAAATCAACTAATTTTGATCTAGCTCACTATAACCCACATGAATTGAGATGGATTTAAGGTGAAAATCAACTAATTTTGATCCTAGCTCACTATAACCCACATGAATTGAGATGTATACAGATTCAGTCAAACAAGCCTAGAGTGTGTTTATGACATGATCGTGAGATTTTTTTCTTTTCTTTTAGAAAAAAACTTGGACTCTTTGTTCTTTTATACACAACATCGAGTGCTCTAGTTATACATCGTATTTAAAAAAAACTTCGGATCTTTGTTCTTTTAGGTGCATTTTCATGTTACTTCCCCGTCATTCAGCCAAAGGAACCTCACCAATACCTTCCGCATCTACACCAACACTGCCTCCGCCGACACCTTCATCACGAGGGGCTGCGCCGACACCTTCGACATCAACATCGCCTTCGCCAAGCTCTTCGGCATGAGAGGCTTCGCCACCACCATTGACGACTACACCAACATCGCCTCTGCCAAATGCCTTTGCAGGAGGGCCTTTACCAACACTTCCACAACGCGAAAAACTCACCTCCATCAACATGATTAGCATGAGGAGCTTCGTTGACACCTTCGGCGTCTACAACTAAACACCTTTACAGGAGGGCATTCACAAACATATTCGGTGAACCACAACAAAACACCTCTACCAACGCTTCTGCAGGAGGAGCTTCGCCAACATCTTCAGCGAACCACTATGGCTCACCTCCGCTAACACTTTGGCAAGGGACTTCACCATCATCTTCACCCACTACAACGGCTCGAGAGCCTTTGTCCAAAACTTTGGCATCAATGCTTAAGACGACTTGCCTCCGTTGCTGAGCTCTAGGTGCTACGTCAACTCCTTCGGCACCGAGGTCTACTACACCTTCGTCAACCACTTTGACTCGAGGGGCTCGTCGATAACTTTGCTCCGGACATCTACTTCCACTACTACGACTACATTGACTACACCAAGCGCAACTGAGGATACGGTCACGAGCACTGACCAAGAGGGGCTAGGGGAGCATACCGGAGGGGCAACCACTCCGGAGGGTGCAGTATTTTGCCCGGTGCTCGTGAGAGAAGATTCAGGGACCTCACAATAACCTTCAGCACAACTACTTTGACTACATCGACTACTTCAGCTACGACAACTATGCTTGTTTCCGAAGAGAAGATGCATCATCAAGCGAAGCTTCCAGCGAGAAGGTCCCTATCGAAGATATGGGACCGGGATACCTCACCGCCTATATTCTGGATCAGGGGCTAGCAAATGGGCCAAAGACAACGAGTATGAGGCTCACGCATGCAGGGCATAGCACCAGACATGATGAGCAAGCAACCTAGTGTAGATAGCTTGCATTCCTATCTTTATGGGATATGATAGAAGGATCTATTCTACTTTCTAGGTAATCAACTAGGAAACACATTTGTTAGCCGATCGGATCTCTTGTAACCCTACCCCTGGACTATATAAGGAGGGGTAGAGAGGCTCCGATGCGCAATCTTTGACATCCATACTAGTGCATAGCTACAATCGGTAACCCCTATAAACTTGAGCATACAAACAAAGGTATCTACTTCAAATTGGACATAGGGTACTGTGGGGGGTCTGACCCTAGGTACCCACGGCAATGCACATGGGACGCACCAACAGGGATGGTCTAGCCCACAAGACAAAGGCTTGCAGCGCACGTCATAGCTCGGCGCACATCGCAAGGCATCTCGGCGGGCATCCCGAAGATCGCTTAGAATCTGTTAGGATATGTCAAATGTACGATTCCATGTATAGATTATCTCTTACCCGATCGGACTTTGACCTGATCGGCATGTAACCCTACCCCCATGCTATATAAGGCGGGTAGGGGACCCTCTCAAAACAGACGCAATCATATACGATAGCCAATACAAACCGATGGGACACAGGATTAGGGTATTACGTCAAGCTGACGTCCTGAACCTATATAAATCTTGTGTCTTGTCACCATCTCGCTCCTGATCTCGCTCACCTCTCCGATCAATCTACCATCACGGGTACCCCCCTCGATGGATTATCGAGCATCTTTTATCGACAATTGGCGCGCCCGGTAGGGGTGTGTGCTTGATCTCATGGCAAGCCAGATGGTACATTTCCCACGCTCTTCGTTAGCTCCCAGGCCTGGCCAATCCTTCACTGTCGGATCTGTCACCTAGATCATCAACGCCAACGACGACGGGGAGATCGCCTAGCCGGTGCAGGTCAACCCTGCGCCGATTGCACCTATGTCTGCATCAGCAGATCCGATCTTGGGAACTCTCCTGGGGTTGCCTTCCTCTTCGACAACTCGACCGCCGCTGCCACGCTGGTAGAGGAAGCCCATCCAGCTGGATGATCTGATCTCCTCTATAGATCGGGTCGATGAAAAGCTAGCCGAGTGCTTTTCGCTCATAGAGTCGGTCATGGATTGGACTCTTCACGATGATGAGTCTCCACCGCTTCAACACTTCACGATGGTTCACACCAAGCGTTTCGCTCGACCCCACCGCCCGAGGCAGCACGATCCAGATCTGATCATCATGGCGACCCCAACGGGGCGCACGGTGCAACGCCGACCTCTCTCTAGATCTGGTTCGCCTAGGGCTAGGCAAGAAGCTCCATGCAGGACTCCATGGCTGCCCAGCCCTATGGGCTGGCCAATGTGGCTACTGTTTATCAAGATGCCTTGCGTGAATTTTATGCCGACTAGATCGGCCACGTTTACCTGCTCTTCGAGCTCGATCTACCCATCATCGATCAGTTCGCTCTGGCGATCAACATGGTGCAGATCCGATAGCTCGACAAAGACTCCATACTCCCCATCTTGGAGGAGGATCCAAGGGTCATATCTGAGGGCTCCACCAAGACTAAACTGAGACTATCACTGACATCCTTGCCGAGACCCCATCGTCGCCCAGGCATTTCCTTGGGGAACTTTTCTTCATCATCTGTGACACCCCCCTCGAGACAAGGAAATCGATTCTGAGCACGTCGCTCGGGAGCATAAGAACACCAATCGCGCCAGACATCGTGTAGCAGAAGGCACCGCTGTGGCCGCCGTAGTGGCAGGAGGTGATGTCGACCAGTAGGGCGGCTGCCGCATTGCCCACTATCTCAAAGATGAGTTCCTACAAGTCGATAGGCACCAAGTCCAGCTAACGTTGAGCGCCAATCTTGCGGTGGCCATGGACGAGCTCAGCAGGCTCCAACAGACCCTCAAGCTCGCTAAAGCCACCGCCATGCTTAAGGCAGCGGCGGTCTAGGTCCTCGAAATCCACAAGAATCAAGCTCCATCTCACTCCACCGGGTCCAACCGGTCTAGGAGGTCACAGCGGTCTCACCCTAACCATCCGGGTGGCAGCCGTTTTCAAGCTGGCGGCCCCTATCTCTAGAGGGGGTCGTGAGGCAACTATGTTGTCAACCTCGGACAGCTGCTACGCTATGCCAACCCTAACACCAATTAGGAAGTCAACCAACCCCATGGTGGTGATGCTCAGAGCCACTTCAACTAGCTCCATGATGTTCGCCATCGCATCGAGAGAAGCCACAACTCATGCCACGAGGGGGAAATTCTTCGCCAGCAGGAATATGATCGAGAGTGGGGCGATCCTGATCTACTGTTGGTGTTGTCGCCCCATGAGCTACATGAGCCACTGCTCCACAAGCTGTCGTTGATGACGCCATCATCACTGATGGTTCGCAAGCTTTCAAGACGAGGCTCCACACCGTACAGTGGCCCACCAACTTCAAGATCTATGGAGTCTAGCCGTATGATGGCCACACCAATCCTGAGCAATGTTTGATGAGTTACGCCATCGCCATGAAGGCCAGCGGTGGCAACCTCGATGTCATGGCAAATTACCTTCTAGTTATGCTCCAACCTACCGTAATGAATTGGCTCACTAGACTCCAACCAGATATCATTGACTCTTGGGATGACCTCAAGAATATGTTCATTGAGAACTACAAGGCGACCTACAAGCGGTTGGCCACGAAGCATGACCCGACAAGGGTCTATCAGAGGACGGGAGAGCTCCTTCGGAGCTACATCCGACATTTCTCGTAAGGAACTAGATTCCTAACATCCTCGAGGCCAAGGTAATCACCTGCTTTGTCCAAGGGCTCTATCATCACGACAAGCTCCAAAGGAAGTTCAATAGGAAGCCACCGACATCGATCAGCGAGATGTTCTAGACGGCTAACCAGTACACTGATGTTGAAGAAGCCGAATAGCACCACAAGAAAGAAGTCGGCCAGGCTCCTCGGACCGATCGCCCTACACGCCATGATGACAACCGCCGTGAGGATAGATGCCCTGATGATCGTGACCGCCATCGTGATGATCATGAACACCGATTCGATGACCGCGACCGCCACAACAGGCCAGAGGGTTCTAGGTAAGGAAAATTGAGACGCCGCCGCCCAGACAATTTCATTGCTTTCGTCGAGCAACCTCGTGCCAAGCGCATTTATAGTACGCAGTTTGACATGATGCTCGATGGTCCATGCCCGTTCATAAGGGCACGAAGCACACCATGAGGGAATGCATGGGCCTTGCCAAGGCCCTACTCAACAAGCAGAACAAGAAGCACAATGATCGCGATGATGACACGGGCAAGGATTATGAGCCCCTAGGGATACGGGCGGCGCTTTCCAAGAACCCAGCAAGACCGTCCATACAATCTTTGGGGTCGAGTAGCCACCGAGAACCGGCGTGACTAGAAGCTCACAGACGTCGAATCCTAGCTGTCAAAGATAATAGCACCGTCGCCAATCCCAGGTACCTCCCCTGGTCGGATTCTTCGCTCATTCTGGATGCCATCATTCAGAAGGTCCACTTCACTAAGGTTCTCATCGATGGGGGGAATGCCCTCAATATCCTCTTCGCCAGCGCCTTGAAGGAGTTAGGCCTCTCCAAGCAAGACCTGACCCCCGTAGATTCTTCGTTCATGGGGATTGTCCCGGCAGGGCATCTCAGCCTCTCGGCTAGATTACGCTGCCTGTGCAGTTCGACACCTTCGACATGTTCTGCATTGAGTACATCACCTTCCTGGTCGCCGACTTCAACACCGTCTACCACACCATTCTTGGTCAACCGATGCTCACCAAGTTCATGGCCATACCACACTATTCCTATCTAGTGCTGAAGATGCCGGCGCCTAGAGGAGTCCTTTCTCTGTAGGCCAACCTCATCATCACCTATGATTGTGAGAAGGAGAGCCTCACCCTTGCCGAGGCCTTCAACCTCTCCACACACATGGAGGCCTGCCTCGTCGAATCCAAGAAGCACACCATTCTTGGTCAACCGACGCTCACCAAGTTCATGGCCATACCACACTATTCCTATCTAGTGCTGAAGATGCCGGCGCCTAGAGGAGTCCTTTCTCTGTAGGCCAACCTCGTCGTCACCTATGATTGCGAGAAGGAGAGCCTCGCCCTTGCCGAGGCCTTCAACCTCTCCGCACGCATGGAGGCCTGCCTCATCGAATCCAAGAAGGTGCCCAAAGACTTCAACGCCGTCTACCACGCCATTCTTGGTCAACCGACACTCACCAAGTTCATGGCCATACCACACTATTCCTATCTAGCGCTGAAGATGTCGGCGCCTAGAGGAGTCCTTTCTCTGTAGGCCAACCTCATCGTCACCTATGATTGTGAGAAGGAGAGCCTCGCCCTTGCCGAGGCCTTCAACCTCTCTACACGCATGGATGCCTGCCTCATCGAATCCAAGAAGGTGCCCAAAGAAGCTCAGGAGATCCTGATGATGGAGGTGCCCTAGAAAGCTACTAAGGCTAAGGACACCAAGGAAGTGAGCCTTGGCCTCACCGTCTACCACGCCATTCTTGGTCAATCGACGCTCACCAAGTTCATGGTCATACCACACTATTCCTATCTAGTGCTGAAGATGCCAGCGCCTAGAGGAGTCCTTTCTCTGTAGGCCAACCTCGTCGTCACCTATGATTGCGAGAAGGAGAGCCTCGCCCTTGCTGAGGCCTTCAACCTCTCCACACGCATGGAGGCCTGCCTCGTTGAATCCAAGAAGTTGCCCAAAGAAGCTCAGGAGATCCTGATGATGGAGGTGCCCTGGAAAGCTACTAAGGCTAAGGACACCAAGGAAGTGAGCCTCAGCCTCACCGATTTGGCCAAGACCGTGAAGATCGGGACCCACCAAGACCCCAAATATGAAGACACGCTCATCAGCTTCCTACATACCAACGTGGACATGTTTGCATGGAAACCTGCAGACATGCCCGAGGTACCATGGGAGTTGATCGAGCACTCCTTACATGTCTCGCTGACCGCCAAGCCAATCAAGTAGAAGCTCTAACAATTCATGCAAGACCAGAAGGAGGCTATTAGGGAAGAATTAAAGTGACTTCTAGCAGCCAGATTTATCAAAGAGGTGTATCATCCTGAGTGGCTAGCTAACCCAATGCTCATTCAAAAAAAGAATAAAGAATGGAGAATATGCGTTGATTACACCGATCTCAACAAACACTGCCCTAAAGACCCTTTCGGTCTCCCTCACATCGATGAGGTCATAGATTCCACCGCTATTTGTGAATTGCTTTCTTTTCTAGATTACTATTCTGGTTATCACCAGATCTCCTTAAAGGAGGAGGACCAAATCAAAATGTCCTTCATCATGCCATTCAGCTGCCTACTATTACACCACCATGTCCTTCGTACTAAAAAATGCTGGTGCGACATATCAAAGGGCCATCCAACGGTGTCTTAAAGATCAAATAGGCCACAACATGGAGGCCTACATTGTTGATGTAGTAGTTAAGTCGAAGACCGCCGATAACCTAATCGCTGACCTCGAGGAAATGTTCAAAGCTCTCAAAGTATACCAATGGAAACTGAATCCCACCAAGTGTATATTCGGTGTCCCATCAGGTATCCTTCTAGGCTACATCTTTAGCGCTCAAGGGATCAAGGTGAACCCTGAGAAAGTCTCGGTCGTTACTAGAATGCAGCGGCCGACTTGCGTCAAAGTCGTCCAAAAGCTTACGAGATGCATGGCGGCCCTGAGCCGCTTCATATCGTGATTGGGTGAGAAAGGTCTCCCCTTTTTCAAGCTGCTGAAGGCTAATGAGCATTTCAAGTGGATGGAACAGGCCGACAAGGCCTTCATCGAACTCAAATAGTTCCTCCAATTATGACCATGCCTCAATCCGATGAGACTTTACTAGTTTACATCGCCGTGACCTCCCGGGTTGTCAGCACAGCTATCGTTGTCGAGCATGAGGAGGCTGGGCATGCGTACAAGGTCCAACAACCTATTTACTTCATCAACGAGGTCCTAAATGAGTCCAAGACTCGGTATCCCTAGGTCCAGAAGCTTCTATATGCGGTCCTAATTACATCCCACAAGCTCCACCATTACTTCGAGTATTACAAGATCGCCGTAGTCACCAAATTCCCTCTCGGTGACATTCTTTGCAATAAAGAAGTTAGTGGGCGCATCATCAAATGGGCGGTTGAGCTCGGCACCTACTCCATCGAGTTTAGGAGCTGGCTAACCATCAAGTCACAAGTTCTGGTAGATTTTATCGCCGAATGGACTGAGATCCAAGAGCTAATCCTGACCGATCACCCCGAGCATTGACAGATGTATTTTGATGGGGCTCTCAACATTGAAGGTACCAGGGCAGGTGTACTGTTCATTACTCCATCCAAGGATGAGCTACGTTATGTACTCCGGATCCACTTTTTGGCCTCCAACAACACCGACGAATACAAAGCATGCCTCCATGGCCTTCGTATCGCCGTTGAGCTCGGCGTAAAATGACTCATGGTTTTTGGCAACTCTACCTTGGTCATCAATTAGATTAACAAGGACTAGTCTTGCACTAGCGAGAAGATGGACGCCTACTGCACCAAGATTAGAAAATTGGAAGGCAAATTTTACGGCATCAAGTTCCATCATATCGTTCATGATGCTAATCAAGCAGCCGATCTCCTGTCTAAACTAGGGTCTTCTAGAGCTAAAGTCCTAGCAGGTGTGTTTGTCAAAGATCTAATGACTCCATCCATCAAGGAAGAGTAACCAATCGATGAAACACCTCCCTTCGAGTAGTTAGTCATGGAGGTGCCTACTCCTAGCCCTAAATGGAGAGAGCAGTTCATCAAGTACCTCACCGTAGCTGAGGTCCTGAGCGACAGAACAAAGATGGAATGACTCATTCATCATAGCAAGCACTATGTGCTCATGGATGGCAAGCTCATGCGGAAGAACGCTAAGGAAGAGCCGTTGCAGAAGTGCATCACCCAAGAGGAGGGTGAAAAATTACTGCTCAAGATCCACACTGGCTCATGTGGCAATCATGTCGCGCTCTAGAAATCTGGTCACCAAGGCTTTTCGAGCTGGTTTTTATTGGCCATCCGCCATAGCAGACGTTGAGGCACTCATTCAACGTTGTGAAGGTTGCCAATTTTTTGCCAAACAGATACATGTGCCAGCACAAGCCCTTCAGACCATCCCTGCATCTTGGCCCTTCGCATGCTGGGGACTGGACATGATTGGGCCTTTCAAGCTAGCTCTGGGAGGTTTCAAATATGTATACATTGCCATAGACAAGTTCTCCAAATGGATTGAGTACAAACTCCTTGTCACCGCAACCGTGAAGAAGGTAGTCGAGCTGTTTGAAGACATCATGCATCGCTTCGACCTACCGAATAGCATCATAACCGATCTGGGTACTACTTTCACCGGCAACGATTTCTAGGATTTCTATGAGGACTAGTGCATCTCTATCAAATACGTCTCAGTTGCCCACCCTAGAGCCAATGGCCAGGTCGAACGAGCAAATGGCATGATCTTTGATGCCCTAAAGAAGAGACTGTACAGAAAAGACAAGAAGCACCCGGGTAGATGGCTAAAGGAGTTGGCAGCCGTCGTCTAGGGACTCCGAACTCAGAGTAGTCGTAACACCGGTGTCTCCCCATACTACTTGGTGTATGGCTTGGAGGCCATCCTACCAGCCAACATCGCCTTCTGCAGACCACAGGTTGAGAATTTTAATGAAGAACAGTCGGTTACTGCTCGGCAAGAAGACATGGATTGCCTCAAAGAAGAGCGCCTGGTTACATGTGTCCATACAACCAAATACCTAGAGGGCTTGTGGAGATATTACAATCGCAACATCCATGAGCGCTCCTTCATGGTTGGCGATCTGGTTCTCCATAAAAAATAGAAGACCGATGGCTTGCACAAGCTATCATCCCATTGGGAAGGGCCATTCATCGTCAAGAAAGTCACCCAACCAGGGTCTTATCAGCACTATGACTTTGAGGGGACCGATGTCCCAAACTCTTGGTACGTCGATCTCCTTAAGCATTTCTACCCTTGAAACAAAGATATGTATTTCTCTATATTTGATGATTCAATAAAGATTTTGCCAATTATGTTCTCCAACTGCATTCTCCATTATTTTTGCCGCTACAAATAGCTTCTCCACATTTTCTCTAGTTTTTTGCTTTATTTATCCAAACGTTAACTCTCCGGTTGCTCTCCATATTTTTAACAACTCCACAACATGCTATTCACCGACTCTCCGTGAGTTTAATCGCTGATAAATGCTCTACTGAGCCCATCGACTAGCTACATTTTTACCCATGCCATCTAGAAGCAGCCCTGGTCTTGACTTCCTCCTACGCGTGCATGAGCCACGCTCTGCGCTATGGATAGTTAGCAGCAGCTCCCTAGCGACGCTCTCTTCTCTTATGCATACACGGGTGCCAGCCACTCCGCGCTATAGAGCTTGGGAGCTAGTCAGGACTGGTGACGATACAAAACTAGCTGGAGAGCATAGACATCATATCTAACATATGAACTAAATATAGCTTCGAAACCAACATTTAGTGTTCAACAAAAGTCGCTAAGACACTGTACATAACATTCAAACGTAACTTTTTCTCCTAATCTACTGGGCATTTTCTGGTCTTTCTTCGAACAGGTCGACATCGCTGGCAAGCTTCACCACCGCTTTCTCCAACTCATCCTCCAGCTTCATGATTTTTGCCGCACTCGTCCCTCGGGCATAACCGGTCATTATCACTTTAGGTTTCACCGAAGGATAATGTGACTATAGCACCACAAGTACGTGGATGACGGCTTCTTGGGCGGCGCTGCGCATGAACTCCTTGAAGTCCACCCAGGCCCTCTAGTACCGATCTAGGATTGCCCAGGGGGGCATGTCGTCGGGCAGCCGCGTTGACCCCTCGGGTGGCTCAAAGCTAACGCAGTCGAGTATGGGTTTGATCCCTGCTATTACTGCCACCAGCTTATCCTCCCGGGCCTTCACCTGGTCTCCGAAGACCTTGAATTGCACTTGGGCACTATACCAATACTCTACAACAAGGCATTAACATGCTATAGCATGTTCCTAGCACTACAAGAATGGATTCTACAAAAGTTACCCTCACCCTCAAGGTCCTTTTCGTGACCCTATCAGCTTTCTCCTCCACCTCTTCCTTCTCCTTCTGGAGTTGGGCGATGACCTCACGAGAAAGGCCGAGCTCTGTCTCCAGCTCTACATAAGAAAAGGTGCATAAGCAAGTAATGACACCAAACAGTCATAGGGTGAACGCTGGAGATCTTACCCTTCTGCTGGTCGGCACTGCGACTAAACCACTCGATCAACGACCGGTTCTCTGCCTCTAGCAGCTGGTGCTCTTTCTCCAACGCTAGGACTTTAACCTTCAAGTCCTCTTCTCGATGGCACGTTCGGGTCAACCTCACCTCGAGGTCCTTCATTGTTGATTGCAACTCTTTGTTCTCCACAAGGACCGGAGCCATCTTGTCCAGTTGCCGCCAACGTTGCTCGGACGTCTTCATCACATTCTACAGAAGCATTAGGTCAAAAAACATATCCATGACAGAACACATCAAACAAGATAGTTATCAACTTACCTCAATCTGGCCCATCATCGCCGATAGGTCGGCCCTCAACCTCTACACCTCTGCGGTCACCTCCTCTTCTAGCAAGTCGAATTCGTTTCTACGCCGGATAACCATGCAGAAAACTTGAGGAGGTGATATGACCATGTCATCAACCAACATGTTACAACCTCCAATTCAAGTAACACCAACTCAAGTATGACCTACATCAACACCAGCCCAAGCCTTTGGTGGCCCAATTACACGTAGTCGAGCAAAGAAGCTACAACAAGAGGTGAATGCGCTACTTTATGAAGTTCAATTTAACATTAATGAGAATTATATACCGCCTAAGTCGTGCATGTTGTTGTTGCTCAAGGTCACTAAAGAGAATGGCAAGAACACATAAGGTAATGACCACAGAGAAGAACCACACTCAAACCAGACCAGTCCTGCAGAACAGTCGGAAAGAAATATTCATAACTTTTGATTTCCAGAGGCTATGAAGGTGAATGAGCACATTTTGGAAAGCTTGTCGAGTCTACTTTCCAATGATGCTAACGCCGACCAGTTTGGACTTCTAACTGATGAAATCCGACCAGCTTAGTACATACTGGTCAGACCTCTTGAAACTGGTATAACTGTCCAGAAGAAAATATCATAACTTTTTATTCCCGAAGGCTATGGAGGTCAATGAGGACTTTTTGGAAAGCTTGTGAAATATAGTTTCTAATGCTTCAAGGCCGACCAGATCCGACCAGTTTTAGTGCAGACTGCTCAGAGGGTTAACAGTCTTCTCAGAACATGATATTGGTACAACTTCTCATATTAAACTGTACCATTCTATAATATTTCATGGTGCATGCTATATGTGGTGTGAAACCTTATCAAGTTAGCTTTCCAACGCAACCAACAACACGTCATTTGGATTTTCCAAGATGGAGTTATTGCCAAAACACTGAAGACCGCGCAGAAGACCAACAGCCACACGGAAACTACTCAGAAACTCATTTCGTGGAAGCTTGTTCACATAGCCTACCCTTTCTTTTCCTTTTCGTGTTTATACCTATCTAGGAGGGCTATTTCTAGTATAAATATCCATGTACTCCTAAGCAAAAGAAGATTTTTGATAATCAAAATACATAACCCCCCTTTTGTTCAGCTATGTGCTAACAAATATTGAGAGTGATCTCTACCCCTTTGCTCTTGTGATTTCCTTCATGGGATTTATGAGCGGCGACTATCTGAATCTAGGAGGGTCTCTTGCAGTAAATATTCAGTTTCTAAGCAAAAGCACTTACGTCATCCGCTCCCAATTGGTGCTCCTACTCCCTTTGAGGTTTACCTTGATTGATTGGTTTCTTGAGAGTGTGGTTGGGTGAATCCTCGATTCAAAGTTATTTGGTTAAAGACGGTGGTTTCAATTTTATTCCACAAAATTTTTTATTTTCCATAGCATAAATCAAAGTTGCACTAGTTATCACCAATTCAATAAAGAAATTATCTCGATCGTTTCTTGACTAGTTATCTAGTGATTGATCCTACGTCATAAAGATCGGGACCTCACATCATATCATCTGGTATCAGAGCTTTCGTTACCACGGTAGGATTCTTTACCCTTAGCTACATATATTTTGTGTTCGTCCTATCCACTAAAAAGCCACAAAAATATTTGCCATAGCCCTTTGTTTCAATCTGTTATTTTAGTGAGTTTTGTTAAGTTTCATTCCATTAGAGTCTTGTTTTAGTTGCTGATCATATTTTCCTTCGCGTGTCCGTTGTGCCTCTTTCATATATCTAAAAATTCCCACAAAAAAATCTGAAACCCATATCATCTCCTCCGCGTAAACTTTGATCCTGACAAATTATAGCTACCGTTACTTTCGTTTCTATCATAAAGTGTGCAAGTGTTATATCTGATCCTTGTATTTAGTTCTATATATAAAAAAAGAAGTGCAAAAAAAAGAGAGTTGAGAAAAGTTGTGAAAGAAAAGTTGAAGATCAGTTGGTTTATGTGTACAAGTGCTGAAAGTTTTTCATATCAAGTGAGTAACCAGTTTGGTATCTTTGTTTGGTGCAAATTTTGGTTGGGTCTGATCGCAACACTTGCATCCCAATCATACTCCTTGTTTGCATCAAATCCGAAATCTCTTTGCGCGTGTGTTTGATCTATTTACATCTTTCATATCCTATGGTCAGCACTAGGCAAAGAACTTCTAGTTTGGATTGTTATTTAACTTTACAACAACTAGATTTCAGATTGCATTCCTTGTGTATCACTCCCTACCAAGCTCCACATACAAGTCATCGTAATCGGTACTCTCTGGTCTTGTATTCGTCTTGCCATCACTTTCGTTACCACCACACGCTATTTTTCCTGTAACCCGCAGGGACTTCATAAGAGTTTTGGTTGGTTAGAGAGGTGAGGTTGTGAGAGCTACCAATTTTTTTTATATATTCCATAAATACCTATTGTTCGTTTTTAGCTAACCTTACACAGGAGATGGGTGATATAGAAGATTGTGTTACTATGGCACATTTTAATGAACTCTGGCAAAGCATGGAAGAGAAGAAGATCGGTTGACCCGAGATCTTCAGGTTCTTTTGACTGAAATCAGAGGACATCATCAACCTCATGATGGTGCAAGCCACCATGGTGAAGATGGAGAAGATAGTGATGGAAGAGCTGCTGCTAGAAGAGCAAGAGAACAAGAAAGGAGAAACCAAGGTGCTGCACATGGTAGAGGAAGAGGACGAGGTCGAAGAAATGATGACCATGATGAATCTGAAGATGTGGATGAAGATAATCATTCCTAATATCATGGTGGTCGCCGACGTCATAGAAGAGGCAACCATGAGGAGAGGTTTGGCAAACTAAAATTTACCATGCCAAAATTTGATAGAGGATCTAATCCTGAAGCTTACTTCACTTGGGAGTTGAAGATGGATAAGATATTTCGCTTGCATAATTATTTAGAGGAGAAGAAATTAGCCATGGCATCTCTTGAGTTTGATGGATATGCTCTGATATGGTGGGAACAACTTCTGCATGATCGAGAAGAAGATGGAGAAAACCCTATCGCAACATGGGATGAGATGAAGCGAGAAATGAGAATTCATTTTGTGCCGAAGCACTATCGGTGTGATGTTTTTTATAAATTACAGAATCTGAAGCAAGGAAGCCTCTCTGTTGAGGAGTATTATAAAGAGATGGAGAAGGCTATGATTAGAGCCAATGTGTATGAAGATGAAGAGAAAACTATTGCACGTTTCATGACTGGGTTACATCGCAATATCCAGCGCATTGTTGAGTTTTAGTCGTACCGTCATCTTATTGATTTGGTACATCAAGCAACTAACGTTGAACGTCAATTGTAGCAAGATGCTAAGAACAGCAAGCCATTGTCATATGGCACGGGAACTATGTTAGGAGGAGGCAAGTCAATCTCGAGGTTTACTGCTGCACCCTCATCAGCAAAAAGCTCAAGTGGAGACTTACGTTCTAATGTGCAGGGTGTTTTTAGAGGGAAGAATGCTGCTGCCCAAGGCATGAGCTCTAAACCATCAGCATCCACCACTACTTCAGTGGGTTCTACAGCCAAGAGTAGTGGGATCCAATGCTTCAAGTGTGGAGGTCGTGGGCATGTAATCAAGGATTGTCCGAATAATCGTGTGATCATTGTGAAAGACAATGGAGAATATGAATCAGCTAGTGAAGAGGAAGTTGAGGAAGAGTATGATGATGAGGCTCATGAAGATGAGGAACATACTAGATGTGAATTTGAGCAAGGTGCTGCTCTTGTGGTGGCTCAAATTTTGAGCGTTCAAATGAAGAAAGCTAAAAATGGACAGCGACATAATCTTTTTCAAACTAGAGCTAAAGTGCAAGATAAGGTAGTCAAGGTGATCATTGATGGCGGGAGCTGCCATAATCTTGCTAGTCATGAGATGGTTGACAAGCTTGGTTTGAAACTACAGCGGCACCCTTATCCATATCATGTCCAATGGTTGAATGATTTAGGAGATATTAAGATTGGATATAGAGTAAAGGTTCCATTCAAAATTGGTGAATATGTTGACACAGTAGAGTGTGATGTGGCACCGATGTCTGTGTGCCACTTGCTGCTTGGAAGACCTTGGCAATATGATCGATATACTCAGCATTATGGGAGAACAAATCAGTACACACTAGATTTGAAAGGAAAGAAGTTTGTACTCAAGCCTATAACGCCTCAACAAATCATGGCTGAGCACTTACAAAAGCAAACTAAAATTAGTTTGGCAAGTGAAGGAAGGGAAGAGCAAAAGAAATTGAGTGCCATCCACAATTCGGTGAGTGAGTGCCACAAGTCAAATTTGAGAGATAAAAAGACAGGAGAGGGAGAGCATCTAGTTATGCTAGCCACAAAATCTAAGCTGAGAGAAGTGAGGAACAACCTAGATCAAGTGCTCTTTGTACTTATGTGCAAAGACATTTTAATTTCACCAAATGATATCACCTCTCTTCCTAGTGTTGTGTCTCATCTTTTACAGGACTATGAAGACATTTTTCCAAAAGAAACACCGACTGGACTACCTTCCATTCGTGGAATTGAACATCAAATTGATCTCATTCCAGGGGCTGCACTCCCTAACCGTCCACCATACCGCACCAATCCTAAAGAAATAAAAGAAATACATAGGCAAGTACAAGAACTTCTTGATAAAGGTTTTGTTCGTGAAAGCTTAAGTCCTTGTGCTGTTCCTGTGATATTAGTGCCTAAAAAGGATGGTTCTTGGAGGATGTGTGTTGACTGTAGAGCTATAAATAATATCACTATTCACTATCGTCATCCTATTCCACGGTTAGATGATATGCTTGATGAATTGAGTGATTCCATAATATTTACTAAAATTGACTTGAGAAGTGGTTACCATCAAATTAGAATAAAAGTGGGAGATAAATGGAAAATTGCATTTAAAACTAAATTTGGGCTGTATGAATGGTTAGTTATGCCTTTTGGTTTGACTAATGCCCCTAGTACTTTCATGAGATTAATGAACCATGTCCTATGAGCTTTCATGGGAAAATTTGTTGTTGTCTACTTTGATGATAAGCTTTCATGGGAAAATTTGTTGTTGTCTACTTTGATGATATTCTAATTTACAACAAGTCTGTTGGAGAACATATGAAACACATTCGGCAAGTCTTGGATGAGCTTAGGAAGGAGAAATTATTTGCTAATCTTGAGAAGTGCAGTTTTTGCACATACCATGTTGTGTTTCTTGGCTTTGTTGTATCAGGAAAGGGCATAGAAGTAGATGAATCAAAGGTGAAAGCCATCAAGGATTGGCTAGCTCCTACGAATGTAAGTCAAGTACAAAGTTTTCATGGCCTTGCTGGTTTTTATAGGAGATTTGTGAGAGATTTCAGTACCATCGCTGCTCCTTTGAACGAATTGACAAAGAAAGGGGTTGATTTTAAATGGGGAAACTCACAAGAAACTGCTTTTCAAGAATTAAAGAAACGTTTGACTAAAACACCATTACTTGTTCTTCCTAATTTCACTAAAACTTTTGAAGTAGAATGTGATGCTAGTGGAATTGGGATAGGAGGAGTTTTAATGCAACAAGGAAAACCAATAGCATATTTTAGTGAAAAATTGGGAGGTGCCCAATTAAATTATTCTATGTATGACAAAGAATTGTATGTTTTGGTGCGTGTACTTGAGACATGGCAGCACTACTTATGGCCGAAGGAGTTTGTTATTCATTCCGATCATGAAGCTTTGAAGTACTTGAAGGGACAAGCTAAGCTGAACCATCGCCATGCCAAGTGGGTTGAGTTCATCGAAACATTTTCACACATTATGAAATATAAGAAAGGTAAGGACAATGTGGTTGCTGATGCTTTGTCTCAAAAGAGTGTTATTAAATCAACTTGAGGTCAAGGTGTTGGGTCTCGAAAGTTTGAAAGGTTTGTATAATAATGATCCTGAATTTTCAGAACCGTATAATCATTATAAAGATGGAAAAGGTTGGGAAAATATCACATACATGATGGATTTCTGTTTAGAACTAACAAGCTTTGTGTTCCAAATTCTTCTGTTAGATTGTTTTTGTTGCAGGAATCACATGGAGGTGGACTAACAGGTCATTTTGGACAGAAGAAAACATATGAACTGCTAGGTGATCATTTCTATTGGCCTAAGATGAGGAGAGATGCCATCAGATTTGTGGAACGATGCATCACCTGTCACAAAGCTAAGTCAAAACTAAATCCTCATGGCTTATACACTCCTTTACCTGCTCCTAACATTCCTTGGGAAGACATAAGCATGGATTTTATTTTAGGGTTACCTAGAACTCAGAGAGGAAAGGATTCTATATTCATTGTGGTTGATAGATTTTCAAAGATGGCTCATTTTATCCCCTGCAACAAGAGCGACGATGCTTCACATGTTGCTAATTTATTTTTCAGGGAGATTGTGAGGCTACATGGGATGCCTAGGACCATTGTGTCTGATCGTGATGTCAAGTTCATGAGCTATTTTTGGAAAACATTATGGGATAAACTTGGAACCAAGCTCTTGTGTGTCATATCTATACCGACCATAAAAGTCTCAAGTACATCTTTACTCAATCAGAATTGAACATGAGACAGAGAAGATGGCTAGAGTTGATCAAAGATTATAACTTAGAAGTCCATTATTATCCGGGTAAAGCAAATGTTGTTGCTGATGCTTTGAGTAGAAAGTCTCATTGCAATTCTCTCTTGGAAATAGATTTTCATGTGGCACATCTGTTACATCCTGTTGTGTTGCACAGTATTACCCTTAGTTGCTCTCTAGAAAGTAAAATCATAGAGCTTTAGAAAACTGATGTGGGGTGTTCCACATAAAAAAGAAGATAAAAGAGCAAGAAACAAAACACTTTCATGTTGATGAGAAGGGTGTCCTATGGTTTAAGGATAGACTTGTAGTACCGAAGGACAAAGAGCTTATAAACCAAATTTTAGAAGAAGCTCACTCATCCAAGTTATCTATCCACCTGGGAAGTAGCAAAATGTATCAAGATTTGAAATCTCGCTTTTGGTGGACCAAGATGAAGAAAGAAATCATAGCCTATGTTGCAAGGTGTGACAATTGTTGTAGAGTCAAAGCAATTCACATGAAGCCTGTCGGACTTCTTCAACCATTGTATATACGAGGATGGAAATAGGAAGAGATTAGTATAGATTTCATTGTTGGACTTCCCCCTACCCAAAAGAATTTTAATTCTATATGGGTAATAGTGGATTGTTTAACGAAGTCTGCTCATTTCATACCAGTTAGAATTGACTATCGACCAAGTGACTATGCTGAGTTATATTTTAATCAGATAGTACGTCTCCATGGTGTTCCTAGAACCATTGTATCTGACAGAGGACCTCAGTTCACTGCTTGTTTTTGGGAACATTTGCACAAGAGGTGAGGCACCAACTTAGTCAGAAGTTCTGCTTATCATCCACAAACCTCCGGACAGACGGAGCGGGTGAATCAAATATTGGAAGACATATTAAGAGCTTGTGTCATATCTTCCAAAGGTTCATAGGATAAGTGGTTACCCTTGGCTGAATTTTCCTATAATAATAGTTATCAAGAAAGCATTAAAATGGCTCTATTCGAAGCGTTGTATGGCCGCAAGTGTAGAACTCCTTTGAACTGGGTTGAATCTAGAGAAAGGAGATACTATGGCATTGATTTCGTCGAAGAGGCCAAAGAGCAAGTCCATACTATCTAGAAACATATGGAAGCCGCTCAGGCTAGGTAGAAAAGCTATGCGGATAAAAGAAGGAAGCCCATTGAGTTTGAAGTAGGTGATCATGTTTATCTAAAGGTATCACCGATGAAAGGTGTGCAGCGATTCGGAGTAAAGAGGAAGCTTTCACCTAGATATGTAGGCCCATATCCGATCATAGAGAAGAGTGGGAATGTAGCTTATAAGATAGAGTTACCTTATGAGATGAGAGCTATCTTCAATGTTTTTCATGTCTCTCAATTGAAGAAATGTCTCGAGTTCCCGAAGAAAGAGTTTCACTTAGAAATATAAAGTTGAAATCAGATCTATCCTATGAAGAAAGGCTAGTGCGGGTTATTGATACAAGGGAGAGAGTAACCAGGAACCGTGTGGTCAAGTTTTACAAGGTTATGTGGAGTAACCAGGGTAGTGAGAGCGATGCAACGTGGGAGCGGGAAGATTATTTGAAGGATGTATACCCTACCTTTTATTCAAAATGGTACGCTTTTCAAATCTTGGGGCGAGTTTTTATAAGGAGGAGGGTTGTAACACCCTAGGTGTTAGGCTTGCATAATTGCACTTGCATTACATAGCATAAGCATCATTCATTCATGCATAAGCATTTCTATATGAAACATTGCTATGAAACATGTGAAACATACTATTGTTCTTTTAAGTTTCATTGTATGTATGCTTTATGATCATGTGTGTAACTAAAATACCTTAACTACACTTAGAATGTCATTAGGAACAATGTTTATGTTGATCATATTGTCTAATTATTTTCCAAGTAATAGTTTGACTTGTGTTGACCCCTAGAGCTCCTTTGTTTGACTATTTAAAAAGTATAGCTTAGAGTGTTTGCATGTCTGAGCAACCTAAAGAAGAGTTGTAGAAAATTATATATGGAACAAACTTTGTTTAGAGGCCAAGTCATGAAAATGTGTGGAACAGTCTCAAACATGGCCCACAAGTCAGATTTGGGTGCTGATTCTACACTTAGAAAATTTTCTAACTCCCTTGCTGATTTCTAGTTTCGTAGGTTCGATTTTGGCTTGATTTTACTCTCTATCCTTTGCGAATTAGACTTTGATCTCTAAAGGAGTTTTGTAGCTGGTACATAGGTCTTAAACTTTCGTTTAGGAAGTTTGCGCTAATGATCAACAGATTTGGAAATCCATCGGCTCCAAATCGCCCTATCAGGCTCTGATCGTGGGTTCTGATCGCATCTACAATGCCCGTCCGGTTTAGAACGCGAACGCCGCGTGGATGGCCGCGCATCGGCGCTGCCGCTGCCTGCCAGCCACGTCGAGCCTCAGCATGGCATTTCACTCCGCAGGGCGCGCCCGTGACTCCTCCTCACTCGCATTTCACTCTGGCACTCTCCTTCGCTTCTAGCCGTAGCCACCGAAGCTCCCACAGCGCCGCCGTCACCATTGACGGCTCAAGCTCGCATACCTCGTCATTCAATCGCCACCACAACCGCTCCATTGTGCTTCACCGTGACCCTGAATCACCACCGCACCAGCATTTGCTAGCTAGGAGCGCGGTAAGCCGCTTCGCCGCCATGACCGAAGCTCGCTGGAGTTGTGCTCATCATGGCCGACCACCACCGGAGCCCTCTCACTCCCTGTTATTCCTTCCCCCGTATTCCCCACGCCCTACATGGCCGGACTTCGCCGGAGCGCCGTCGGAGCCTCGCCGTCGTCCGCCATTGCCGTCGCCGTCCTAGCTAGAGTTTGGTAGCGGTTGAGGGAAGGGCATAGATAGGTGCAGTTCATCGCGAGGAACACGCCGGTGCCCTTGGTTTCACCGGAGAAGTAGCCGCTGGTGAGGTAGCGCTGATCCGCGTCGCCGGAGAGCCGCCTCCTCTGTTTTGGTGTGACTGACATGCGGGCTCCACTGACTGGAGGGCCCCAGCTGTCAGCGTCTCTTGAGTGGAAAGCTAGCTCATTATTTCAGTTTTTGAATGCAATTTGTAAAATTCATATCTCAAGTTTGGTAGATCCAAATTGGGTCTCCAATTTTGTTAGGATCTTGGTGAAGTTTAGTATTTAGGAAAAAATATAATATGAGCACTTGTAGTAAAGTTTCTAGAATAATTAAATTGCAACTTAAAATGTGTTTTTAAATGAATGCAAATTTGTTTAACTCATATCTAGAGTTGTAGTGCTCCAAAAATTATGAAATTTGTATGGTGAGCTTTTATTGATGAGTAGAAGCTCTGGTAAAAATTTTAGAGTCATTGCATGGATAGTTTTTGAGTTATTAATTTCCCTTTTATGATTAGGAGATTATTGTGCTATTTTTCATGGTAAAAATATATATCCAGTGAGCATGAACTTTTTTGTACAGTGTTATGGTGTTATGATGAACCTAAGAAAAATATAAAATCTGTTGCTTGACACTTTTCACTAGGGTTTTCTATTTATGCTATTTTAAGCCCTATGGACTTGTCATTTTTGTGTAGGGTGTTATGTTTATTGAAATGATGTGAAATTTATACAGTAGTATACTAGGGTCATGTATAAGCTACTGTAATTTTTGTAGAATTTTCTGTGCACTTTGGATATGTGTTTATTATTTAACCTAATGATCTAAATAAATTAATAACGGCATGAAAATAATTTATTTAGGAATGGCCACTATGTTTTCTAGTGTTCATTTGATGTATGTTAACTGTTGGTAGCATTGGTAGTACTTATAGTGCTATTCTTGTATGTAATGAAATATTATTTTTCGCTATAATTCACTTATAGTGATTTTTTGGACAGATTTTGGAGTTGAGCAATCAACTGGTGAATTTGATGTTTGCTGTGAATTTGGTCAATAACAAAGTTGTAGGGAACTTGTTTATCTAGCTTGTATCAAAATTTCACGGCATTTGGCCTAGTAGTTTGAGAATTATGTCAGTTGGAAGACAGCACTCCCAACTGCCTGCTCTCTGAAATCCACAGACAGTTTTGTAAGATCAATCTGTTCGACCTAGTTTGAGTTTGAATTAGACTTTGGTGATTGAACGAAAGTTGTAGACAATTTTATAAGTTTTCCATAAAGTCTTAAATCATGGTATTTGGATCTGTAGAACTCTAGTTATGGGTCAAACTTGTTGCTTCTGTTGCAGCCTACAAAACTGTTAAGTGCAATGAATGACTTGTTTGCTTTAGATGAGTTGATGTGATGATTTAGATGCTAGGCTAATTAAGATAAATTGTTAGTTGTAGGTGCTAGACCTCTTACTAAAGATGAACAACTTTGTCTTAGGTTATTAGAACTTGGTGAGTGTGCCGTTCTTGTTTTCTAAAAGAGATATACACCTACTCGGTAAAATAGATGTTAAGCTTGTATCATCATGTCTTTCATGCGTCCATCTTTACGTGGCTGTACATTTCATCATCACCTTCCATCTCTTGTGCATACATGATTCTTATACTATGCATATGCATGCAATAGGTGTTCCGGAGGGAGTCATGCTTCTAGAATTCGAGCAAGTACTTCCAGAGGAGCAGCAGCAAGCTCAGGAGCAGGAGGTGTAGGCCCCAGAAGAAGGAGCCAACGAAGACGTGCTTGAGTGCCCCGATCACCAACCTTCATCTTTTCTGAAAGGCAAGCCCCAGAGCATTCTAAGTCTCCTATGTTTTGAAAATGGTTACTTTGAGTATCTTTATTTATTGATGCATTAAGTGATAGGAATGGGATGCAAACACTTGCTGCATATATATCTATTTTTTGTCCAGTAAACATACCCTGAATCCTATTTAGGTCCAGGAGCGAATCAAAGCTTAGCCTTGTTTAGACCGGTAAAAGTCAGGTGATTTCCTGTCACCTGCAAGTTAGGATGATGTCTGGTCACGGTTGTCTATATTTGCTATCGTGAAAATAACCATGTGTTGATGAATAAAAAGGAGACCGGGCGGGATATCGATAGAAGAAGCAACAAGGCAAGGAGGTCTTGGTGTGGATCTATCCCCGTCTATGTCGGTTAAAGACCAATTCGCTGTACGTCCTTATGTCATGTTGAATGCATGCCTATCACTTAGTTGGCCGGGTAACTCGTTCCGACCACAAAGCCAAGTAGCTCAACTCAGGCCGGAAGGCCGAGAAGTGAAACTACGCACCCTGGCGGTAGTAAGGATGTGCGGGGAGCCATTGGCGTAAGTCCTAGGTGAGATTGACCACCTGGCAGAGTGGACTCCCTGAGGGTGTGGGGCTGCTCGGAGCCGCGATTCCTGAGTTGTACCAAAGGTGACCTAAGGCTACCTTCACACGGTATGCCTAGGTTTGTGTTAGGAATACCCCTCCAGCTAGATAGGAATCAATTTGAATCGCCGTCTCTCCCGGATAGTGAGAACTTGACTGAGCAGCGGCAACGTAGAAACACTTAATTGAACTTGATGGTTAAATCGACGATGATGATGATACAACATTATACCGGATATGGTTACTAATGTTTGGAGTTAATCAATTGTTTGCTCTAGTACAGGTGCTAATCTAGTTGATAGGTTAAATTGGATAACTTGTTGCTTACTAATAATTTAAATTATGCTTTTATATCATTAAAGCTTTTATGCAAAATGGTTGTCAACCAAGATCCACCGATAAAGCCTTGCATACTCCTTGGTGTCATTTATTTTTGGTTTACGACGGGTAAGTCTAGCTGAGTACATTCTCGTACTCAGGGTTTATTCCCCTTTGTTGCAGATGACATGCTTTATAACGGCTACTGCAAGTATTGTCTCCACCCTGCTGGGGATGAAGACTAGATCATGGGCATGATCATCTATGTTATCTTATCATGTTGCTTTTGCTGGATATGACTATGGAACTGGCTTGTATTTGAACTAAGTGTGTGTGATGGTCTCAAACTACTTTGCTTCCGCTATTTGCGAACTCGTTTTGTAATAACTATGTGAACTCTGATGTATGAGGCACTTGTGAACTACTTGTGAAATGGATGTAACATGTGGCTTGTTATGTTGAATTACTATGATCTTGGTTGTATGCAAGTTGGTTTGAAATCCTTCGTGGTTTCAGTTGACTACCGGGTTTATATGGGTTTAAGTGTGACGGTTTGATCACTCCGGTGATTTCTTTCGTACTTGTGCTCTTATAAATTGGTCGGTTCTGTTACCCAACTGATGTCCTGGACAACCTTAGATACATTTTAATGATGTTTCAGAAACAATATGCTAAAACTTAGACGGAAGTAGAAACAATATGCTAAAACTTCATAATGGGAAACTAGCTCAATGACTATAGGCTTCAGTCTAACAACATGTGTAGATCACCTGTTGCATCATGATTGTAACCCCGATTGATGAAGTGAATAACAAACCTCTTCTAGTTTGCTAGTGATGAACAATCAGCTGTTGAGTAATGCAAAGAAACCCAATTCAAATAAAAAAGTTTGCTAGTGATGTCTTCAAAAAATTCATTGTTTGGATCGTAAATGTGGACCGTCTCTGATAGTAGAGATGATCGTAAGCAGAGGCAGTGATATCTTGGATTGTGGTTAATGCCCCGCGCATACTTAGTTGTACACTCGGCAAGTGGGTATCTGCACTTTCGTCGCCGGTAGTTAGAGACCCCGATTATGTTGAGAAGAACTTTAAAGGTAGAATGAACCGAAAATAATCCATTCTATTGTATATAGATTTTTTTTGAAATCCAATACGGACGCGACGCTCACGTATATAAAATCAATAAATCTTGTCATCATTTTAATTATTATTATTTTGGTTTATGAGCTAGCTTTCGTGTACCTCACTAAATATTTTAAAACACATAGTGTCGGGTTCATAAACCCGGGGTCCCTCATGGATCGGCTTCCCAACAAAGCTCGACCCAGCAGGCAATGTTGCAAACAACGCACGAACTCATAGGCTAGCCCAAGCACCTAAACAATAGGCCAGAAGGGCGATCCAATCACCGACCGGAAGGCCAGGCCGAGGAGGAATAGCACCATTTTCTAACTCCGGCCCGCCTCTCTGACCGGAGCGCTCGCTTTGTTCTCTAGCCCGCCTCCGGACGGCCTCTCCGACCGGAAGGCCTGGTCAAAGCACCACTTTCGACTCGACCCGCGTCTCGACTGGGGATGCGCCAAGCCCTACTGACTGTACTTCTCCGACTTGCGCAATCAAAGCCGACTGGGCAAGACCGATCGGGGACGCCCGCTCGGAAAGGACTAGGGAACAAACAGAGAAAGCAAGGCAGGACGCACAAGTCAAACCACGATACCAGGGACCGTACCTTGTACGCCTATAGAAACAGTACTATGCAACCTCCCTGACACACAATGTTGTAGGCGCCGACATTTATCCCTACAGTATTGTGGGCGCCATTAACTCCCATACGGTAAGGATCCCCCACATGCCTCTGGGCATCGACAGTGTTGTGGGCGCCGATATTTAATGTACCAAGTGAACATGGTGAAACTCCTCACATACCTATAGGCATCAACAATATAGTAGGTACCGACATCTGCCATACCCGAACAAAACGATGGAACCTCCCACATGCATCCGACATCCAACAGTGTTGTGGACGCCTACCATTATCCTATACCCGCCAGCGTGGGCAGCAAGGCTCAGTAGCATATGTACTCTCTCCCTCTCACTTGTAAGTCCATCCCCTTCATCTATAAAAGGGGATGCGCTCTCTTCAATAGATAGGTCGATTCAAGCCATTCCAGATCCTTTAGATTGATCAAATTCACTAGTTCACAACCACAGAACTGCCAGGTTCGCACCTCAAGCACACGCTTGAACACTTAGCTCGTAGTGGGGCTCCGGTCACTTCCGGCCCTTCCGACCGGACCTCTTGTACCCCCCATCTTTCTCATTCTCGTTTGTAACCCCACTGCAAACTTTGAGCACCTAGGCTCAGGAATAAAGTCACCGACCGACTCAAACTGGACATAGGGCACGTTGTCTGAACCAGTATAAACCCTGTGTCATTGAGTGTGAGGTCACCTCCGATCACAACGTACGACAAAACTATAAATATTTACGTGTTGGTCACTTTCTACACCGACACATAGTAAGCAGCAATGCTCTTGCATATTCGAGAGAAAAAACCCATAGTAAGTAGAGCATATCCTCACGCACTGTGCCTGTGATCGATGAGGCCAAGCATGTGTTTCTTATGTACCACTCGTCGAATCTCTAGGGTCTAGAAGGTCAAAATATATATATATACTACGAGGCTAAAATGCACTTGGGTGCATTATGTGCAGCAAATGCACCCGACCACGAGCGCGAGCGCGAGTGGCGAGCGAGAGACGTACCGGCCCGAACCAGACTCCACGCATACCGCACAGCAGCTAGTCCTCGCATTAAAAAACTCCATGTTCGTGCATGCAAAAAATAGATGGAGGCAACCAACCATGTGATGCCACATCATAGGTTAACCCACCAACCAAGAAACATGCATGTAGAGAATCTTTTCTTAACTCAAAACGAAAAATGCGATATCTCATAAACGACAATTCCGATTTTAAATCCGTTTGAACTAGGTTGTTGGAAAAATGTGCTTAACAAAATGAGATCCATGAAGGCTATATTTGATGAAGTTTTTTTTAAAAGTATGTAGTTGCATCTATGTTATAACGTGAGTTGCAAGCACAACTACAACATAATTGCATCTTGGTTGTAGCCTAAGTAGCACTGCTTGTAACTAGTTATAACCTGGTGTAACCCGGTTACTTCTAGTTGCAATTAGCCACTATTCTTTTGCAACACAATTACTACACTGATTGCAACCAGATACGCTTGCAACTCCTACTAAATAGTGAGCAGATGCAACCAGATATAATTGCAACTTGACGTGATTATAGTGAGCAGATGAAAATAATACACCGAGTTATAACTAGTTGCAACTTGGTAGTAGATAAAGTTGCAATCGCTAGTACACAGATATGCAACTCGTTTAAAAGATAAAAAATATACACATATTAGATCTAGTTTTGCTAAGCATATTTTTCTGAGTACAACACAACAAACGGTATGTCAATCAGGGTTACGGTTTTGGAGAAAAATTGTTCCAAAAATTCGAACCAACCAAAGATTCCATGCATGCATGTTGGCTATTTTTGGTTGCACGTGGCTAACCTAGTTGTTTTCTTGTTGGTACTAGATTCATTGGTCTGGATCATCACCATTGCCTTGCCAATCAGAGCGCCCTGGCGTACAAAGTCAATGACATCTGATGTAAGAGGCTCCAGCTAGGAGATGGCTTTCACTCAATCCTGTTCAAGCACAGGAGATTCCAACAGCTAGAGCTGCACCATAACGGACATGACGATTGTATGATTCTGACGACAGGGACATGATTCTAGGTGTCTGCTCAGTTTCATTGTATTCATGTTGGGTAGTCAGTTGCGACTGCTCTAGATGGCTGGTTGCATCATCGTTTGTATACCAGTTGCAACTCATCCCTTGAACCGATTGCAACTTCCGTCGTACACAAATTGCAACCTTGGTGATAGGACAGGTGCATTCCGGTTGGGTAGGCCAGTTGCAACTGCCCTGGACGACTGGTTGCAGCTCCGTTTCTATACCAGTTCCAACTCAGTCCATCAGCCAATTGCAACTTCAGTCGTACACAAATTGCAACTCTAGTGGTAGACCAGTTGTGACTCATGTGGTAGGCCAGTTGTATTCCATGCAACGAGTGCATAGACCCTCTCTAACCCTGCGGTCCAAGTGCCAGCGCATGCCCATAGGACCCTCCCCACATTTTCCTACCAAACCTGCGCTCGTGCATGCAAAATTAAATGGACACAACCAACCACGTAATGCCACCTCACAGGTCAACCCACTGAAAGCTCTAGTTTGGTTTTGGTGAATTGATGAAACCCTTAGTGCTAACCTAGTTTATCAAAGTGATTATGAGATAGGTAGCACTACTCCAAGTGATGAAGAAAATGAAGATCATGACATGATGATGATGATGGCATGGTGATGATCAAGTGCTTGGACTTGGAAATGAAGTAAACGAAATGCAAAAGGCTCAAGGCAAAGGTATAAATGGTAGGAGCCTTTTTGTTTAGGTGATCAAGACACTTAGAGAGTGTGATCACATTTAGGATTGATAGCCGTACTATTAAGTGGAGTAAAACTCATATAAAAATGTGGTTATCAAAGTGCCACTAGATGCTCTAACTCATTGCATATGCATTTAGGATCTAATGGAGTGCTAACACCCTTGAAAATGTTTGTGAAAATATGCTAACACATGTGCACAAGGTGATACATTTGGTGGTTAGCACATTTGAGCACGGGTAGGAAACTTCACCGGTGGAATGTCCGCCCGTAGAGTGCGGACAGTCCGACGGTGCCACCGGTGCCCTAGACAGAAAAGACGAAGGTCACTGTAAGTGACTGGACGCTGGTCTCGGTTGGACCGGCGCGTCCGATTAGTGGCAGCAGTGAGCGCGCGGTCTCGGTCTTCGACCGGATGTTGGCGCTAAAAGTGATCGGATGCTGGCAGGGTGCGTCTGGTCAATGCTGACATACGCTGACGTGGGGCGCACAAAAGAGACTTTGAGTGACCGGATGCTGGGTGAGTCCGGTCGAGCATGACCAAACGTGTCCGGTCGTGATTTCTCGCGTTTGGAACCTTATTGGAAATGAACGGACGCTGAGGCCCAGCGTCCGATCACTTTCTAACTGACACGTTCGGTCATCACTTGACCGTTGTGATCGGGCGATTGACGTTTGAAGCCGATGACACGTGGCAAGCATCGGGCGACCGAACACTGGGGTCCTGCGTCCGGTCGAACTGACCGGAGCGTCTGGTCACCCCGTGTTGTGCCCAGTGAAGGGGTACAACGGCTCTATTTCATGGGGACTTCTATTTAAGCCCCATGGCCGGCTCAAGCTCACTCTTGGCCATTTGCATTGACATAGCAACCTTGTGAGCTTAGCCAAAGCCCTCCCACTCATCTCCATCATTGATTCATCATCTTTGTGAGATTGGGACAGAATCCAAGTGCATTGCTTGAGTGATTGCATCTAGAGGCACTTGGTATTTGTGTTTCGCTGTGGGATTCACTTGTTGCTCTTGGTGGTTGCCACCACCTAGATGGCTTGGTGCAGCGGAGGAGGATTGGCACGAGTTGGTGATTGTTCGTGGCCATCTCCGATGATTGTGAGGGGAGTTGTACCTTCCCCGGTGGAGCGCCGAAAGGTAACTCTAGTGGATTGCTCGTGTCATTGAGTTACCTCACTTGTGGGTAGGTTCTTGTGGTGTCAAATTGTGTGGACGAGGTTTGTGCAACACCTCTTAGCCACCGAACCACCAAGTGTTGGTCGACACAACGGGGACGTAGCGTGTTGGCAAGCACGTGAACCTCAGGAGAAAATCGGTTGTCTCTTGCCCTTTGGTATTCTCTCGGTGATTGATTAAGCACTCATCTTATGATTGGTTCACTGCTCTAAGTGGCGGTATAATCACCCTACTCACTCATTTATATTCTTGCAAACTAGTTGTAGCAAGCTCTTTAGTGTAATTAGATTTGAGAGCTTGCTTTGTTGTTTTAAGTTCATCTAGTGGAGCTCTTTAGTGTAGCAAGTGTGAGAGCTCTTAGTGAGTAGTAACATAGCAAATTGTGTGTCTAGTGATCATAGCAACTAGAATTGTTGGATAGGTGGCTTGCAACCCTTGTTGAGCTAGAGCAAGTTTGTATTTCGCTATTGGTTATACTAATCAAATTGCTCTAGTAGGTTTGTAGATTTTTAAATAGGCTATTCACCCCCCCCTCTAGCCATATTAGGACCTTTCAAGTGGTATCGAGCCGTGGTTACCATTTGATTAAAGGCTTAACAACATCGGTGTCAAATTATTGCTCAAGTTGTGTTCAACCATGTGGGGGGCAAACCACCGTTCTTTAATGGCACATGCTATGATTATTGGAAGAGAAAGATGAGGATGTATCTTGTCTCAATCAATGATCAAGTATGGGATGTGACCAAGAATGATTATGCTATAATTGATCTCGACAATCCCACCAACCTAGACAAGACCAACAAGCAATGCAATACAATGGCTCTCAACACCATATACAATGCCATTGATTCTAAAGTGTTTGAGCAAATCAAGGATTGTGAAAGAGATAATGAGATGTGGAGGATATTGGAGGAAACATATGAGGGCACACCGGTGGTGAAGAGTGCCAAGTTGTATATCCTCAAGGATAAATTGACAAGCTTCAAGATGAAGGAAGATGAGAGCATTACAGAGATGTTCCATCGTTTGCAAGTATTTGTCAATGATTTGAAGGCATTGGGAGAGAAGATCAAGGATGATGATGTCTCTCATCGGTTCTTGATGTGCCTACCTCCAAGATTTGAGATGTTGAGATTGCTTCATCATAAGAGGAGGATTGAAGGAGATTACCCCCAACCAAGTATTAGGTGATGTCATGACCCAAGAGACATACCATGTGGAAAGGGAGGGGGATGACAAGGATGACAAGAAGGAAGAAGAAGACAAGAAGAAGAAGAGTATAGCATTCAAGGCTAGCTCATCATCATCCAAGAACAAGGGCAAGTCCAAGAAAGAATCAAGTGATGATGATGATCTTAGTGATATTGATGATGAAGCTATGGCCCTCTTTATCCGCAAGATGGGAAAATTCATGAAGAAGAAGGGCTATGGTGCAAGAAAGAGAAGAGATCACACCAAAAGCAAAGAATATGTGAGAAGATGCTACAATTGCAAGAGCTCCGATCACGTTGTAGCAAATTATCCCTACAATAGTGACAATGATGAGGATGAGAAGAAGAATCTCAAAAAGGATAAGAAAGAAAAGGAGAAGAAGGAGAAGAGAATGACCTTCCAAAAGAAGAAGAAAGGTGGAGACTATGTGATCACATGGGATAGTGATGGCTCTTCGGATAGTGATAGTTCTAGTGCTGATGACAAGAAATCTATCAAGAGAGCACTAGCAAGCATCGCAATCAACGACAAGCTCTCCATCTTTGACACTCCATCGACATGCCTCATGGCAATGCCTACCAAGGTAAAATATGATGTGAGTGATGATGATGAATGTGAAAGTGATACTTGTAGGAATGATGATAATGATGATGATGAGGATGAGGAGTACACCAAGGAAGAACTCTTGGACATGTGTGAGCAAGTGCACGCTTGCAATGAGATGAAGAGAAAGGAGTGCAAAGAATTACGCAAGAAGGTAAAATTTCTTGAGCAATCCTTTGATGAGCTCAATGCCAGTCATGAGAGGCTAATGGAAGCCCATGAGAAGCTTGGCAAAGCTCACTCTAAGCTTGAAAAGGCTCACTCCTCTCTCATTGAGCAAGTCAAAGTGGAGGAAGCCAAGAAGGAGCAAGTGATCGTATCATGTGATGTGGGACTAACTTGTGATCTTATTGATGAATCTTTTTATAAGCCCATTGTAGTTGCTCCCGCTAACACTTCTTGTAGCACTACTACTTCTACTCCACCTTTGAGTGATGGTCTCACTTGTGATGCCTCACTAATGGTGGAAAATGAGACCCTCAAGAAGGAAGTAAATGAGCTCACTTGTGCCTTAGGTGATGCCTATGGTGTAGATGCCCGCTTGCTAAAGTGCTTGGGTATCCAAATGTTTTCTCTCAATAAAGAGGGATTAGGCTATACCCCAAGAAAGGCAAGGCGGCCTTTGTCACTCCCAAAGCTAGCTTTGTAAAGGGCAATGGTCAGTTTTGCAATAGATGCAAGCAAGTTGGGCACATAGAGTAATATTGCAAGATTAACAAGAACAAGCTACCTAATGTATCCTCAATTAAATTTGATTCTTGTTACATGCTTGCTAAGGGTGCCAATGGTGTGATGGCTAAGTTTATTGGTACACCAATTGTGGGCCCAAAGAAGGTCATTTGGGTACCAAAGACCTTGGTAACTAACCTTCAAAGACCCAAGCAAGTTTGGGTACCTAAAAAGAATTGATCTTCTTTTATAGGTTAATTATAAAGCTGGAGGAAGGCATTGGGTGCTTGATAGTGGGTGCATATAACACAAGACCGGTGATCCAAGAATGTTCAATTCAATCAATGAAAACAAGAGCAATGGGATTGATAGTATCACATTTGGTGACAATGGCAAAGGCAAGGTCAAAGGTCTTGATAAGATTGCAATATCCAATGACTTGAGCATTTCCAATGTGCTACTAGTAGAGAGCTTGAACTTCAACCTATTGTTGGTAGCTCAATTATGTGATCTTGGTTTCAAGTGCATATTTGGTGTGGATGATGTAGAGATTATAAGTGTAGATTGCTCTAACTTGATATTCAAAGGATTTAGATATGAGAATCTATACTTGGTTGATTTCAATGCTAGAGAAGCTCAATTGTCAACATGTTTGATCACTAAGTCTAGCATGGGTTGGTTATGGCATAGAAGGCTTGGTCATGTTGGGATGAAACAATTGAACAAGTTGATCAAGTATGACTTAGTTAGAGGCTTGAAAGATGTCACATTTAAAAAGGATAAGCTATGTAGTGCATGTCAAGGCAGAATGCAAGTTGGTAACACACATCCTAAGAAGAGCATGATGAGCACATCCAAGGCATTTGAGTTGATGCACATGGACTTGTTTGGACCAACCATATACACTAGTATTGGTGGAAACAAATATGGATTTGTGATTGTGGATGATTTCACTAGATATACTTGGGTGTTCTTTCTTGTTGATAAGAGTGATGTGTTTGCAACATTCAAATCATTTGTCAAGGGCATTCACAATGAGTTTGAAACAACTATCAAGAAAAGTGAGAAGTGACAATGGAAGTGAGTTCAAGAACACAAAAATTGGTGAGTTGTGTGATGAATGTTCAAGACATCAATTTTGGAATTAGACATCAATTTTTGACCAAGTACACTCCACAATCAAATGACCTAGTTGAAAGAAAGAATAGAACTTTGATTGACATGGCAAGATCAATGTTGAGTGAGTACAATGTGAGTTATTCATTTTGGGCCGAAGCAATCAACACGGCTTGCTATTATAGCAACCGACTCTATTGTCACCCCATGATGGAGAAGACACCTTATGAGCTATTAAATGGAAGAAAGCCCAACATAGCATACTTTAGGTTTTTGGTTGCAAATATTACATATTGAAGAAAGGCACTAGATTAAGCAAGTTTGAAAAGAAATATGATGAAGGTTTCTTGCTTGGTTACTCCACTACTAGCAAGGCTTATAGAGTTTGGAATTTGGCTAGTGGTACTCTTGAGGAGGTTTATGATGTGGAATTTGATGAAATAAATGGTTCCTAAGAGGAAGATGAGAATCTAGATGATGTAAGAGGCACTCAATTGGTCAATGCAATGAAGAACAAGGATATTGGTGATATAAGGCCTAGAGAAGTGATTGATGTTGAAGATGACAAGAATCAAGTGCTCTTTAACTCAAATGTGCAAGCTAGTGGTTCTCATGATCAAATTCAAGCAAGTACTAGTCATGACAAAGTGCAAGATCAACAACAAGTGACTAGTTCATCATCTCAACCTAGTGATCAATCAAATGCAAGCAATCAAGTGCAAGTGCTTCAACCAACCAATGTTGCAAGAGATCATCCATTGGACACTATCATTGGTGATATTTCTAGAGGTGTGTAAACTAGATCAAGATTGGCTTCATTTTGTGAGCATTTCTCATTTGTGTCATCCATTGAACCTAAGAAGATAGATGAAGCTTTGAAGGATGTTGATTGGATCAATGCTATGCATGAAGAGTTAAATAACTTCACAAGAAACCAAGTATGGGAGTTAGTTGAGAGGCCTAAGGATCATAATGTGATTGGAACCAAGTGGGTCTTTCGGAACAAGCAAGATCAAGATGGGATAGTAATAAGGAACAAAGCAACATTAGTGGCTCAAGGTTACATTCAAGTTGAAGGTCTTGACTTTGGAGAAACATATGCCCTGGTTGCAAGATTGGAAGCAATTCAGATCTTGTTAGCCTATGCTTGTGCCCACAACATCAAGTTGTACCAAATGGATGTGAAGAGTGCATTTCTCAATGGGTACATCAATGAGCTTGTATATGTTGAGCAACCTCCCGGTTTTGAAGATGAAAAGAAATCCAACCATGTTTACAAGTTGAGAAAAGCTTTGTATGGATTGAAACAAGCACCTAGAGCATGGTATGAGAGGTTGAGAGATTTTCTACTCTCTAAGGGATTCAAGATGGGAAAGGTTGACACCACTCTCTTCACCAAGAAGCTTGGAAATGACTTATTTGTAATGCAAATCTATGTTGATGATATCATATTTGGGTCAACAAATCAAGATTTTTATGAGGAGTTTGGCAAGATGATGACAAGTGAGTTTGAGATGTCTATGATTGGAGAACTTAGCTACTTCCTTGGTCTTCAAATCAAGCAAATGAAGAATGGCACATTTATGAGTCAAGGCAAGTATATCAAGGACATGCTCAAGAAGTTTGGAATGGATGATGCTAAAGCTATTAGTACACCAATGGGGACAAGTGGAAGCTTGGATAGTGATGCTAGTGGCAACATGGTGGATCAAAAGATATTGTAACACCTTGGGTGTTTTTAACCCTAAAACTGGGCATGTCATCATATGCATTGCAAAGCATTTGGTCTTATTGAGAACTTTGATATGCATACACTAAAACAAGTTTAACTTTATGTTGTATGTGTCGACTTGTATGGTTTGAATCAAGTTCGAAATCTTTGTATTGATTTGAATTTCAAAAAACCCTAATTTCACCATTTAAGTTTACCCTAGAAAACCCAATTCAAAATCTAGGCACATTTTGGGGTTGAGTCTAAAAGAAAAAGTGTAGAGCTTGTCATGGTGTACAAAGTTTGTTTTTGGAATTTTCAAAGTTGTTATATAAAATTTGAAGTAATTCGAAAAGGCGAAATGTACTTAAAGTGTCCCCTTTTGATTTTAAACTTGCATTTCAAAATGTAGACCGAATTTGGGTATGGTATATAAAGCAAAGTTGTAGAACTTTGAATTTTGAACAAATTTTATTTTTGGAGATTTTTGAGTTGCTATATAAATTTGGGAGTAATTTGGGATTCAAATCGAGTGGCAATTTTGTAATTTCGGTGAATAGTAGCTTCAGCGCCACCTCACCGCCGGTGACCTTCCTCTGGCTTCTAGTCATGGTCGTGGCCATCTTTGGCATCGCCCTAGCACGGAGAAGGCCCCTATGTGGCTTCTCTTTGCTTCCTGGTCACATTTTAAGCCCCGACGCAGTCGCCGTTCTCCTCATTCTCCTCTATTTTTCCAGTCGCCACCACGCTGCTCCGTCGTGCTTGCGCCGTCGCTGTATTGCCTTTACCGTCTCGGCAATGCCTGTCCTAGCTCCACCTACTCCTTATGAACCTAGTTCACTGAGCCTTGGTGCCTGATTTCACCGAGGAACGCCGCTCGCTGCCTTTCTTCCTCGCGGCCGGCAACATCATAGTCGTGTGCGCTTCACCGTGGTCGTCGCTCTACGGTGAGCCGCTGCTCTTGCGAAGTCTTGTTTTAGCTTCGCCATGATGCCATGGTGCTTGATGCCTTGTTGCTTGCTCATTTCGTCCACCGCAGTCACCAAATCACCGCCATCATCGTCGCTTGCGCCGCCGTGGCTGCTGTGCTCGTCGAACCACTCCTCCGTTGATCATCCGGCTCGGCCATCGACTCCAGCGTGTGCGGGGTGAGCTCCTGAGTCTTCCTGGGCCATTTGTTTAACCGCTACCGGTCCCGTTTTGCTGGCATAGTGCAGCCGCACCACCATGTCCGCCATGGTCGGAGTCGAGCTCGGTTTGTACAACGATCGATGCAATTAGTGACATCAGTAGGTTAGCCTAGTCGGGGTGAACATGTTGGTGCCTTTGCCGTCGCCATTGATCTCACCGGTGGCGAGAAATCACCGGTCAAAGCCGTTGTCGCCGTGGTCAGCGCGGGAGGTCGGGGATGACATGTGGGACCCCGCTGTCAGTGAGCAGGTTATTTGAAAATGGAATTTTTCTTTTTCAGAAATGAATGAATAGTGCTGTGATTTGTTATTTTTGTATAGAATTATTTAGAGCTCCAAAAATTATAAAAATTTTTGTGTGACCTCTCTGTGATGTCAACTATTTAGACAAAATATTAAATGTTGATTTTCAGTACATTTTGAATGTGATAAAAATTGCTCTAATTAATTAATAAATGAGCTTCCTTGATTTTTCTAGGCTTTATTATTTATCCAAAAATTATGAAAATTGTTTTGACACTTAGTTATCATATGATGAGTCTTCACAAAAATTTTGAGCTCAATTGAAACAAGTTAATTTATTTCATAATTTTGAATTAAATAATTAATTCATAAAAGCAAATAGTAAACTTTAATAACTTAGGTTTGTTTGAATTTTGGATTGAGTGATGACCTTGGGTCATTAGTATAGAATAATTCTTGGTACTTAAAGGGAGCATTTGGGTTTATGAAAAAGTTTAGTTAGTTTGACTTGTAACTGTATCGCGAAGGAAAGTTGTATTCAAGTTATTAATTTTTGCATCCATCGTCAAGCATCATGTTTTATATCTAGCATCATGTTAAACATGGCATTGTTACTACGTATATTGAACGAAAATGAGAGCATGGTAGTCAATCAAGTTGTGGAGGAGGTTACTCCATCTGTTGAGGTCGGATCTGATATCTGTGGAACGTCTCCGGAACCTGACTTTTCCGTTAACCAAGACAAGCCCCGGATGCATTTAAACCTACCTTGTGTTTTACAAATTTATATCGCTTTTGCTTTTATATACTGCATTAAGTGATTAGGAGTCAAGTGGAAACCTAATTGGTGCATTACCAACCTTGTTTTTCCATCTCTACCTTGTTAACCATTTTAATTTGAGAATGTCTATTTATGCTTAGCCATGCTTAGATCGATAAAAGTCGGGTGATTACCTATCACCTACGAGATACAAATGGTTTTTAGATACGATTGGTTATTTATGTTATCATGAGATATGATTCGGTGGAGTGATAAATCTAGACCTGGGCGGACTCGGTGTGTGAGAGCCACAAGACATGGAGGTCTTGTGAGTGGGTTCTTTCCGCCTATGTCAATTAAGGTCCGTCCGATGTTGAATTGCATGAGGTGAGACTTTGTAGTACTAACCACATACTCCGGTAAGCCTTAACTCGGCTATTCTATTACGAGAATGGCTACTCGCGCATTGGAGTGGAGAGATGGCGGGAATAGCATGTACCCACGTGGCAATGGGCTAGATTGGTGGAGTACTGTATTCTCGGGTGGCGCGGACCCGTTCTTGTTTTAGAGGATCTGAGGATAGGTTGATATATGTAGGTCAGGGATCTGCATATGTCGTGTGGTCTAGAATCCCGCTGTGTTTAATCAGTTCGAATCGTCGTTGCTCCTCGGTTATGGAGACTCAACTCACTGTTCATCATCGTAGTTAATAACTAGAACTTGAATAAGTTTTGAGGAAGTGTTGGATACGAAGTTTCAGGATCTCAATACGGATCATGTCAGCTTTGTATATGATCTTTTTGAAGATAAAAATGTTGATATAAAGAATCTTGTTATAGAGCTTTTACGAAAAAAAATTTTGATTATTGCTAAAGCCCTACCTTGAATCCCTAAGCCTGCATTCCTGAGTCTTATCAGTTTTGATTACGGTTAAGTCTTGTTGAGTACTTTTGTACTCATGGTTCGTTGACCCTTGTTGCAGGTGAGCCTCATGAGCAGGTCTGTTTTGGATCGTGCTACATGACTGTTGTTCAAGTCGATGATGATATGTGAATGTGTGACCCTTGGGTAGGGTACTTATATTGTGTGTTTTGTATTATGTTACTAATGCCACTCCACTACTATGGTTTGTAATATTAATCGAACTTAGTTTATAAGGTTTGAAATAAATGTTTTGTAAACTAAGTTATTGTAAGACTTCCGCTATTTTACTCTGATGTAGATATTTGAATAAATATTGTAATACTGCAATGACTCTGTAATGGGATCCTGCTCGAAAAATCATGGATGATTCGGGGTTCTTCGAGGACACCCGACAGTCTTCTTAAGTTATCAGGAACATATGCATGGTCATCAGAGGTCATTGGACAGTGACAAGTGCATGTGGGCCCTATAATTTAGGAGGTTCTGCCATAGATATATCGGTCTATGATTGGAAGCTTACTCTATGTGACCCATCAAGGCCGGATGTGATGTTTAATGTATGCATATGTGCTAGATTTCAAGCCTCACCAAAAGAAAGTCATTTGAAGGCAACAAAGAGAATATTGAGGTACTTCAAGCACACACAAAATATTGGATTGTGGTATCCTAAAGGAGCAAGATTTGAGTTGATTGGATATTCGGACTCCGATTATATGGGATGCAAAGTTGAGAGAAAGAGCACATCGGGCACATGTCAACTATTGGGAAGATCACTTGTGTCTTGGTCATCAAAGAAGCAAAATAGTGTAGCACTTTCAACCGCCGAAGCGGAATACATTTCGGCCGGTAGTTGTTGTGCTCAATTACTTTGGATGAAGGCTACTTTGAGTGACTTTGGGATCAAATTCAAGCGAGTGCCATTGCTATGTGACAATGAGAGTGCCATAAAGCTCGCCAACAACCCGATTCAACATTCAAGAACAAAGCATATTGATGTCCGCCACCATTTCATAAGAGATCACCAACAAAACGGGGACATTTGCATTGAGAGTGTGGGCACCGAAGATCAACTTGCCGATATCTTCACCAAGCCACTTGATGAGAAAAGGTTTTGCAAGCTAAGGAATGAATTGAACATACTTGACTTCTCCAATATGTGTTGATGCACCCCCACTTATATGACATGCCTCTCCTTCGAGCAATCCAAGGTAAAAGTTGATTGGCATGGCATACATCCTTACTAAGGACATGTTTAGCGCATCTAGACATCCTTCACATCAAATAGGCTCATTCATGTAAAATCAAATGAATTTGATGCTTGTATGATACCACTATTGCTTCAATGCTTAATTTGGTCTAGTGGTAGTATATGACATGTTTATGGACTTGTAAACCTAGTGTTTGATCTAGAAAATAAGCTATAAGTGTTTAACTCAACATGGTACAACATAACCCTTATTTGGAGGTGTGAAGAAGCTTGTCCTTGGATCAAACTGAGTTAAATATCTTTTGCAAGTGATCTAGATTGAACCAAATTGGGAAAATGATCCTCATTTCACATGGTTTCACCCCAACCTATCTATAATTTAAGCTCACCTTTTGTGCTAATTGTTGACAAAAGGGAGAGAAATTCACAAATATAGTAAGATAGGAGGAGCAAACAAATGAAATAAAATTATAAGGGGATCAATAAAAAATGCACACAAGTAGGGGGAGCAAGCTCATAAACTTGTATGTTGCATTTGAATGTGCATTTATATATTTGCTTGCATGGCACAAATTTTTAAATTTCTATATCCATGCTTGTGTGATGTATGCTAGTTGTAGCTTTGAATGATGAAATGAAAAACTAGCATGCATAGGTTATCTAGTGTTAGTATTTCAAAAGATTCCAAGTGGTATCAAGCTAGAGTAACTAGACCTATGTTCATTCTATGAAAACTAGACCCTTGCTTGTAATATTGATCTCATGGGGTATTCTAGTTTTTATGTATGTCTAGTTACTAATGGTGCTAAGGATGGTATATTGGTGCACTCTGATTGGTATCACGCTTCAAAGGTCCATCTTCTATACCTTAGCATTATTTGGTAGACATTGTCTCCTATATTTCTTATCTAAGCATATGTGTAAGCTACAATCCAAACTCTTAACACATATATAGGAGGAGCAATTGCTACCATATGGGATTCATAAAACTTATTTATATCTTTTTACACATGGTAAATATGCTTAGGCAAGCAACATGGATTCAATTAAATTTCAATTCATATCTTTGTGTAAGGGTTGTCATCAATTACCAAAAAGGGGGAGATTGAAAGCTCTAGTTTGGTTTTGGTGAATTGATGAAACCCTTAGTGCTAACCTAGTTTATCAAAGTGATTATGAGATAGGTAGCATTACTCCAAGTGATGAAGAAAATGAAGATCATGACATGATGATGATGATGATGGCATGGTGATGATCAAGTGCTTGGACTTGGAAAAGAAGTAAAAGAAATGCAAAAGGCTCAAGGCAAAGGTATAAATGGTAGGAGCCTTTTCGTTTAGGTGATCAAGACACTTAGAGAGTGTGATCACGTTTAGGATTGATAGCCGTACTATTAAGAGGAGTGAAACTCATATCAAAATGCGGTTATCAAAGTGTCACTAGATGCTCTAACTCATTGCATATGCATTTAGGATCTAATGGAGTGCTAACACCCTTGAAAATGTTTGTGAAAATATGCTAACACATGTGCACAAGGTGATACACTTGGTGGTTAGCACATTTGAGCAAGGGTAGGAAACTTCACCGGTGGAGTGTCCGCCCGTAGAGTGTGGACAGTCCAACGGTGCCACCGGCGCCCTAGACAGAAAAGACGAAGGTCACTGTAAGTGACTGGACGCTAGTCTCGGTTGGACCGGCGTGTCCGGTCAGTGGCAGCAGTGAGCGTGCGGTCTCAGTCTTTGACCAAACGTTGGCGCTAAAAGTGACCGGACGCTGGCAGGGTGCGTCCGGTCAATGCTGACGTACGCTGACATGGGGCGCACAGAAGAGACTTTGAGTGACCGGACGCTGGGTGAGTCTGGTTGAGCATGATTTCTCGCGTTGGGAACCTTACTGGAAACGACCGGACGCTGAGGTCCAGCGTCCGGTCGCTTTCTAACTGATGCATCCGGTCATTACTTGACCGTTGTGATTGGGCGATCGGCGTTTGAAGACGATGACACGTGGCAAGCATCGGGCGACCGGACGCTGGGGTCCTACGTTCGGTCACCCCGTGTTGTGCCCAGTGAAGGGGTACAACGGCTCTATTTTGTGGGGACTTTTATTTAAGCCCCATGGCCGGCTCAAGCTCACTCTTGGCCATTTGCATTGACATAGCAAACTTGTGAGCTTAGCCAAAGCCCTCCCACTCATCTCCATCATTGATTCATTATCTTTGTGAGATTGGGAGATAATCTAAGTGCATTGCTTGAGTGATTGCATCTAGAGGCACTTGGTATTCGTGTTTCGCTCTAGGATTCACTTGTTGCTCTTGGTGGTTGCCACCACCTAGACGGCTTGGTGCAGCGGAGGAGGATTGGCATGAGTTGGTGATTGTTCGTGGCCATCTCCGGTGATTGTGAGGGGAGTTGTACCTTCCCCAGCGAAGAACCGAAAGGTAACTCTATTGGATTTCTTGTGTCATTGAGTTACCTCACTTGTGGGTAGGTTCTTACGGTGTCAAATTGTGTGGACGAGGTTTGTGCAACACCTCTTAGCCGCCGAACCACCAAGTGTTGGTCGACACAATGGGGACGTAGCGTGTTGGCAAGCACGTGAACCTCGGGAGAAAATCGGTTGTCTCTTGCCCTTTGGTATTCTCTCGGTGATTGATTAAGCACTCATCTTGTGATTGGTTCACTGCTCTACGTGGTGGTATAATCACCCTACTCACTCATTTATATTCTTACAAACTAGTTGTAGCAAGCTCTTTAGTGTAATTAGATTTGAGAGCTTGCTTTGTTGTTTTAAGTTCATCTAGTAGAGCTCTTTAGAGTAGCAAGTGTGAGAGCTCTTAGTGAGTAGTAACATAGCAAATTGTGTATCTAGTGATCATAGCAACTAGAATTGTTGGATAGGTGGCTTGCAACCCTTGTTGAGCTAGAGCAAGTTTGCATTTCACTATTGGTTATACTAATCAAATTACTCCAGTCGGTTTGTAGATTTTTAAATAGGCTATTCACCCCCCCCCCTCTAGCCATATTAGGACCTTTCACCCACCTACCAGGAAGCATGCATGGATGGAATCTTTTCTTGATTTGATTCGAAAAAATGTGATATCTCCTAAACCACTAATCCGTTTTTGAATCGGTTTGAAGTAGGTTCTTCAAAAAATGTGCTTAACAAAATGAGATCCATGAAGGCTATATTTGTTAAAAAAATTTAAAGTATGTAATTGCAACTAAGTTGTACAATGAGTTGCAAGCATGTCTGCAATACAATTGCAACTTGGTTGTAGCCTATTTAGCATAAACATTTTCAATGAACTCATGTACAGTAAACAAGCAAGTAAGCAGGTAGAAGAAACATTTTAAATGAACTGTCTCAGGCTAGTTCAGCAGCTCACGTTCCTTCATTCCTTGTGCACCGGACGACACTGGCATAAAATTGCTTGTAAAGCTGCTTGCTCATAGGCGGATGTTTGGGTTGGCTGTGGGTGTGCTCAGAAGAAAATTTTCCGCAGGGAGCAAGGAAAGTGTGTCAATGATAGTTCTATTTCCACTCGACAAAGCATTGAGCCATCCTCAGGGACTTCACGTACAAATGATGTATAGGGTGAGAGAAAGAGAAAGAAAGAACTTCACTGAAAGGAAAAAAAGGAAACAAAACTAAAACAGTCAGGCACGCACACACGGGAGTTGCTTGCAGCAAATAACACTACTGGGAATGCATGCGGTGAGTCTTGGCAGGCAGGCCAGGCATCACACGCATCTGCATTGATCAAACATGCGAGCAGGGAATCTATCTGATCTCTATGATAAGTACAACTACAACACCAGGCAACAGTTGGAGACGACCGAGAATCTATGGATGAGCCGATGAACAAAACTAAATGAGAGCCAAGCCAGTGACAAGCATCCAAGAAGCGCATGCTAGCTCTGCCTGCTACCTTGCATGCACGTACCAACTAAGCTTTGTGCATTGCGTGCCGATGGGTCCTGCATAGGCCGGTTGGAATCTGGTTGGGTAGGCCAGTTGCGACTGCCCTGGACGGCTGGTTGTAACTCCGTTTGTATACCAGTTGCTACATAGTTGCAACCCAATTGCTACATAGTTGCAATCAGTAACACACAGAGATGCAACTCCTTATAAAAATAATAAAATATATCAATATTGGATCTAGTTTTGTTAAGCACATTTTTTGAGTAAGATGCAGCAAACGGTTTGTTAATCGGGGTTACGGTTTAGGAGAAAATTTATTTCAAAGAATCAAACTCACAAAATCTTCCATCCATGCATGCATGCTGGCTGCTTGTTGTATTTGTTGCACCTGGCTAACCATGAGTGGTGAGAAGTAGCAAATTAGCTATTGGTTGTCTCGGGTGCATGCATGCTGCTTGGTTAGGACTCGTGCGATAGGCTAGTTGCATTCTAGTTGGGTAGGCCAGTTGCGACTGCACTGGTCGGTTGGTTGCAGCACCGTTTATATACCAGTTGCAACTCATCCCTTCAACCGATTACAACTTTCGTCGTACACAAATTGCAACATTGGTGGTAGACCAGTTGCATTCCGGTTGGGTAGGCCAGTTGCTACTGCCCTGGATGGCTGGTTGCATCACCGTTTGTATACCAATTCTAACTCAGCCCCAACTCAGCCCTTCAGCCGATTGCAACTTCAGTCGTACACAAATTGAAACCTTGGTGGTAGGCCAGTTGCAACTGTCCTGGACGGCTGGTTGTAGCTCCATTTGTATACCAGTTCCAACTCAGCCCTTCAGCCGATTGCAACTTCAGTCGTACACAAATTGCAACTCTGATGGCAGACTAGTTGCGACTCGTGTGATAGGCCAGTTGCATTCCATACAACGAGTGCACAGACCTTCTCTAACCCTGCAGTCCACGCGCCAACGCACGTCCGTCGGACCCTCCCCATATTTTCTGTCAATCATGCGCTCGTGCATGCAAAATTAAATGGACACAACCAACCACGTGACGCCACCTCACAGGTCAATCCAGCATGCATGGATGGAATCTTTTCTTAATTCGATTCGAAAAATGTGATATCTCCTAAACCACTGATCCGTTTTTGAATCCGTTTGAAGTAGGTTGTTCAAAAAAATATACTTAACAAAATGAGATCCATAAAGACTATCTTTGTTGAATTTTTTTTAAAGTATATAATTACAGCTAAGTTATATAGTGAGTTATAAGCACGTCTGCAACAACGTAATTACGTTGCATGTCAGGGACGGCCTCGTGGCCCATGCGCAGAACAGATAGATTACAACCAATTACATGTTGGTCGTCCTGCCATGCTGCCATGCCTGCACTAAGCTGTTAATTAATTATTTCATCCCATTATTACTTATACTATACTTCCGTTTGCTTCATCAAGGAATAAAAAAAGAAGCAATTGATCCCACGGGCCTATGCACAATGTGCATGCGCATGATCTTTTCATTGATTTGTTCTCTTCAATGTACGAATGCATCGTTTGGCTTTAGCATTTTCTTTCTCAATTTTTGATATAGTTTCACCATATATTTCTGCCACTCCCTTCAAAGAAAGAAAAATAGAAAATATTGCCGCCACTCCTTGCCACCACACTAACCCATGTGCAGTAAACAAGCAAGCAAGCAGGTAGCAGAAACATTTTCAATAAACTATGGCAGGTTGGCTCAGCAGCTCACGTTCCTTCATTCCTTGTGCACCGGACAACGCTGGCATGAAATTGATTGTAAAGCTGCTTGCTCATAGACAGATGTTTAGGTTGGCTGTGGGTGTGCCTAGAAGAAATTTTGTTGGGGACTATAATCAAGTTACAACCGGAAACAATTGCAACATGTCACGTCTTCCGGTTGCAACTAGGACAATAACCTGGTTACAACCACATAAGACGTGCACATGTCACATAATTGCAACTAGAGCACTAATCTAGTCACAAATTCGAGCAGTTGCAACTAGTCGCATCCTTCGGTTGCAACTAGGACAATAACCTAATTACAATCACACTAGAGTGCGACCGGGACACTTAACTGATTGTAACTAGTGCTAATTGCAACCGGCGCACTCAACTGATTGCAACTAGAGCCAATTACAATTGGGATCATTTACTGATTACAACCAAAGCACTGGGCCAGTTGCAACTAGAGCTAATTGCAACAAGGACACTTATCTGATTGCAACCGGTGCCAGTTGCAACCGGGGCCCTTAACTGGTTGCCTCTGTTCCAGATAAAAAAACTCCTCTGTTCCAGCAGTGCAAGGGGCAACCATAAAACTACAGAGTCCTTCCATTCCACCAAGCAAGAGCCTAACCTGCACGGAGCCAAACTACTACCACCACCATCATCAGTCTGTGACTACTACGAGGGATAACAGTAACAGCACACTGGCGACGACATTCTCAGATGGAGGTGGAATCTTGCACGAACTATGTCTGGTCTGTCGCGCGCATCCATTCAGACGTCGCCACGGCCGCCACCGAGGATGTCGAGCGCGGCGAGGGCGGCCTTCTGGACCCTCTCCCGGTCGTCGTCCAGCGCCCGGCCCTTCTCTGCCACGGCGTCCCTGACGTGCTCCACCTCCGCCTGGATCTTGCCGTCGCTACGCTCGATCTCGCTGCTGTCGGTCACAGGGGTACAGAACAACAGCGTCAGAATCAGGCCGAACGAGCACATTGGTTTTTGCAAGGATTAATCGAGAAACCCAGAATCACGGTGCAATTGCACTGGTGTGACCGATGCTCACTTGCTCATCTTGAGCATGTTCTGGAGACCGCTCTGCACCTGCTGCGACACGTTTGCGCAACGCAAAAATAGTTCAAGCACGCGTTAGTTGGCAGCACAAATAATAATGCATAGGTGCCAGCAATTCTTCTTGGTTTGCAAGCAAATTCAGGTGTACACGGGCGAACCATCAGTAGTAACTCAGTAGTGCGGGTGCATAGAATTTAGCAACCTATCAACCCAACAGAGGCGATTTCTAGATGGAATTTCGCTTGGATTTCTGTAAAATGGGACACGATTCTACGCAACCAATGGCTTGGTCCAAATCCACAGCCCAAAGCCACGCGCCCGGGGCTTGATTCCGACCCCAAAATCGAGTTATCCCGCACAAAACGGCACCAAAATTTCAAAAATTACCGGTCCAAATCGCGTCCACTCGACTAGTTGAGCAGCACCAAATCGAACAAACAATTCAGATGCAAGTTTCCACTGCTGGCTTGCTCGCAAATAACCAGTTCAGGCTACCCGTGGCCGTGTGTGCACATGCGAATCATAGTGTGCGAATATTTGGGATCTAACAAGTGATCTACAGAACAGCGGAGGTGATCTCCACAGAAAAATTCGCTTGGCTTTTAGTAAATCTAGAGACGGAAATTAAGATATTACCGAGTAATTTTTTATGGGACTTGCCGAGTAAATTGAAGATGGCATAACCCCAAACAGCGCATCAAATAGGAACGCGATGGGGGAAACGAACGAACTCGAGAAGAATCGAGTGGATGGGTACCAAATTGCTCGCGCTTCTACGCAGAGGACAGGCTCGTGCAAAATCAAGCAACGCGACGCCACAGGGGATTAATCCCCACACCCCAGCAGCAAACATTCCTCAAAGAAAGCATGAACTTGAAAAAATCCGCATCAGCAACCACCAATCTGGGTCCCAAAATCGCATCGAGCCGAGCAGCAAACGAATCCAGCATCGCGATGAACTAAGCAGAAGCGGGACTGCGGGGATGGGGATCGCGCCGAGCAAACCGGAGGAGCGAGCAAGAGGACGAGAGCCTTGGGTTTTTTTGGGAGGGGGGGACGTGATCGTACTGAAGAGGAGCACAGAGAGCTTCGAGTCGCCGACGTCCTCCGCCCCCGCGTCGGTGAAGGCCTCGTCCGCGGTAGACGGCGCCGCTGCGCGCGATCCCGACCGCGAGTGGGCCATGTCTCCCTCGTTCGCACGCTCGCTGTGTGCCTGCCTCGCTGCCCGGTGGGGCGGTGGTGGCGTGGGAGAGGGTAGAGATGTGTGGCGCGTATGATTAGTGGGTAAGTTGTGTCGGTTTGTCTGGGTGCATTCTCTACCATGCATGTATCTGGGTGTAATATAAAGAAAACAAAGATATATATATATAAGTTATGCTGATCATGAATAACTTATTCTATAGTCACTTTGACACGATAATATTTGTATTAATTTACGATAATATGAATATGCATTTACAGATAAAAAGGATACAACTCACGGTGATATTTACGATAATGTTATAGTAAATCACTTAGTAAAGGAGTTCTTGTAATCTCATAAATTAGCATGGTAATTATCGTAACTCAAAGTGGCCACAAAATAAGTTATTCTATGTAAATATAGTATATATATATATATATATATATATATATATATATATATATATATATATATATATATATATATATATATATATATATATATATATATATATATATATCTCTTCTAGATCTTCTAGACCTAGAGATTCGACGAGTGGTTGATACCATAAACAACAACGGCCGTGTACTATGATTGCATCGTCAGCATGCTAATGTACAGTTGGTGTGCGCTGCATTGTAGTAACATGCATTCCGATACCGACCGAGGTAAGCTCTGACGCATGCTGCCCATTCTTTAACTCCCATGCATGCATCCTCCTCAAGTCATGCTGTGCCAAGACAATAATCCGCAGATAAAACAGGATCACGTTTCAGCTGGCTTGTTGACCCTATTCCTACGCAGCTTTGTATGAGTTTCTATCGAAAACGAATGGCTACCTGAGGAGACATCGCTCACCACTCTTGGCCCTTCCACTTCAGAGTTCAGATATGTCTCCATCAAGCAGTTGGGAATGGCTGAGATTGAACCAAAATTAATTGATATCCATGCACTATCATTTGCGTGGAGTTTTATTTTACTTTGTATAGCTCCACAAGCAGTCGCTGTCTGTCAACGTATACACTCAGAACATCCCTCTCCCACACGCAGCATGCAGCAGCACAACTGAAAGCTGAATGTTCGGTGCACAGTGCATGTAGACCACAACCTGATCTTAGATTAACCCACTTCTTTACCTATCTACTTACTGGTAACAAGAAACAAAACTACTAGCTTTATTTCTCGCAAAAAAAAAACTAGCTGAGTCCTGCATCTTTAAGCAAGGTGCTTTCCTAGTTTTATTTCTTGCTTATTGAGCTGGTAATAGCAGGCTATCAGCAGTATATAGCACGACGCCCTCTCTGACCTTACCATTTCCCGAGAGCAGAGTACGCATCCAGCATCCACACCGGTCTCCCAGAGCCTCCCACGCTATAAACAATGCTCTGCAAGCTTAGGTGATTAACGGTATCCTATAAACTACTCATACTCCCGCACAAATCACGGTCCTACCATCACATGCCATTGTCCATTGGCTCTCAACTGATAGCTAGCTAGCCACCTCCTCCTTGCCTTGCCTGCAGGGCAAGCACAGCCAAGCGGGAGAGAGGGGAGAGCACGCAGTGATCTGATGGGGACGACGACCAGCAGCTCGTTGCGGCGGCCCGCGTCGCCCCGCGGCGGCCGATGATGTTCCGGGTGCCGCGGAGACTGGTGGCCAGAGCGGCGGGTGGAGCGTCGCCGCCGGTGCCTGCGGCGGGGCCAAGGAATAAGAAGAAGAAGATGGCCGTGGCGAGGCTCGGGGGAAAAAGGAGGCTCTTTGGCGCGATCCGGCGGCTCCGGATGCGGTGGCTGGCCATGCTGTACAGGCGCACGCTGCGGCGGCTGCGCGCCTACTACGCCACGGCGATCAACGACCTCCTCGAGGGCACCGCCGTCATCAGCTCCCTCCGCGGGCCGACCGCCGGCGCCAACTGCGCCTTCGGCACCGCGTTCGCGCCGGTCGTCACCGTCGGCCTCTGATGAGCTCTCACGGCTGGCCGGCTGCATGCATGCGGCGAGCCCGTATGGAGGTCTGCTTGTATAGAGCCAATCTCTCTCGATCGCTCTCTCTCGTTTTCTATTGCTCGCTTTTCCTCCATCTCCTTCGTCTGCCGTGTTCTTTGCTAACAATTAGCACGCCAAATCTTGTTCATCTCTCCATGTGTACTGTATGGCATCTTTCTGGATCGATCTCAAGAATCAGAAAGAGTACACAAACAAATAAAAGAAATAGAACTCTTTGTTTCAGATTTGCTTGATAATAATGCATATTTCCTATACGTACGTTTCTATTGATTGATAATTTTTTTTCTAAAAGAGAAAAAAGGAGTTCTCTATTTGCCATTCTGCCTGCATATTCATCGCACGCAACATAGTACTAGAAGAACGTTCTCTTTTTTTCCTTCTTATCCTACAATAATACGTACACTAATTAATAATTATATAGCATATTTGAAACAGATGCATTGTACGCCGTGCAGTACTGCACGCGCTCTCTTTTTCTTATTGTCGTACGATGCGCCTGACTGATTACTTACATGATGAAGTTTTTATTTGTAGCATAGTTATAGAAATATTTTTATATCTACTAGTATAGTAGTATTTCTGATAAACTCATCAAGAAATCACGGGGGCAGGATGGATGCGAAATATATATACAGAGGAGGAACAAAAAATAATGCAATTTTTTTCTTTTTCAGAGGACCAACAGTACAAATTTCTTTTGAAATTTAGTGTTAGCCTTTTAGGCCATGTTCGCTTGGAAAAATCTGAATGAATTTGGAGGAATTTGTGAGAGCGTTTTGAAAACCCAAACACCAAATTAACGGCCCCTTAGTCTTTTTTTCCCAAAAAAACAAAGTATTATATTCATTATACTCTTGAACATATTAAAATAGTTTAACTCGGTGCTTTATTTGCTTGTATATACACCACACGCCCACACCACATTACACAATAATGCACCATATGTCTATAGAGAACTAATAAGCTAGTTAGTTCATCAGCTATATACTACTCCCCATTTCGCTCTCTTTTACTCTTTATTAATTGTTTATGACTTACGCATGACCGCCTTGCTTACTACTTGAAAAGCTTTAAATATCCCTATAATGTGGGTGAAATCTGAAATGAAACACGTTGCCACCACCGTCTTCCTCCCTCCGATCCGAGAGGCGACAACAGAGACATTTCTTGATGGGTTGGCATCTTTCCTTTCAAAGATCCTGTGGCTCATGTCGCCACGACTGTCTTGTTGAAACCAGAGCAGTATCATCAGGGCCGGTACTTGTCGCCACGACTGACTTGCAGTTGCAGTGTTTGTTTCCTACAGTAGGCCCTTATGGGAAAGACAATGACCACTCGCTCCGACAAGTACATCCTTTTTCGATCGGACACAACTGCAAGTCTGCAACACCGATAATCCACCCAGGAATCAACACGAGCACTAGGAAACAAACACTGCAACTTTTATGTTGGACACAACTGCACATTTCAAACGATTGCAAGCCCTGTTCGCTCGGAATACTTCATCACCGTACCTTTTAATAAATAAATAGTATTTTTTCTCGTAATAAATCAGCGTAAGCCAAATAGACTCAAGAGATCCAGAGAGAAGGGAAGGAGCTGAGACGATTCTTATTTTTATTTGCAAAAAAATCATCATCAACAAGTGATGTGACAGGTGACACAGACTATACCAATCAGTAATGAGTCCAAATCTCCCAACAAACAGCATGCATGATTTTCTTGATTCTGTTAGAATTAGATTCAATATAATAATGATATTAGGATCTGAGCACATCGCATCACAATTAAATCCTTGTGGCTCTAGGCCAAAGTGCATATGAACAAGAGAACTCAATGGCGGCTGTTACTAGGATTTGCCTGAATCAAATTTAGCATTTTTTTTGGCAGAACAGAGATCTTATATACTATACAATATAAAAGATATGTTACAATCAGTTGCAGTGAGCTCGCCTAGAGAGGAGGAGCAGCTACTCTCGCTCCAAAACAGCACGGGAGTTGCAGTGCGCCGTTTGTATTGCTAATTGGGCTAACCCACGAGATATACGATTGCACTCTCTTTCCTAATCTTAATTTCTGAACTTTACTGCCAGATGTAAGTTTCAGTCCACTGAGCAACAAGCTATGAAGCATACTATTGCACTCTCTCCTAATCTTTCTGAACCCACTCAACAACAAGCTTCAGTCCTTGTAGCCTTGTAGGCAGGCCAGGCTTCAACTTGTTCAGTGGAGTGACAAGCTTGCAAAGTTCGACACCAGGACAGAAGCAGACCTCCTATAGCCCCTCACAATTCCGCCTACACTGAATACACCAGTATGGGCCATGATTCCCAGGACTGACCTGGCTTCCTCATGATTCATGGCATTTCTTGACATTCATGCCTAATTCAGTTGCTAGTGTTGTTCTTTTGTTCAGCGGCCGTTCTCGTGCCGGGATGAGGAGCCGTAGCAACGAGCAGGAAACCATGGCACCTTTCCTGCCTTCATTCATCTTTCGGGGCACCAAGCAATTACTTCTCTCGCTGAACGAACATTTAATAATATAATCTCCTAATTTCAAGCACAACCAGTTTATTCTTCTCACATAGTCATTGCCAAGACAGGTTTAAACAAAAAACCAGTGTGGCCAAACACTAATATGGATGTAAACATACATGACGAACAACTTTGGTCATGGTAGAAATGTCATTCGTCGTAAATAACCTTTTTGTGGTGAATTAGTGATGAAATTCGGTTTGTATCGCCAGACGCTAGGTGGTGGATTGGTAGACCATACTAGCTGCCTAGCTGGTCGCCGTTCAGCAGCAAGCCAGCAAGACAACACTTCCTCCTGGATATACCATGTGTACCACTGAGCAAAATAAAAACAAAGTCCATTATCCTAATTCCTAATATCACTAAACTCTGAAATTAACAATCAGAAAACTACAGTTTGTTTTGCCATCACGTCAGCAGCCCTCTCCTTGCACCAAGGACGATCTAAGCTCCATCAATAATCATCACTAGAGCGGTAGAGCCCCTGCCCCTCTTACATTTCGTAGTCACACACACCTCCCGGTGATCTAACCATTTAACCTTGTCGCAGATACTGAAACAAAGAAAAGCGAAGATGATAAGAAAAACAGTATGTAAGAGCTTTTGACTTGTGGACATAACAACATTTAAAGTGACGTTTGTGTGAAACCTATCGTAAGATGATATAAGACTTATATAAAAATGTAGAAAAATCCCTTGAAACGCTGAATCTTTTGAACGTAAAGCTGACATGAGTTTTGCCTAGACTTGTATTAATAGTATAGAAGAGAGTCTTCTTCCTTGAAACGCTGAATCATGTTGGCGTTAAACATACTACTACAGAAAACCTCCTTTTTTAAATAGAGCTGGCTCTATAAAATCCATCTCTAAAAATGGCTTATGAGTCGGTCTATCTCTAGAAATCAATTTTTAGAGGTGACTGCCTCTAGAAATGTTCACTGTTTTCAAAGGCGGCTAATTTTTTCAGCCGCCTCTAGAACTAGAGGCATTTCAAGAGGTGGCTTGAAATTACATTTGTCTCTAGAAATGGATTTTTATAGGCGGTTGGCAAATTGGCCCACCTTATAATTTCTTCAAATCAAGTCGGATGGAAAAAAAACTTTATATTAAAGCTGTATTACTCAAAGAAATCTACAACTTTGTAGTTGTTGATTTTTCCATTTAAAATCATTTAAGGCCAAAAACTTTTGTTTTAAGTTTTCGTGATTAGAAATCCAATATTTTCAAATTTTCAAATTCGAGAAACAACCTAAATAAAAGTTCGAAGTGATCTGCAACTTTTTAGTTGCATTTGAAATCATTTTGGGCCCATAAATTCTATTTTAAGATTAATAATTTTGAAATTTTTTTTTTTGCTCAGTTTACAAATTCTAAAAACTGATTTCTAGAGAAGGTTGGGTTTCGGCAGCATCTAGAGATGGATTTCTACACCTCTGTAAGGCAAGTAGAGGCGAACCAAAAAAAACCACCTCTACAAAAAAAAAGGTTTCCAGTTGCATCTAAAAAGACTTTCGTTCGTAAAATTTGTACAAAATGCCGACTGATTCACAGGTGTGGACGAATTAGAGCCAATTAAATTACTTCTCTTGAATATCCACCCAACTGATTAATTTCTTATAATGTATTCTATTTTTCTTTGCCAAGTAATCCATCAAATGTTAACGTTTTTTTCTTCAAAAAGTCTTCTTAAACCCCTTCCCGATTTTTGTGTAGTGGTCACACTGTGATTGCCAAATTATTACAAATTTTCTGATAGTTCTGCTTGTGAAATGTGTGCCAGGGAAACTTATCTGTAGCAAGCATATACGCTGGAAATGATAGTGTGGAGCTCAAAGGAGCTGAAGTGATTGCTGACTTAAAGTATCTTCTCAATTTGCTGACACTTTGCTGGCATTTCTCCAAAAAGCCATTCCCATTGTTTTTGGAGGCGACTGGCTACACCGCGGAGGATGTTCTTATGCAAGAACCTAAAGCAGGAGTGAGTGAAAACTTCTGTTGTTTTATTATGGCCATTTTTTTTGCTGATTTTGTATTCCAATAGTTAAGCATAAGAATAGTGTCTACTTTGCATTGATCCTGGAATTTCTGTGGTTTCCTTGCAGATTTTGAAGCCAGCTTTCACCATTTTGCTTGATAGAGACAAAAGACCATACTTCTATTAATTAGGGGTACTCATAGCATCAGAGATACATTAGCAGCTGCCACTGGTGCTGTGGTTCCATTCCACCATACAATTGTACAGGAAGGTGGTGTTAGTGACTTAGTACTAGGATATGCTCATTTTGGGATGGTTGCAGCTGTTAGGTGGATTGCAAAGCTCTCAGGGCCTTGTCTGGCACAAGCATTGCACATGTACCCAGACTTCAAAATAAAGGTATTAGTTGTTTCATAGCTCTTTTCTATTTTCTGATGCTAGAGTATGAGCATCACTACAGCATAACCTTTTTAGGACTTAATGCATCATAACTATGTTTGCATTTCTCTTTCAGATTATTGCAATCAATGAGTGCTCATGGCAATTGGCAAATCTATGTAGGTTGTTGGACATTCACTGGGGGGTGGTACAGCTGCTCTGTTGACATACATCCTGAGGGAGCAGAAGGAGTTTACCTCTACTACTTGTGTGGCGTTTGCTCCAGGTTTACATGCTATGTTTGTTTTTTCTTTTAGAACACTAATTTCTCGATCAAATCATGAAAACGATCTGTGCATTCTTTCTAATTTTAATTGGCATTTTCTCATTTTTGTTACCATATATACTTGCTTGCTTGAAGGGCGGAGTCTGGTGCAAGCGGTAGAGTCTTACCACCTGTGACCGGAAGGTACCGGGTTCGAGTCGGGGTCTCCTCGCATTGCACAAGCGAGGGTAAGGCTTGCCACTGACACCCTTCCCCAGACCCCACACAGAGCGGGAGCTCTCTACACTGGGTACGCCCCCTTTAATATACTTGCTTGCTTGTGTCATGTTTTCATACTCACAGGGGCAGGTTGGTATATTAGATAGTACAGACTGCTTCTGAACTTGTGATTGGTGCTGTAACTTTATTGATAAAATCCAAATGTTAGAAGTATGCTGTAGATAAGTCCTTAGCTAATATTATGATTGGAACTGTTATAAGTTTTGTATCCTAAATTTGATGTTTTTATCATACTAGAATCTTGGATAAAACTTAAATTCCATTTAACTATGTAGAAATATTAAAGGAATATATGTGTTTCTTAGACGATGCTCTGTTTTGCAGCTGCATGTATGACATGGGAACTGGCAGAGTAAGGAGTGCGTTTTATATCCTAAATTAGTTCCAACATTTTCTGCTGCATCAGTAGATGATCTTCGTTCAGAGGTTTCTTACTGATATTCCTGACTTTGTTAATCCCGCATGATAATTAGCTTTTCTTTTCTAGAAATTTATTAGCGCACGTGCATTGACTGTACTTCTTTTGTAAGAACATGAGATGATGACAATATCCCTTTATAACAGGTTACAGCATCTGCTTGGCTAAATGATCTCCGTCACCAAATTGAACAAACCAGAATCCTAAGCACTTTTTATCGTTCAGCATCAGCCTTGGGATCGCGACTTCCTTCTATGGCAAATGCTAAAGCAAGAGTAGCTGGTGCTGGCGCCATCTTAAGACCTGTATCTACTGGGACGCAGGTTACCTTCAGAGCTTCATATGTTACACCATCTTCAGGAAGCTTGGTTGTATTCTAGTTTGAAACATTTGCATTGTCCTTGAACTCCAGTGATAATATTCTAATGGCCAGGTTGTAATGAGGAGAGCTCGCAGTGTAGCGCAGGCAGCATGGACAAGACCCGGACTGCAACTATCCTCATGGGCTTGTATTGGGCTAAGACGGCGAAATAATGTTTCATCTACTTCAACTGTCACATCAGATGAAATAAGAACATCTACAAGCGGTGGATCTGAATCGACTTCGCTGTTGACTGAAACAACCGTTGAAACCTCAGAGACAGTTACATCAGAAGCTGTACCAGAAGAGGTTCAGAGTTCCGTTGCTGTGGCGGTCGATGCTATTGGCTTGGTAGATGACAAGGTAGATAGCGATGATGACATCGCCGATCACCATGACGAGGACAGGATGACTGATGTGGAGCTGTGGCAGCAACTTGAAAGTGAGTTGTACCGGAAGATGGAGGGAGAAGATGATGACATAGTGGAAGATGACTGAAAGTACAATTGCTGAGGAGGTGTGTGGCGTGGCTGAAGATGTGCTCAGTGAGACCATGGAAGTGCATAGGTTCTACCCTCCTGGAAAAATCATGCATATATTAACCTCCAGCAGGGAAGCAGCAGCTCATGAAGAGGAGCCTGATGTTCAACAGGACGATGCGACGAATGGGGAGTCACATAGCAGCATGGGAATCTTCTTGGCACCAAGATCTCTGTACGGCAAACTGAGGCTTTCGAAAATGATGATCAATGATCATTACATGCCTATATACAGAAGAAACATTGAGCAGCTGATCGCTGAGCTTGAGAAGGATTCCTCGGATCCTATGGGTGATAGGCTCAACACTACATAGTTCGATACAGGAGTTCAATACAGATAGTCCGGTGTAGTTATTGACCATTGTAAGAGCAGATCAAATAGGATGCTAGGTCCGACATGTGTGTCTAACTTGCTTAAATTTATCCCTGTTTGCCACAACTCTATTGTGCCGTGTTTCTTGATGCATTCCATCCGTACGAGAAGCTAAGAACACTCTTTTCACTGTACAAGCTAGATATAGAGGAAAGAGAAAAGTCATGGGGATTCAGGAATGCTTTACTACAACGTAAATTTGCAATGTTTGATCAATGATGAAAAGACAACAAAATAAAAAAAAAATCAAGTTGCCCAACAGACATTCATGATTTCATCCTCTTGCTGGTTTCTTCCTTATCAACCTGACCACTAGACTTCCTACGAATACCAGATGGCTGGGAATTTGAATAGCTCTTTGCCTGATCCGTTCCTTTTTGGCTCAAGAATTCTCTGAACGTTGGTATCGCGGGGAGCACCATGTTCCCAGTTGGTATCGCGGGGAGCTCCATGTTCCCAGTCGAAGCCGCAGCACACTTTGCAGACTCATCTGAATGCCCCCTCTTCTCCAACTCACAAATATGCTGTGGTTTGTCGTCGGCTTCATAGCTACTGGTTTCTCCTGGCCTTGTGCCAACGATTTTAGGATATGCTGGAGGTGACTCTGGGACAATGTCGGGGGAGCCTGACGTACCATCATCTTTAGTTTGGTCGATAAGAGCATGGAGGCGGTCGTGCATCTGACTGGATGTTGCCGATGACAGCCACCGAACTGTGGCAGCAATCTGTGAGTTGTAGAACGTCTTGCCCACTTTCTCATATTTTTTGAAGCACTCTGTTTCAAGGTGTGTAGCAGAAGCCTCGTCGTTGCACCTGATAGCATGACAAGTCATGGAACAACAAACAAGTATGTAAAAATCGAAGGTTTTCTGCAAGTCATACGGTGCATGAGAAAAACAACTTCAGAACACAATGTATCTCATGCTTTAGTTAGCAGTTTGGGCAAAGTGACTTATGGTCAAAACCACACTTTCAAACAGAGTCAAACTGGAAGCAGACTTACGGGATATTCCCAAGTTGCAGCTTTGCTTGTCCAAGAGCATCCAACAATCTTTTCCGGCATGCATCTCTTAGCGTCTGAGAGATGCTCTTCTTGTCAGCAAGGCCACCACCCTGTAATAGTCATCATTTGAAATCAGAATTAGTAATTAAGTTATGAAAGCTCTAACAAGGGGGAGGGTTTTTTCAAATAGAAAACTAGTATTTCATTAATGGAAGAAATACAAAAACCACCCCGTACGTCACTTAGGTTTTGAGATTCCAAACAATAACCAAAAACAAAGGGGCAGCATTTGAATCACCTGCTGCTTGGTCTGACCTTTGCCTTGGTAATAAGCATTTTCAGCACGCTCCAGGGCTTTAAATTTTGCATCCAGACCAGCTTTTGCTGGAACCTTTGAAATGGCTATATTACTCACAACCTCATTCCCATCTGCCATAAAGAACTGCATATATTAGTGCGCTCCAGTCCTCCAAATAACAACCAGAGGTATCTTCTTAATATGAAATGAAAAGAGTAATGTTCTACTATTCTACCATCAGAATCTGAGATGTCTTCAGCCGATATGCTTGCCTCATCTTCCCGATTCCAGAATTCTGTGTCCAAGTGTGCTGGTTTAACTGAGCTGTCATGCAGACAAAAAAAAAAATCAATGCATAGAAAATGCCAGTGTAAAGGATAAACCCACTTACAATCATCAATCAAGCAGATAAAATTCTAAAAAATACAACCAAGCCTTGTCAAGTACCTTTGAAACACTGGGGAAATCTCATTAAAGCGACAGTTGGGCACACGACGGAGTTCCTCCAGACGTGAAGACACTAAGTTTGGGTGCTTGCAAGCATCGCATGAGCGTTGGCATAAAGTTGGTTGAACCTAAACCATTTTAAAGATAATTCAGTAACATAAAGCAGAAAACATATTGACAAGTTCAGGATTGTTCTCATACTCTCTCTCCAAAGCTCTCAATGATCTTTTTTCGCCGGCAGCTAGAACTTTCACAGTAGTCAACAATCTGCATCAAGAGAGGCAACATAATAGACTTGAATCAACTGCATGGCCCAGTAGACCAATATATATGTTTTGACAGTAAGAACCTGACTGAAGTCAGCTAGAGCCTTCTCAGAAAGCTCATTTGAAGAGGAAGACGGCTGGGATTTGTTAGTTTTGGGGTTTCTCAAAATGAATTCCTGTCAAACCACACATGTCAGTTCTACTGTTCAAAATGTAAAATATATTGTTTGAAAACTAGTTACCATTCTCCTCCGGTCATCTAATCCGTAATACAAAACACTTCTTGAAGGTCGTTGATCACGACCAGCTCGACCTGACTCCTGGTAGAAGGATTCCATTGACTTAGGCAAGTTGAAGTGGCATACAATACGTACATCTTGTCTATCAATACCCTGAAAAATACAATAAGGACAATATATGAACAAGCACTTCTGCAGAAACAGGAACAGGATAAAATGCAACAGGAGTATTTGTACCATCCTGTGGAGCGGCATCCGCAAACCAATAGTCAAAGTGCCATATCGAAGCAGAAATATACATGAAATATGGAAAAACATTAGTTCTAAGAATTGAAACTTGTGAACAAGGAATCAGCATACAAATGACTGAAATGGCGTAAAAAGAACTGAAGAGAAGCAATACCCAAAGGCTACAGTTGCAACAACAACTTGAGTTCTGGATGAAAGCCAGTCATCGAGAACAGAACTTCGCACTTTGCTATTTAGGCCAGCATGATAAGCTATTAAGGAGATGAACATAGAAACATCAGAGGAATTCCAGTGCAACAATCTTGCTACAACTTGGAAGTCATTAACTGCTAATTATGACTTTAATCGGCATACCAGCAGAAGAGACACCATGCTGTGACAAATGCATGCTTAGATCATCACAAGCTGCCCGTTCAAGACAATATATAATTGAGCAGACATTTCCGCTTGACTTCAGTAAATTTGATATATCAGAGTAAACATCATCAAGAAGATCCTTGTAACGAACTGCAATTAGTTCATAACATAATTCATACATTAAGGGAGAACAGAACATAGAGGCAGATGAATATTTTAATCGACAATGAGTCATTATTTGAAGGCCTATAGAAAGTAAATATATAACAGTGTCGAAATTTAGAAAATAATGCACCCTAATCTATATGGGCACAACAATTGTATTAGTTTCTATAATGGATTTCTTATGTGGAATACTAATGGATAGGGTCTTGATGCTAAGTGCTACCTTCATGTTGACATGTTGACAAGTTCTTGCACCGCCAGGCAAATAAATTATCAATAAAATGGAAAAGCTACCTTCATAGAATATATTGGGTCGATTAAATGAAGCTCTAAGAATTACTGGATTTTGCAGGCACAGTGATGATATCACATCTTTCTGGACCCTGGTGTAGGAAAAGAATGAGCAAATGAGACCACAATAACTTTGAAAGGAAAAGGTAAAGAGATAAAACATGAGGTTGGCAGGTTGCATTACATCGGGACAGCAGTTGCAGTTAAAGCTAACAAAGGGATATCCGGGAACTGCTTCCTCAATGATGAAAGCTTGCGGTAACTAGGTCTGCGTTCATGAAAACAGCACTTTGCTAATTTTAAGATTGACAGTAAGTATTCACAAAACACATACAAATCACTGCATACCTGAAATCATGGCCCCAAGTCGAAATACAGTGAGCCTGTACGAAATAAGTGACAGAAATAAGCAACAAATGCCATTTATAACAGATCAAAGAATAACAAAGTGTTAAGGCATTGCTTAATTCAGACCTCATCAATAGCAACAAGACCAAGAAGACCTCTGTTGTAGAGCTTCTTTAGCTTTGCCGTAAAGCCTGATGTTGCAACAAGCTCAGGAGTGACATATAGCAACTTTAAAGAAGGATTGCCAGTATCAAGGTCTTCATGTATCTGAGGAGAGAGAGCATACATACGATAAAATTGTAAATTCCAAAAAGAAGAGCTATTCATATTTCGCTACTAGAGACAGTGGTCAGTGCAGAAACAAAAGTAAAAATTCCAAATCTCAGAGTATCAGCCGTGTACAACTTGAGGTTATGATGTCAGTTGGAATGATTACAGGAGGGTCCAAAATTGGCACATCAATTTGAGCTATCCCAGCAGAGCAGAGACCTTACCCTTTGTTTAGTGTGAGATGCCTGTGTGGAAGAGAGAAATTCAGCTGGAATCCCTTTATTTTTCAAGCTGGCAACCTGGTTCTCCTGTAAATTTCATATGCAGAGCACATGATGTTCCATGACATTAAAAGAGTAACAGGAAAACGAGATCTATGGCTAATAAATCTTACCATTAGTGCTGGTTAGCAGATTGTTCAATCAAATCAAGGAACTGTTAGTATAAACTTCCAAGTAATAAACGCTATCACATTATGGAAAATATACGGATCAGTTCACCTATCAAGGGTGAAATGACAAGAACAATGCCTGTCTTCACCAGAGCTGGAATCTGATAGCACATCGACTTTCCACCACCAGTTGGCATCAAACAAAAGCAATCTCTTCCTGCAGATAAATTGTTTAACATATTAAACAAAACCCACAATGTTGAAAACATCTCAGCAACACAAGTGCTAGCCAATACAAATATAAGGACACACAAGCACAGTAAGCGAGCAGACCTGATAGAACAGCTTCTATAGCTTCGAGTTGTTTTCCGCGAAATTCCGAATATCCAAAATATCGGTTTAAGACGCTCTCGAGTTCCTTAGGAGCCTTCTTTTCACGCCCTGATGCCCCCTTAATCTGAAGTACGCCTTTCATTTTGAGCTGAACACCACAATGCGTAAGAAGGAATCAGAGAATGCCATGATCACCTCAAGCATTGCGACGGTTGTGACGCAATAGGAACAGGCTTACTGCAGGGTGGCGCGGAGATTCAGTTGAATCCCAATCTCTTCGAAAACAAACTTCGAACCCACACCTTATGTCCCAATCCCTATGGCATCGACTGAGGTGGCTCTTGCGCGCGGATGAAGAAGTTCAATCATTAGGAGAAAAAAAAAGACGAAGAAGAAATCAATTGGACCCAACCATACATGTTGCATCGGATTAAGACGCCACCACTCAGGAAGGTAAACGGGCCACTGATGAATGGATTAATGGAGGAGAGGAAGGAAGATTTCGGAATAATTGCTCAGAACTCACTCCTCTTATAGTCGGAGCAGATTAGGTTTCCTTACCAAAAGAAGAATCAATGCAAAGTATGGATGGATGGATCTCCAGTCCTCTGCAGACCAGTACGAGGGGGGAGGGGGTGGTGGCCGAGGACGGCGCCTACGAGGTGCTGCCGTGAGCGGGAGGCGGACCGGCTGCGTGGGGACGACGACGACGGGGAGGCATTTGATTTTTGGGTTATTTGATCACGCCATTATAATTCTTTAACTCAAACATATGTCATTACAATTCATCTATTCTAAAACTTATCGTTATAATTCTTTTTCTACCTGATACTTACCATTTTCTACATCTTTGAAGTGTTTGATCCACTATCTATATATATATATATATATATATATATATATATATATATATATATATATATATGTACATATCTTTCGTATGGACCAAAGCACCCCTACTCCTTCTCTCCCTCCACTTATTGACATATGGATCCCACACGTCAGAGGCTCCTTCAACCTCCAGCCCGACCTCCCACGTGGGAGCTCCGTCCAGGTCATGGCCGACACGCGAGCTCCGGGCAGGCCTCTCCCCGACGCCAGCAGCCATGGGCCGCGACTCCTGCTCGCTAACCCGCCGCCCGCTGTAGCCGCTCGCTGCTTGTCGTGCTTGCACGAGCGTGTCCTACTAACCCGAGCATGCGCTGTCGTTGGCTGCTTGCCATGCTCTCGCAGGCGCGTGGGTGAGCAGCAGCCGCCGCCGCCGCAGGCGCACGCGCGAGCCGCTGCCGCCGCCGCCGCACAGATCCGGCCCATCCCTCGCGCCCTCCGCTCACACCGAGCAGCATGAGCCCTAGGAATAGCTTTAGCAGCATCCCTGAGCCACCATGGTCGCGCGCAGGCAAGCGCGGAGTTCCTCAGAGGCGGAGGTGGGCTGGATCTTGTTGACCACGGCGAGCACGGCGGTCTCGAAGCGCCGCCACGCATCCGGGGACACGGACGCGGGGTCCGGGTGCGCCGGCACGGACTCGGGCACGGGCGAGCACTCACTGATGTCCACCATGGCCACTATCGACGAAATATGATCGACAGTCTACCTAGGGGTATGCCCAAGGTAGTAGATTATCGGCAGACAGATGCGCAAGCTACAAACAAGATGGTGACGTAAGACAGACACGAGGTTTATCCAGGTTCGACCGCCGTGAAGGCGTAATACCTACATCCTGCATCTGATTGTATTCTTGTATGTCAATGAGAGATGTTTTGAGATGGGTCCCCTGCCCGCCTTATATAATCTGGGGAGCAGGGTTACAGATCTGGAAGCTAATCCTAACCAGTTACAATTGCCATAGGTGGCCGGATAAGGATCCATATTCTAACCGACCAAGATCTTGCTTGATCTCCAAATCTGCCTTGATTCCTTGCGCGGAACTCCAAGCAGATTGGTCGAGCCGTGCGTCATCTTCTAGTGGGCCAGACCCCCTAATCCGGGCCGGCCCAATCCTAGCCGTAAGGATATAGGGGTTAATACCCCCACAGCTAGTCCCCGAGCTCCATGTATTATGCTGTGACACGCCGTTCGATCTCCTTCGGCTAATGCGATCCGTCTCCATGTCATCTCCAACTGGTTGAAACATTGACCAAGCGAATGTGCAAGTATTCTGGTCAGAACAGAGAGCAGTAGACCACGATTTTAGCCGAAGATTCTGGTTGTCCGAATAATGCATGGTGCTCTAAATAAAAAAGAAAAAAGATTTCTTTCTTGATAAAGTGTGCCCACTTGTATTTCTGAAAAGAAATGTAAGTGACCCTTGTACAGTAGCAGTTATGGCCAACAGTCAGAGCGTAGGGGTCGATAAAATAAGCACATTCACCGCAAGGTGAAGTATGCCCACTTAGTCCCCGAGCCTGGTAGTAGGTGACACAGGCACGTGGTGCCAGGGTCTAAAAAGAATTCCCAATTAAGTTGAAAATCTAATCGTCGTACAAGCGATACAAGATGCACCGGCAGGCACATCGTACCGATATAGTCCCCGAGCTTGATGGAAGGCGAGATATCAGCCTTGTAGCAAGGTCTAAGTGAGAAAAAATAAATGTCTCTCAACTATATGTGAGTACAAATCACATGTAGCCGAGGAGAATGGTCTCCGAGCAATAGTCGAAGAGTGGTCTGGACAGTCCCCGAGCATGAGAGTGGTCTGGATAGTTTCCGAGCACGATGGTGGTCTGGACAGTCCCCGAGCACGAGAATAGTCACGACAGTCCCCGAGCACAAAAAGTGTAGCAAAAAACCATATGCCACTTATACTATTATTTTATGTATTTATTTATTTACTTGTTCTGTCAAGTCCAATCTGACACGTCTGGTCAAAAAAGTAGATGGGTACAGCACGTCATACTGCCATTTTGTCTTGTCAAGCAAACAGTTGCGTGGCACCTGTCAGTAGGTGCGTCAGCGTGGGCCCTCCCACACTGGCAACGAAAAGGCGCATATATTGGCGTAGATCTCGAGGCTATGAAAACAACCGTCTGCGACGCATGCGCACGTCTCCCAAGAATCCTGGGCAGACGAAACTGTATAACTCTTGGGTTAAATACAGCATAGGATAGGTAAGTTACTATTTACTGAACCCCATTGCCATTCGCAACCGCAGCTTTCTTCTTCCTCTCGCCAACCCTAATACATCCGAAATCACCACCAATCAATCCGCCATCATTTCCCCGTTCACCAGCAAGGCCGGAGTCATGGCAAAAAGTGATGCGTAGAAGAAAGCAGGGGTAATGGCGAAGGAATGGTGGAAATCAAAAAGCAACGAGCAGACCATTGAAGACCTCGTCACCATGGGGGTACTCCACAACAAGGAGCTCGCAGGATGGTGTGCGCCGAAAGGCGAGGGGTACCCCGATCCACAACCAGGTGAAATCGTGGTGTTCGAGGATTTCTTTAAACGGGGATTTGGGGTTCCGGTACATCCGTTTCTTTAGGGGCTCTATCTTTACTACGAGATTGGGATTTGCAATCTGCATCCCAACTCGATCCTCCTTGTCGCCACTTTTATACATCTCTGCGAAGCATATGGCGGCTTCCAACCTCATTTTGATTTTTTCCGCCATCTTTTCTATGTCTGTGGAAGAAAGGAAGCGGTGGTTCAAAGATAGCCGGGGGTGTGTACCTCAACCTCCATGACGGCATGAAAGCCCAGTACCTGCACTGCCCATGGAACACATCGCTCGATGACTGGTACAAGAAATGGTTCTACATCCGTGAAGAGCCAAACACGATAACGCTGTGCGACGTGGGCTATATTCCAGAGAAGAGGACAAGCTGGACAGAGAAACCCAAGCACCTGGAATAGATTCCAGAATTATTTGGAATGATCCCATGGAAAAAACTGGATGGTCCGAGCGTGGTCGGAAGCTTCATCAGCCGACGGATCCAACCCTGCCAGAGGAGGGTACATCCTGGCTATGAGTATCAAGGGAGCGCGGACCCGACGAGGACGAGGCAGGGGGCGCTTGAAAAATCAAAATCAAAGCCAGAATTGGTGAGCTATTTAACTTAGCCGACCCAAATTATGCCAGATTGAGCGACAATGTTTGTGGTAGGATAAGTGGAAACTTATTGTGTTCACTCCCTTTTGTTACCCAGGTTAATGGTCGGGATAGAGCGACAGTGTTTGTGTCGCCATCCCACAAGGAACTGATCCCACCACCTAGACCAGCGTTGAGATCGAGGACGATGACGTCGACTGGGCGGTGCTCGGAGCGGGAGAGGAGGCAGTGGCCAAAGCTGCTGGTAAGCGGTCGGCTGCCCCCAAACTCTCGAAGAAGAGATCAGTGACCACCCTGCTCACCGGAGGAGCGCTAAGTATCAATGAGCCCGAGGAGGACCCAGAGGAGAACCCGGCCAGCAAGCGTCGACAGGCGATTTTTGCTTGGCCGGACGATAACGTAGAGGAGGAAGAAGACACAGACACCTTGTAACTTGCCCCTCGAAAAAGGAGGAAGCAACTAGAGTCAATAGAGCAAGATGGATCCTCCGCGCCTGTGGGACCCACATCGCCGACGGCGGTGAAGGATGGAGCCGGGTCGACCTTGGGAGTACCTAGGCAAGGAACGCGACCGGCGACAGGAGCGACAATGCCACCGACCACTACAACGCGAAGGACAAGTGGCGGAGGGGTCGAGCACCAAGACCCAGCAACAGTGCTGGATGGAGAGGGAGACCAGGGGTCATCCGCGCAGCACGTGGAGCAAGTATAGCCGAAGAGACGCGCCTTCTCCACATCATTCCGTGCTTCTAACATGTAAGTATTTGTAACCTTGATATAAGTTAGCAATTTGCATTTAATATGATTTCTTTCTGAACTTATCCCGGATGTACTAGCTCAGTGTCCACAGAAAGTCCGGACCAGCTAGCCGGAAGTGGCGTGGCGCCGCCAATAAGTACCGAGCAGGCTACCCAGCAGTCGACCACCGAGAAAGCCATAGTAGAAGATCCGTCGTGACCTTAGCAAGCGAGCAGTCAGACTACAGTCCCCGAGTGGGTGATCGAGGAACCAGCTGAGCTAGGCACGAGTGCTCCGGAGCACTAAACCTGCTGAGGGCAACACCTCAGCGTCGAGGGTAACAGAGCAAACCAAAGAGCAGTGGCCGGAGGTGAGAGGACAGACCACCTTCACCGACGCTGCAGCTTGTGGGAAGGCTGTGTTGATCACAGATGCTGCTGACGTCGGGCCAGCACCAGTACTCAAAGAAGAGCCCGAAGAGGATGAGGTGGAGGAGGTCATGGGCCATCCACAAGACAAGCGACAACATGTGTATGTGTCGCATTGGCGAAACGACCAATGGGTTATCCATGAGGAAATCCCGGAGGTCGAAGAAACCAAGAAAGTTGAACGGGCGACGAAGCGGCTTGTTACGAAAGTGTAGGTAATCTTCGCTTCACCCCCTGGTCGAGCGGTGTAGTCGTAGTTGTCTTACTTAGCTATCTGCACATAGGACTTAATGAAGACCGCAAGGTACTGCAAGAAATGCTTCGACCAGATCGATGGGATCATTGCAAACAACAAGGAGCTGACGGCGGAAGTGGACTGCTTGCGCCAGTGACTTGAAGCCGCCGATCGTGAAAAGACGGTGCAAGATTCCCAGAACCAGAACCTGATCATCCAGCTCAGTAAGAAAGAGCGGGAAAGAACAAGTAAGTAGCCACTTGATCATACCGACTACTGACAAGTGCTATTGCATTATTGGTAGTGTGATTGTAGTGTGCGGGCTTAGAAGCTGAAGTGATCCGTCTCTCGAGAGGAGAACAGTCGGTGGTCGGGGAGTATGATCGCTTAAACGAGAACAACAGAAAACTGGCGCAAGACCAGTCGCAGCTCCGGGACCATACGACCAAGATGACAGAGGAGCTAAAAGGTAAGTTGTCCAACCGCCTTTGCTCATTTTTGTTGTCGCTGTAGTTTGGCGTGGTCTAACGTCTTAACGGCATATGCGGTTTGCAGTTATAAAAATCAATGCAAAGAAACATCTAGAGGCCATGATGAGAGACCGTGACGCTAGAAGGCGCAAAGCCAAGAGATCACCAAGGACCGTGACACCTGGAGAAACCGGTGCCAGGAGGTGGCAAAGGGCATTTTGCCGGTCCTTAACCTCATCGATCCGGCGCTAGCAGAGGATATACCAAAGATGCCACATCTGGGATTGATCGAGAGATGCCAAAGGACATGGGGATGGTTCCAGGAGTTTGTGAAGGAGGCGGGAGAGTACACAGGCACACATGTACTAAGCATGGTACGTGCTCACTACCCCCTGATCGATCTCAAGCGCCTGGAGGCTGGATACCTGAAGGAGGTAGATCCAGACAAAACCGAGGAGCTACGGATGACCTAGCTGGACTTGTCAGCAAAAATAATTAGCGATATTAACCTGTGTGGAGGTGCAACACCGCCCATACAAGGAACACCGTCAACAAGTCGGCTAGAAGCGCCATCATCTTCAAGCCAACCGGCGAAGCCTGCGGTCTCGACTAGCCAGGCATCGACGGGCCATCTTCTTTAGCTCGATCAATGCCAGAGTCCTAGAGACCCAAGCACGATGTCAGGCGCAGCGAGCAACAAGAGCCGCGTGCCCCGACCAGCCAATAGTGTAGGCTATAGCTGTAGAAGAAGATGTAGTTGGGTTATTGTAAACTTGGACCTTTTGAGGCAAGCTTGTAATAACATAACTATATCTCAACATAAGCTTGTTTGTTTTGTAGAAAACGTGTTTAAGCTCGGATATCATGTTGATGTAACTAAGTTAGAACGTGTTGGCGTTCTATTTAGTTGTATCAGTTTAGTCGACACGTTCCCGGTGAAACCTGCGGTCTCGACCAGCCAAGCATCGGTGGGGCTATCTTCTTCAGCTTGATCAATGCTAGAGTCCTAGAGACCCGAGCACGATGTCAGGCACAGCGAGCAGCAGGAGCCGCATGCCCCGACCAGCCAATAGTGTAGGCTATAGCTGTAGAAGAAGATGTAGTTGGGTTATTGTAAACTTGGACCTTTTGAGGCAAGCTTGTAATAACGTAATTGTATCTCCACATAAGCTTGTTTGTTTTGTAGAAAACGTGTTTAAGCTCGGATATCATGTTGATGTAACTAAGTTAGAACATGTTGGCGTTCTGTTTAGTTATATCAGTTTAGTCGACACATCATCCTAAAAGGTTTGAACGGCCCTAGTTTGACTTGCGGTCGGAGTGTGAGGTGCGTAGCTTGTGCACATGTAGAAACACACAAGTCAAACCAGAGAGCACCTGCCAATCACCCATAGCGTAGAGAGCGGATCCCATGCACGTGTTGGGGGGAACCGGAGACAGGGTCTGCTCCGAAAACCTGAGAAGGAATGGTGGTTGGTTTTAACTGGTAGAGTTAGAATAACAATAGACTTCGAAATGACACATGAGAGTGGTCGAAGAAATCATAATAGCTTTATTGAAATAAATCAATAGTACAAGAGGGGTACATATCTTAGTAGCTAAGCATAGAAACGCCTAAGCTTGTCGATGTGCCAGGAATTGGGTACGTCTGTGCCATCTAGGCGAGCTAACCTGTAAGATGTAGGGCGTGTAACCTCCTTGATCATGAAGGGTCCTTCCCATGGGGATGCGAGTTTGTGGACACCAGCCTAATTCATCTTCCACTTTAGGACCAAGTCCCCGACCATGAAGAACCGCTCCTTGACGTTCTTGTCGTAGTACCTGCACAAAACAGCAAGGTATTTGGCTGTACGTACGCAAGAGTCGAGCCGCTTCTCTTCTGCACTATTCACCTCTAGCTCCCGCACTTCATTGGCATTGTCTTTGTCGAAGTTCTCTACCTGTGCTGATCTGAAGGCTATATCTGCTGGAAGTACTGCCTCAGCGCCATAAACCATAAAGTATTGTGATACGCCGGTATTGCGACTGGGCTGGGTTCTGAGACCCCAGACCATGGCTGGTAACTCTTTGAGCCATCTTCCAGGAGCTTTGTCATTCTCTCTGTACATCCTCTTCTTAAGTGCGTCCAGGATCATACCGTTTGTCCGCTCGACCTGTCCATTAGCTCTAGGGTGTGCCACCGAGACGTATTTTACTACTATGCTCCTTTCATCGCAGAACTCCCAAAAAGCGTTCCCGGTGAATTGAGTACCCAGATCGGTGATGATGCTGTTGGGTATGCCGAAGCGGTGGATGACCTGGTCGAGGAACGCGACAACCTTTTCTGAAGATGCCGTGACCAGGGGCATGTACTCTATCCACTTGGAGAATTTGTCGATCAGCACAAAGACGCATGTAAATTTCCCAGGGGCTGGTTTGAAAGGGCCGATCATATCCAGTCCCCAGCAGGTGAAGGGCCAAGAGGCTGGTATAGTCTGAATCTCGTGTGCTAGTACATGGATTCTCTTGGCGAAGAACTGACAACCTTCACAATAGCGAACTAGCTTCTCTGCATCGGCTATGGCTGACGGCTAATAAAACCCTGCTCAGAAAGCCTTGCCAACCAGCGTTCTCGAGGCCGCGTGGTTGCCACAGGAGCCAGAGTAGATTTTGTTTAGGAGATGTTCACCATCCTCCTGGGTTATACACTTCATCAAGATTTCCTCCTTCGCGTTCTTGCGCCACAATTTGCCATCGATGAGCAGATACTGCTTACTGCGACGCATCAGGCATTCGTTTTCTGTCCGATCGGTGTAACCGCTACCATCTATCAGGTACTTGATGAAAGGTACTCTCCAGTCAGGCTCCTTAGTGGTCGGAGGTGGTTTGGTGGTGTTTGACGCTGGAACCCGTAGCCACCAATAGCTGATCTGGAGGCTTGTCGACCGTGGGATCTTCTTCTTTGATGGAGGGCGTGAGCAGGTCTTGAACAAATACGCCATGTGGGACTTTGGCTCGGGATGATCCTAACTTTGACAGCGCATCTGCTGCTTGATTTTTGTCCCGGACCACATGTGTGTACTCAATGCCATAGAACTTACCTTCCAGCTTTCTGATCGCTTTGCAGTATGCGTCCATCTTTTCGCTGGTAGTATCCCAGTCCTTGTTGAGTTGGTTGATGACCAGAGCCGAGTCTCCATAGACATAGAGACGTTTGACACCGAGCTCGGCCACGATGCGCAGATCGTGCAGGCATGCTTCGTACTCGGCGGCGTTATTAGACGCCAGGAAATAAATCCTGAGGACATATCGGAGCTGCTCCTTGGATGGTGATACGAAAAGGACTCCTGCTCCTACGCCATTGATGTTAAGAGAGCCGTCAAAATACATCTTCCAATACTCCATGGGCCCCTGAGAGGCAGGTGTGCTTAAGTCTGTCCACTCGACGATAAAATCGACAAGTGCCTGAGACTTGATTGTAGTACGGCTTGCAAATTCCAAGGAGAAAGAGCATAGCTCCATTGCCCATTTGATGATGCGCCCGTTCGCATCCTTGTTGTGAATGATGTCTCCCAGAGGGTACTCGGTCATGACCACCACACGATATCCGTCGAAGTAGTGTTTCAACTTTCGGGATGTAATCAGTATGTCATAGATCAGTTTCTGAATCTGTGGGTACCTGGTCTTGGATTCATTGAGCACCTCACTGATGAAATAGATTGGTCGCTGTACCTTGTAGACGTGGCCGGGCTCGTCGCGCTTGACCACCATGGCAGTGGAGACCACTCAATTAGTTGCCGCAATGTAAAGCAGGAGGGTTTCGTCTTCTCTAGGAGCAGTGAGGACCGGAGGTGATGTAAGGAATTGTTTCAGCTGTGTAAAGGCAGCGTCTGCTTCCTCCGACCACTCAAACTTCTCGGATGCTTTGAGTAGCTTGAAAAACGGTAGTCCTTTTTCGCCTAATCTTGATATAAAATGACTGAGGGCAGCCATGCATCCGGTAAGCTTCTGAACATCCTTCACCTTTTTGGGCGGCTTCATGTCCAAGATAGCTTTTACTTTATCTGGGTTAGGGCATATGCCGTCGTGACTGACGACGTTGCCGAGCAGTATACCAGATGGAACACCAAAGATGCACTTCTTTGGGTTTAATTTCCATTAGAATATGTTAAGGGCTGCAAAGGTACGTTCTAGGTTGTCGACAAGGGTGTGTGCTTCCTTGGTTTTAACAACCACATCGTCAACATAAGCCTCGACGAGGTCATCTTTTATCTCGTCTTTGAGACAGGCCTGTATGGCGCATTGATAGGTAGCCCCAGCGTTCTTAAGCCCGAACAACATGGTCATGTAGCAGTAGGCGCCGAAGGGCGTGATGAAGGATGTCTTGATCTGGTCGTCCTTTTTTAGAGCGATCTGGTGATAACCAGAGTAGCAATCGAGAAAGGAGAGCAGCTCGCAACCAGCAGTTGAATCTACAACCTCGTCTATGTGAGGTAAGCCGAAGGGGTCTTTAAGGCAGTGTTTGTTGAGATCAGTGTAATCAACGCACATTCTCCATTCCTTATTCTTTTTGCGTACAAGAACCGAGTTGGCTAACCACTCCGGATGATACACTTCTTTGATAAATCCAGCTGCTAAAAGCCGTGTAACTTCTACCCTAATAGCCTCTTTTTTGTCGTGAGCGAACCATCATAGCTTCTGCTTGATGGGTTTGGCCTTGCTATCGACATTTAAGGAGTGCTCGATCAAGTTCCGAGGTACACCGGGCATGTCAGTGGGTTTCCATGCGAACACACTCACGTTGCTCCTCAAGAACCTGACGAGCGCGTCTTCCTATTTGGGATCCAGGTTGGCCCCGATAAGGGCCGTTTTGCTGGGATCACCGTCGACCAGCTGGATCTCTTTGTGCTCTTTGGACTTGATGTTCTTGCGTGGGGCCTCGAGCTCTGGAATCTCCAGGTGATCGGCTGGGGTCTTCTTAGCGTCGAGCATGGTCTCGGCCATGCGAATAGAGAGGTCGTGAGCCTCCGCTATTTTGAAGCTGTCCTCCTCGTAGGTGTAAGCTGCGTATACGTTGCCCCTAAGAGTTAGAACCCCCTTCTCAGTAGGCATCTTGAGCACCAAATATCTATAGTGAGGTATGGCCATGAACTTGGTGAGCGCTGGTCGATCAAGGATAGCATGGTAGGTGCCTTCGAAGTCAACGACCACGAAGTTGACGTAGTCGGTGCAGAAGTGGTCTGGAGTACCAAATTACACAGGTAGCGTGATCTGCCCGAGAGGCGTGGAGCTCTGTCCGGGGAGAACACCCCAGAACTATGCCTTGTATGGCTTGAGATTAGCCTGAGTTATCTTCAGGGCCGGCAAACTATTCTTGAACAGTATATCGATGGAACTGCCACCGTCAATCAGCACTCTATCGAACTGAACCTTGTTGATACAAGGGTCGAGGACCAGAGGAAAACGCCCTAGCTCAGGTATTGCAACCCATTGGTCCTTTCTACTGAAGGAGATCTCACGGTGACACCAAGGAGGGAGCCGCGGATCGGCGATGAGGTTGTCGGCATTGGCCACGTTCAAGCAAGCGCGGGCGAGCAGCTTGCGTTCTTGTTTAGTCTCGATGGACACTCTACCCCCAATGATGGTGTGGACGTGGTCGGTTGGCTTGACGTACTTGTGACGGGGATCTACGTCTTCATCGTCGTTGTCCTCGTTACGCTGCTCTCCTGCATCGTTAGGCTTGTCGGATGTATCCGGAGCCTGTTGGCACATGTAGATAGATTTGAGAACGCGGCAATTCTCAATGGTATGGTTTGACTTGGGATGGAGCTGGCAGGGTCCTTTCAATGCTTTGGCGTAGTCTTCTTCATAGTTGCGACATCCGCCACCTTTTTTAACGGTATTGACTTCGCCGTCATCTTCCCGAGCACGCTTGCCCCTGTAATCGTCATGGTGATTATGCCGCTAATTACGCCGGTCACGGTGGTCGCGGGAATCGTTGCGCTGGTTGCGGCGATCAAAATTGTCGTTCCGACCACGGTTGTCGCGGTAGTCGTTGCGGTGTGGGGGGTGGTCGGAGCGTGGAACCCTTGCTGCTTCTTCGATGATTACCTTTTTAGCATCATCGGCATCCGCATATTTTTTTAGCAGTGGCTAGGAGCGCTGTGACCGATACAGGTCTTTTGCAGAGGAGTTTGTCCCTTAGGGCATCGTGGAAGCGGAGACCAGTGATGAAAGCTTCGATTGCCTCGTTGTCGGAGATTGACGGGACCTTGATGCGCATCTCCGAGAAGCGTCGGACGTACTCACGCAGTGGCTCATCTTTGCGATCTCGAATCCGCTACAGATCATATTTGTTGCCGGGTTGTTCGCAAGTAGCAATGAAATTGTTGATGAATGCTTGCTTGAGCTCTTGCCAAGAATCAAAGTAGTTTGACGGCAAGCTGACCAGCCATTGATGGCCTGCATGGCCGACGACGACTGGGAAGAATTAGACATGATGTGCTCGTCAGCCATGGCTGATTTGCACGTGGTTTCGTAGAGCATGACCCATAACTCGGGGTTCTCCTTGCCGTCGTACTTCTGGAGTTTTTGAGCTTGAAGTTTTTTGGCCACACAACTTGGCGAAGGTGAGGAGTAAACTGCTTCAAACCCGGAGGGCCGTGGGTAGTATCATATTCCATACGGTGATAGCTTTCGTGGGATGCATGATCGTTGGCTCTTTGGTTAATGCGATCGCGCAGATCGTGTTCTCCGAGGGAATGGCGGAGATCGTTATTGCCGTCACGGTGATCCCGATTGCCACCCTAGTTGACCCCACGACCGCGGTTATCATGATGATTGTTGCGGTTGTCTTGTCGATTATCGTCCCGGTTGTTGCGGCGGTTGTCACGTCGACCACCATTATGACCACCGTTTCCGCCTTGACGGTTGTCTGATGGGTTGTTGTCGCACGAGCCACGTTGGCTGGGTGGCTATGGGCGACTTGAGTATTGACGACTGCGGCTTGATTTGACTGAGACGGACGGAGCCCGGGCCTGGTTTGCAATCTCTGCTATCTGGGCCATAGCAGCCATCAAGTAGGCTTGCATATCATCACGAATTGCTTGGATTTCTGGGGTATTGGGTTGTCGTTGCATTGTCGCCATAGCAACAGCTACGTTGGCGCTTGGAGTCCTGAAGATCTGCTTTTCCCCTACCCTATCAAAGGCATTGTTAAGATCACGCGGCTGAAGCCTTATGCGTCGTGCCTCCTCTTCTGCCTAGGCTTTGGCCTGTCTGCGATTAAGCCGGTCAGTATTACGTGCTTCGCATGCTAGCCTTTCTTGTTCTGTTTCGCCAACTGCTGGGGGTTCATCATTACTGACGACATTGATTAAATCTCCTCGCCTTGGTGGGAAAGATGGAAATCATGGAAACCCCGGGGGCGGTCTGGGATATCTAGATCGTAATCAACTTCTTCATCGTCGCTAAGCTGAAGCTCACTATGGATGGAGCCATTAGATGCGGTGCTGGACGGGGAGCTTGAGCCACCCTCTTGAACTGTGTGGACCAATCCTTCTTGATACTCCTCGATCCGAACCATGTTGACGAAATTGCGTGGCTTTGGCCGAGGTCGTTGTATATTGTACGCATAGTTGGAAGTAGTGTTTTGCAGGCCGTAGGGCTGGACCTGGTAATTCTCCATCAAGGCTTCACACTCAGAGAGCCGGAGACCGGTTGCGGGGGCTAGTCGGCGACGAACCGAGCGCCCTTTAGGAGTAGATGTGACCACGAGATCCGTACTGAGTCGTGCTGGACGACTGGCCCGAGCTGGTCGGGTAGATCTGTTGTGGGTAGTAGCTACCTTCTCGGTAGGTTGATTTTAAACCGAATCTACCAGAGCTAGGGTTTCAGCAAGTTTGGTGCCGACCCGATCGATGGAGTCGAGCAGGTCGGTGTTGTCGATCTGCCTCCCTTTGTAGCGAGGAAGTGAACGACGGGTTGTCGACATTGCTGAAGACGACGTCGGTGTGGCCGGAGCCAGATCCAACGTGGTCGGAGCTGTAGCCGATGCTGGTGAAGCAATGGTCGACGCAGATCGGATCTGCGCCTCTTCCATGGTCATGGCGATGAAGTTGTCGGAGCTAGTGGTCCAGGTGATCTGGCCGATGGTGAACGTGAGGCCGTTTGGCGTAGCCATGGAACCGGGGATGATGACCATCTTGTTTGTCTGAAGAGCAGTACGCACACCCCCTACCTGGCGCGCCACTGTCGACAAAATATGGTCGACAGTCTACCTAGGGGTATGTCCAAGGTAGTAGATTATCGACAAACAGATGCGCAAGCTACAAATAAGATGGTGACGCAAGACAGACACGAGGTTTTATCTAGGTTCGGCCACCATGAAGGCGTAATACCTACGTCCTGCGTCTGATTGTATTGTTGTATGTCAATGAGAGATGTTTTGAGAGGGGTCCCCTGCCCGCCTTATATAATTTGGGGAGCAGGGTTATAGATCTAGAAGCTAATCCTAACCAGTTACAATTGCCATAGGTGGTCGGATAAGAATTCCTATTCTAACCGACCAGGATCTTGCTTGATCTCTAAATCTGCCTTGATTCCTTGCGTGGGACTTCAAGCAGATTGGTCGAGCCACGCGTCATCTTCTAGTGGGCCAGACCCCCTGATCCGGGCCGGCCCAATCCTAGCCGTAAGGATATAGGAGTTAATACCCCCACAGCCACCCCCGGGAGAGAGAGCCGCTAGCCGCTTGTTTCTTCGCCGGCGCTGGAGGAGGCACCGCCTAGCAGCCGCTGGAGGAGGCGGGCGACTTGAGCAGGAACAGACAGGAAGGTGGGTGGGGGCGATCGGTGCGAGCGAGGGGCCGCGATCTATGCGCCGCCGACGGCGAGGTAGGGCAGGGGACGGAAGAGGGGGAGAGCTCAGGATTTGGGGGCGCGAGCGGGGGGGGGGGATTTTAATGCGAGCAGAAAGAGGTTGAAGGAGCCTCTGACGTGTGGGGCCCACACATCAGTGAGTGGAGGGAGAGAAGCAGCAGGGGGTGTTTTGGTCCATACGAAAGATGTGTACATGTATATGGCCTGACAGTGGGCCCTCAGACACCCGAAAGACATAGAAAATGACAAGTATCAGGTAGAAGAAGAATTGTAATGGCAAGTTTTAGAATAGGTGAATTGTAATGGCATATCTCCAAAGTTGAAGAATTATAATGGCGTGGATCCAAATAACCCTTAATTTTTTTACCACTCTCACCGATGACACGTGTCACGACACATGACACATGAGTCACTGATATTTTATATACCACTCATCTTATAGGTCTGCTAAAAAGTTAATTATTCAGACGACGGTGTCAATGGCTGGGTGGTTCCGAGCCAGGCCTTGTGTTGGGCTTTTAAAAGCATTATATTGGGCCGGGAGTTGTGCTGGGCTAGAATGAGCCCAATAGGCCCGAATGTCAAAAGTCCCGAAACAGTTATGATTTGTATACCTTCTAACCTTAGTAATAGTTATATTAAATAATACTAGCAAATATATCGTGCGATTAGCTTGTTATGTAGTTATTTGGATGACTCGTAACTCGGAAACTTATGCAGCAAAGACATTGCAAGAAGTAAAATACGACAGACGGAAGAATTCACTCTGTCTAATTAGTACTCCATCCATTCCAAATCATAAGAATTTTTGACTTTTTAGATATATATTGCTTTAACTATTATTTAGAAATAGTGTATATCTAAGTACATAGCAAAATCTATATATCTAGAAAAGCAAAAACGTCTTATAATTTAAGATGGAGGCCGGGAGTAAAAAAATATACCCATGTGTTTTAATGGGATATATGATTTGTCACTGCGCTCATGCTAATGATAATGAGCTAGCAATTTATTTAGATTTAATTAGGTTTGATCCAACCTTAAATCGAATAAATTCCAAAGCACATAATAAATGCTAGTGTAATAAAGGATTAATCAAATATGGGAATTTGACAATGTACTGACTCAATCAACTTAATTATGTGGCAATTGTGTGCAACTATTGTGCATTCAAGAAAGATGAATGACTAGTCATATGTCCGCACACGCGTGACATTACAAATTTAGGTGAAACTATTGTGTCTTTAACATGAGTAGGATGAGCCATACATCCATGAATGGGATCAGGCAGCGAGTCCATAACATGAGTAGGACGACGTCAACGAAGATTTTGCAGTTTCTTACTCAAAGCAAGAAAGACAATAGTATTATAGAGAGATTTCCGGTGCCATATATAAAGGTTGGAGGTTGGAGATATAAGAGGTGATAGATTATAGAGCGATATCCGGTGTGTCATAAAGGTTGAGAGATTTGGGATCCATATTATTTTCAATCTGTCAATCTACACAGCTCATGTTCTAGTAACTTGATGAGAAGCTCATCGTCTCTGCTGTAATGGTCCCCTTGCCACTCATCTGCGCAACATGCGGCGTGAACGAAATGTTGCAATTGCAATTTATGCATCATCGATCCCATCAGGTAGGTGTATAGGAGGATAATCCAAAGGACGGGCATTATGTTTTCCCTGATCTGGTGATGCTTTATTCGCCTAACGACAGGCACGGCTCACCCAATCGGTCGACGTCGCCAAAAGAATACTCAATCGTCGTACCTATCTGCTACTGCTACGCTGCGTCAAACCCAAGTCAGGGAGAGACGGCGGTGAGCTGCCACCTGAATGAAGAACAAAACTATCCCTCTGCATTCTGCAATGGCGGTGAGCTGCAGGGAGAAAAGCATGGTACTACGATGCTACCATGAGTAGCCTAGCCAGCAGCTGCCACCTGAATGAAGAACAAAAGCAAGAACGGACACCTTTGCTGCTTTGCATGCCTTGTCCAACTACATTGCCACATCGTTTGATAGATTTCTAATGTTCCCACCAACTGAGTGCTGATTGCGATTACCAATGCTTAGGTGAAGAGCAAAAGACTAACGGGGTCCTTGGTTCCCGGCCGTATTAAAATGGGACGCCACAGATGTCACGAGATTCTCTACTGCAAATCAGTTAAATTATGAAAATTTGCGGTGTCATTCAGGTCTTTAAACTTCTAAAGTAATATCTGTGGATCTCTAAACTTAGCACACGGTGTCATCCAGGTCCTTAAACTTTCAAGGTGATCACCGCAGGTCTCTAAACTTAGTTAGCGGTGTCATCTTAGCCCGTAAACTTTCAAGATGATCACCACAGGTCCCTATACTTGGCAAGCGGTATCATCCCTGTCCAAATTTGGTCTAACCTACTCTATAAGCTGGCATGGCACGCTGACTGTACGTTAGACGTAGATCCAACATGTGTCAATTAATCAATCATTATTTATATAATATTTATCATGAAATATAAATTATATAAAATAATTTACATCAGCAAAAAATAAATTAAAGTATTAAAATAATATACAACAACAAATATATTAGGTTTAAACTAAAATAGAAAATACTAAAATTAATTTAGTATTTATGTATCATTAATACTATTAAAATAATATTGAAATTCCTATAATATTAAAAGTTTTCTCTATTATTAAAAGTTACTTCTAATTTTAGTATTATTTTAAAAGTTTTAATAGTAGTATTATAGAAGTAAATTTTCTCTATTATTAATACTATTACTTTTAATAGTAGTATTATAGTATTAGAACTTTTAATAATAGTATTATAGTATTAAAAGTTTTAATAATAATGTTATAGTATTAAAAATAGAGAAAAGTTACTTCTATGATACTATTATCAAGATTTTTAAAATAATACTAAAATTAGAAGTAACTTTTAATAGAGAAAACTTTTAATACTATAGGTAACTTTTAATATTTTTATATTTAGACAGGGATGACACGCTTGTCAAGTTTAGGGACATGCAGTGATAACCTTGAAAGTTCAAGGACTGGTATGACACCGCTGGCTAAGTTCAGGACCTGCGGTGATCACTTTGAAAGTTAAGGGACCTGGATGACACCGTCTACCTAGTTTAGGGACCACAGATATCACTTTAGAAGTTCAGAAACCTACATGACACCTTCAGCCAAGTTCAGAGACCGACGGTGAAATTTGCTCCAGATAAAAATATTATGGTGGCCTAGACTTAATAACTAACCAAGCAGCTACTTTTAACGGATGTGGTAGCCTCATCTAAACAGTGGCATGGTGTGGCACACAACCAAACGTCAGTTAGGCCCTGTTTGGCATGACTCCAACTCTGGATGGAGCTGCTCCACTCTAGAACTCCAGGTGGAGTTAGCTCTGGGTGGAGTTGGAGTTGTCTGATGATGGTATTTGGCTGGGAGGGTGTCCCCAGCTCCAGAAAAGATGAGTTTGAGGGTAGATTGTCATTCTTGCCCCTGGTTCGACTTGAACTACTTCTCACAAATATGAAATGAAAGTACATGCAGTAGGGTCCAAAATAATAATAAATTACATGTCATTTGCCTAGAACCAAAATTATGAAATAAGTTCATAGTTCCAAAATAAGGTCGTTACAATAATTATTGCACTAATTTCATGCTAGGGCGATGGATGTAGCCATATTATTACGAAATGTGTCCATAGTCACGAAGCTTGATTCCGAAGTTGATCCATCGGAGACATGTTGAGATACGGCATACTTGTTGTACCTTTCCGGAATAGAAGGCATGTAGGTAGGATCTCTATCAAAATTAGCAAAGTCCACATCAACACTAGCATGTTCACGTATGAAATTGTGTAGGACCATGGTAGCAGCAACAATCTTCTTTTGTGAGACCATTGAATAACCGGGCATTTTATAAAGGATTTGCCATTTCATTTTTAATACTCCAAATGAGCGCTCAATAACATTATGAACAGATGAGTGTATACGGTTGAACTTCTCTTTTGAAGTATTTGGTTCCATACCTCGATGCCACTCGGGTAAGTGGTATCTTTCACCCTTGTATGGAGCTAGGTACCCCAGACGATTAGGATAGCCCGCATCTACAACATAGTACCTGCCTACACATATGTAAAACAAGATAAGTTTGTGCATACAAGTATGAAAAAGAACGTAAGCAAAAATATTTACCTTGAGGAGGATGTGGGAAGACATCTACATCTGCTTCCAATGCATGGTACAATACACTAGTGTCATGCAAAGAACCCGGTTGACCCGCAACCACATACGTGAAGCGTATATCAAAATCACAAACGGCAAGCACATTTTGAGTTGCAATTCCAGTCTTACCAATATATCTCACTTGTTCTTTAGGTGATAAAGACACACGAATATGGGTTTCATCAAGTGCACTAATGCAATCCTTAAAATATGGATATGCTCTCGTGTCATTCCTAATCCTCTTGTGCACATTGTGAAAATTAGGATCTGTTGGTCTCAAGAAATCTTGTGCCATGGCAACCACATAATCTAGAACTTCATGAAATTTTTTTCTAATGGTTTCACCTGAGTGTTTGAACTTATTTTGTCCTCTTCTATTTGACTCACACCCACCACATGTGAATAGGAAAATGGCCAACATTTCATATGTATTCATGTGTTTCGATGGTTTTAATCCGTACCTCTCAACCAACACATCATGAAGATCATGAAAATAACCTCATTCATCCAAAGCATTCGATGACACTCCCCTGGAATGTTTACCATCTCCATCAACCATCCCATTCCAGTTTGTTGTGAAAACATGAACCTCAGCGGTGCCTTGTCCATATACAAGTCATGATAACTTTGTGCTAGTTTTGCACTGCTCTCAACCATTTAAAAAAATTCCCCATCACTAGAATCATCAGACTCACTTGAAGACATCTGTGAACATTGACATAAATGAAATGTAAGATACAACTGCCATACATGCGACAAAAATAAAATGTAGCATACATAAATGACATCACTCTCACTACCATTTCTACTTTTCATATTTATCATTGTACTTCCTCCTAAGCCAATTGAACCTAATCTCATTAGTAGGCAAGGTCATGAACATCTCCCTTTGCTCCTTCTTCACAAACAGTTCAGTTGTAATGTAATGTTCATTGCTATCATAGCCGGCCCCATAAGCAATCACAACCTCCATCACTTCATCAATAGAGTATTTTTCATGTCTCTTCAAAACATATTCATTGGTTGAACTTGCCATACTGTTTACTGCTCCTTGAATTAGGAGTGCATTTCCAGACTTCACCTTCTTGCCACTTCTTTCAACAGGCCTAGCCAATCTCTTGCCACTTGCAGGTGGAGGAGAAATACCAATATCCTCCTCTTGTGTTTTAGGAATGACATCATCATCTTATGGCTTAAAATTGGTTGCCTCATTTTGTGTCTCATCAACATTTTCAGTTGCTTCAACATTCACAACATGAGGAGACCAATGATCAATACCAATAGTAGTGATGTCAGCAAAACACTTGGCTAAGTCATCTTCATTCTCAAGGCCCTTCTTTTTGAACTTTCCACAACCTGAAATGTCCTAAAATAAGCAAAACAACAAATATTATTATAAGTATTACCAACAGATTTGACATATGGAAAACAAATATAGCAAAATTTTTGAACCAACTTACAACTCTAGCTTTTTTCCACCATTCATCATCCATAGCAATAGTCTTCTTTATAGGATCCCAACCAGTCCCTGTTTGCCTCAGCATTAGTTTCTTCCATGCCTTGAAATCTTCCTTCAACTTGTCCCATTTGTTCTTGATCTGAACCTTGGTAACCACAATTCCAGTCTTTTGTTTGAATCCTTTCTCAACCTTAGTATAACCAAGTGCATTCAAGTGTGTGTTTGGCCGATTTCCTTTTCCAACTTGTTCGGCAAACAACGTACACAACACTCGAGTGTTCTCCGAGTTCCAATCAATTTCAGGCATCTATCGAACTCACAAATTTCATATATGAGGTTCTCGTTATGCTGAGCAATTTCAACTAGAATATACTAAACCGCCAACAGGCTATTTTCAGCAATCTAGAACTACAACAGGTTGATAGATGCATTGATCTATAATGCATCGATCTATAACAGAGCATGCAGCCCAATTCATGTAATTGCAGAGCATCGATCTACAATAATGCACACTTCAGTTGCCTGAAATTGCAGAGCATCGATCTACAATAATGCACACTTCAGGTTACAGAAGCTAGTGCACACTTCAGGTGCTACAATAATGCATCGATCTATAACAGAGCATGCAGCCCAATTCATGTAATTGTAGAGCATTGATCTACAACAGAGCATGCAGCCCAAAAACAAAGCAGGCACCATACCTTGTGAACGGCGGTGGGGGATCTCCGGACGGCTGTTGGTGGGCCTCTACGGCTATCGGTGGGGGGGCTGCGGCCGGTGTCGGGGCTTCTGCGGCAGGTGGCGGGACTCGTGCAGACATGGAGGGAGGTGGAGCTAGGCGGCCAGGCGGGGGATCTCTGGCGTCGAGGCTTCTACGGCTGACGTTGGGGCTTCTGCGACAGGCGGCGGGCCTCGTGCAGACGTGGCGGGAGGCGGAGCTAGGCGGCTGGGCGGGGCATCTCCGGCGTCGGGGCTTCTATGGCAGGCGGTGGGCCTCGTGCAGACGTGGCCAGAGGCGGAGCTAGGCGGCCGGGCGAGGCTAGGAGAACGGCGGCCGGGCTCCGCCAGCCGATGGTGGGGGTGGACGGCGGCCGCCTGTCTGCCTGGCGGTGGCGGAAACACTAACGGCGGCGGTCTCACGAGAAGAGTCTGGACAGAGGGAGGCACGGGACGGGGAAAATGAGATGCGTGGGGGGGAGGGGACTCAGAGAATAGAAGCAAAATATTTTTCTGTGTAACCAGTGGCATTGGTGGGTAATTACCCACCAACTCCACGAGGAGGTTCAAAAGAGAGGGTCCTGGAGCAGCAAAAGAGGTGCTCCAAAACTCCACCTTTATTTACACTACAGCTCCACGGAGTAAGCAGCTCCATGGAGTTTTAGAGTTGGGGTGTTTGGCTGGATTTTTTGATGGAGTTACTAGAGTTTAGGAGTGGAGCCATTTCTGTTTCTACGGGGCTTCTACCAGCCAAAAGCTAAACACAAATAACATGTTTTTTGAGTTGGTAAAAGCTAGAAAGCTAACTTCTAAAAAATTGAACTAAAAGCTGAAAACATGTTTTGAGTAGCTTTTTTTGGTGTGCTAAGAAAAACTTATTAAAAAATCAATAGCAAAAAAACAACAGGCGGAAGCCAAAAGCCAGAAAACCAATTTTGAGCTAAATGCTAAAAAACTGCAGCTCAAACAAACAGACCATAAAGTCCATGAGTCTAGGGCCTCTTGTTACTCTCCAATTTATACAACATTATTTTAATATAAATGGCAGGATCTTCCTATTGACGCAAAAACTAATCAACCAGTTTACTAGAAAAAACAAATCCAAAAAAATCTTACATTTGTAAGGTTAACTAAAGGAAATACGTAAGAAATCTGGCATCAACAACACGACCGGAGCACCCAACCCAAAATACGAAGCCCACACGGAAGTGAACGTAAAAGCTTGACATTGTGGTCAAGCAGTTTTGATTTCTTGGAATGGATCGCAGCCCAAATCCTTAGCCACAACACATGCGCCTCCAAAAAAATGCTAGCATGGCCTAAAAGTGGTCACCAAATGTGATCATCGTGGAGCTATGTCACACCCTAGAAACACTGCAGCTCTGACTTCGTTGTGCCACACCCTTCTAAGCAAGTTAATTAATTGTACGGTGTGGGCAACACCGAAAGATAGAGCCTTGTGACCTTGTCGAAAATCAGCGAGAGTGTCAGATGGCGATGTTGTACATGGCCTTTGAAATGGCGCTTCAAGAATGGATGCAACATCGGAAGCATTGGTGTCGCACAATCAGAGAACTTAGAATGACTTTTAGCTAAAGACTCCAGCAAGGTGGGAGGGAGCCAGGGAGGACACCTGAACGACATTGGCGATAGGGAGAGAAATGCCTAATAGCGTGTCACCGTAGTTGACTCTGACCACACCAACCGAGCCTTAAGTCCAGAGCCATCCATGCATTGAAACCAGTTGCATCATCATGTAGCATATGGAGAGGGCATTTGCCATGATGTCATGCATGAGTGCAATCCACCATCGCCAAAAATTGTGGATCCTGGTAACTACCATCTCCAATGTCACCTATGGACACAACCCAGGTCATGCCATAGCCATCGTTCAGCGCTAAAGGGCACCTATATCGAGCTAATGTATGGCCGACGGCCACAACCCTCGAACCGTCTAGCCATTCGCTGGACGCCTGGACCACCACAATTAGTACAAGATTACATGTGGTGAGCCGCAGAGAGAAACCCTAAGCTAATATATACCCACCACGATTACAGATCTCGTTTGTTGTCGGGGACCAATACTAAGGTACCCGAATAGGAGGAGTTAATGGTCATCAACATTGATTCAACCAAGCAGTCAAAAGTGCGCCTACAGCTCCAACCGACCCCCAGGTGCGCGAGCTCTGCCTCACCCGACCTCTGGGGGCAGGCTCCACCTCACCCGACCTTCGGGGGTGGGCTCTGCCTTGCCCAACCCTGAGGTCACGATCTCTGCCTCGCCCGACCCCAAGGCCATAGGCTCCGCCTCGCCCGACCCTTGGGTTTGTGCTTCGCCTTGCCCGACCCCAAGACCGCGGGGTCCGCCTCGCTATACCCCTTGGGTGCGGGCTCTGTCTCGCCCGACGAGGACCCATACCACCGCCAACCACTCTAGGTCTAAGCGTATGGGCCTAGGTCAAAACTCTAACACCAAGGTAGAGACCGGCACTCCCCGATGTAACCCGCGGCCACGATGGGCCATACCTAAGGATTCACATTAAGAATAGCATTGGGCATACCGGTGCTATTCTGCCTAACCCTTGTACGAACACTGACAGGTGCATTAGTTCACCACAATGTCCACCAGGACGGAGTGGAGCACCATGACCGGTGGATGACACCTGCGCATGGCGCCAGTGATGGACAAAACCACGACATGGAGCCATCCCTGTTGACATCTACAGGGTCGGCGAGACCCGCATGAAGGAAAAGGACCCCGTGATCCTAGAGGCCTTCCTCTCTCTCGTTCTTCTCCTTTTCATCCGCTATAACCCGCGCTTTCACTTGGCCTATAAAAGGGAAAGCAGGCGCCCCATGAAGGGGATCCCAAACCGATTGATCCATCAAGATCCGATACAGATCCGCACAAGTGCACGACATGAACACACAGTCGAGCAGTGATCAAGCTCTCAGCACCCACTCACTTCTTTCACCAGGGACTTAGGATCCTTTCCCTCTCTCGCTCATTTGTAACCCCTACTACAAACTTTCAGTGCTAGTAACACGAGCAGCAGCGATGAATTGGACGTAGGGACTTTTTACCCAAACCAATATAAACCTCGTGTCCTCTAAGCACACCATCCGAGCTAGACGCGCAATACTAGAAATTTACTCATCGGTGATAACTTGAAACATCGACAGTTGGCACACCAGGTAGGGGTCTTTTTGTGCGTCTCGACATCCACACCAGGCCTCGGATGGCTATTCACGGCGTCAGCTGGGTCCTGGGCATGCACGTGCGCTTCGGGAACCTAGACTTCATCCTCACAATAGAGGGAGGATTGGTGCAGGATCCCACCGCCATCCACCCTCTCCACTTCATAGGCCTCGATGCGATCACTGAGGCGATTGAGGAGCTACAGCTACACACACCGGAGGCCCACACCCCTGAGAGTGACCAGCTCCTCAGCTTTGATTATAGGAGGCTAGAGCGCTAGCTCGGTGCCTTCCTAGGACCTTGATCGTTCCGAGAGGACTTGCCACCTCACCTTCTCATAAACCAAAGTCATGACACATCTTGTTGGAGGAGAGCTGCCCTCCCTAGAATACCTCATCCGGAGCACCCCAATAGCGCTCTTGTCCGTTCTCTACAACACCGCAGAGACCATTGGCCACCCTATGGTGCAACGCATGCCTCCATCCCTCGTGAACGATGAATTCATGGGGATGATCAAATATGTCATAGAATCTTTCCACGACCTCCTCACGGGAGAATCAAGGTCGCCCTCCGACTCTGACTCTAGCGGGGGGAGCCATCACCCTTCTCGTGAATGTTTCGTGGTAGGTACCCACAAGGCACATGTCGAAAGCATCAACGAGGGAGAGGCTACCCCAACAAATGACCACGACAACGAGGTCGAGAGGGATGCAGGGGCCCCACCTCACCTGCGGGTGGAACATCTAAAGGCCCGGCACCAAGAGCTCGAGGAAGCACGACTCTAGCTCGAGCAGGAACGCACGGAGCTCAAGCAAGAGATCGAGCGCCATGGAGACGGCGGGCGTGTGCGCGCCATGGCCCACGACATGAACTGGAGGATCATCGAGGACGATGAAGCCCTCCCACACTTCACCCGGGTGAGCCAGAACATCATTGCTATGGCGGCCTTGCTCTGGGGGCTTCCAAGGCCCACGACGCCCGAGGATCATTGGGCCCATCATGAGATTCACATGCTACTCGAGTGTGCGGCGGCGCAATAGGCTGAGAGCTCGCTGTCCTGATGATGAGAGCTCGACGCCAGCCAGCGTGCGCCCTTGGAGTGGCCCAATATGGATGTGTCAGTCCACCAGGCATAGTGAGGTGGTAGGCCATGCACCGCGGTCCTGGTGCATGAGCATCTCAGCCGCAACCATGACACGCATGACACCCTCGATGCCTGTAGGCATGGCCGCGGCGACGCGAGGGAGGGGGGCAGTCATGGCGGACGCTACGACAGCGGTGAGGACCAAAGCCCGAGCTCCGACTTGTCGGGACCTTAGGCCTTTGGCCGACACATCCTCAACGCCACCTTTCCACCGTAGTACCGACCGCCGACCAACATCCCAAAATACTCCAGGGAAATGAACCCCGGACTATGGCTCGAGGATTATCGGCTTGCTTGCCAAGCCGGTGGAGCGGATAATGACGATCTCATTATCCGCAACCTTCCATTGTTCCTGGCCGATTTGGCGCGAACGTGGTTGGAACACCTTCCGCCCAATAGAATCCAAAGTTGGCCAGACCTAAAAGAGATCTTCGTGGGAAACTTCCAGGGCACATACACGCGTCTTAGGAACCCACGGGATCTTAAAAATTGCCGACAGAAGGTCGGAGAAGCTCTTCATGGATATATCCAGCGCTTCTCCCACCAGTGCAACGAGCTACCTAACATCGCCGACGCCGATGTCATAGGAGCCTTCCTATCTAGGACCACCTGCGAGTCCCTGGTTCACAAGCTGGAATGTAAGGGCCTATGAACCACCAGGTAGCTCCTCAACATTGCCACCAGCCACGCCTCAGGCAAGGAGGTGGTCGGAGTGATCTTCATCCACCTCAAGGGCAAGGCAAAATGGGACGAGGACGTCAGCGAAGGCGCCTCTAACTGTCCCAGCAAGAAAAAGAATAAGCAGCAGTGTGAGGGCTTGCTCTTGGCCACCGCCGACCGTAAGGGGGGTCAAAAGCCCACTGAGGGCACCCCAGACCACTTCAAGAAGTTACTCGAAGGACCATGTCCGAACCATACTTTCCTCATCAAGCATCTATACAAGGACTGCGGTCTCATAAAGCAATTATTATCTAGAGGCTCCAACAAGGGAGAGTATAGGAAGGACCCCAATCCATCTATGAACGACGCCGAGGGGAAGGACGGTGGCTTTCCGACACTGGATGGCTGCCTCTTGATCTTCAGAGGGTCAGCGGCCTATGACTCCAAGTGCTGCCAGAAGCTCGTGCGCCGCAAGGTCTATACGGCCAAGCCGGCCGTGCCTACCTTCCTCCGATGGTCGGAGTCCACCATAACCTTTGATCGGACCGACCACCCGAAGAGCATCCAACAACTAGGGAGATATCCACTCGTGGTCGACCCAATCATCGGTACGAAGCGGCTCACCAAGGTACTAATGGATGGACGCAGCGGCCTTAGCATCATGTACGCCGAAACGCTCGATGCCATGGGCATCGACCGATCATGCATCCGACCGACCAAAGCGCCTTTCCATGGCATTGTGCCTAGAAAGTAGGCCATGCCACTTGGGCAGATCGATCTACATGTCACCTTTAGGGAGCCAACCAATTATAGGACAGAGACCCTTACCTTCGAGGCAGTCGGGTTCCACGGAACCTACCGCGCCATCCTGGGACATCCATGCTATGCGAAGTTCATGGCTGTCCCCAACTACTCCTATCTGAAGCAGAAAATGACAGACCGTGCGGGGTCATCACCATCGACACCTCCTTCTAGTGCGCCTACGAGTGCGAGGTCGAGTGCTATGAACATGCCACGACAATTGTCGCCTCCAAGGAGTTTGCGGCCATTAGGAGGAGGTCGCCAAAGAAGCACCCGACCCCAAGTGGTCGGCCGGGTCTTTTGAGCCTGTAGAGGGCACCAAGGAGGTCCTCATAGACTCTATCGACTCCATGGGCAAAGTGGTGTGTATTTGCACCACACTTTCCTCTGAATAGGAAAGCACGCTCGTCAACTTCCTCCACGCTAATAGAGACATCTTTGTGTGGAAACCCTCAGACATGCTAGGCATTTCAAGAGAAGTCACCGAGCTACCTTAAAGATCAAGCTAGGCTCCATGCCGGTGAAGCAGCGCCTACATCGCTTCGATGAGGAGAAGCGTAGGGCCATCGGCAAGAAGATTGCAAAGCTTTTGGCGGCCGGGTTCATCAAGGAAGTATACCACCCTGAGTGGTTAGCCAATCTCGTTCTAGTACAAAAAAAGAGTGGGAAATGGAGAATGTGTGTCGACTACATGGGTCTCAACAAAGCGTGTCCAAAGGATCCGTTTCCTTTGCCACGCATAGACTAAGTAGTCGACTCAACCTCAGGGTGCAAAACCGTTTGCTTCCTTGATGCATACTCCGGATACCATCAAATCATGATGAAAGAGTCTGACCAGCTCGTGACATCTTTCATCACCCTATTCGGATCATTCTGCTACGTCACGATGTCGTTCGGTCTAAAAACACGGGAGCTACATACTAGCATTGTATGCTCAAATGTTTCACGGACCTCATCAGGCGAACCATTGAGGCCTACGTGGATGACATCATGGTCAAGTACAAATGGGCTGACCAGGTCGTAGCTGACCTAGAGCAGACCTTCATGAAACTCCAAGCAAACAGCATTAAGCTCAACCCCGGAGAAGTGCGTTTTCGGGGTCCCAAGGGGTATGCTGCTGGGTTTTATCGTCACCAAGCGTGGCATCAAAGCCAACCCGGAGAAGATCTCGGCCATCACAAGGATGGGCCTGATTTAGTACATAAAGGGGGAACAACGAGTTATAGGGTGCCTCGCCGTGCTCAGCCGCTTTATCTCGCACCTCGGCGAATGAGGTCTCCCCCTCTATCGGCTCCTGAAGAAGACCGACCATTTCAAATGGATGCCCGAGGCCCAGGAGGCACTTGACACGGTCAAGCAGCTTATGACAAAGGCCCCAATCCTACTCCCTTCGACCGATGGGGAACCGCTTCTGCTCTACATTGCGGCCACCACGCAAGTGGTCAGCGCCGCCCTAGTGGTGGAGTGAGAAGAAGAGGGACACACCCTCAAAGTGCAGCGTCCCATGTACTTCATTAGCGAGGTCTTGTCCGATTCTAAGACTGGCTACTCCCAAATTCAAAAACTCATGTATGTCATCCTCATCACCAAGAGGAAGTTATATCACTACTTCGAGTCGCACCCGGTGACGATCGTGACGTCCTTCCCTCTTGGTGAGGTCACCCAAAACTAGGATGCCACAGGAAGAATCATGAAGTGGGCACCCGAGCTGATGGGTCAAGGCATTTTGTATGCCCCTTGGACGGCCATCAAGTCCCAAGTGCTGGCTGATTTCATTGCTGAGTGGACCAAGAGTACTAGACGATGTACTTTGATGGATCGCTGATGAAGAAAGGCGCCGATGCGGGGCTGGTCTTTGTTTGGCCCCTCAAGGTATGCATGAGGTACATGGTTCACATCTATTTCCCCTCCTTCAACAATGTGGCCGAGTATGAGGCACTCATCAATAGCCTACGCATTGCCGTCTTCGCTAGTGATTAGTACAAGCCCTCAGTCTGCTATGAGAAGCCAGTGATGGGCCACCTACCCTGGGCTCAGGAGCTAACCAGCCATCAGCTCCATCTGAGGTGTACGATGAATAGGGAGCCGATGCATCCCATGAGGATGCCATGGACCGGCTAGATGAAGCAGCGCGACATTGCCCTCCTCCACTCGGCCAAGTACCAGCAAGCGTTACGCCAGTACCATAGCTGTCGAGTGTGGGATCAGGAGTTTAACGTCGGGGACCTGGTACTCTGCCTCATCTAGAGCAACAAGAACCGCCACAAGCTCTCTCCGCCATGGGAACGACCGTACATCGTCGTGGAGGTGCTTCGACCAAGCACCTACAAGCTCAAGACCATCGATGGTGAAGTCTTCGTCAACACATGGAACATCGAACAACTACATTGTTTTTACCCTTAATATATGCACACTTTCTCTTATCAGTTTTGCTACCAACTCCCTGATCTTTAGTAACACCCAACCCCAGCAATGGCAGGGGGTCGGGCCTCACTCAGGGGCTGATATGAGCATATCTATCTGGTGGACATTCTCTACGCCTGACCCTTTCTCACGTTAAGACCTAGAAGCAAGGGTTGCGGAAATAGATGCTGAGTAAAACTTGTCGGACTGCAAGACACCTATGCCCCAGTGGCTACGACATTTTTGCTTACTAATGTGATCAGAGTTTTTTCCGCGCCCTGAGCTTTCTAGCCTTAACTACGGAAAGAGTCAGTACGTGCCTAAGAGTATATCCACCCGATAGACATTCTCTACGCCCGACCCTTTCTCACGTTAAGACCCAGAAGCAAGGGTTGTAGAAACCGATGCTGAGTAAAACTGGTCAGACTGTAAGAAACCTATGCCCCAGCGGCTATGGCGTTTTTGCTCACCAGTATGATCAGAGTTTTTTTCGCACCCCAAGCTTTCTAGCCTTAACTACGGAAAGAGTCGGTATGCGTCTAAGAGCATATCCACCTGGTAGACATTCTCTACACCTGACCCTTTCTCATGTTAAGACCCAAAAGTAAGGGCTGCGGAAATAGACACTAAGTAAAACTGGTCGGACTGTAAGAAACCTACTCCCCAGCGGCTATGGCATTTTTGCTCACCAGCGTGATCAGAGTTTGTTCACCTACACCCCAGGCTTTACAGCCTTAATGATGGAAAGGGTCGGAATGCATTAACCTTTTATACAAAAAGGGGAGAAGGGCTAAAAATTTGTTTGGCCAAAACAAAATTTAAGAGCCTTGTTCACTTGTTACGAGTTCGCCGCCTGGCTTATCTGCCTAACTAAATTTTTTGGGAGGATGATCTCATCCTCTATCTCCACAGGAAAGTCCTATGCCAGCGGGTCACCTAGGTTGGTCAAATAGCTTAGGCCACTGTCGAGAGATGGGTAAGGAGCAGTAGGATGCCCCATGCGTGTTATGCCGACCCCATCACGAATGACGGACCCGGATTCCACTCGAACATATCTTGTAAAAGCTTCTCGAACCCATCACTCGAGCTATCAAGGTAAGTCCTGTGCCAGCAGGTCACCCAAGTCGATCGGACGGCTCGAACCGCTGTCGAGAGACGGGTCACCCTTAATTTACGCATGTCTTCTCCTATTGGTTTCGCTATCGACTCCATGATCTCTAAGTGACGCCCGACCCCAGCAACGGCTAGGGGTCAGTCCTCACTCGGGGCTGGTAAGAGTATGTCTATTCGGTAGGCATTCTCCGTGCCCAACCCTTTCTCACATTAAAAAACTAGAGGCAAGGTTTGCGGAAATAAACACTGAGTAAAACAGGTCGGACCACAAGAAACCTACGCCCCAGCGGCTATGGTGTTTTTGCTCACCAGCGTGATCAGAGTTAGTTGCTCGCACTCTGAGCTTTAGCCTCCGCCTTCCCGAGAAGGGTTTGGGGGCCACCTGTGGAATCCCCATCGAGGAGAGGCCAGCAGGTCACCCCAAATCGATCGGACGGCTCAGGCCGCTGCTGAGAGATGGGTAAGGTGTAGTGGGAGGCCCCATGTGGGTTATGCCGACTCTATCATGAATGATAGACCCGGATTCCACTCGGACATATCCAATAAGAGCTCCCCGAACCCATCACTCTAGCCATCGAGGTAACTTTACCAACCCCCATTCTGCTTTTCTAGTGCATGATCATTCATTCTTCCATTCCCATGCATGCTTTCATACATTCATTCATACATTAATCCATACATTCATCCCATACATTCAAACATCGTATATGCAATTATTGCATCACAACGCTTCGCGTCGCTTCATGAAGCGGTAGTCATCTCATTTGATATGAGCGGCGATCGATCGAGGTTCAAAGGCTGGCCCGTGAAGGGCTCGAGGCCGCCTCACGTCAAACAGAGCCAGGGGAGAAAATATAGATGAGCCCCAGCGGCCTGTGCCTGACCCACTCAGAAGCGCACAGGGTCATCTCGACCTTCCTGTTCGATCCTAACCTTGAGTCATGCCCATAGAATCTCCATCGAGGGGAGGCCAATGGGCCACCTGAGTCGGTCTTCAGAACGACTTGGGCATCTACCAGGATGCGGGTTAAGGAGCAGTGAGGAATACCACATGAGGACTATGCCAACCCTGTCATGAACGATGAACCTAGATTCCACTCGGACATGCCTGTTAGCGAGCTCGCCAAGCACGACACTCAAGCCATCGAGGCAAGTGTCGTTAGCTCAGCCCCTTCAATTACGGAAACCACGGACGGGGTGACTCATAAAACTCAACCGACCCCAACTCGGGAATCCAACCGACCGAGGTTCGAAGGCTGACCCGCAAAGGGCTCGAGGCTACCTCATGTCAAGTAGAGCCAAGGGAGAAAACACAGATGAGCCCCAGCGGCCTTTGCCCGACCCGCTCAAAAGCAGATAGGGTCATCTCGACCTTCTCGTTCGATCCTAACCTCAAGCCATGCCCACAAAATCTCCATCGACGGGAGGCCAATGGGCCACCTGAGTCGGTCTCTGGAATGACTTGGGCATCTACTGGAAGGCGGGTTAAGGAGCAGTGGAATGCCACATGAGGGCAATGCCGACCCCATCATGAATGACAAACCCGGATTCCACTTGGACATGCATAACTCGAGCCATCAAAGCAAGTGACGTTATCTCAACCCCTCCGGTTGTGGAAACCACGGACAGGGTAATGATCGCAAAGATCAGCCGACCCTCGACCGGACCCCCGCCACATGTGGGGGCTCAAGGAAAGTTGGACTCACAAGGAGACCGAATGTGCGATCGCAGAACGATGGCTCAGATCCTAGGGAGGGGATACATGCGAAAAACTAAGGATAACATTTCTAAAACAAGAGACGCTTTCTCCTACTAGTTTCACTATCGTCTCTCTTGATCTTTAGTGAAACCTAACCCCAGCAATGGCAAGAGGTCGGGCCTCACTCAGGGGATGATAAGGGTATATATATACCCTTTCTAAAACAGTCGCCATGCCCAACCCCTTCCTCATGTTAAAAACCTAGAGGCAAGGTTTGCGGAAACGAACAACCGAGTAAGGATGGTTGGACTGCAAGAAACCTACGCCCTAGCGGCTATGGCACTCTTGCTTACCAGCGTAATCAGAGTTTCTCACCCACCCCTCAAGCTCTATGGTCTTAACAACATAAAGGGTCGGAACGCATTAACCCCTTTTTACACACAAAAAGGAAGAAAGAACAAATTTGTTCAAACGAAATAACAAGCTTGTTTAAACAAAGCACAAGGGTTGGAACTTGTCCGCTCATTACAAGAACGACCGCCCAACCTATTTAACTAACTAGCCCTACCAGGTCCTGCGAAAGGGAAGCCACCATCGTTTCCATCTCCTCCAACTTGTGGACTTCATAGCCAGGCGAGTAGCCATGGCTCATCGCCTCTAGATCGATGTTGTACCCATATTGAGAACCAGCAATCATGAAGGACTGATTGACCCTGATGCGAAGGGCATTCCTCTCAACCTAGCGCACTCGGGCCATGATCTCGATGGCATGAGCCGTGAGCGAGCTGGTCCCCTCCGACCGCACCACCTCAAGGTCGTCGTAGACCACTCCAAGGGCGGCACTCAGGATACCAAGCTCGTCACTCTCCGCTGGAAGCTTTCTCCTTTCCTTGGCGAGATCCATAGCCAACCCGATAGAAACGCTCTCGGCCTCCAGCTTCTGGTCATCTCCCTTTGAGCCCGGCCTAGAGGGAGTCGACTTTCTACTGTGCGTCGTCGCGCTCTTGGCAGGCCTGATCACGCTCTCGAAAAGCCTGGTCGTGCTCCTAGCGAGTCCGCGTCACGTTCCAAGCGGAGCCTCTCCTCGGTTTGGATCAGCTCATCCTGCTCCTTGCATAGCCAAGCGACCACCATAGCATCCAGGCTCGCCCTTTTCTCTAGGGCCGCAAGCTTCTCCTCGGCCCCCAGCCTTAGATCCCTTTCTTTCTCAACCTCGCTCAGAAGGTCAAGGATCCACTGGCGGGTTTCAGTGTCCTTCTGGAGCAACTCATCCCGCTCCTTCCTGGCCCTAGTGGCTTCTTCATCATCCTTCCACAACCTCGCCGATAGGGCCTCGAACGCCTTCTTGGCCTCGTCAGCATCCCGACGGGCCTCTTCCACCCATGACCGAAGATTTGCTGCCTCCTCGGTAAGGGGAATTAGCTCGACCACCCTCTGCTAGGCGGCGATGAACAGAGCTATCACCTCCCTGCATAGCCACGCCACCTCGATGAGATGGTCCTAGGTTTCCTTCAGTTGACAAAGGAACTGAGATTTCCTCTAGCTGCGAGCTATAAGGGACTGCAGGGAGACGATGGTCAGGATACAAAAAGTATATAGAGGAAGAAAAGGGCAAGAAGTAGGACCAAACCATACCCAACTAGAGGGAACAACAACGTCGCACAATGCGCCTATGGCATGGTCCAAGGCCTTGAGCACGGACACAATCCCTACGTCGAGGCTCTCCCGCTCCATGCTCTCTGCGGCGTCATCAAGGGTAAAAACCATCGACACCGAATCCTACGGATCCGTCCACTGGACTAGGGGCTCGCCCCGTGCGGGCGAGCCGCTGCCCACCGACATCAGGGTTAGGGATGACTCCCCACCGAACCCAAGCGCCACTGACCCCTCTAGCCATGATGTTCCCACTGGGATGCCCCTACAACAATGGAACAGGCCAGCGATGCGGGCATGAACCAATCTTCCAGCACCACGACTCCCGGGGACCCCTCGGCCACATACCCCTCTGTCCAGCCTATGCCAGGCGCCGTCGCTTGGGCCGCCGATGGCATGGGTTGCGCTAATGCCTCTGGCAATGCTGCAGTCGCGCTAATGCCTCAGGCAACGCTGCAGTCGTGCCTGGCTATGACCCATCTATCATGGCCACCGCAACCTCCACCTGCATCGGTGGGGCCACGACCGGTTGCATCATACCCGCCATGGTCGATGCCATGAGCGTGGTCGGTAGTGGTATGGCAGCTGTCACCGGCTGCTCCACGACATCTGAAGGCGACCCTTGAATGCCCGCATCCGCCCATCCCACCGAGGGCATAGGCGCCACCACGGGCGGTGCCCGACCGTCCGATGACACGGTCACACTAGCGCCACTCCCGCCCGAAATGGGCGTGACACCAGCCGACGATCGTTGCCCCAATTGGAGGGCGATGCTCTTCTTTGGCGTCAGTGCCAAGGGATTCCGCTGCCTACTGATGCTGCAAAGGATGAAAAACACAAGTCACGATGAAATCCGACTAAAAACAGGAAAAACAGAGAAATCGATAACTCACCTCGGCGTCGTCGTGCGGCAAATGCGTTTGGGGAACGAACCCCCTGACCCTTGCTCCACCTCGTTGGGTCGGTAAAGATCACAAATGAGAGACCTAGCTCCGATACCACTTGTAGGGTCGAGATGGTGGACTAGAGGGGGGTGAATAGTCCTTTCTAAATTTAATCACGCTAGCTAACCGAAACAAATGCAGAATTAAAACAATCGGTCTAGCCAAGACTACACCCCTCTATCTATGTTCTCTAGCACCTTGTAAAGATCCTAATTAAGCAACTAAGGTGCCGAGCTAGCTAGAGCTCACCTAACCAATTCTAAGAGCCAGGTCACACAAACCTGTGCTACTAGTATTTTGAGCAACGAGAGAGCTCCTACACATGCTAGTAAGCAAAAGCACAAAGCCACCTAAGCTCACTAGCAATGCTCAATAACAAGGCAACCAACGCCAAATTAGAGAGGGCAAATACTTAGCTATACAAACTAAGCAATGTGACTAACAAGATTACACAAACCAAATTAGCCACGCAAGGGAGCTACTTCTATGCTACACAAGCAAGAAGGTAACTAGTGAGCTACACAAGCAAACTAATTACAAGAGCAACTACACAAGCATAATGTATATGAAAGTAATTACAAGCTTGTGTAAGGGGATTGCAAACCAACAGGAAGAACAATGTTGACATGGTGATTTTTCTTCCGAGGTTCACGTGCTTGCCAACACGCTATGTCCCTATTGTGCCGACCTCTCACTTGGTGGTTCGGTGGCTAATTGGCATCACCCGCCAAGCCCGCACGTCGGGCACCGCAAGAACCTATCCCGAAAGTGAGGGTAGCTCAATGACACGCTCAACTAGAGTTGCTCTTCGCGGCTCCCGCGGGGCGAGCACAATGCCCCTCACAAAGCTCTTCTCCGAAGCACCGCACAAGCTTCTTGTGGGCTTCGACGAAGACCACCACCAAGCCGTCTAGGGGGTGGCAACCTCTAAGAGTAACAAGCACCACCAGCTTGCAAGACAATCACCAAGTACCACTCGATGCAATCTCATGATGCAATCGCACTAGAATCGCTCACTCACTCAATTGGATGAACACTATCAAGCTAGTGTGAGTTAGAGAGCTCTCAAGCACCACCACATAAGCCACCAAGGATCTAGTGTGCTAAGCTACCGGCCAAAGGCCGACCACCACTTCTATTTATAGCCCCATGGGATAAAAATAGCCGTTACCCCTTCACTGGCCGTTTATAGGGACGACTAGACGCGTAGGTCGTGTGCACCGGATGCGTCCGGTCGCAGCCTGACCACCACATGTCCCTTTCAAATTGTTTAGCCATTCGCGCCCAATGGCTATCACTGCGCACAGTAATACCACATGATCGGACGCACCGTTAGAAAATGACTGGACATGGGAGACGCAGCGTCCGGTCGAGTCCAGAGAGCTCCCAGAGCCACTCTGGGCCGACCGGACGCGTCCGGTGTGGCGAACAGACGCGTCCGAGCGGTGCGGTTGGTCGCTATCTGTAATCCTATTTTGGGCTATATCACTTTGACCTGATGCTAAATAGTAACTCATCAGCGTTCGGTCAATCCACTGAGCTAGAGTCCGATCACCTCGACAACTTTGCCCGCGCCTGGCCAGAATACGGGATGCGTCCGGTATCAATATCGAACGCATCCGAGCACGTCGGGAACACTGCCGCTGAGTCAGATACCGGATGCGTCTGGTACTCATATCGGATGTGTCCGGTCACACTATGACCCGCACATTCAACTCCTTTTCTTCACAAACTTCTTCTCCTTTGCAAATGTGCCAACACCACCAAGTGTACAACACCTTGTGCACGTGTGTTAGCTTTTCACAAACATTTTCTAAGGAGTTAATCACTCAATTTATCATGCCACTCGATCCTAGCAATGAAGCAAAGTTAGATCACTCGAGTGGCACTAGAAGACCGATATGCAAACAAGTTTACCCCTCTTAATAATATATAAACTTCTCTACACACCTATGACCGATGAAATGAAATGCCCTAGGTTATACCTTTGCCTTGCACATTCCATTCCATCTCCTCCATTTTTGATGCAACACATGCACCAACCAATCACCAAATTATATGATCCACTTCATATCATCACGTGACCGTATTGGTTCATCGATCTTGAGTTCACTTGCTTTTCACTGTTGCCTTCGTCCATCGGTGCCAAGTCTTGCTCAAGCTTCACCGCCACACGGTCCATCACTCCAAAGCCTCTGACTTGCCCTTCATGCTTGCAATCGGTCCATCAAGCCAGGTCATATCTTGATCTTCTCCACCTTGATCACATGACTCCATGTCATATCTCATGTGCAATAAGCTTCTTCATCATCACATGTGTGAGCTTTGCAACATCTTTGAGCCATCATCACCATTATGGCATATGTTGCTCACACACACATGACCTGTGGACTAATCACCTGTATATCTCACTTAAACACATTAGTCCACCTAAGGTTGTCACTTAATTACCAAAACCAAAAAAGGACCTTTCAATCTCTCCCTTTTTGGTAATTGATGACAACTCTACAAAGATATGGAAATTAAGCTCATTTCAAGCTAGCACTTCACACAAGTGTAAATTGCCAACTTGATTTGGATTTTATGACACTTATCCAACATTTAAGCTCTATGTTAAGATTTAGATAAGCATCATAAAACCCGACTTGGTAGCGATAGCTCCCCCTACATGTGTGCTCAGATGATTTGGTTTCAAGTTTGCACACATGCATAAATATGAAATTTGTGGGAGTGTTATCACTACTAAGTGATGCTAAGGTGTATAGAATAATCTTTGAAGCGTGATACCAATCAGAGTTGCACTTTTAACACCATCCTTAGCATCATGAGTAGCTAGACAACAAAAACACTAGAAACCCTATGAGATCAACATTATAAGCCAGGTTCTAGTACCACGTGTAAAAATATGAGTCTAGCTACCATCCTATGTATGCTAGTTATCAAATCATCATTCAAATTTTACAACTAGCATACACCACACAAGCATGCATATTGAATTTAAAAGCTTATGCAATGCAAGCAAGCACATGACTATGCACATATCAAATGCAACCAATCAAAGTTCATGAGCTTGCTCCCCCCTATTTGTGTGCTTCTCTTGTCCAAGAATTTTAATCCTTTCACATCCTTCAATGTTGCTCCCCCTCTTTGTTTATGTCCATGTCCAACCTCTACTTCTTTTGTCTCAATCTTTCCCAAAGCTTTCATATCTTTATATAATCTCTCCCCCTTTGTCATCAATTTCCATAAAAGGTGTGCTTCTCATTGATGCAAAGATTTACATTTGGAGTAGATGATTGAGGATTGAATCTTGCATTTTTTATGACATCACTTGATTGTTGGAATGACACCACTTGTATAGCTTCTTGAGATACCATACATAGGATCTTTGACCTTGATACCAATTTGTGGGACACCTCCCCCTATGTGATAGCATGGGTCATCCATTTGATACACTTGAGCTATTGTAAGTGAGGGATGCATTCTTAATTTGATGACCACTTAAAGTTGAGGATCACTTGTGGAACCATCGTCTAGCATGATTGATACCACGTGTAGATGTGATACCACTTGAAAGAATTTTCTAGTATGAAACCACTTGCTGGATTTATCAATAAAAACCATTTTTGAACATTTGTTATCTTCATGAGTACCACTTAAAGGATATCACTTGTGAGTTGATCTAGACATCACTTGTGAATTCTTAATGAAATACTTGAGTCTAGATACCACTTGAAACAAACAAAATATCCATTTGCATTGTTGTCTTGTACTAGTACTCTTGTTAATTATCATGAGCTTCTAGGTTGACTTGAACTAAATTGATTTGCCTAAGCTTCCAAGTCCGGTTTGAATGAATAACAAGCTTCTTCACACCTCTTACAAGGGTTATCTTGCCAATGTTGTACTTGTCACTTGTTTAGCAATCCAAATTAAATCAAGTACTTAGGTTCACTAGCTCATGAATAAATTCATATGCTAACCACTAGATCAACTAATCATTCAAGCAATGGTGGTAGGCTATGAATTTAAAAATATTTCATTTGTTATGCATGATCCTATAAAACATGTACTATATGCACTAATCGCATACTAGTAAGGGATGAAATAATCATGCACATTACAATGATACCTTTGTTATGATGGAGTAGAGGATAGTCACATAGATTCCAATTTATTACTCCAATAGCAATGTGAAGTCCAATTATAAGCTTGGTGAAGACCAATAGATACCAATTTGAATTCCATTCTTCACCCATATGAAATGAATACCACTTATGATCAAGTGCACTATCTTGTTGTGGTTGGCTTGCTTCATCTTTTGATCAATGCTTTGCATGAGAGAACTATTTGGAATACCACTTGAATTGCCATAACTAACTGTCGGTGCAGAATGTGACCAACTAGTAAATATTTGTAGTTTTGTCGTACGTTGTGATTGGAGGTGGCCTAGCACTCAATGACACAGGGTTTATACTGGTTCAGGCAACATGCCCTACATCCAGTTTGAGTCGATCGGTGACTTTATTCCTGAGCCTAGGTGCTCAAAGTCTGCTGTGGGGTTACAAACGAGAAGGAGAAAGATGGGGTGTACAAGAGGTCCGGTCGGCTCTGGTCAGAAGGGCTAGGAGCGACAGGACCTCCGCTATGAGCTAAGTGTTCAAGCGTATGCTTGGGGTTCGAACCCGGCGGTTCTATGGTTGTGAGCTAGTGAATTTGATCGATGTTGGTTAACTAAAAAGGACTAAAAAGGCTCTCCTTCGTTGGAGGGAGCGCATCCCCTTTTATAGATAAAAGGGATGGCTTTACAAGTGAGAGGGTGAGGGTACGTATGCTACTGGACTCTGTTGCCCACGCCGGCGGGTACAAGATAATGGTAGGTGCCCACAACACTGTTGATGTCACTGTAGAATGTCAGATGCATATGGGAGGTTGCTTTGCCTTCTTTAGAAATGACAGATGTCGGTACCTACAAATATTATTGATGCCTAGAGGCATGTGAGGAGTTTCACCACGTTCACCTGGTACGGTAAATCCTGGCGCCCACAATACTATCGATGCCCAGAGGCACGTGGGGGCCTTACCGCATGGGAGTTAACGGCGCCCACAATACTGTAGAGGGAAATGTCGGCGCCTATAATACTGTTTGTGTTAAGGGCGGTTACAGAGTACTGTTCCTATAGGCATACAGGGTATGGTCCCTGGTACCATGGTTTGACTTGTGCGTCTTGACTTGCTTTCTCCGTTTGTCCCCTGGTCCTTTCCGAGCGGGCGTCCCCGGTCGGATGGCCCCAATCGGCCCTGGTCGCGCCAGTCGGAGAAGAGCGATGAGCAGGGTTTCTATGAACCCCGGTCGGAGATGCGGGGTCAGAGTTAGAAGTAGCACTTAGGCCAGGCCTTTTGATCAGAGAGGCTGTCCGGAGGCGGCTGGAGTCCGAAGCGAGCGCTCCGGTCGGAGAGGTGGGCCAAAGTAGTCGACGAGCGGGCGTTGTTCCTCTTGGCCAGACCTTCTGGTCGGTGACCGGACCACCCTTTCGGCCTGTTGCTTTAGACTCTTAGGCCAGCCCATGAGTTGTGTGTTGTCTGCTTGGGCCGAGCCTTGGTATGGAAGCCGGTCCCCGAGGGACCCCAGGTTTATGAACCCGACACAAACTCTCTTTTTGGGTGTTGCTTGCTTTTCTTGATCAACCATTTTGATTGCTTCAACTAAGTATCTCAAATGTCCCTCGGATTACCACTTCTATGTTAGCCTTCCAAGTACCATACTTGGTTTACCAACACATAGGCGGCAAGCCCCTACACTTAGGTAGAAGTGACCTCTCTCCAAGAACCATTCACGACACTCACTTGAAATAACTTGATTGATTGATCCAAGTGATGGACTTAACTTGATGAGTAACCTTGATTCCTTATTTAAGTCCTTTTCTTTCTACATGTTTAAGTCATTTTATTTCAACAAAATAATTTTCAATAGTCATTATAACTTAAACTTCATCTTCATCTTGAGTTTGATCTTAATCTTACAATTTGAGTACCGAATGTGTCAAAGTACACTCTATAATCAAATATCTTTATACTCATTGCTTGTCATGCTTCTAGATCATTTCAAAACCAAACTTAGGTACATCAAACACTTGTAAAAACATGTTTCCAACTTGAGGACCTTTCAAATAAAGTGACTCAAAATAGATCCAATAATTATCACTTTTTTGGCAGATTCTATACCCTTCAAAGAAAAATACATATCTCCCAATTTACAGATCCAAATACCACGAAATTTGGTGGAGATGTGATTCACAAAGTTATATATCAGATTTAAAAATTTGAGCTTTATTTGACTTCTATATTGCCACCATATTTCAATTCTTCCACCACCGCTATATGCTGAAAACTGCTGCACTATAGCTAACAAGATCCACTCCAAAACTAAAGCATCTCTTATCCAATTCTCATGAAATTTATACAGAATCTTATACCATAAGTCTAGAACATGTACACCAATTTTTATGCCAATCCAATAAGTTTTGATCTCTCATACATGGCTAAGATCACAGCTAGCTCATATTTTATAATATCGGACAGATTTCAACTATTGAGCTATACTTCATCAAATATGAATCAAACTTGAAACCAACTTGTTTGAACACTTCCACAAGGCATAAATCTATTAAATCCAGTTACTAAATGTCATCTTATGAATTTATCCAACACAAATCAATTCAAACTTGATTACTAAGCAATTATCCATTCAGTCATCTTATAACAAGCAACATTGCATATTTATCCAATTCAATTAACTCATATGCACCCAAATGAAATGATCAACAAGAGATATACCTTGGTTAGCTCATGATCATCCAATTAGTGAGCTTCAACTCAAATATTTGCAAGCCATCAAATATATTCAATGAATCGCCAACAACTTGAATTATAGCACATGTTTGTTGATAGCACTTGGACTTCACTTAATTTTCACTTGGCATTGGGTTTGGATGTGCACTAAGCTTTATAACTTGACTCAATATGTGATGAACAATGTGAGATCAATTGAATCAAGCCTCCAATGCCATGGTACCTATATTCATTCATCCACTTTTTAATGGTATCCAAACTAGTTTGGATCCTCTCAAGTTAGGTGCAATATACTTAGGCATAGCCTTAGTATGAATAGTAGGATATTTTATAATTATAACCAATGAGGTACCATTGCCATCCTTTCTAAGCATATTATTATCAATAATTGAAATAGGCTTAGAATTATTACCTAGGGGACATGAATGTGCCATGTGTCCCCTTTTTTCTGGTATGAGTAGCACTTTCTCTTTGATTGAGCCTTCTCTTCCTTGCTTATGTGGTGCTTCCCATTGCCTTGCCTCTCATGGATTGCTTGAGCCTTTTTCTCAAGCTTGCTAGGACACTTAGAGGCAAAGTATCTCGTATTTCCACACTCGAAGCACTTGATGTGAACATAATCTTTCTTCTCATCTTCATTCTTGCTCATCATCTTGGCATCTTGAGTTTGTATTGGATGCCTTGCCTTTCCACCTCTTCTTATTTTCTTCTTCTTCATCATCAAGTCACCACCATCTTCATGATAGATCTTGACTTGCTCTTGAGGAGTCTTCTCTTGCTCAACTTATGGCTTTGGTTGAGGCTTCACTTGTTGCTTGACCAATTGCTTCGTTGGGCACATAGAGGTGAGATGACCCCATGTGCGGCACTTGAAGCACTTGATATGCTTTAGCCTCTCTTCTTCCTTCATCAACTTGAGCTTCTCTTCGTTAGGGCAACCATTTGTAAGGTGTCCCGCTTCATAACACCAGTAGCACTTGTCACCATAGTTTCTTTGAGTCTTTAACATGTGCTCAAAGGTGACTTTTGAGTTATAGCACCTCTCTAACTTGTTGCTCAAATTCTTCACTTCATTTTTGAGCTCATTGTTCTCCTTCAAAAAGTTAGTCTCACAAGACATAGAAGTAGAACAAGCATCTATATATGAAGAGCATAGCATATCTAATAAATCATCATAAGAGGTGGATACATGCTTCTTGCCTACATCACAAAGGTTAGCAACAATTTATGATTGATCAATTGACCCATGTGATGAGCTCTCACTATTTTTAAGTTTCTTTGAAAACACTTTAATAAGAGAAGCATGTTGCTCTAATAATTCTTCATGAGATGCAAGTAGTGTCTCATGAGTCAATTTTAGCTTACCATGCGAAGATTTAAGAACATCAAGTAATTTCTTATGTTCTTCACATGAGTTCTTTAGAAATGAGTTTTTATTTTCCAATTTCGATGTTTTAGCTTTCTCATTTTCTAAAGACATGGTCATGCTAGCAAGTCTACTAACAAGCTCATCATATGAATCAACATGATCAACCACATTAGTATTTGATACCTTGGTGTCACCTTATGACATGAAGCAATGTGGTGTAGTGGATGGGCTTGTAGTAGCATCACAATCATGGCTCGAGCATGAACCATCATCACCATCAAGTATGCATGGGGTAGGATCATAATGTGCATCACTTGAGGCATCACCATCAACCTTGTTAAGTGATTTTGTGGTAGCATCATCATCATCATCACTTGACCATGAGGTGGAGCAATCTTCCATAATCACCAAATTATGGTTATGCTCAACACATTCATATGCCTCCACCTTGTGATCATCCTCCTTCTTGAATTTTCCATCATCACTTGTGGAGGAGTCACCGTAGAAGGCTTGGAGTGCCATCCACATATCATGAGCGCTCTCCAAATCCCACACACGTTTAAAAGCATCATTATGTAAAGCACACGTTAGATAATAAAGAGCACGTGTATCAAGTTATAAGCAATCCTCTTGTGCTTGGGTTAGATTGTCCTTATCTAAAGCATTATGAGAAAAACCAATAATAATGATCCACCATGCCTTGGGACCCAAATCACGGAAATAATCAAGCATATGACGTTTCCACCATGCAAAGTGTGTGCCATCAAAAATGTGTGTGTCACAAACAACATCTATCCCAAAGTTCGCCATCCTCTAGGGTCGGTAAAGACCACAAATGAGAGACCTAGCTCCGATACCACTTGTAGGGTCGAGATGGCAGACTAGAGGAGGGTGAATAGTCCTTTCTAAATTTAATTGTGCCAGCTAACCGAAACAAATGCGGAATTAAAACAATTGGTCTAGCCAAGACTACACCCCTCTATCTATGTTCTCTAGCACCTTGTAAAGATCATAATTAAGCAACTAAGATGCCGGGCTAGCTAGAGCTCACCTAACCAATTCTAAGAGCAAGATCACACAAACCTGTGCTACTAGTATTTTGAGCAACGAGAGAGCTCCTACACATGCTAGTAAGAAAAAGCACAAAGCCACCTAAGCTCACTAGCAATGCTCAATAACAAGACAACCAATGCCAAATTAGAGAGTGCAAATACTTAGCTATACAAACTAAGCAATGTGACTAACAAGGTTACACAAACCAAATTAGCCACGCAAGGGAGCTACTTCTATGCTACACAAGCAAGAAGGTAATTAGTGAGCTACACAAGCAAACTAATTACAAGAGCAACTACACAAGCATAATGTATATGAAAGTAATTACAAGCTTGTGTAAGGGGATTGCAAACCAACGGGAAGAACAATGTTGACATGGTGATTTTTCTCTCGAGGTTCACGTGCTTGCCAACACGCTATGTCCCCATTGTGTCGACCTCTCACTTGGTGGTTCGGTGGTTAATTGACATCACCCGCCAAGCCCGCACGTCGGGCACCATAAGAACTACCCCGAAAGTGAGGGTAGCTCAATGACACTCTCAACTAGAGTTGCTCTTCGCGGCTCCCGCGGGGTGAGCACAATGCCCCTCACAAAGCTCTTCTCTGGAGCACTGCATAAGCTTCTTGTGGGCTTCGACGGAGACCACCACCAAGCCATCTAGGGGATGGCAACCTCCAAGAGTAACAAGCACCACCAGCTTACAAGACGACCACCTAGTGCCACTCGATGCAACGTCATGATGCAATCGCACTAGAATCGCTCACTCACTCAATCGGATGAACACTATCAAGCTAGAGAGAGTTAGAGGGCTCCCAAGCACCACCACATAAGGCACCAAGGCTCTAGTGTGCTAAGCTATCGGCCAAAGGCAGACCACCACTTCTATTTATAGCCCCATGGGCTAAAATAGCCGTTACCCCTTCACTGGGCATTTTTTTGGGACGACCAAACGCGTAGGTCGTGTGCACCGGACACGTCCAGTCATAGCCTGACCACCATGTGTCCCTTTCAAATTATTTAGCCACTCGCGCCCAATGGCTATCACTGCGCATAGTAATACCACATGATTGGACGCACCGTTAGAAAACGACCGGACACGGGAGACGCAGCGTCTGGTCGAGTCCAGAGAGCTCCCAGAGCCACTCTGGGCCGACTGGACGCGTCCGATCACACCGGACCGGACGCTCCCAGCGTTCGATCAATTATAGCGTTGAAAACCCGAAACTTGCTGGTTCACACCGGACGCATCCGGTGTGGCAACCGGACGCGTCCGGTCGCTATCTGCAATCCTATTTTGGGCTATATCACTTTGACCTGACGTTGAACAGTAACTCATCAGCATCCGATCACTCCACTGAGCCGGAGTCCGATCACCTCGGCAACTTTGCTCGTGCCTGGCCAGAATATCGGACACGTCCGGTATCGATATTGGACGCGTCCGGTCACGTCGGGAACACTGCCGCTGAGTCTGATACCGGACGCGTCCGGTACTCATATCGAACACGTCCGGTCACACCATGACCAGCGCATTCAACTCTTTTTCTTCACCAACTTTTTCTCCTTTGCAAATGTACCAACACCACCAAGTGTACAACACCTTGTGTACGTGTATTAGCTGTTCACAAATATTTTCCAAGGAATTAATCACTCAATTTACCACGCCACTCGATCCTAGCAATGAAGCAAAGTTAGATCACTCGAGTGGCACTAGATGACCGATATGCAAACAAGTTTGCTCCTCTTGATAGTATGGCCATCTATCCTAATCTCGGTCATAAACTTCTCTACACACCTATGACCGGTGAAATGAAATACCCTATGTTATACCTTTGCCTTGCGCATTCCATTCCATCTCCTCTATTTTTGATGCAACACATGTCCAACCAATCATCAAATGATATGATCCACTTCATATCATCACGTGACCGTATTGGTTCATCGATGTTGACTTCACTTGCTTCACCGTTGCCTTCATCCATCGGTGCCAAGTCTTGCTCAAGCTTCATCGCCACACGGTCCATCACTCCAAAGCCTCCGACTTGCCCTTCACGCTTACAACCGGTTCATCAAGCCAAGTCATGTCTTGATCTTCTCCACCTTGATCACATGACTCCATGTCATGTCTTATGTGCAATAAGCTCCTTCATCATCACATGTGTGAGCTTTGCAACATCTTTGAGCCATCATCATCGTCATGGCATATGTTGCTCACACACACATGTACCTATGGACTAATCACCTGTGTATCTCACTTAAACACATTAGTCCACCTAAGGTTGTCACTCAATTACCAAAACCAAACAAGGACCTTTCATTCGGGCGTACCGGTGCTGTTCTGCCTAACCCTCGTACGAACACTGACAAGCGCGTCAGTTCACCACGACGTCCGCCAGGACGGAGTGGAGCGCCATGACCCGCGGATGACGCCTGCGCATAGCGCCAGTGATGGACCGGATCGCGACGTGAAGCCGTCCATGTTGACATCTATAGGGTCGACGGGGCCTGCATGAAGGAAAAGAAGGACCCGACGATCTTGGAGGTCTTTCTCTCTCTCGTTCTTCTCTTTTTCCTCCGCTATAACCCATACTTTCCCTTAGCCTATAAAAGGGAAAGCAGGGCGCCCCATGAAGAGGATCCCGAACCGATCGACCTATCAAGATCCGATACAGATCCGCACAAGAGCACGACACGAACGCATAACCGAGCAGCGATCGAGCTCTCAGCACCCACTCACTCCTTTCACCAGAGACTTGGGATTCTTTTCCTCTCTCGCTTGTTTATAACCCCTACTACAAATTTTCAGTGCTAGTAACACGAGCAGCAGCGACGAACTAGACGTAGGGATTTTCTGCCCGAACCAGTATAAACCTCGTGTCCTCTAAGTACACTATCCGAGCCAGACGCACAATACTAGAAATTTACTCGTTGGTGATAACTCGAAACACCGACATCCGTTGTCGATTTGCCTAGCCCTAGCTAACATCTGTGACATATCTTGCATATTTTGCCCAACTAATTTGATTTCTCTTTGAGCTCTTTGAACATTTTTTTTATCAAACGTGGTTTTTATCAAACGTGGTGGCTTCTTCACATGGTTAACGAAGAACTACAAAATTTCATTCTTGTGCGATCTCTCTGAACTTAGAATTACCGTGCTGCCAAAGGCCAAAGCTGCACCAAGCAAAGCTAATCCTTCATCATCAGCAAGAACAAAGGATACGTATCTTCCACCGTTCGATCTCCATCCAAGGGCCCATACGTACCCAGGGCTCACAGTGGCAGCATAGTAATTCTGGCCATCTTCTTCCACTGCACAGCGGCACACACACAGCCCGTCAGCCCCCACCCACCATGATCGGGAGGAGCGCACACAACCGTCCGGCCGGCCATCCCCATCGCGTCGGCTTCACTCAAACGGCTTCCCTCGCATCCTATAAAACCTCCTCACCAACTTCCCATGGTGGAAATTCTAGCCCTCCCACACCGACCCCTCCCCGGCCCGCCTCCCCCCGGGAACACGAGCCCCTCGCGCCCTGCGCCACCGACTGAGCCAAGGCCGCGCCTTGCCGTTTCCGACCTAGGTCGCGAGATCTCGGGGGAGCGGAGCCTCGCCGCGCCCCCGCTTCCTCCAGGCGCACGCAGGGACCGCGCGGCGGGATGGTGGAGACGGGCGTGGGGAGGCTGCACCAGCGCCGGGGCGCGGTCGCCTTCGTCGCGGCCAACAAGGCGCTGCTGGCCGCCGCGTGGGCTGTCGGGTTCGCGCTCGTGTTCCTGTGGCAGAGCGCCTCGATGTCCTTCGGCAGCGCCGGCGCCGGCGGCGGCGCCGCCGCCGGCGGGTTCCTCAGGCTCCTGTTGGCGCCGCCTCCGCCGCCGCGCCCCGCGCCTCGGCTTCGCCCCACGGCGTACAACCTCACGGACTTCGGCGCCGTCGGGGACGGCCGGGCGGTCAACACCGAAGCGTTCGAGCGCGCCGTCGAGGCCATCGCCGCGCTCGCGGAGCGAGGCGGCGGACAGCTCAATGTGCCCCCCGGGCGCTGGCTCACGGCGCCCTTCAACCTCACCAGCCACATGACGCTGTTTCTTGCCGAGGGCGCGGAGATCCTTGGCATTACGGTAAGGAATTTACTGTTTCTGTGAACTTACCTGTGGGAGTTTAGTAATTAGCAGCCTATTCGCTTGGTCGTGATCGATCGTAAATTTCCAGCCGGGAACAGTGTTTTTCTCTCACACCAAACCAGCCAGCAGTAAATAATCTACGATACGATACGGCCTCCCGAACAGCCTGTAGATAGATCTTCTCATGTGCATTTTCTAAGCTCAAGCGACCAAGCCTCCAACCAAAAGTTAATGCCTAATATATCAACCACGAAACATAAGAATGTTTGCCGTCTGATGTCTGATGTGTCCTGGAGAGTGAGATTTTCTTGGACAAAATGGCAATACTCTAGTCTCTAGTGCTGAAAACATCTAGACTAGTATGCATTTGGAGTTTGGTGAATGCCTATGGTGCTTATATGGAGGCACAAATTCCCACATTTCAGATTGCGACCTTATTTAACTGGCATTCTGATGTTTTCTGGACAGGATGAGAAGTACTGGCCATTGATGCCAGCATTACCATCATATGGGTATGGGCGGGAGCGCAAAGGACCACGCTTTGGGAGTCTCATTCATGGACAGAATTTGAAAGATGTGGTCATTACAGGTTTGTAATTTATCTGGATAGCTAGCATTTAAACGCCACAATACAGAACATCTTGCATAATTGTAGATTAAGCAACATCAGTGCAAAAGTGCATCATGTTCATCTTAATAAGCAATATAAGTGTTGCAACTCTGTAGCATCATGTGTTTGTAGCATAAAAGCAACTACTTGACCCCCAGTCTAAATGTACCCTCTGCTTCCTATATTAATGTATGGTGCTTCTGCACTTCTGTTGAAATAGGATCTAGCATTTACAGCTTGAACTGTCATATTCTGTAATGATATTTTATTGACTACACAGTCAAATTCATTCAAATCAAACAAGTGCACTTCTGTCGCAAATCCAATGCTGTAGCTGTAACTTATCAAGCTTGTTTGCTCCCCAATCTTATACTGATAGAACAATGAAATTCTTTCAATTTCACTGCCTAATTGAATATAGTTATCTGATCTTCGTGTATTTCCTTTTCCTTCTCCGGTGTGTTAAATAGGACATAATGGGAGCATAAATGGCCAGGGTGAAGTCTGGTGGATGAAGCATCGCAGAAGAATTCTGAATAACACGAGACCTCCTCTTGTGCAGCTGATGTGGTCCAAGGACATTATTGTTGCGAACATAACATTGAGGAATTCACCTTTCTGGCACTTGCATCCTTATGATTGCACAAATGTAACTGTTTCGAATGTTACTATCTTATCTCCTGTTTCTGGTGCTCCAAACACAGATGGCATAGATCCAGGTATTCTTGCTACACCTGTATATTTAGTAGCTTTCCAGTACGTCATTCATATTTTAAACACTTTGACACTGTACCAAGCACTTGAAGTACCAGTAGATATACCACCCATTTTCTCATACTATAACATGATGTCTATATACTGCCTCTTACACTAGTTACAGGTCATGTTGACCACAAGTCGTCATGTAGACTCCCTATTTCTGACATATAAGTGTGTGCAGATTCTTGTCAAGATGTGCTTATTGAGAATTGCTACGTATCGGTTGGTGATGATGCAATAGCTATAAAGAGTGGTTGGGATCAGTATGGTATTGCATACGGTCGCCCATCTTCTAACATTTTAATCCGCAATGTAACCGCCCGTTCTCTTGTGAGGTCAGATTTGAGATATCTTGGCTACATTGCTTGTCCACAATAATCTGCTTTTGTGCATAGTCCTTTGAAGTCAAACCTCAAGACTAGTAAATTATTACTATGGTGTGTATTGCTGAGCATTATCAATCAGGCTTACACTATCTACTCTCTCTGTGTGCAGTGCTGGAATTTCAATAGGCAGTGAGATGTCTGGCGGAGTTGCAAATGTTACGGTGGAGAATGTACGCATCTGGGAATCAAGGAGAGGTGTGAGGATAAAGACTGCCACAGGAAGAGGCGGCTACATCCGGAACATCTCCTATCGCAACATAACTTTTGACAATGTCCGTGCTGGGATTGTGATAAAGGTTGACTACAACGAGCATGCTGATGACGGATACGACCGGACAGCCTTCCCAGACATCACTAGTATATCTTTCAAGGGAATCCATGGGCGGGGTGTTCGGGTGCCTCTCCGCGCTCATGGCAGCGACGTCATCCCCATCAAGGACATCAGCTTCCAGGACATGTCGGTAGGCATCAGCTACAAGAAGAAGCACATCTTCCAGTGCTCCTACGTCGAGGGGCGTGTCGTCAGGCCTGTGTTCCCGAAGCCATGTGAGAACCTGGACGTCTATGATGAGCAAGGGCAGCTTGTCAAGCGGGCAGTGGCCCTGAACAGCACAGAACTTGACTACGATATATGAGGCGCGTACCATACCACAGCATTGATAGTTGGAGTAGTGGGAATTGGTGCTCTCTACCCTCAGAAATCAATTTTCTCCCGGCCGCTTTCCAGTTCTCCAGGTTTTTTGTTGATCTAGAATTGTAAATAGAGAGGAGATTCTCCTCTTGATAGGTTTCCTGCTTACAGTTACGGTGGCTGACTGTATCTCACCGGTGATTTGGCCATGAACATTTCACATCGCCAGAACCTTCCTGGCAACAAATGTATGCTGTCAATATATTGTATGCCTTGAAGACTGTATGTAGTATATACAGTATTATTATTATTATTAAGCATATCAGCAAGGAAAGGAGAACCGTATGATCTCACCTCTCACATGGGTACAGCTTTTGATTTCAGCTCTCTGTTGGGCTGGGCTTTACATTCGATGTTTAATGGGCCAAAACTGCAAGATGTTACTTCTTGCCATGACCAGATCAGTGAGGCTTGGGGATAACTCAGATGCATGGTTGATGGCACGAAGTTTGATTATAACGAGCATACCAAGCTGCTCTTGTTTTACTTTCACCTGTCTTCAATAACTCAGATGTTTCACTTTGACCTAAAATAATGCAATTGTAGGTGTAGGATAAGTTTTTTTTTTAAGTTTGACCAGAGTTTATAAAATAATATAAACATATATGTCTCCAAATAAGTTTACTACGAAAATATAATTTCATAATTAATTTAATAATACTTATTTGGTATCATAAATATTTATATTTTTTTGTGTAAATTTGATCAAATTTGAAATCGTTTGACTCTTTATGAAGGGAGAATTGTATTCAATTTGGGGACTTAGGGAGTACTTCGTAGACTAGTACAGTAGTAGACAGTAGTGTTCTAAACTACACTTGAAAGTGACTACCAGTAGCAAGATTCCAAGAAGGGTGAGTTCACGGGTTTTAATTTGGCATATCAGTCGTGGTACAGTGAGCCGCCACAAATTAAGTTTCACGGGTTCATTCATGGCAATGGCATGGCTTTTGCTTATCGATCACGGTCAGCTGAATTGTCCGCATCGCCATCCCATCTCGTGGCCATGCATTCCAAGGCTTCTTTAATTTCGGCTGAGATCGGGATCGGCCTCAACAAGCATACGGCTTTTTTCGATTCGGGGAAAAAGAGAGAGATATGTGTCATGTGTGTGTTTATCTAGCGACGTGCCAACAGTCAACAGCTTTGCTTTGGTTCGGATAGCTGGGCCGGGCGAGAATGGACCGGCGAATCTTTGGGCCTGGAGCAGATAAGATCCGTCATTGTTGTTGTTTGTAAGGATGGCACGAATCGGCAGCAACCATATCCACCACATTTTTAATCACGCACGTGCTCTATTTTCTTACTCCTGTGCCAATCGCTGCGGTTGTCACGCCAGTTGACAGCTGCAATGCTCCGAGACCGAGAACTTATGCTCGTCACTGTAGCAGGTTGACCTGTTCTGCAGCTCTAGAACAAAATATGATAGCTTAGATAGGTACTAGAAATTACGACTAGTTAGTCAACATTATAAAGCCATATAGATACAGTTAGAATTATATACTCCCCTCATTTTTTTTCGCCAACGTGCCTTTAACACGTATACTCCCGGTCCGTTTCAAATTAAATCATCTTATTTTTCTGATTTAAACTTATCTAAGTTTGAACAAATTTATAGAAAAATATATTAACATATACTATATCAATTCTCTTAGTGAGATAAGGAGCACGTGATATATACCAAATAAACGGGACATTGCCCAACTGGATAGTTTTTCTTTTAGTGCAATCTTATCCATCCAGATTTTGAGTCCTAAGCATCCGAAGAGGCACTCCCCATAGGATATCAATTTTATGGCCATGAACGTTACAGTATCAAAGCTTGGCGCTGGTGACTCGTCAGGTCAAATCGTGGCTTGAAAAAGAAAACAGGAGCGAGGGTGCTACTAGCGTGTATTTTAAATTTCAGGATGATAGCTACTTCTACTTAATTTGATTCTCTTTTCTTACAAGAAAAATAAAAGAAATGAGCAGGGAATTCTTGAAAGCTACAGCTGCTGAAACATCGCCTTCCCTTTCGCTGATGATCGCGGTGGTTTGTTTCGCTGTCGATTGCTGCACTTGCCAGGAAAAGTCTTGCCTAGCTTGCCTCTCAGATTCCTTCCTTCCTCCAGCATGCAAATGCATCGTCAGATAGTCCTGGACGGATTCTCAAAAAAAATAAAAAAGAAAGAAAGAAAGATAGTCCTGGACGGGTTCAGATTTCAGAACTTTCAGTTTCAGATACTTTCAGTCAGCGTATAGTCCCAGAGTGGCTAAAAAACGCATGCCTCTTGCCTCCGGTCCCCTTGCTGCCTTCTGGTTAGTTTCCAGCAGGTACGGTGCCAGGCACAAAGGGCACATGCATGCATGCTGCATGCATTTGATACAGACCAGCCATGACCATCAAACCATCACGACTATCTTTGTGAACAAAAAGAAGAGCTAGCTGATTTTGCTAGGGCAACGATGCAAGGTGGTCTTCCACAAGAAGGGAAGGTGTGGTAAAACACACGGCCTTCTTGTTGACTAGCTGTGCGTTCGGTATGTTTTAATTTGTTCGTACGATGAACAGCACAATCACATTGTTAGCAAGTAACACAAGCATCCTATTGCTCTCAAGCTGGGCACAGAAGTTCATCTGAGACCGGTCTCTCTGATTGCTTGTCTAACTGAACCACCCGCACGCGGAGACATTATTGATAGCACGCAGGCAATTAGCCATATGCGTGCATGATGCATACGTCACCCACCGCCATGCATGTGACCTAGCTAAATCACCTAACAACGTGGTGTTAGAGTAAACATGTGCTAATGACGGATTAATTAGGTTTAATAAATTCGTATCGCGGATTTCTGATGACTTCTGTAATTTATTTTATTATTACTATCCGAACACTCCCATGTGACACCCCATACGACATCCGATGTGACACCCTAAACTTTAGCCTCTGGATTTAAACACCACCTTCATCCCTGGTTTCTCTGTACAGGGCACAGGCCCACTGTTGTCCCTGAGCTTCTAGAGTAGTGCACCTATTACACAAGTAACGACAAGAAAGTAAGTGTAAGACATAAACACAATATTTCCCCCCTTGCTAGTGAGGTGTTGCCACGGCCCTTTTGTTTACGTTGGAGCACTCACTGGAGGTAGAGCTAACTCCCTTGTGTCACAAGGCCTTACCTCCACTAAGAGCTTTTTTTTTTTATCTCTGGATTGGCGGGTCTCAAACTAAGCACAAAGAAATCCTAGGGCTTCAACAATCACCACCAAGAGGAAGATCACTAAGCCACAAGCACCAATTCATTTATAGCGTGTTTGGTTCCTTTCTCCTTTCAGCCTGCCTTGCATGTTTAGTTCCATGGGGCTGCAGGGCCAGCAATAATCCAGGAACAACTGTTTGGTATGGGAGATATCCGAGCTCTAGTACACCACGGCGAGTCGCGAGCGGAGACAGCAGGTTCCCGCGTGAGTCAGGCCGCGGGGAAATGCGATTTATTTTTGTTTCCCTAGAGCCAGCCAGTGCCTGGCCTGATGTGTGATACAACAAACGCCTGTTGACTACATCCCAAGAGCCTGGCCCAAGCAAATATAGGCATCCAAACACGCTATATATATAAGTCATGTCAATCACCACCAGTAACAAGCTTCAACTTCCACTTGACCAGAACCAGACAATGGCGCAATGGCGCAAAGGAATTCACACTTGCTACTCACTTGCACTAAATAAGTTCTTGATCTTGCAATTAATCACCAATATGCTCTCCTCTAGCAATATATCTCCCGAGGTATGTTTTATACAAGCAAGGAATTAGAGAGAGTTCAAAATGATCTAGAAAACACCTATTTATAAGCCACCATGAAAACCATATGGATCATATGAGCGAAGGACACCCTAGGATCTACTATAAACACCAACATGGCATATGCCAAGGATGAATTTGATTCATAAAAGGAAAGCTTGCAAGGTGTTAAGTTTGAGGAATTAGGACAATGGTTTGAAAGTTTAGAGATGAAATTAAGAAACTACTAGGCGAACCAACTTGAAAGTTTGTATGAGATGGTCCATCATGAACTCATTCTATGAATTTTAATGGAATGATTCTATTCATATGCTTTATACTAAGCTTGTGATGGATCAACACATTCCATTTCATAAAACCAAACAAAAATAAGTGAAGATAATAAAATCACCCTATTCTTCAAACCAAACACCATATATATAATAAGTTATTGAGCATGGAGGTAAACTTGAGGGAAGAAGCTGCTTGTTGAACCGATGATCTTCTAGCTAATATATATAGTTCTTTGTGCTCTCACATGTCAGTTAACTACCAGTCTGCCACGGCCGATCTGAAAAAGTGTCACATACTGATTTTCTTATTAATCGCCTACTTAGAGGCACAGCAAGTTTTATTTGGTTAATTTCTATATATAGCATTCAACCGCAGCGTTTTCTGTTCCAAATCCACTTATATTCAGTATTGGATGTCGATTCGCCACGATCTAGTCTATAGCTAGGGTAGACTCATAAGTACTTTATTCAACACGGTATGTGCAGTCACTTTTAAGTCTAAGCTTTACAGTTTACAAAAGTACAAAACATATATATAAGTGTTCTAGAAACAAAGCACACTACTATTTTTTTATCTAGCGACATGCGTGGTTTTGACCCGTCATACTCATCATAACGACATATATATATGATATATTTATAATATAATGTTTTGGCAAGTGATGGGTCCCTTGATCAGTGTTGCTGCAGTATATCGTCCATTTGAACTGCAGGAGCATTGTAGCGCAGATAGTAGTGTTGGGCTGCTGCCTGCTAGTATGTATAGTAGTAAGGGTTCTGTTTAATTTGAATCCATAGAGCTAATGCTTATTAGCTACTAAAATTAGCTTTTTTTACAATTGGATGTGTAAATTAGGGAGCAAAATCACCTCGGCTACCCACATAGAGGAGTTTGTATCCCTCTGGATACGAATACAGGATGTGCATCTACAGCAGGGCGTCCAGGACACCATCACTTGGCGTTGGACCAATGATGGGAATTTCTCCACCCGCTCGGCATACAGAATCCAATTCAGAGGTTCGCTACCCCCTTCCGTACGGACTTGATTTGGAAAGCACATGTGGAGAACAGATGCAAGATCTTCGCCTGGATCTCAGTGCAAGATAAAATTCTAACGGCTCGTAACCTACAAAAGAGAGGGTGGCCGCACCAACAACAATGTGTCATGTGCGACGGGCCCTTAGAAACAAGCCTCCACTTATGCCTTTGTTGCCCTTTTGCCAAGGCGGTTTGGGATCATATCCTATCGTGGGAAAACTTCACTCAACTGCAACAGCAACTCCAGGTACACCCCACCCACATCAAGTCATGGTGGGAAGACGCGGCAGCGAAAGTGCCAAGATCTGAGCGGAGGCGGCTCAACGGGGTAGTTATCTACACCTTCTGGAATATATGGAAGGAGAGAAATAGGAGAATTTTTGACAACTTGATACAAACGGTACCGCAAGTAGCCGCAAGGATAAAAGAAGACATACACCAAAGGAAGAGAGCTCTTGAGTATGTTTAGCTCACAGGTGTATGGGGGAAGCGGGGGATGAAACCTTAATCTCATTTGTCTTTGCTTATACATAAATTTTCTTTTCCTATCTTAATTGAACGGCAGAGCTCCTGCCATTGCGTTCAAAAAAAAAAGATCCAAACGACTTTAGCTAATAGTCTAGCTGTTGAATATCTAACTACCAACTATCTTATTAATTAGTTAGATCAAACTAGCAATGGCTAATTATTAACAACTAGTGGATCTAAGACCTAATATAATAATAATAATAATAATTCAAGTGCATCATCGTCATGCGTGACTTTGAACCCCATCCAAATTAATCGCACGCAACTCACGTGCACGAGAGAAACGGCAGTGTCAAGTACAAAGTCAAAGCCAAAGTGCATTATTAGTTGATAGGAAGTTTTTTTTTTTTTTGCGAGGATTTGTTGATAGGAAGATGACAGCAAGAAGGCTCAGAGAATAGACTACTAGCTAGGTATAGGTGATTACATATTGTCCGTATCCTTTGGCCACAGCATCTTCTAGATCGACAATTAACAAATAACGTCATCAACTCGCGTGTTTAATTTCTTATCATTACAAGATTAAAGACAACTGTACTGCTTTACTAGTATTGTATATACTAATAAGAAAGCAAGAGCTCGTGAACATAATTAAATTTGATGTGGTCACCTTTATTTGTGTTATTTAAGGCCTTGTTTAGATTGAGGTTATAAATCAGTATTTGGCACTGTAGCACTTTCGTTTGTATTTAATAATTATTGTCCAATCATGGTCTAACTAGGCTCAAAAGATTCGTCTCGTAATTTACAATCAAACTGTGTAATTAGTTATTTTTTTATCTATATTTAATACTCTATGCATGTGTCTAAAGATTTAATATGATGGAGAGAGAGTGAAAAAACTTACAATCTAAACAAGGCCTAAGATTGAGTAGTTGGTGTTGTTTAGGAGTACTTCCTCAAATAAAAGAATGAAAATCTCGGTTCCCCAAAAGTCCAACAGTCGTATAGGTTTAACCAAATTATTTATAAAAGTATTAAATAATATATATGATAGTAATATCACGATATCAATCAATACATTTAAAGATACAAATATTAATATTATTTTTTTAATTTAGTTAAAGTTAGGATAAAAAAGCAAGACTTTTTTTCAGGATGAGAGGACTACTTTATCATGAATCTTGATCATGACCGACGCTGGTACGATGCTCCCCAAAAAGGTCCATTTTTCTTTGACATTTTGGAATTATCGACATGTACGAGTAGGATCAAGAAACAGTAATAAGTATGGCCGCTATTATATACATCTATAAACATATATATAAATCTTTTGTTGTAGCGCTGTGGTTGTTTAGAAAAAATTACCCGTATCATTTTTATGTGTTCAATAATTGCAATATTAGAAAATAAACACATTTTTTTACCAGAGGTGGAAAACTTTCCTGAGCTTGACAAAAGCCTTATCTGTCGCTGCCGCATGCCATAGCAGGCATCTTCCCTGCTTTTAGCTGATTGGCAGAACTTTACCACGTTTTTCTTTTATTTTTGAAACAAAGCACACAAATGTAGACAGTCACTCACGTCTCACACGCACACTATCGCCCTACTACGAACACAGGCACACGTACCTTACATCTACAAGCATCTTAGTACCAACATAGGCACACGTATCTTACGTCTACAAGGATCCCAGAGAGACTAATTAAGCTGGCACGTCTTAAAGTTGACAAAGTCATCGTCACATATATCTTGTTATTCACACAGACACGATGTCATGATGTTCGAAACGAAATTTTCTCTCTTCTCAATCGGTTGCAACCGGTCTATAGTGTCATATGGCATATACTACGTGAAAAAACGGTTTGTAACAACTGGACGAATTTTTTGTAGGGGCGGCTGGTGATGGAGCCGCCCCTACAGTGACGTGCTCGGGAGCCCAGACACCAGCCGCCCCTACAAATGGGTATGATTTGTAGGGGCGGCTCAATCACCAGCCGCCCCCGACGTTGCTATTTGTAGGGGCGGATGGTGATTCAGCCGCTCCTACAAATGGCCTCGTATAAAAAAACTCTGATTTGTAGGGCGACTCAATCACCACCCGCCTACAAATAATCCACATATAAAGCAAACTGCAGCACCTTCTTTCTCCTCGGGTCACTCACTCCAACCCGTGAAAGAAATGTGGAGAGGTCTTGGGCACCTCCCAAAAATTGCTCTACTAATGGGGAAAGATTTTGGTCTCAAATCCTTTGGTGGGGAGGTTGTAGAATGTAAGAAAATGCTATTCCACACTTTTTTTAAAGTTTTAATGGTTGGTTAGTGAGTAATTAGAGTTTTATTTTTCTTTCTTTTATGGTGTTTGAGCTACTTATTAAGCAAATTAGACCCAAGTTTTGAATGTACTAGGATAAATTAGGGAGTGGAACAAGATCATACCCTTATTTGGTCCATATTTCTTGAATTTAGTGAACAATTAGTTAGTTTTATGGATGTTTCATGTGCATGTGGATCTAGATCTAGGGTTTGGTTTTTTTTATTAAATTTATTTTTTATAAATTCATGTTTGATGAAATTGGACTAGTGTTTGTATGAAAGATATTGTGTAAAATATAATTGTTGCTAATTGTTGTCTTTAAAATTGTTTATTGTAATCAATAAATATGTATTTTAATTATTTATGAATAAATGGACCATTAATTAATTTTCCTCTACCATGGTGTGTTTCTATGCTTCATGTAATTATATTAGATTTATATTCATATATATATAAAGTATATACAATTATTCTCAAGTAATTATTAATTTAATTTATTTTTATATATATCTGAATAAGTAGTTCTTTAATGTTTGTTTTGTTGTTGTTGTAAAAGATGGAGTACAGGAACTCTTAGATGTATGGTTCGTTAAGGTTCAAGGCAGGTTTCCATGAAGAGGCAGATAAATTTATTGAAGCCACAAAGAAGCATGCAATGACATTGAAAGAGAATAAGGATACAATTATTTGTCCCTACAAAGATTGCAAGAACCATATGGCATGGACAGATGTGACTATCATTAGATCACATTTGATTATGCGAGGATTTGTTGAGGACTACACAGTGTGGATTCATCATGGTGAAACGGTTATTGTTAACGACGAGGATGAGGAGGAATACGATGACGAAACCATAGAATCCCTATCCCAATATTCAGCAGAGCGTGATGCACGAATGGATTTCGAGTTTGGCAATGAACAAGGTGGTGATGCTGGTGGTTGGGATGGTAACGACGAAGGTGGTGCCAATAATGATGGTGGAGCACGTGTCGGGGATGAAGATGATTTGAAGGACATGATTCGAGCCCTTGGACCAGAGATTTTACTAAATAGCCGGAAAGGTCTAGAAAATTTAAAAAGGGTGACAAAAGCATCGAAGAAGACTGTGTATGGTGTTGAAAAGGGTTGTCCGACACTTTGGACATTGCTACGTTTTGTGCTTGAGCTACTCATCCTGAAGGCTAAGTACGGCTGGTCAGACTGTAGTTTCAATGATCTATTATATATCCTGTCATGGGTGTTGCCACAACCAAACTCAGTTCCTGCCAACACATACCAAGCGAAGAAGGTCATAAGTCCATTGACAATGGGGGTTGAAAAAATCTATGCATGCCCTAACCACTGTATACTTTTTCATGGTGAAACGTTCAAGTCACTAGACAAATATCCCCGGTGTGGGGCCAGCCGGTACAAGAACAATGACCTTTATGGTGGGGATGAAGCTGGTACGGGGAAAAAGAGGAATAAGAAGGATAGAAAAAAGGTGGTACAAGAATCTTAGCCTCTAGAGGACACTCCATTAGGCAACGATGCAAAGCAGAGAAAAATTCCTGCCTTGGTAATGTGGTACCTGTCAGTGATCGACCGCTTAAGACGTATCTTCCAAAACCCCAAAGAAGCCGCACTTATGACATGGTGAGATAATGAACGCAAGGTGGATGATGATAAGATTGCACACCCGACTGATTGTAGTCAGTGGCAAAGGTTCGATGAGAAACACAAAGAATTCAGCGATGACCCAAAGAATGTACGTTTTGGCTTGAGCACCGATGGAATGAATCCCTTCAATAAGAGGATGAGCGACCACAGCTCTTGGCCAGTGATCTTGATCATGTACAACATCCCAACGTGGGCGTGTCAGAAGAGAAAGTATCTTCTCCTCACTATTCTTATTTCTGGTCTTAAACAACCAGGCATTGATATAAATGTGTTCCTCGAGCCTTTGATGCAAGAAATGGAGAGACTATGGATGCATGGGGAGCCAATGTACGATACGTTCTGAAAGGAGGACTTCATATGTAGAGCAATAATATTTGTTACTACCAATGATTACCCCACGTTGTTTGCTTTGTCTGGATAGATCAAAGGGAAGACGGGATGCTTGGTTTGCTTGGATGGTACTACATGGGTGTATCTGGATGTATCCAAGAAGATAGTTTACCTAAGGAACCGACGTTTCTTAAAGACAAGTCACAAGTACCATAGCAAATTGTTCTTTAGATTTTATGACAACACCCCGGAGATTGAATCCCCTCTAGAGAGACGTCATAATGGAGAACACGTGTACAGAATGATGAAAAACATACGCGTCGTATATGGAAAGAAGAATCCACATGGGATGAACAGAGATAGAAGCACACCTCCAGTCGAAGGCGTACCTTTCAAGAAACAGTCGATCTTCTTTCAGTATCTGCCTTATTGGCCAGACTTGGAGGTCCCCCATGCCATTGATGCTATGCACGTGCAGAAGAATGTCTTTGAGAGTCTTATTGCTACCTTGATGGACATAGGTAAGTCAAAGGATAGTCTGAAAGCACAGAAAGACACGGTGCAGCTAAACGTGATGCCATAGCTTCACCCGGTACCTAAGGCTAATGGAAAATACACTCTGCCCGTAGCGTGCTTCAACCTAACACCAGACAAGAAGAGAGCTATATGCACTTTTCTGAGGGGGGTCAAAGTCTTGACTGGGTTTTCAGCAAATATGAAGAAGCTAGTATCGATGAAGGACTTGTCAATAACACACTGCAAGGCTCACGATTTGCTTATGATGCTGACAGTGTTTCTACCTATTGCAATCAGGGCTATAAAGCCAGAGTTCTTGAAAATGGCCATTACCCACATGTGCTACTTCTTTTTGAAGATCTCACAGAAGACGATTTGCAAGCAAGAGCTGAGTGATCTACATGAATTTGTGGTGGAGACACAAAACCAACTAGATATGTGTTTACCTTCTGCTTTTTTTAATATAATGCCACATCTCATGATTCACATGGTTCATCAGATACAGGCACTGGGCCCTTGCTACTTGCATGAAATGTGGTCCTACGAGCGGTTCATGTCGGTTCTAAGTTGATACGTGCATAATCGAGCATACCCAGAGGGCTCCATGATAGAGAGTTGCAGTGCTAAAAAAGTCGTCGAGTGCTGTCAAGAGTATCTAAAAGTATAGAAAGGGATTGGTAAACCCAATTCTCATCACAAGGGTAGGCTAGCTGGGAAGGGCACCAGTGGTAGAAAAGTGTTCATCGACCATGATTATAAAGAGGTGAGTCAGGCGCATTACAGTGTCTTGCAGAGTACACAACTGATGCAACCGTACATTGATGAACATTTGGCTATCATTATGGCGGAGAGAAATGACCGTTCGAATGATTGGGTCATGAAATAACACAAGCAATGACTAACTACATGGTTGAAGGACCAAAACATACAACATGAAGAAACCATATACTCTATTACCATCAGTAGGTTGGCGGAGGGACCATCGAGACAAGTGACATCTTGAAATCCTTATGACATCAATGGGTATACGTACTATACCCACGTAAAGGATAGTAAATATGTGAACCAAAACAACGGTGTTCGAATAGAGGTTCTCGATGGATTAGGGCGAAAGATCCAATACTTTGGCATCATTGAAGAGATATGGGAACTTGACTATGGAAGGAATATAACGGTGGCCCTATTTCGATGTCGCTGAATCAAACAATACCAATTGAACAAGATCAGATTGAGAGTCCTGGACCTCGAGAATCTAGGCTACCAAGATGACCCTTTGGTGCTCGCTTCACGTGTTGCACAAGTTTTCTATATGTCTGGCCCATAAAGTAACCTTCTCCGAAGAAGAAGACAAAGCACGTGGTTGCCTCCGGGAAACAGTACATTATTAGAGTTGATGGCATGGATGATGTTGAAGCTTACAATAACTATGATGAGATGCCGCTATTCACAGACTTTCCTAAGAAGATCAGTGCTGTGAAAAAGAACCTACCCAAAGACATATTGCCATAGGAACGAAAAGGTGTCAAGGGGAAAGTCGTTATAGTGGGCTAGCTAGTTGTTGAACGTGGAATATTTGTGTAAGTGTGTGTTTGTAAGACTTCATTTATGCATGCGTGTGAGACTATATATTTATGTATGTGTGTAAGACTACATATTTTTATATGTCTGTGAGAGTACATTTATGCATGTGTGTGAGACTACCCTTTGCAACATCCAGATGAATCTATTTCAACATCCACTCTATTACTACTAAAACTTTATAAAATCACTTAACACTTTATGAAATGAAGAAATGACCAAAATAAAAGTAGAGATCTTGACGAGTTATACAACTTTTATATTCATCATCTTTACAGCTGAAATCATTTAGTGGTTGAAAATCAGGTTTGAAGCTGTTATTTTCTAAAATTCAAAATTTGAATTGATGATAGAGCATGATTTTAGAAAATTTTAGAAAAAAAATCATCACATTTGGAGTTAGTATGAGGGAGAAAAACTAGTTACAAGTTTTAGCCACAGATTAAAAAGAGAAATCACACTTGTTCATCATTGATCATCATGAACAGTTGTGATTTTTCTTTTTAATCTCTGGATAAAATTTGTAATTAGTCTTTTTCCCTCATACTAACTCCAAATGTGATGATTTTTTCCTAAAATTTTCTAAAATCATGCCCTATCAAGTTAGTGTGTTGATCTGATCATTCTTTTCATTTGACAAAGTTTGAGCACTTTAAATTTTCAAATTTAAAAAAATAACAAGTTTGAACGAGATTTTCAATAATTAAATGATTTTAGCTGAAAAAGTGATGAATACCAAAGTTGTATAACTCATCAAGATCTATAACTTTTATTTTGATCATTTCTTCATCTGACAAAGTGATAGTAAACATTGTTCACAAATTAACATGTTTCTCGTATAGTTTATGAAACTATGAGTCATATGTGAATTTGTGAATAATATTTACTAATACTTTGTCACATGAAGAAGTGACCGAAATAAAAGTTATAGATAGTGATGAGTTTAACAACTTTTATGTTCACGACTTTTATTGTTGAAATCATTTAAGGTTTTAAAATCTTGTTTGAAGTTATCATTTATTGAAATTCAAAATTTTAACTATTCAAATTTGGTCAAATAAAAATATGATCAAAATAAAAGTTATATATATTGATGAGTTCTACAACTTTAGTATTCATGAGTTTTTCGTCTGAAATCATTTACTCTTTTAAAATATTGTTTCAAGTTGAAATTGCTTGAATTTCAAATTTTGAATCGTTCAAACAAAGTCACATAACAAGATGACCAAAATAAAAGTTGTACATATTGATGAGTTATAGAACTTTTATGTTTATAATATTTTTATTTTATTTCATTTAATGCCATAAAATTGTAGTCGAAGTTTTAAAATTCAAATTTTTATTTTTTATTTTTTTTGTTTTCTATATTGTTTTGACTACATTTGTTTTTATATATATTTCTGCATATATAGAATAATAGAAAATATTATATTTATGCATATATACAATTATTTTTATATTACTTTGTGTTTTTGTGATATAAAAAATACAGAATTAATAATTTAATAAAATAGAAAATATTTGTAGGGGTAATTTGGATCAGAAACCGCCCCTACAAATGCATTTGTAGGGGTGGCTGGATCAGGAACCGTCCCTAGAAATCGTCCTGAGTATAAATAAAGGGTGCACGGGTGAGAATGGGTTGGGCGCTGTCTTCTTCCTCCCGACGCCGTTAGGCTACCCACTTTTTCCCCCCTGCCCCCGCCGCCTCCCAGACCTCTCCGACGCCTTGCGTCCCCTCTCCGCACCTCGGTCCTCTTCGACGCCCGCCTCTCTCGCGCCCTGCGCCCATCTCTCCACGCCGCCGCCTCTCACCTCGCACGGTAAGCCATGGTGGCTAGGGTTTGAGCGGCACCCTCTCCTACTCGTGTGCGCCTCCTATCTCCTTCGCTTGTCTCTAGATCTCTAATTCATCTTCCTCACAGGAAAGCAACGCCATGGGGGCTAGGGGTTTGAACGCCATCGGTCATTTGCTCCCCACGTCTCAAGCCATCGATTGCGACCCCTCGCCGTGCCGCCGCCACGTTGTTTCTCATCCCGGCCCGGTTGGCCCCGTGTGTGTGGTATGTTAGTCACAGTGGACGCGTCCTCATCTATTTTTGTTGTTAGATAGATCTGCTATATATATATGCATGGATGAATGGTGGTGGTTCCTGCAATTACTCATGCTTCTTCCATGATATATAGAGCTTAGAGATTTTGCATTCACTTGTGCAACCTTGCTAGCCGAATTGTCAAGATAGAAGTCGCAAGATTGAAGCTTTCTTCATTAGAAAGAGCAAATTGCTTGCAAGCATCTTGTCCCCTTTGAATAGTGTCTATTTATTATTTCTAGCAATACCATTTTTATATTTATGCACTGCCACCTTCCTGCCTAACTATCTTGAACAAATTAACTAATTTATGTGCCTAGCTATCAATATTATTAAGCTAGTATATATTAAGTCCACAAGCAAGCGTCTATCTTGAACAAAGTATTCCTTTTGCACTATCATTAGGAACCCCAGTCTGATTGAAGAGGGTTTTATTGACTCGCTCCAAGTGTTGATTTGCTCTCGCATTGCGTGATTCTTTGGATAAGGTCCTTCAGTTTGATTCACAAAGATATGTCCAATACATGTAGGACTGTAGGAGAGCACAAAAAAGGCTCGGTCACTATGGTTCTTTTAAAAAAAACAAAAACACCTTAGTCAGATGTTAGTAAACTTTTGGAACTTTTCCTGGAGAAATTTGCAAGCTTTGGCAAAGCAGGAGATGGTGGGTCCCGTAAATTACGTTAATTGGTGATTAAGAACTTCGCCACATATTTGTTATGTTGCCACATATTGATCATGATTAAAAGCAAAGTGAATCTTGTTTGTGTACAAGCTAGCTGAATGTGACGCTTTCTGTGCACTTTTATAGATTAATTTCGTGCTCGATCAACCAACGCAAGGTGAGGGTCACTAAGTGATATTCGTTGTAGCACCAAGGAGAGGACCAAGGTCGATTGATGTGCTCTGTGTTCATTACGAGAATACTAGTAGTGTAATTCAGTTCTGATTGATGTGCTCTGTGTTCATTACTAGTAGTGGCTGTTGATTTCTGCAAAAATTAAGACTATGCATGCCAATTAATATTTTCTTTAGCAAGTCGTTCTCTTGTCTATTTGGTGTTTCTGAAACAGCAGTACTTCACTAAGTGTATATATTTCTTAGACATGTTATTTTGGTTGCTGTTGGAGAACTAAAAGTACCATGTGTAAACTAACTAGCCAACCTGATCATTTATGTGCTATTATATAACTTGAGTTGTTATTTAAAGGGCTTGGTCACTGATTTCTCTCTGCTTATTTCTTTGTTTGTTGATTTCTGCAAAAATTAAGACTATGCATTCTTGTCTGTTTGGTGTTTCTGAAACAGCAATTTTCAGAAATAGAAGCAACTTGAAAGCTTGTATGCTGTTATTTGCTACTAATGCAAGAGACTATTGTGAGCAATATAATTGAATTACTTTAATCTTATGTGCTGACTGTTGTTCCATGCTTGTGAGTTTTTTCTTTTTCAAAGTTGCAACCACCGCTTACTGCATTTGGTGAGGTTTGACTTGATAGAGCGAAGTGCAAGGGCCGCCCTTAAACCAGGCCCATAATCTTAATTTAGGTCTTATCTATATATATAGTCCAAATGGGCCAACGTGGCTTGCCACCATAGAGCACAGTATTCTGGCCCCATCTATTCCTTACCTCTCTTCCTCCAACAACAATAGCACATCACCTCCATCTGTTTCCTCGATGCAATAGCAACCTCTCTCTGATTTTTTAGTCTCCGTTCTCTGTCTTCGTTCTCTTCCTCATGTGTCTTCGTTCTCTTCCTCCCGTTCGCTACGTCGGTCTCCTGTGTTTCGGGCCTGAGCAAACTGGCATAGCAGAGTGCTCGCCCTTGGTGGGCTCCTCGCCGAGCCAGAGCCCAGCAGCCGAGCACGGCACCAGATCCCTCCGCTGTCTACTACTTCTACTACTTCTATGTTCCTACCTACTTCCCTACTACTATTGTCTACTACTTCTACTTCTGTCTTCCCTACTACTTCTGTCTACTACTTCTCTACTACTACTTCTAGTCTTCTATCTACTACTTCTATGTTTGGCAGCAGCTGTTCTATTTTTTTGGCAACCAGTAGCTGCATTTTTTGGCAAACTCTCACCTCCTCTCTCCTCTTTTGCTTGCTTTGCTGTGCAGCTACTCTGTATTATACTCTATACTCCTCCTACTACTTCTACTATAAGTTTTTTTGCTACTTCTACTACTTCCCTACTACTACTGTCTACTACTTCTACTTTTGTCTTCCCTACTACTTCTGTCTACTACTTTTCTACTACTACTTCTACTACTTCTATGTTTTTGTTGATTGCTCTATTTTTTTTGTAACCAAAGAAATTGTCTTTTTTTGGCAAACTCTCACCTCCTCTCTCCTCTTTTACTTGCTTTTCTGTTAACTACTCAGACTATACTCTGTACTCCTCCTCCAACTTCTACTATAATTTTTTTTTGCTACTTCTACTACTTCTACTACTTCCCTACTACTCACTGTCTACTACTTCTATACATCTTCCCTACTACTACATCTCTACTACTTCCTACTACTACTACTGGTCTTACATCTACTACTTCTATTACTTCTATGTTTGGCAAAGAATTTGCTCTATTTTTTGGCAACTGTGAGCTGTTTTTTTTGGCAAACTCTCACCTCCTCTCTCCTCTTTTGCTTGCTTTGCTGTGCAGCTACTCTGTACTATATTCTGTACTCCTCCTCCTACTTCTACTATAAGCTTTTTTTTTGCTACTTCTACTACTACTACTACTTCTCTACTACTACTGTTTACTACTTCTACTTCTGCCTTCTACCATAAGCTTTTTTTGCTACTTCTACTACTTCCCTACTACTACTGTTTACTACTTCTACTTCTACTTCTGTCTTCTATCAACTACTTGTACTTCTGTCAACTACTTCTACTACTTCCCTAGTACTACTGTCTACTACTTCTGATTGTTCGATCTGCCTATCAGGATCGGAAGATATTAAGAATATGATGTTCATGTGTGATCGAGCAAAGTTAGTATGGCAGCTGTTGCTTTTTTTGGGAAGCAGCACCTGCTTTTTTTTTGCCAAATCTCCCCTCTTCTCTATTTTTACCACCTTTCCTATCCTCTATATTTGGGAAGCAGTAGCTGCTTTTTTTACACATTTTTCTCTCTATGTTTGTTAAGCAGCTGTTGCTTTTTTTTTTGCCAAATCTCCCCTCTCCTCTCCTCTTCTTTGTTTTGTCGATGATGAAATTGTCTAAGTCCATACATTATATGAAATATGAGCTGATGATCAAGAACTTGTGAGGAACTTGGCATCATTAGCAGCCCACCTACATTACCTTCTCCTCTCTTCTCTGTTATGATGCCTTGATGCTCCAAGTTCAAGATCAGATGATGATTGATATGTTTCTGAGGCCTCTACTACTGCTACTTCTCGTTTTTTTGATATATCGTTGTTTTATAGGATTATTTTGGTTTATAGATCTTTTTATTTCTTATACCTTCTCGCGTACCTAAAGCACACTTTCTTGCATCTATTAGAACAAAGCACGAAATAATGTCGCGGACACCAGACAGTGCAGCCCAATGCCCCGAGCATGATGAGCAGCCAACCTATGAGAAGCAAGCACTAGAGGATCAGCTTACTCAGGAGCAGTTCGATAACAAGGTAGAAAAAGATCTAGAAGTGATGCTTACTCAGGAGCAGTGTAACGAGGAGGAAGGGGGAGAAGAAGGAAGAGCCAAAGAGGCTGCTGAAGGTGAAGAAGTTGATGATGATGATGATGAGGACTCAGAAGAGGGATATGTAAGTCCCGAGGATTCTTTCCCATGTGAAGCCAGAAGGAGGCCAACGGAGGAAGATTTTGACAAGGATTTTGACCCAAACGAGGAGATAGGAAAAAAGCTTTAGCTTGTAAATTTTGCTAAAGCTTTGGCTGTGTTACCTCTGCTAACACTTTGACCTGTCGTATATACAGGTCCCTCCTGAAACTCGAAAAAGACAACGTCGACGTCCGCGACATCTCGCTGGACAAGATGGAGTAGAGGAAAGGAGAGCAGAGGCAACAGCCACAGAGACGGATCACGATGCCTCTGCTCCACAACCTCAAGACACAACCACGACTACCAAGCCTAAGAGGAAACGAGGGGATAGAAAAGAAAATCTATATCTAGATAAGGCATGCTATGTGATAACAGAGGTCGGGCCAGCAGGGGAGATCCTTGAGCCGAAGGAATTAAGAGGACGATTCTGTAATACGATCGGGGCCCTAGTAAGAGATAAATTGAACCCAGCAATCCCTAATTGGAAAGAGGTACCAGAGAACAAAAAGAATGAACTATGGGATAGGCAGCTGAAGCTAAATTTTAGATTTCTAAAGGGTAAGCACGAACTGGTAAAAAATGCTTTCAAGATGATGAGAAAGTTATTCCGACGTTGGAGGTCGGAGCTCAACACGAAGTATATCTAAAATGGGTTAACTCCCTTCAATGAGTTCGGCAAAATAACTCCTAGTCAATGGGAGGAGCTCGTGGCTCAAAAGACTTCACTGGAGGTATTGGAGCTCAGTGCCCGTAACACCAAGCTGGCGAAGAGGAACAAACACCACCATCATTTAGGCCCCGGTGGCTACTATGCCAAGGAAGAGCAGTTTAGAAAGATGGACGAAGAGGCCATAATTGCTGGGAATATCGATGTGACAATTTTGAAGGTACGCTCAAGGAATTGGATATATGCGAGGAGTACAGAATCATCCGGCGGTAATCTTAAGTTTGATAAGCCGTAGACCCAAGAGGCAGTATCAAGGACACTGAAATATGCTGAAGACAAGGAGAAGGGCTCATTCAATCATTCTAGAGAGAGGGACGAGCTTAATATTGGCTTGGGAAACAAGGAGCACACAGGCCGCACCAGGGGGCTAGGAAAAAGGACGACCTGGAAGTAAGGATTCGAAGAGGACAGGCACATGTACAAGAAACATGACAGAGATCAGGAGACTAATCTTGAGCTCCAAGTAAAGGCTCTAGTTGCGAAGGCACTGGAGGAGCAAGGATTGTCTACGGAGCCACGGATATTAGTGACGCCACCGGGAGAACTGGCATTAGTTGGCAGCCCTCCAAAAGTTCCTAGTAGCCAAGGTTCCACTGCAGCCACAACCCCCGTCGATCGCATAAGGGAACCAACTAGTTGCACCTTGGTGTTTCTCAGCGGCCGGCAGAACATTGTGATGGAGGTGGCAACGGGTGTGGCACATCCTCCCGGTGGCTTACACCACAATAATAAGATACCGCCGAACAACACTAGGGTTGAGGTGCATACCATGAAGCCCGAGTTCATGCAGTGGAGGATAGACTACGCAACTCCCGAGGGGCTGGTGTTACTCGGAGACATTATGGGGCAGTTCATCCTCCGACACAAATGGGACATTATATTGACTGCTTCTTCACCGCCTCCCCCTCTCCCAAATTTGGAGCAAGTTGTTGAGGTCGGGGAGATATTTTCACCGTCTCATGACCACCACATTCCTGAGATGCCACATTCTTCCCCACCTCCTAGCGAGCATGTGCCTAATGAGATGCCACAACCTTCTCTAGCTCGTACCGAGCAAGTGCATGATGAGATGCCACAGTCTTCTCAACAAGCACAGTCAATACATGAACAACGAGTGCCTCCTGGAGAAGGTGGTGCACAAGAAGATGAGGACGTGCCTGAATGGGAACTTCGAAAGAAGCATCCAATCACCATAAGGCCAATTTATGTTCTGATGAAAGATGTTTCATCGGTGTCCAAGTGGTATTCCCATGACCAGTTCAAGCCTGAGAACCAAGTTAAAAAAGTCCCATCACGGGGTTCTGAGGAGGCCGTCACTAGCAAACTCCACCAAATTGCAAAGCAGTATCCAAATGTTGATGCCATCAAATGGTCAAAGGATTGCCCAAAAACATATGAAAGAGGCAAGCCCTTCCTACCAAACTGGGACATCCAGGGCCTACCACTTGGAATGAGAAGGTTCCATGATTGGTACTTGCGTGTTCTCCCAACGAGCATAGACCTTATACAAGCATGCTTCCCCACCGCACATTTGGAAGCCCAGCCAGGAAAATTGTCTTTGACTTCAATGACATACAGACATGCTTTCACCTGGGAGCAATGGAGATGAATCTATTCGCACGTGGTGCTTGTAAGTTCTTGTCCTCCCGATATGATATGAATGTAATCTTTGAATTTTGTTGTAACTAACCCACGCCGTGATTTGTAGAATGCAAGTGCACATTGTCAAACAAATGCCAAGTGTGAAAGCCGAGTATATAGACCCTTAAGCTATGGCCCAAACAAATTTTAATTACCCTAAACAGTGGAAACTAGATGCCAAAGAGCTAGCTGCTGCAAAGACTCTTCGGGAGAAAGAGCACATCCGTACGGCGAAACTAAGGGAAGAGTCCCTTAAGGTTGCGGCATACATTGCCCTGGCTTTTAAAACTCTTCAACAACACTCTACTATATGGCTACCATCAACTTCGAGTAATTTTAACTCTATACTTAAAGCTTTGTTCGATATATTTTATTCAATGCAAAAGAGCTTATCTTGTTCTATGATTAAATGCATGCAGTAACCACTGGATTTGTATAGCCGTCGATGTCGGGAGAAGCATGGCATGGGTCTTTGATTCAATAGACAGGGACCCGGTGACATACAAAGACTTCATATCTATTCTCAAGACGTATACATATCGACAATCCTCATTAGTTTATATGTTTGTATACATACTTGTAACGTTCACTTTTGGATACTAACAAGTTGTATTTGCTAAAATAATTCGAACATGGCATTTAGGTTCTATGTCACTAATCATCGAGGAAGGCATGATCCAGCAAGGAAGGAAAAACTGGCTATAAAAACACTATGTGCGGTAAGTGTAACTTACTTCTTAGTACTCCATTACATGGCTATCAAAAGTATTACTTAATATTTTCATATGCAAAACACATAGTGCCCCAAACAGAAGCCTGTGAGTGTACATTGTGGATACTATATATGTTCTATGATGAGTAACACCGGTGCCTACAGGAAACACCCCTTAAGGGTAAGTTTGAACATCTTCACCCGTAGTATAAAAACTTCGTACATGGTATGAAATACTAAACCAAAACTTGTTCTCTTGTAGTGAAAAGAAGAGAAATGAATGAAAAGAGACCCATACAAGGATGACCAACTCTTAGAGCCCGTCGACGACCTTTGTAACTTCATATTGGACCAGATTGTACACGTCAAAGGCGCCTACCATGACCGAGAGTCTGACTTAGGTAAAAATTCTCAGTACCAACACCTTCGTGAGACTGAAAGGTTAGCTCTAGGACGTTGACAACAATGTTTATGGAATTTGTATATTTAATGATGGAGTGTATATATTTTTGTGAATTGGACTTGTAATTGTAGTTTATATAATACTCTTGTGCTTGTAGTCTAAGGGGTTCGGAACGCTGGTCGTGGGGCGTTCGGCAACGCGAACGCGATTCGGAACGCTGTTTGCGGGGCGTTCGGCAACACGAACGCGGTTCGGAACGTTGGTCACGGAGAAACAAATAGTGTTCTGGTCGAATTTGAATTGTAAATTTGATTTTTTTTTGCGGAAAAACGTACTGTAGGGGTGGTTCTAGATTGAACCGTCTCTATAAATAGGTATTATAGAGGCGGCTGGTACTACAGCCGTCCCTACAAATCGATTTATAGGGGCGGCTCGTGTTACTAGCTGCCCCTATAAATCGATTTGTAGGGGCGGCCTGAAAATCATCCCTACAAATGCATGATTTGTAGAGACGGTTGGGTAGAGGCGGCTGGCCAAACCGCCCCTACAAAGGGTTACGAGCCGCCCCTAAAAAGCGTTTCTGCAGTAGTGATAATTTCATCGAACCAGAGTGTCTTCTGGCAAACTGCTCAAAACGGGGTGTCCGCCAGCAAATGGTCATCACTTTGGATGTACAACAGACAATTCTCCCTTGAATAAATAACATAGTTTTCTTTCTGAATAAATCCAGAAAAATAGATTGATGGTCTCTCCAATCTAGAACTAGAACTCGGCCACTGCACCCTGGTTAGCACTGAGTAATAATTCGCTTTTAATGCGTTTTTCAAAAGTTATTAGACTATCTCCAACAATAATACCTAAAATATAAGACTTATTCGTCCTTTGGGTAGCGCTACAGGCAAAAGGTTCAATACTTATTCAGCATCTTCTCCAACAATAAGACCCAAAAGAGAATCATTTCTGTAAATGAGTTTACAGGAGAGAGGATGCCCATATTTGGGTTGTGTCTCTCAGGCAAGCTAAAATAGGTCTCACGTATAGATACTCTATTGGAGGCTGATTTTAGATCTTTTGCTACCCATTTTAGGTTTGGGTGCCCATTTAGGTTCTTTGTTGGAGACGGTCTTACAAGCATCTTTAACGAGTATTTGAACTAGCTATTATATGAATAAATTAATATATGCTATCAGAATTAAATTGTTTTCTTTAAAATTATGTTTAGAGACTGCATCATAGTATCCAAATAAAACAACACTTAGTAATAATAACCCTGGCAATGCAAGATTATTGTACTACAGCATCATCATATATACGCACCATAGGGAAATGGACAGTGCGTGGGATCACGATGGATAATATACTATTCGGTACTATAAGACACATGCTTGAAAACGATGTGATCTAGTATGTTGCAAGTTGCTGATGAATATCCCCGAAAAAAAAAAGTTGCTGATGAATATGCATGACCGATACATGAAAAATATTCCCGCGTTTATTTAGATGATAATAAACATATCTAGCCAGTAGCCTATAGGCTTTAACTGAAAGCATGCGCATGAGTTGGACATGTAAAAGACCTCATCAGTAGGATTGATACTGCCATAAAATTACAACCTTTTTCTAGCGCCCCTAAAACAAGGTTAAGGAAAGGGGAGCCACACATTATTACACACAGACTTTTTTTTCAATGTTTTTTTTTTTGCAAAAACTCTACGCTCTCTTGCTTGATGAATTCTACTTACCATGTATCCATCATTACCCCAAAATTTCGTTAAAAAGGTCACTGATCATATATACTCGATATGATCTGTACTTCAGTAGTGACTTAGTGAGCATGCATGCATGTATTTAATAATGCCGGCCGTGTAGCAATGCAGGATGCATGCAGCTAGCTGTCGAGATGCATGCATGCACCGCCATGGCGCCACCATCTTGTAGCAGCGTAGCCTTGTACAGCATCCGCATGCATGTAGACGATATCGATGTAGCTTGCTTTGCTAGTATCTGAAGTAGGAGTCTCTCGCGTCGAAGCTCCAGAGGGAAGCGCTCGCGCCATGGATACCGTCGTCCAGCATGTCATCGTCGGCCACGGCCGCCGCAGGCGGCGGCACCTGCAGGAAGTCGTACGCATTGCTGCCCCAGCCGGTAGGGGAGAAGAGCGGCGGCGGGTGCGCCATGACGGGCCGCCAGTCGATGCTCCCGTCGGCGCGCACGGGCGCCACCACCTCCGCCGCGCTGGTAGCAGCGCCACCAAGGACGCCGCTGCCCACGTCGTGAGCCACGGAGTAGTAATAGTCCCACGGCGGCGCCGAGCAGCCGCCGTCGGCGTCGTCCATGATGAGCGCCGCGGCCGCCTGGGCCGTGACGGCGGCGCGGTTGGCGTGGGAGAGCGCGGCCGCCTGCACCTCCCGCGGGTCGCTGCTGCACCCTCCGGCCCGGCACGGCGGCGGCGAGTCCGGGAAGTTGAGGTCCGCGCCCGCGGCGCCCCGGCCGCGGAGGCAGACGAAGGCGGCGTCGAAGGCGCGCGCGGCCTTGTCGGGGGCGTCGTAGGAGCCCAGCCAGATGCGCTCGCGGCTGTTGGGCAGCCGGATCTCCGACACCCACTTGCCCCACTTGCGCTTCCGCACGCCCTTGAACTTCTTGCTGCTGCTGCCGGCCTCCGTCTCCGGCGACGACGACATGGTGCCGCCGAACGCTGCTGCGGTGCAATGGCGCGAGCCGATCGAATGAGCTGCTGGCTGCCGCCTGCTAGTCCTACGTCGATGGATCACGGCGGGCATGGCATGGTGAATCTTGGTGGGCTCGGTGGCTCGGCTACTTATACGTCACCGAGCGAGGTCGCGCGCGGCGCGTTGACCGAGATTCAACTCGAGAATGGCGCGTCGGACGGCGACGTGCCGTTGTGCCAGCCACATGGCAGGCGGTCCTGCAGACCAGGGCGCCAGGCCGAGTTAGGAGCGCGTCCGCTAGCTGGGCTAGCCCGGTGGGGCCCACCCCGCTGTTGGTTTTCGGTTGGTTGGTTTGTTTTGTTGCTAATTCTTTTAAGTAGTATGGTTTGCTGATTTATGTGAGAGAAAAATATTATTTTAATTAAAAAATTTAGAATTATTTATGACAACAAGCCAAATGAACCGGCTTTAGGCTTCGGGTTGGGGATGAGAGGACGATGATGGTCTCTTGTCCTTGTCCTATTTGGAAATTTTCCTTCTTTCTTTTTTGTTTTATGCTCTTAACTACGCGTGATTGATTGTGTTGCTGTCTTTCGTTTTTACGGCCTACAGTTTCTGGTGCAGTGGTTGGTGTCCCGTCCTTCAGCGTTCGTTTTTTCGTTGGTTTGGTAAACTTAAACCAACCAGGTCAATAAGTATTTTCTCTTCATAAAAACCAAAAGCAAATGACCAAATTTTAAACCAAAGACCAACATCAACCAACGAACATGCCCCTTGTCTGGTTGCTGATATTATTTATTTACACGCATCGACATCATTACCACAGTATATGTAAGTCCTTTTTTCATTTCTTTTTGACAAACTTTTTTAAAATTTTTTGACCATCAGCATCAATACGTAGAGAATGATTTTTTTTTTTTGCGAGGAACCTAGAGAATAAGTTAGATCGACAACATAAGGTTAGTGCTAGAGCTTGTTTTCTCACAAATGTTGGATACGGTTCCTCCTAGAAAGGTTTGTTTGTGAATTAGAATTGGCTGGTTTTTTATTCTAAAGGGATAGTGACAAAAATGGATGTCCGATTATCCGTCTTGTACGAATTCGTAGATGAAACTTAAATATGATACATATCTATTATTTTAATATGGATGCTAAAATTGGCGCGTTTCCTTTTTTTTCCCTTCAAGGACATATACTCCCATCCCATAACCGTTGGATATGCGTGGGATGGGTGTCATACAGTATATGCACATCCAATACCCATGGGATGAGAGCATATGCCCCCTAAGAGCAAATTTAGGGTGCATTTGATAGTTTTGCTGAGCTAAGATATAGCTTAGCTGGGCAAGCTTGCCAGTTCCAGCAACGCACGTTTGGTTCTTTTGCCGAGCTAGCATCATCATTTGGTTGTGTGTACAAATTACCCTGCTTCATTTCTCTTTCATTTTAGCATTCATGTACATGGAAATAGATAAACAGACTACTACAAGCGTGCTGATGAAATTGCTGCATAAAAATAAAACACATATCAAAATGCCATTGTCTAACTAAAATAATTTCCATACATTTTCTTCCGCATGAGCGATGGGACTTTGCAGTCAAAGGCGAGATGAATCGGCTCTCCCTCAGAAGCTTGCTTTTGCAGGGCGGTCGAGGCAAGGTCGTCATCGAAAGCAAGAATTTTTTTTAGGTTTCCAAACTCATGGACTAGCCTAGCAAGGCTAGTATTTTTCTAGCCTCGGATCCAAACGCACCTTTAACTTTACAATGCTATAAAATGGATATATCTGAATATACTCTACTTTAGTATCTATTTGCATAATGACATTGTTCTTCGAAAACTATCGATAAAAAGATAAAAAAAACTCTTGAGAACAGTTAAATATGTTTTCGTATTAGGCAAAAAAAAAATCAATATTCAAGTACTATCCATATCCATTCCATTTCCACCCCTAGGGAGGATGGTAGTTATAATGTGAAGGAAGTAAATCAGAAACAACATTTTTCCTGTTTCTACATCCTGGTGTGAAAAGAAGAAACGTTTCTCTGCTTTATCATTTGAATAAGGCCCCGTTTAGATTCCAAAAAATTTTGCGCAGTATCCGTCACATCGAATCTTGCGGCACATACATGGAGTACTAAATGTAGAGAAAAAAAAACTAATTGCACAGTTGGGTGAGAAATCGTGAGACAAAACTTTTGAACCTAATTAGTCCATAATTAGACACTAATTGCCAAATACAAACGAAAGTGCTACAGTGACCAAAAATCCAAAAAAAATTGGATCTAAACGGGGCCTAACTAGCCAAACATCCGGGACCAATTGGGTGTCGTGCGACGTTGGGCTACATAGTGGGTCGGGTCTGGCTTGGACTTGGATGTGATAAGTTCTAAGACATGTAGGCATCGCTTGGCGACACCCATAGGCGTCCAGGCGTACCTAGGTAACCTTGGAAAACAGTGGCACCTTGTTGCCTAGGCACCGCCTAGGCGTCCGAGTGGACCCAACACTTGTCTGGATGCCCAGCCGCCTTTAAAACACTGTATGACACTTTGGGACAGTTTGCGAGGTCCTGAAAATGGTATTTTTACCCTAGGATAAATTCGAGGACCTGAAAATACATCTTTGAAGTTCGGAAACTTGAATGATACATCGGGACAAGTTTAGGGACCGCTCATATGTTTTACTAGAAACACCATCGGGCAAGATTTCTTTTGTTTCTATGAGAAATAAAATCTACAATCTGTGCCAAACATTTATATTATAGTAAATTATTTATTATAGTAGATTATTTATTTACTAATTATTTATTTAATTTTAATATAATAAAATATTATAGTTAATGATTACTTAACTACTTCTATTAAATTACTATTTAATTTCAAATAAATATTAAATTAAGTAGTTGTTAGTCTAGTACTATACCCCTTCCTATCTTATCCTAACTTTGCACCCGACTAAGAAAAAAAGAGTGCTTCGACGGCGCAAATCCAACTATCTAAGAAAGTTCCCTAAACTGGGTATTCGTCGAGACAAACGGTTTTGAAATGGGGATAGGCTATGCTTTTCTTTTATTTATTTTTTCTGCTTGCTGAATAAAAAAAAGGGTTGGGACTTCCTGGGTCACCGTGGAAAGCACTTTGATTGCATGTAAACCTTTTTAAATAAGTAAATACCATGTTTCATACTAAAATTGCTAGTGGAAACTGCAACTCAGAGAGCATAATTTCCTTTTCGAACTTCATAATACTTGCTAATGTCCAAAATAACTTGATTATATCTGTGATTTGAGATGCATTACACAAACTGGACGCACACCTTATAAATCTGGACGTAGTAGGTAGGTAGTATTCAGCAAGAAAAAAAAAGTTTACATGTATACTAGTGATGATTTGCATGCGTACGAATAACCTTCCCCCTGCAATCGGTATGTCTATGTTTGAGTTCAAAAAGCTGCCCCAGTGTGGTGGTAAACTACCCCTCGTTTTTGTGGCGAGGATGCTCTGGCCGGCCGGAGCGATGAGGCAGCAAGACCAGGCAGCTCTACTGCCGCCTGGAGAGAGCACCGGGAACGGGAAGGTAGGGTAGCTGCGCCGGCGCGGTCAGTATTCAGCGCTGCGTCCGTCGGCGGTGCGGATGACAATCGGCGAACTTTTTCCATGCGATCCACCGGGAAAGCAACCCGCAGGAAAAAGCACGGCAGGTCGGAGCCGTTGTTGCTTGCACTTTCCCACGCTGCGCTGCAGCGGCGATTCGCCATTTGTCCCTGCTCACCTCGGCGACGTCAACTCAGAATCAGTGAGAAAGTGAGATCTTCCTATATTGTGTGTCAGACGAGAGATGACCGGATCGGGATCGCTTCTCCTTTTGTGGCACTGTGGATCGTGGCAGGTCGGCTGGCTGGCAGCGAGGAGACGCTGATCGAGTCGAGTGAACGGCCAGCCGTACTCGCTAGTAGACGCTAGAGGTGAGGCGATGGGAGTGGTGGCTCTGGCTCCCGGCTGCACGGTCAATGCTGGAGGAACGACGGCTTGAACGCTGGATTGTGACACGAAACGCCCGGGGGCGTGGCCGGCTGCGCTGTGCGTTGCGTGTGGTGGTAGTGTGCCAGTGCTGTGTTGCCCACGCACGCGTCAGCGTCTTATCCGCTTGGGCCGGCCGCGGGTGTAGACGGAGCTCTGAGCCTCTGACGGAGCCCCCAGCGCAGAACGGGCACGTGCACGTGCACGTGCAGGGTGTGCAGGGTGTATGAACGGCATGTGACAGAGTACAAAGTGAACCCTTTCAGGACCTGTTTGGAACACATGAATGCAAAACAGAGGAAAGGAGAAAAATACAGAAACAGGGTAGAGTGAAAAGTAAGAAACTATGGGATTTCAAAACACAGGAATAAATACTTTGAGGTGTTTGGATTGCAGGAATAGCCTTGATCGTCACGTGTGTCCATAAGCACCGATTATATCGGTTGATGCATCCTAACACAATATTTAGGTGCTTTCAACTAGTCATTTGGTATATTACTTTTTAATTCATCTAGACGCAGAGTAGTTAGTACTCTCTTTCTCTGTCCGGCTGAACCGTTCTCTCTCCATATACGATTTTACCGTTTCGAGCACCTGGTGGTTCTTATCTTGCCGGTCGTTGATGAGTCTCTCTCTTCCTGACGACGGCGGCATGCATGGCGGGGGCGTGCGAGCGGCATGGCCGGTGTGAGCTCGGGAGGCCGGGTGGTGCAACGACCGAGCGCGAGCACGAGCAGCCGCGGCGAGCATCGGTGTCAGCACGGACGGTAACTGCGCCGAAATCCAGGACGCGCGAGTCGCGGCGAGTCGCGACTGGGGGGCCGTGACGAGCGAGCGATCAACAAGCAATGAGATTTCCCTTAAGTTCGAGTGGATTCTTTTTTTCCTATGATTTGTACAGCATACGAACCCTTTCCTCTGGAACAGGACGCGTCTTTCCTGTATTCCAAACAGCAACCTTTGAAACCTTTCATAAGGAATCCTTTCCTTTGAAATTCCTTTGGATTTCCTCCAATCCAAACAGGGCCTGCGTGCGACCGAATTTCTGAATGCTTGCTTATTGTTGATCCTCGGAGGGCAGTCAGACAAGACGACCAAGAAGAAGAAAAAAAAAACGGAAAGCCACGTGGAAGCCTACAGTATTGGTAGGCCGCAAGGGAACCCCATTCCCACAAAAAAATGGCGATGCAGCAACAGGGAATTGTGGTTTGTGGTACCACTGGCTGGCCCTGGCAATGGCATGGTATCCTGCTCCTGCACCTCTGTTCTCTAGCCCAGCTCAGGAGAGGACGGCCATCAGATCCGACACCCTCAGCACGATGTAGTTCGTACCATCGGCGCCCTTGAACTCGCTGCCTGCGTACTTGGAGTACAGGACGGTGCTCCCCGCGGACACAGACAGCGGGCTCCTCTTGCCTTCCTCGTCCAGGGGGCCTGGGCCAACCGCTACGACCTGTCTCCGACCAAGAAATAATGTTACTAGATGCAAAGTCGTAGTTAAACTCTAACACGGCACACAGTCCAAAACAGTACAGTTCGGGACCATGGCACCTTGTTATTATCATCGCATCGATGATTGACTCGTGCAGAAAAGAAGTGCTCAAGAGGAGCTAAACAACTGAGCAACTGACCGTTCCAATAGATGGCTTCTCCTTGGTAGTTTCGGTAAGCAATAGACCGCCTGGAGTTTTGTCTTCAGCTTCAGCAACCTATCAGAAGAGAAACACCATGCAGAACAGGTGGTGTCAAATACAAGGGTGAGCCAGTTGAACATCAACCTGAATGGTGATGCATACTGTATTGAAATAAGCACGAATACGGCAACTGTGTAACCACATGTCAAGATCAAATAAATATAAGATCACTACCTTGATTAGAACACGGTAGCACGAATACGGCAACTGTGTAACCACATGTCAAGATCAAATAAATATAAGATCACTACCTTGATTAGAACACGGTCATTCAGAGGCTTCATGTCTTTCACATCATCAGTTTCTAAGATACCTATAATGTCATCCTCTTTGAGAACCAGATGGTTGTGATCATTCAACTCAACCTCAGTTCCAGCATACTTTGAATATACAACTTGAGCTCCAACCTGAAGTAGTAGCAAATGCACATGTTAGCATGTATTCTCTTTTCTTGCCAACAATAGGGCTAAGTTTGCTTGTATTAAGAACTATGACACCAGAACACATATACAAATAATTCAGATGGAAACACAAATAACATCAGACGTGTAAAATTGTGGATCGGACAGGCAGTACAAGTGCTTTGACAGCTCCATCTTGCTGTATGGCTCCAACTAGATTGGTTATATTCCAAATAGGTAAGGTAAAAGGCTCGCTCTGTTTGTTTAAGATGTGATTTTCTTACTCATAAACTCAGATAAAGTTACAGCACATGGCTTTCAAGTAGAACTTTTCTTTCTCTATCGCAACCAATTCTTAGGTAGGACAAGGGATACAAAGTACTAAAACGGGTACCATTTCTCTGCCCACCAACAGCTAATGGAATACGTGAATAGCTACACCTGCTTCACATGGGAATATGTACCCATATATAAAGTTGTATTAAAAACAACAGACACGTAAGATCTTACATGTTTTGCAAAGAACATACCTGAATGCTGACATCAACTTTCTTATCCCCAATTATCCTTCCTTCTCCAACAGCAACTACCTCACCACCCTGAGGTTTGGACTGAGCAGTTGTAGGGAGCAAAATTCCACCAGTTGTCTTCTCCTCGGAAGAGTTAATCTTTACAAGCACTCTATCAGCCAAGGGCTTAAGTGTTGTATACTGCAATGAATAACAAGACATAGTGTTTATTCCTGCAAAGCATTAAAAATAGTCTCTGGAAATTATCTGTCCCAAGTGAGGAGGCTGATCTTGCCCAAGGGCCCAGCTAACAAAATGTTAAGTACTCCCTCAGTCCCTCCATTCCAAATTATAAGATGTTTTGGCTTTTCTAGATACATAGTTTTTGCTATGCATTTAGATATACACTATGTAAGGGCGGAGCCAGAAATAGAGAAAAGGGGGTGCCAAGTTACAAAGGTTAAAAATTTAACTAGATTTCAACCAAATTTATATTGAAGAGAAACATTTCTCTAGAACTATATTGAAGATAAACTACACAGCAACTAAGGTGATAACTAGTACTTGTTGCTTGAGTGAGGCGATAACTATCTATTTTTCTGTGTATTCATCTCTGATTTAATGATGCTAATGGTAATTTTGTGAGCTGGACCGGTGCTGCATCCCTGGCAGCACCGGTCCTGCCTCCACTATGTCGAGATACATAGTAAAAGCAATATGTCTAGAAATGCCAAAATGTCTAATAATCTGGATCGGAGGGAGTACTACACATGAGAATTCAGACTAGATATTGAACTAATAAACATAATTTCTTTACAGTTCTCTCCATAATTCACTGCAATGCACCATGGAGTCAGGTGCAATTCACCACATGTAAGCATTAATGAAACCACACCAGACATTAGTGTAATTCAATCCACATCACAAACACCAGAGTTTCGAATTGTAAGAAGCTAACCATAACCTAACAAACCAGCATTTCCAAACCCCAACCATTTTGCCTCCATTCAGTCACAATCAAAGTCAAGGGCCACCAGCACTCTTCATCACTCATCAGTGACTTCGCCTCGTCTCTATACTGCCTCGGTAAGCATATGCAACAGCACGCAATACGGCAATAGCCAATAACCAATCCCACTACCCCCATTCCCCGTGAAAACCAACACCACCAAGCTACATTGCCTGGGCACGCACCTTGGGGGCGACGACGGTGGCGGCCCTGACAACGAGGCCGCGGAACGCCCGCCGCGCGGGGCGGACCTCGCCGACGGTCACCACCGAGGGAAGCCGGAGTGCACCAATGGAGGCCTTCCCCTTCGCAGCGAAGGCCACGGCGCCGACCCCCGCGCCGGAGACCTGCAGCGACGCCATTCCTCGAGCAGATAAACCCTAGCGGATAGCACAGATGACAGCAAAAGCAGCGGAAGCCGCTGCGGAGCTGGACGAGCGCTTTGTTATCCCGCCACGCTTCTGGCGGGCCCAGTGTAGTGGCCCTCTTTATCCTGGATGGGCTTCGTTCCGGCCCATTAGGAGTCAGTCGTCTCACTGGGACGGTTAGTTTAGTTTCCTCGTCGCGCTGGGCCGCCGGCTTCCGCCGTTCCGCGGCGGAGGGAAGCCATGGGCGCCGCCGTCGCAGGGTGGACCGTGGCGGCGGTGCTGCTTCAGGTCGCCGGCCTCTCCCTCTTCCTCTACGGGTTCTTCCCCGTGAAGCCCACGCTGCGTGGCTTCAGGTCCGCGCCTCTGTGCCTCTGCTTTGGTTCCTCTTGAGTCCTGACTGTCTCGCTATGCTGTGAAATTTACGGTGTTCGCTCTCGTCTGGTTGTGTGCAGTGGAGCCGAGAGCTACCAGGTGCCTTCGTGCGGCTCCGTTAGTGCTGGGGAGCAGGAGCCGACGCTTCCCCCGGATCAGCTCAGATCTCTGTACAGGGTAAGGCGTTGCTACTGTCTCCGTTCCTCGTGTAGGTCCTCCTCGTAGTGTGTTGCATTGTTATGCTGCTAGAACGAAGCTTGGGAATGTTAAACTAGTGGATAACTGTGCTGTGGAGACTGGATACTATGCATTTTCCCCTGAAATTTGAAAATTCTGAACAGATCGCATTATCAGTTATGTTCACCCTTGCTATTTTCTGTACTCCAGGAACTCTCTGGGATCCCTCCTGTGTATGATCGCTTAGTGTTGATGGTATGTCCTGAATTGATATGGATGTTCATTTGGTTCAGCAGCATAGTTCAAATATGTTTTGGTGATATTTTGTCTTACCCCTTTTTTTAATTTTTGCCTTTTGAGTTTATGAATGTCAATTTAGGTAATCGATGGACTACCTGCTGAATTTGTACTTGGGAGAGGCAGGAAACCTCCAAGCAAAGAAATGATGGAGTCTATGCCATACACTCAGTCTTTGTTGGCTGGTTGCAAAGCAGCAGCTTACCATGCCAAGGCTGCACCTCCCACCGTCACAATGCCCCGACTAAAAGTAAGACTTCTTTCTAGAGATACCCTTTTATTCAAGTGTTCCACAATACTAACTGCACTCTTTTTTAGGCTATGGTGTCTGGGGCAATTGGAGGTTTTCTAGACGTAGCATTTAATTTTAATACTCAAGCCTTCTTAGAGGACAATCTTCTTGGTTAGAACCTCTCTGTACCTCCCTACCTGTTTTATACTAATCATAACTTTTGTACACTAAACTGCCATTAGTATGTGTAGGTCCTTTTGTGTTTTGTATTCCCTATTGGTATCTGTTTCAATTGATGCGAAATTGCTTATATACTATATTTATCATACTTGACAAATGCACACCTATGCAGATCAGCTTCATATGATTGGTTTGAAGTTAGTGATGCTGGGAGATGAGACATGGATCAAATTGTTCCCAACACTATTCACTAGACAAGATGGAGTGAGCAGTTTTTATGTAAGTCTTTTTATCCCTGGCATGTTTTTCATACATGTAGTTGAAGGATAATATGATAATGTCTGTCACCTGAAACTCTAGCCTACCAGTTAGTTTCGAGAGCACATTATTGCTTCCCTGTTTTATTTTGTAGGAATCTGTCAACATTACTGAAACCAATAGCCAAAAAGCCAGTAGACCAAACATGGACGCATATTTTAGAGTTTGCTTGTAATTGGCCTCTCCATATCATTTGTTTGGCATACTTTTATCCACTATAAAGCAAAACCTCATTATTCTCCTGATGATGATACAACATTCTTTAAGGAGAGCAAAAGCTACTTTGGGTTGTGCTTGCAGATATTTGCATATGCGGTACTTAAGCTTATGTCTTGAACTCTTGATGCTTGCCTAGTGATAATGTTTTGGTTGTTCTTAGCAGCCTAGCATTTTTATCAATAAAATTTTGTTCAATTGTTTGTAACTATCTTTCAGGTGAAAGATACAGTTGAGGTTGATTTCAACGTTTCACGCCACTTAGAATTTGAGCTTGCTGCAACAGACTGGAGTGTCTTGGTATGCTTTCGCTCTTACCTCAGTGCTTGTCTCATTTCTTATTCCTTGTGGACTGATAATGTTATGTCTAATTGCTTGAATTACAACTATACAGTGCAGGACTAGTGTTTATTTTTTTTATAATAACTAACCCTCTTTACATATCATTCGTTGTCTAGTGCTTATCTACAAGGTTGTTTTGCAGTGTCTTTTTGAAGAGTAGTAAGCCATTCGTTCTTTTTTTGTTTGTTTCTTTTGGATAATTTCAGGTTCTTCACTATCTAGGCTTAGACCATGTTGGACATATAGGTGGCCGCCGGAGGTATGCATCTCATCATCTTTCAGGCTTTCATGCTTTTGGGGGGGGTGACTGGTGATAATTTTGAGTTATGACTGGTGATAATTTTGAGTTAAAACTTTTAAATGATAGTGTTTTGATGACCCAAAAGATGAAGGAGATGGATGATGTCATTAGACGGGTGCATACTGCGAGCCTTCAGGATAATCTGGACCGAACACTTTTGGTCTGTGATTCTTTCTTGTTTTGACAAATAGTCTTCTTTTTTCTAGTCATGTACATGCTATATGACAACTGACGACATGTTTCAACATCTGTGGGAGATTGCTTTAGGAGTCCACCAGCAAATGATGGATTTGTATTGTTAATTCATGTGTGCATGTTTGACAAAGTTTATCTCTCTGTCATTCTAATTTCTATTTATCTTTATTGAATTGCCACATGTAAAGTTTAGCAAGCCAAAATTTTATGTATTCTATCTTCTGGGTTGCATTATATATGTTTGGTTATATATATTATATTTTCCCCCAAAAAATGAACCCAAGAAAATTTCTGATGCTCATTTTGGTGTCTTCCATTGTTTCAGGTTGTGGTTAGCGATCATGGCATGACTGAAGGGGGTAATCATGGAGGATCTTCATATGAAGAAACTGATTCACTTGCGCTTTTTATAGGACACAGTGTTGAGAGCCCATATTGTTCGCCCTATGACCAGAAGGAAGCACTTCAAGTAAAGTCTAAACTTTATAAATGACATACATTTATGTTACTTATAGAGGTTCTGTATAGTTCATCTTTGCATGTTTGTGTTGCTCCATTTTTTGCATATTCTTTGAGCCAAGAAAACATTGTTGCTGTATGACATTTTCCAATCACTAGGCTTTATGTTCTCCCCATTCAAGCTGAATAGATAATTACAGTACTCTTAAAGATAGTCCGAACTCCCAAGAGATCAAAATACAACTCTGACATCCTTTGTCAGGTGGATCTTGCCCCAACTCTTGCTCTTCTACTTGGTGTTCCAATTCCGAAGAATAATTTTGGTGTCGTGCTTCCAGAGCTTTTAAACTCGTTGACAGGTGATTTTATTTTTACCTTCCATTTTTGGTGCATTAAGGTTCATCATGAATGACAAGGAATAGACAATTTATGCTTGTGAGCTTGAAATTATTTCAATAAGTTATTTTCAGGGGTTGCCTAATCAGTTCAATCATATTCTTGGTCACATCATAATATTGAATTGTTTACAAATTATATTATTAAATACTCCTCTTAGCTTTGACTGTTCGGAGATTATGAGTGCATCTTGTTTCAGATGACCAGAAACTAAGGATGTTAGAGCTTAACTCATGGCAAATCTTAAGATTGCTGCAAGCACAAGTACCTGCCTTCTGCCTTGAAGATTGTATTAATTCGGAGGGCAGCATTGTACTTGACATCCTTCATGGATCTATTGAGAAAAAATTGTGCCATTTACTTTCTAAAGCCTTTTCTTCTCATCAATCCTCATGTCTTCATCGAGGTTCTGATTTCAAGTGAGCTTCTGCTGACAATCTTCTTAAACTGTAGTGAGTATCTTTGTTCATCATTGCTTAAAAAGAACTTGTTTCAGGTCTGTTAAATCTGGGTACTATGGGACTGCTGCAGATAACTACTACGGCTTCTTAAGATATGCGAGTGAGTGGTTGTCTCACAGAGCAACCGATGTAATTTTACTATCTTTGCAGATTTGTACCTTAGTTTCAAGTAGCTTTCTGCTAGGTTTGCCTTTCTTAAGAATGACTTGTTTTCTTTTATTACAGAAACCATTCTATTTACTTGTCTCTGCAATCCTGCTGATGACGGTGTCATGCCTTTTCCTCATGAGCACTGTGTCTTGCCTATTTAAGGCACGGTCTCTGAGTCAAGTTGATCACCATTCAGAGTCATATTTGGATCAACGCTGGCACCTTGATGAGGTTCTTGTTCTTGCTGGGATGTTTCTCTATGTCATCAGTCTTGGTTCAAGTTCTTTTGTGGAAGAAGAGCAGTATACATGGCACTTTCTCACTTCTACTCTGTATTTAATATTTCTGACCAAGGCAGTCCAGTCAATGCTAAAAGGATCAAATCCAACACTTGGTCATAAAGCAGAAGAAAAGAGCTTTGACAAAAGTAACTTTTCCTATGCTACAAGCTTTGAATTAACCCCGGGCAAGAGAAATGTTTACAAGTTATGTACTATCCTTATTGTTCTTGTTGCTGGGAGAGTTATAAGAGCTTGGCATCAAGGTGGAATCAACTGGGTTCACTTTCCTGATATTTCAAAGTTACTGGCGCAAGCTGACTCTTCTGTTGTAAAGTCTCTTCAGATTATCTCAGTTCTTGCAGTTGTGGTATTGTTTTCAGTTTCACTCACTTTACTCAGAGCAAGACCAAAGTTTGTTATAGGAGTATGGTTGACCCACATTTCTTGTGGATTTTTGGTTCTGCTGCATATCTGGGCAAATCAGATCAGTACTTCATTACCAATTAACCATAGCACAGCATCGATAGCTCGACAGTTTTATGTCATTGCTAGTGTTTCAATATCTGTCACTGTTCTTGCTTCACCTTGGGTATTTCCAATGTTTTCCACGGAAGCAGAATCAGCATCCTCTGGTTCTAGTCCTGTAAAGGCTATACATGGCATCAGAAATTCACTTTTTCTGACTGGAATAACATACACAGCGTTCTGGGGCCTTCTGCAGTTGCTTCTTCAACAACCAATCAATGCAATTCCTCTTTTCCTCATTTTCTTGCAAACAGTCTCGAGTGTAGTTCATTTTTCTCTGGATAAAACATTACATAAACAATGGGTACAGGTAAGTCTCTTGCATATTCTTGGTAATCTTTGCTCGCTCATCATGATGTTTTCATTTTTGAAACTCATGGCATCAGGGAAATAGTTGTTTTTTATTGAGTTACTGTTGGCAATAAACCGTGTAGGTTGTGGCAATACATTTCTTGGGAATGGCTGGTCACTTTGGTCTTGGGAATACAAATAGCCTTGCCAGCATTGATGTTGCTGGAGCTTTCATTGTAAGTTTTAACCAAGAATGCCTCAAGACCCCTTTTCTCCATTTCCTTCTGACCTGACTGATGAATTTTGACAGGGCATTTCAAGTTACTCCACAGTTCTTTCTGGTATACTGATGTTTATGATAACATATGCATCACCTCTGATGTTATACCTTGGGTTGGTCCTTCATGTATCGGTGAAAGACATTGATGATATCTCTGCTCTACAGCAGTTGAAATGGAGCTATATTCTAGACAAAATGGTCACATTGCCATGTTTGTTTCCTTTGCTCATTAATTCTCTTGCATTGACTTCATACACCATTGTTTTGCTACTCATGAGGAATCACTTATTTGTTTGGAGCGTGTTTTCACCAAAGTAAGTATCGAATAAATGTCTTACAAATAAACGCCTGCTCACTTATCCATTTTACATAGAGTACTCCGTATCAAAAAGGTTGTCATTCTAGCTTTGCATAAGTCAAACATGTTGACCACCAATTCCTAGAAATCCATATAGTTTAACATTATAAGATTTATGTTTTTAGGTTTACCATAGAATACTTTCATAATATATTAATATAGAATTCACATGTTGTTAAACTATATGAATTTCTAGGAGGATAGTCAAAAATAGAAATACTTGACTTGGGACAAAGCTAGAATCACAACCTTTTTGAAATGGAGGGTACAATGTCTTGTATATTATAAATGTATACGTTATGGTTTCTCTGTAAGCATCATATGCTGAAAGATAAATTTTGATGTGAAAATGTCAATCGTAGTTCTTGATTCCCCTGTCCTCTTCGAAAGGACATAAACAGTAGAAGTGACCCATGATAGATTTTTCTTCAGGATCGAATATGCATATTCTATCTTATATGCTATATACATACAATTTCACTGTTAGCTGACCCACCCAAATTCCTAAATGCCAACAGGTACCTCTATGTCTGCGCAGCAACAGTGTGCACATATGTCGGAGTATTCATCATAGCTATGACTGCAGTCTATAATTGCGCTGTTTTTAAGTTCCGGGCACGAAGCTACAGGGATAAATCCCTATAATCAGATTAATGATTAGTTCTGATTTAGTATACATTTGTAAAAACTCGGAAAGGGGAGTATCTTGGCCTTATTGTACAACATTGTACTCACATGTTTCCAGATCATGCAATCCCTGCAAGGGCCTATACACATTTCTCGTTCTCGTTACTAATTGTTTTTCCCCCTTTTGGGATTAGATTTGTTCTGGACACATGCCGTATGCACCTTCAGTATGAACAGGAGTACGGAGTACATTGTGGACTGAGTCGTACTGTTTCGATTGAGAGATCCATGTTAAGCCATTTTCGTATGTGGGTCTGGGCATTAAACCCTTTAAATCCTTATGGCATGTATCATCTGTTAGAGAACAATTCTATGAATTTCTGATAGCAAATATTGCACATTTTCACAGCTAGAAAGTGTAGGGTGTGACCTGAAAAAGGGTGAAACAAATGCGAGCGAATTTATTCAAATGAATCGAAATGTTTACAATCACACTGATACACCAATGTTGAGCGGGATGGCTTATACCCCTGGGCTTATGTACAGTAGTTGTTGAATGTCGGATACAAATGGTACTGGTAAATAGATAGTGGTGCGTCCATTCAATCTTTAGTACTGCTGACCAGCCCCATATTGTTCATCACCAGTAACTGATGTGGTTTAGCGCTTTGAGCCGATATCTTGACACATGATGTCACTATTTAAATCAATCAACGAACTTGCAGGCTATTTACATCATAATCTAAGCACGCCACTAAGTTTAGCAACTTTTTTTTTGGTTTCCCTTTGATTGATCTTTGGACAGGGACAGGGAGGCCTTTAGCATCACCATAGGCCACAGGCCACAATGTTTGCATATTTGCACCGTCCAGCCATGGACTAATCACAAAAACTTGGATATTACACGACAGGATGTCCAAAAGGCTGCAGTTGCTGCTTGTACAATCGCAGGATTCTGGTAGATACTGTACAAGGACAACAGAGAATTAGTACGCGCAAATTAAACGGCTACAGCAATACTATGCAGGTTCATTGGAAACTTATCAGTACATGACTATATCTCCCTAGACGATGATACAATAATTTAAGTGCTTACAAAGAAATGTGGGGAAGATGCTCCCGATGTAAATACTGTTACAAATACCCACATCCTGGATAAGCGGAGGTATTAAAATACAATTCTATAATCAAGCTGCTGCTAGCAATCTAAGTTGTTGGAATCTGATCACCAATTCAGAAACTAAAAGGGTCATATCAGAGTGATAATGCCCAGCTGCCCTGATGTCCCTCTCTCATTGGGAAAAAAGGCTATTCCAACCGAAAGGTCCTAGTGTATCGCCCATTCAAGTATAGTGCCAAGCAGGAAGCAGCCTAATGAGCAGTGAAGCTTGCTCATACTATAAGGAATTGAGTTTAAGATATCTATAACCTAGTCTGAAGATGCTATTTTGCATAGCTACATTGAAATGCTCATGGAGTTCTGTCAAAATGCTTCTGATATTCTACAGAAATAAAAGATAAGGCAATGGCCAGAGGAATTCAACATACCTTGATGTGATCTATGGATTACTTTAAAAGGATTGTCACAGGAGTTGTATCCATAATTACTAACAGCATTACTTATTAGCACAGGTAACTTACCCAATAGCCGTCGCGCTCCATGATGCTATATTGTAAACAACTTTCGTTCCATCCCATGCCTTCCGCAGCTTGCTTTTCCTCTTTTTAGCTGAAAATGTCTTGCTAAGAGCTGACAAAATTTAAAATGGGGAGTCTTAATATAGGATTTCATATAATAAGTAATAACCAAACTCATCTCAAATAATGGAACACAATGTTAACCTTGTTGAAGTTGGTTGGGTGTCAGGTCCTGCATAATATGAATTTTTGTGCCATCAATACTATGAAGATTCCCAAACAGTAACAGGTGATATAAAACCCTTTTCAGTGATGATAATCTAGCAGTCAATGCATGAAAACAAGAAAAATAGAGACATCCCTTCCCAGATCAATATGACAGCAGAACAGATTGAACTACATAAGACTAGCAGGGAGAAATCAGAGAATAGAGAATATGTTGGCTTCAGAACTATCGGCAGTCATACAATTCATCTTCTACAATAAGAATATATAGACAAACAAAATGTACTTATGTACTTGAGCACATAGAAAGAAACTGCGCTTTATATACCTTAGTTTGTTTCAGTGACAGCAAGTATGCAGCCATGAAGCATGCAATACCATCAACTATGTCCTCTTGCTTAACAAGAACATATCCATCCTCTGAATCATCACTAACATTCATACTCTTATCATCCCATATATCTGCCGCACTTATAATATCCCATGATACCGTTTCATCCACTGTTACAAGAGTCATTGTAGAACTGTTTAGTTGTCTCAATTGAACGGTGTATACAAATGGGGTTTCTAAATTGTGGACAAGAAAGTGCATGCAGTCATTATGAAAAACAATTACTGTTAAATTCTGAATCCAGCAAAGGGTAATTATGCACAGCAAATGCACCTGCACCGTGTTGATATACTGACTTCTGAAGGGTATCTAGCTTCTTGAGAAATTCAGGCGATTGAACCCTTGATTTCAGAAGATCACACAGCTGCAAGTTAATGAAGATGTAGAGACCTTAGGGAGGCTTGAAAACAGAAAGGAACAAGCACAATGAAAGCCTGATCTAATTTATGCTACCATCAATAGGTAACATGCATGACTGCCATAGTGCCATAAAGCTGTTAGACCACAGTTGTAGTGCCAGAAAACAGTTTGGCTCAAACTGATGACCAGGAAAACAGAATTTATAGTTGGTATAAGCTTCACGCCATGAATAGCCTGGACCCATGTTGCACAAGGAATTCAGTGTAAGATGTCAACTATTCCAAAGTCTATGAATCATCTGCTATTTATTTATTTATTTGCTAAATACATAGTAACGTGAAAAAATGTGGAATTACAAATCACTTAGCAAAATACATACCAACTACCAAATTCATGACCTCATCTGCTATGCAATCTCGTTTTAACCTCCCCACTCTATGAAACATTTCACTGGACTATGCAATCTCATATAGCAACTGCTTCGCTTCCAAGTTTTGACCTTAAGAACCTATTACTATATCTAACAAACTGTCATGACTAAGTCATCTGCTGACCCCCAGCACGTAATACCACAGAAACAGTAAGGCAATAATTGAGCTGCAGTCACTCAAATTTGTAGCAATTTCGTGTAAATCTGGCCTAGTCCTGGCACGCAGCAACCTCCGATCCAGTTAAACCGCTTAAGCTACTATCGCCCACATCTCAGAAAACGCCTAACTGCCGCAAAGTACCCCAATCAATCGAGCCACCAGCACCAATACCCGAACCCAAATTGCTATGCAAAGCGAGATCTCGTCTCCTCACCTCATCCGCCTCGTAGTCGGTCTCCGAGGGCGGTGGCGGCGGCGCCCCCTCGTCCCCGCCCCCCTCCTCCTCCACCTCAACCTCCTTGAAGCTTGCCCCCTCCGCAGGATCCCCCAGATCGGCCTCGTGCATCATCTCGAGCGCGCGCTGGCACTGCTCCAGCACCGACTCCAGCGTCCTCCGCCGCAGCTTCAGCTCCTCCGGCAGCCTCCGCCTCGCCGCCGCCTCCGCCTCCGCCGGAGGAGGAGCATGCGCGGACGAGGAGGCCGGCTCCATCGAAGCCAAACCCTAGTCGCGCGGCGACCGGTGGCTTGTCTCGCTTCGCAACGCCCGACCCCAACGGCGAAGAGGGGAGAGAGTAGAGGGTGACGTGCGCGTGGCTGTGTCCGTGGCGGACTTGTTCCGTCCGCGCGTGTGTGTTTTTGGTGGCGGCTTGCTGGCGATAGGGATAACCCACGGCCGATAGTGTCGTTACGAAGCTAGTTCACGGCGGTGGGCTGCTGCTGCCTGGTGTTGCCCGCACGCTGCGCTCATCTTTCCTTGGACGATGCGTGCTACTGAGTGGTGGGGACAAGGACGGGCCCACGTGTCATGGACTCGTTAAGGCTACGAGTTTGCTGTGTCATCGTAGGTGGAAAAACTTACTTGGAGTGAAATTATTACTACTGGCAAATGATTGGATAGTTTAGACTTTAGTAATGAGTGTGAGAGGGACGCTAATGGTAACCATCATTGGAGAGGACCCATATTCTTTTTTTAAGATGGTGAATTGCTTTAAATATGAATAATTTTCTATGCCAAATATGCTAATATGAAACTCCATAAAGCTCCAAGAATCCGTGCTCTCGCAGCCATCCTGGTTACTGTTCCGGTCCGTCCTTCCAGTGTTAGGCGCCCACGTGTTTTGTTCTCTGCTTCGTGTCACTGGTTGCGACGCCTGTAGCCGGTGCCCCAGTTCCTGCGTGACTTACTGCCTTCCGGTTTTCACCTCGTGTTACCGGTTGGACCAGTCGTCTGCGTTCGTCAGGACCACGTACATATGCTTCGCACCTGCAGCTCGTGCGTGTGTACCCCTCTTTTTCCTCATCGCTGATTCGTGGGCCCATCTCTGCTCTGGCCCAGCACCGGCGATTAGGCGTGTTGCGGCCTCGGAGCTATTGTCGCCACTCGCCAGTCGCCACCCTTGGAGGCGCGCTTCTCCAGGCACCGCGCCGAGGCCATGGCGCTCGCGCTGGCCCATACCTTGCCGCATCTGCCGCCTGCGTTTTTCCTCCGTCTGCCTTGCTCGCTGCCTTTTCTTCTCCGCGTTGCTGTCTGGAGAGGACTTGCCGCGGCCGTACCATTGCCGCTCCGGTTGCTGGATAGGTCAGTGCCTCACTCGCTTCCATGGATTGGTCCCTGTCCTCTTTTGGATCCGCCTATGCCTGCGCTCTTTTCAATCGCATGTATTTGTAGCTGTGCCAATCTGCATATTTTTTTGGCCTACGCAGATTCGGGCTGTCCATCCTTCTCGCCTCTCCGGGAAGCTAACTTCATCCAGCCGTTGCTCCGGTCCCCAGACGACGGCGCCCTCACCCTACGCCCTTGTTCGACGGATTAATGGATGTGAAGAAGGCGTTGAAGGATACTGAGTAAACGACAGCAGTGGATGTCTGTGTGGCCGGCATGCCGGTACTTGTGCCTATGCAAGCAGTTGCCTCCGTCCCATAGGTGATGCCCTTGGTTGGATTGCCACTACTGGTTTTACTGTTCCTCTGCAACAAGGTGACACTTCTTATCTACTCCAGATTTGCCATTGGCTTTATCATTATGCCAAACATTGGTCTTAGGTATCCAGATTTGCTAATAATTTTTGTACACATTCTCTCCCTTTCACAGTGAATGAATTAATTGTACGTGCCTAAGTTTCAGATGATTTGTTAATTAGATTATTGGTGGTCGCACCAGTCATGTTGTTACTTAAGTTTTCTCAATAATTTGCAAATTTATGTGCATGATAGATGGCATTTAGGTTTTCCACATCGATTCATTTTAATGCTTTGTTCCAGTATTTGTATGCCTAAAAAATCTTTTAGATGCCCCGTGTTAGTCATCATGATAATTTTGGTTCAAGAATGTGGCTAATATGAATAATTTTGACTATGTTTCAGCTTTGTTGTCATCATAGTCTGGAATCACTATGAACATGACCTTATTGAATTGTCTTAATGTTTCCTGACCACCTATATGTAATGTATTTTACCTCCATTTGATCATGAGTGGTGATTGGGTTTATTTTCTTAGTGTTCTGCACTTATGTTATTGAATCATAGTTTCTACCCTCCTGCTCTCATTTCTTTGTCAACATATGCTTCTGGTTGGAAAAGAAATGGCCACTGTTGATTGTGCAGGTTTGATTCACAATTGGGTGGCCAGGAACATCTGCAGGTTTGATTCACACATTTGTATCTTAGTATAGATACAATTAAATCCTTTTTCAGGATAGCATGGTCTTCCTTGTGTTGCGTCCTTGCACTTCTCATGGTATGCCGTTTTGGAACCCTTCTGTCGGTGTTTCGGACCGGGACGTCAACTGTCGGTGTTTCGGACCGGGGGGTCCTCAACCAACTAGTAAATTTGTACTGCGTGCCCCTAATCCTGGATGGTGATGCAAAGAGACACAAGGTTTATACTGGTTCAGGCAATCAGTGCCCTACGTCCAGTCTTGGAGATCGATCTTGTATTCCTTGCACCGAAGTGCTCGTAGTAGAGGGTTACAAGCAGGGCGAGAGAGGGAGCCAGCCCCAAGTCTCTATGATGAACGGGACGAATTGCTCGAGGGCTGATCTAAGTGTGGGTGCTACGGCCTGTGTTCGTCTTCCTCGTGAGTTCGTATGTGCCTAAGTGTGTTCCAGTTCAGGCCCATGTGTCCCTCGTCTCTAGAAACAGCCCCGGTCCCTCCCTTTTATAATAGAAGGGGGGATGGGGGTGATACATGCGCTAGTTACGTGGCGTCGTGTGAACAGAGGCGGCCTGTCCGAGACCTGTAGCCTGTTGCTGTGGCGGAATAGTCGATGGAGTGGTTCTGTCCCTGGCCGGAGCAGCGCACCGGTCACATCCGATCCTGTGCGACATAATAGCTTGATGTAGGGCCTGACGAGCGACGTGCCGGTCATAGTGCGTTGTCCGCACGAAGTGCCGAGGCTTAGCCGGTGCCGAGGCCGAGCCATCGTGGGGGGCTCGGCAGGTGTGAACCCCAAGGTTGTCGAGACCCTGAGGTAAATTGTCGAGGCGTGGGTGGAGCGGCTGACCCTACACCCTGATTCTGAGGCTACAGGGATCCGAGCTTAACTTCCCATGCCGCGTCGTCCTCGGAGTAGTTAGAGTTAGGCAACACAGTGTGGTATGGACATTTAGTCGTGGGCACAGTGCTGCGCACAGTGGCCGGTAACCCCTGCCTTGTCTTGTTTCGGGCGGCATGGTGCCGATGTGATTTGCGTCTCATCGGGCACTCCTAGCTGTCATCCGGATGACGTCGTGGGAGTGGTTGGTCGAGGAGGAGGCGATGGGGTGGTTTGCCGAGCCCGTCTTGAACGAGGTGGAGCGTTGGTAACTCGCCTGAGGCCTTTTGGGCGGGGTCTCGGCCGAGTCAGAGAATCGGTTTCCTGTCCGAGGCCTCTGAGGCCACTGGCGAGGCGGAGAGCTAGTTATCCATCCGAGGCTTTGGACGTGCCCTGCGTGCGATACGGGGGCCTCGGCGGTCAGCGTCGTACTCGGTTTAGGTGGAATAGTGCGGGACGTGTGTCCACAGGGCACGGTAACCCCTGCACCATCAGTAAGGGATGGTAAAAAGGAGATTTGACCGTTGTCCTATCGCCCCTGTTGCTGTACCCTGCCGGTTGTGGCTGACACAGCGGGTGCTCGCAGGGGCATTAAATGGATAGGACAGCCTGCCAGAGGGACGGTCGAGGCAGAGGCGACGAGGACACGGGACGAGCCTAGCCTCGGGCGAGGCGGAGTGGGATCGGGACCTCCGAGACCCTGATCGGGGGCCTCGGGCGAGGCGGAGATTTGGTCCGAGACCGAATTCGGTCGAGCCGGCCTCGGACGTCACCGTGAACTGTTTTCTTAGTTCGACTAAGGAGGCCTCATGGGGGTTTTATGAGTTTTTTCGGCTTTTGCTTAGGGTACCCCCTTTTTACGGTACCCGACAGTAGCCCCCGAGCCTCTGGGAGAGTGTGTGCGCTCTCTCGGAGGTTTGAGACTCGTCTTGCGGTGGCTCTTGTCGAGATTTGTGTTTCGTACTTGAGGCCTCGGTGGGTGCGCGCGAGCGCACCCACTGGGTGTAGCCCCCGAGGCCCTGGAGGAGTGGATTTGACTCCTCTAGGGGCTTTCCTTACGTCCTGCGATGGATTTTTATTGCGCTAGCCGAGCCCATGAATGCGAGTTCGGGTTGCTGAGCCTTGGTTTAGTTGTAGGAAGAACCCCTGAGCCTCTGCTCGGAGCAAGAGGACTACCAGGGGTTTCCCTGTCTTCTTGCATGGCCCTCACGCACCCGTTCCGTTCAGAAGGAGGGGTTTGCTTTGTCGAGGCCCCTCGAGTGCGAGCCTGGGTCGCTGGGTCTCGGCAAAGTTGCAGGGAGAGCCCCTTAGCCTCTACGAGAGGTCCGTCAGGGGTTCCCCTGGCTTTTTATGCGACCCTCGTGCTTCCTTTTCGTTCAGAAGGAGGGGTGGAATATGCCAGGCTACCCTCGATGGGCGCGAGCGATGGCATTTCCGGTGAGCTGTTATCGGGTAAGTCCGAGTGGAGCCCCGAACCCTGTTCGTTAGGGGTCGGCTAGCGGTCCATGGACGCACTCCAAAAGTACCAGAGGGTTTCTCTAGTGGGTGGCCGGGGCCGTTCGCTAAGCCTCGGTGGCTCGGTGCCTCCCTACGGTGGGATCCCATTCGGAGACCTCCCTGCTGGTCTCGGACACGACTTAGAGCGTCCCGAGCAATCGCCTACTCGGGTCTCGGCCAAGCGCGGGCTCACCCATAGTCGTCCCTGACTCTGTTGCCCTGGGGCGGCTGTCGAAACCCTTAGGGGCCCAGCCTTCGAACCCCTGGACCGTAACGGGCTCGGTGTCTTTTTATCGCGTTTTTTCGAGTCTTCAGGTGCGGGCTTGGGTCGCTTGTCCTCGTCTTGGGTGCAGGAGGAGCCCTCGAGCCTCCGCACGGAGCGAGAGGGCGGTCAGGGGTCCCCCTGACTTTTTTGTTCAACCCTCGCACATCCTTTTCGTTCGAACGGAGGGGTTGTTTGGCGAGCCCACTCGTGTGTGAACCTAGGTCGCTGGGTCTCGGCAAACTTGCAGGAAGAGGCCCCTAGCCTCTGCACGGAGCGAGAGGGCCATCAGGTGCTCTCCTGGCTTTTTATACGCCCCTCGCGCGTGAGGGTTTGTTTGCTGAGACCCCCTCGGGTGCGAGCCTGGGTCGCGGGGTCTCAGCATATTTGCAAGAAGAGCTCCCTAGCCTCTGCCCGGAGTAAGAGGGCCGTCAGGAGTTCCCCTGACTTTTTGTACGACCCTCGCGCAACCTTTTCGTTCGGAAGGAGAGGTGGAATATGCCAGGCTACCCTCGATGGGCGCGAGCGTTGGCATTTCCGGTGAGTTGTTATCGGGTAAGTCCGAGTGGAGGCCCGAGCCCCGTTCGTTAGGGGTCGGCTAGCGGTCTATGGACGCACTCCAAGAGTACTAGAGGGTTTCTCTAGTGGGTGTCGGGGCCGTTCGCTGGGCCCCGGTGGCTCGGTGCCTCCCTACGGTGGGATCCCATTTGGAGACTTCCCTGCCGGTCTCGGACGCGACTTTGGGCGTCCCAAGCGTTTCGCTTGCTTGGGTCTCAGCCTCGTACGGGCTCGCCCACGGTCGTCCCTGACTCTGTTGCCCTGGGGCGGCTGTCGAAACCCTTAGGGGCCCAGCCTTCGAACCCCTGGACCGTAATGGGCTCGGCGCCCGGTTCCTTCACCTAAAAGGAATAGGGTGGGGGGATATCTCCCCCATCGGTTCGACAATGGCTGGCACGCCTTTTGAGGCGATTTCCTCGAGGAGGCGGAACAACGCCTGCTGCTGCAGCGGTCGGTCGTGACGTGGCGTCAGTGGATGGGACGTAACTGTTCCAGCTATTAATGAGGAAAAGGTGGACATACGGGCGGTAAAATCGGATCAGGATTAACCGTGCCGGATCTGAGGGAAACTTCCCCGATTTCGTCGCCCGTCCATTTCGCCTTCACCCTGCATAAATACGCAACGAGCCTCGCTCCTCCCCTCCTTACCTTGCCCGCATTAGCTTTGCCGTCTTTGAGCCATCGCTAGAGCAGAGAGCCCCGGGAGGAAGAAGGGAAAGAGGCGACATTGTTGTCATCGAGGTGGACCCTTGGGATCCATCCGACATCACCATGGAGATGCTTCAGTCGCTCGTCAACGGCGGGCTCCTTCGTCCGGTGACCGACCCCAACAGGCCGGAGTGGATCGCTCCGTCGGGCGAGCCGGAGTCGAGGCCTCGCGACGGTTACGTCGTGAGCTTCGTGTCCTTTCACGAGCGTGGCCTCGGCGTCCCGGTGGACCGATTCATGCGGGCGCTCCCGCACTACTATGGCGTGGAGCTCCACAACTTCAATCCCAATTCTATCGCGCAGGCGGCCATCTTCGTCGCTGTCTGCGAGGGGTATTTGGGGATTGCTCCCCACTAGGAGTTGTGGCTCCATCTCTTCCGGGCGGGGCATACCACCAAGCCGGCGGGCACGTCGGGCACGAGGAAGGCGGTGAGGGTCGGCGGCTGCACTCTCCAAGTGCGCCAGGACCGCCAGCACCTCTATATCCTGGCCCAGCTCACGCCAACCAACCGTCGATGGTACACGAGTTGGTTCTATCTTCGCAACGACGACGGCGGACTTCTCCCCTACACTGGGCGGATTGTGGGGAGCTGCCCGGAGAGGTGGAAGTATGGCATCCCGAGGGAGGATCAGCCCAAGCTGCAGCCGCTCCTGGAGGGGCTGTAGAGGCTACGGGACTGCCACCTTACTGTGGTTGTGGTCATGGCCGCCTTCCACAGCCGAAGGGTGCTGCCGCTGATGGCTCGGTGGCGGTGCCTATTCGAGATGAGGCCGGACGAGCCGATCGCGGGCATCCTGGCTGTCTGCCTCCGCCCTCTCTGACGAGGAAATTCTTTGCCGGGTGAGGGAGGCGGTGGACGCGAAGCTGTGGAGCGGTGGTCTGACCACCCTCGTGATGCGTCCGTCGCGGGGGTACCTCTCGCTGGTAAGTCGTGCGCCGCTGCAGCCCCCGAGCTCTCTCCGTTTCTCATTATTTCTCATTCCCTTATGCGCGTTCGCCGTTCCTGCAGGGGATGAGGGACGTGCGAGCCTCTCCGCCGCCCGTTCCCGAGGACGTGAGGCAGCGGGCGATCAACCGGGCGCACGTCGAGGTGCAAAAAAAATGAAAGGACACCAAGGCGACGAAGCGCAAGAAGTAGATTCTTGCGCGCGAGAAACTAGATGAGCGTCATCGGCAGCAAAGGAAGGACGGCCTCCCGTTGGAGGAGTCCCCGTCGCCATCGCTATCGACGGATGCCTCGGACGGAGATGATGAAGGCAAGATGGGGTGGGGTCCCCTGGACCATCTCCCTGACGTTGAGGAGACGGCGCCCGGGGCGTTGGCAAGCAGCCCAACGCTCCCGGGAGGAGGAGTCGCTGACCCAGGGTCAGCGATTGCCTGCCTCGGGGCCGAGGCTGATACGCCCAAAGAGCGAGCATTGGGAAAGCATGCCGTCAGCCCAGTGGGCTCGGCGGCAGTGGTGGTGCAAGTGGCGACGCAGCTGACGCAACTGCTCCCGCAGAGCACCGAGGGGGCACCGGGGTCCGTCGAGGACCGACCGGCACCGACGGATACGGAGGCCGTGCTTCAGCCGCCGCCGCCGCCTTTGCAGATGAGGGTCACCGTGCCGATGCGGTTGCTGCCCCAGTTGAGGTAAGCGTACTTTAGGTGGCGCCACAACGTTTTTTGTTCGTTCCTTCGTCTTGTGCTGACCCTGTAAGTATTTTGTTCTTAGCCGAAAGCGACCTGCGGGGGTGCCTTCCTTGGCGCCCCTTAAAGCGCTCAAGGTGACCCCTGGCTCCACCGCCCACTGGGTGGTGGGGGCACAAGCCGCCATACGACGCGGCGCGGCATCGGCGAGAGCCGGCCTGACAGAGTCGGTCCCCCAAGGAGGGGCTGTCGAGGCTACCCCGACACCGACGGGGGAGGGGGCGCCTCCGCCCCACGAAGGCGAGGGTCGTGAGTCAGATGGGGCCGAGGTGTCCTCAGTTGCCGAGGCCACCGAGGTCGAGGCCCTTGGGGTCTCTGAGGCCGAGGCAATCGCCGAGGCCGCAACAGCAGAGGTCGAAGCCCCCGTGACCATCGAGGCCATGATGGCGGGGGCCGGAGCCCCCGGGACCACCGAGGCCATGATGGCAGGGGCCGGAGCCCCCGGGACCACCGGGGCTGGCGTAGTGGCGGCGAGGCCGCCAGCCCTGGAAGTGGAGATGAAGGCGGCGGAAACCTCGGTGGCACCCCTAGGTCAAGGCCCACCGTCGTTGCGGGAGAGCGCCTGGGAGGTAGAGATCCTTCCGATCTCCTCCGACGATGTTTCCCGGGCGCGGGAGATGGCCAACGGCGAGGTGGCCGGTGCCGTGGAACAGCCGGTTCTGACCCCGGGCGAGGGAAGCTCGGCCCTCACGCGGGTACGACCTGAGCCCCGCGGGTGGGACCACCCGCGTGTGCTGTGGCAGAGCCGGGACGACCCTGAGGCGGAGCCTCTGTTTGCCCTCAAGGACGTGGCCAAGGGCGGGCGCTGGGACACGTTCGAGCAGTACCGCCAGCTGGCGGAGCGGTCACTTCGAACGGCGCTGTCTGTGGTGGCCGATGATCTGCCCGGAGTCGCCCAGGTTCGCACTTTCTTTCCTCACGCGGTGGTCTTTTTCCGAGTTTTCTTTGTAGGGATTGACCCCTGTTCTGTTTCCCCCAGGAGCTCGAGACCTGGTCCCTCAGGAAGTCGGTCTTTCTCCGGCGAGAGAGGGACGTCTGGGACCAGCTTCAGCGGCAAAAGGGCCTTCTTGCCGGCGCCAAAGAGCTCCTATCGGCGCGCAGCGTAGAGGTGGAGAACCTCCGCCTTCGTTGTGTCGATGCGAAGGTCGAGGTGACCACGGCCCGGGAGCAGGTCACCCCTCTGGCGGCGTGGGTCAAGGAGTTGGAGGAGGAGCTGATCCGCGTGGCCGGTGAGCGGGACGCCTTCAGGTCCCGGGCTGGAGAAGCCACGGCCTCGAGCAAAGTCCTTGCTGGGCAGCTAGGGGTGGAGCAGAGTGTGCACCAGCTGATGAAAGGCGCCTTGGATGAGGCCCTTATGGTGGCTGACGCCTCCCGGACCGAGGCTGTGATCTGGAGGGGAATGGCCGAAGGTGAGTCCCGTTCCCTTTATTTAATTCGTTTTTCTTGTGTTCGGCCCCTAACTCCTTGGTGCGATACAGAGATGGCGGGGGAGGCTTCTAGGGCGGCCGAGGCTACTCGGGTCAAGGCCCAGCACCTGAAGGAGAAGGCCGAGGTGTCTCGGGTCGAGGCCCAGTGTTGGAAGGAGAAAGCCGAGGCCTCTCAGGTCGAGGCCCGACGCTGGGGGCAGAAGGCCAAGGGTGAGTTCCGTAGACTTCCGCCCTTGCTCTGGCTTGTACTCCTTTGCTCTCAACCTTGTTCCATTGCGTTTGGCGCATAGCTAGAGAAAGAGGTCACCCAGGCAGCCGAGGCCTCCGCCGTAGTGCAGGCGGTGCTTGAAACCGAGATCGGGGAGCACGATGCGCTGAAGAGCGCCACCCGTACCGCCTGCGAGGCCCTGGAAGTCGAGGGGGTCCGATCAAGAAGCTCTCTCGGGAGCCACCTGGTTGCGTTGAGTGGCCAAGTGCGCGAGCGACTCCGAGGGGCGCTGCATACGGGCGTCAAGCGCGCACTGGCCGTCATCGCCTCGCACTACGTCGGCGTTGACCTCCAAGCCATCAGCGATGGCTACGTCTGCCCTGATGATGATGAGGAGGCCGACGAGGTGGGTGAAGGTTGATGGAGGCGGGCGGAGGGTCCGGCGTGGTATTGGCCGGGCTGTTCAAGAGAAGGTTGTCCCTCCTCCGCCGTTCGCCGATCTTTGGAGACCTGCTGGCAGTGACTGGGCCCAAGAGCCCGTGTAATTAGATTAGGGATATGTTGCCCTACCATAACGTTGGTGGCCGTTGAGGCCTTTTTAAAGTGATCGTGCGCCGACGCTTTTTTAATCGTTTTTCCTTATTGTATTTCTGAGTCTGCCCTCTGTCTTGTTTCTGAACGTATCTCTTGCAAAAAACTTCCTCGGAGCCTAAGCTGCCCCTTGGGCAGAAGGTGGTGAGGGAGTACCATAGCCCGGAGGCATAGGCCGTCTCACGACTCAGCCAGCCTTCTGACCTTGAGATAGTCTTTTGGTCTTTAGGTTTTTTCACAATCGATTTGTCAGAGCACGCTAGAGAGTTTGGCGTAGGAATTTTTTCGAAAAATCGACTAAAGAAGATGCGTGGGACTTAGGGGGGGAGTCCCTCCTTCTAGCCCCCAAGGGAGGCTCGGTTCTGTAGAGACAGAGCAGAGCCTTCCTTATGGTGTTATTGTAATGTCGAGGCCCGCGATGGGCTCGGCGGGTTTCTAGAAAATTTAGAACAACTAAAGAACGCTTCTTAATTGTATTCCGAGAAACAATGTATACAATGCTTGGAAATTCTAAGGGTAGAAACGACGTAGTTGTTCTATGTTCCAAGCGTTGTTGAGGATTTTGCCCTTCTTGTTGGCCAGCTTGTAGGTCCCGGGCTTGAGAACCTTGGCGACGATGTACGGTCCTTCCCATGGCGGGGTCAGCTTGTGGTGGCCCTTGTTGTTCTGCCCTCATCGTGTGGTGTCGTAGGCGCCCTCGTCGTCAGAGTGCGAGGCGAGTTCCTCTCGCCCTCATCGCTCGTCCTCGGCATCCCAAGTTCGACGTGGAAGCACTCGCGAGTGGGGTCGTAGGCGCCCTCGTCGTCAGAGTCAGAGTAGCCGAAACAGTAGTCGCTCGCGGCCAAGAAGCGGCGCATGGATTCAGGGTCTCGTAGTCCGGAGAAGTCTGCCCCGGCCCGCGCCTCGTCCTCCTCCGAGGAGTCAGCGTGGGAGTGGCTCAAAGTCGTGGTGTCGAAATCGAGGGCGAAGCGTTGGTGGCGTTCTGAGGGCTCTGCGTGAGCAGAGGCGTAGGCGGAAGCATAGGTGGTGGCGGCGTTTCTCAACCCGAAGGGGTACGGGGATGGTGCCATTGCCAGGCTATGCTCTGCCGAAGTCGATCCCTCAGGAGGCGGTAGGGCAGAGCTGGATGATGGGGCGTCGCCGCATGCCGCCGGCGCTTCGCCCGCGTCCAGGCTTAGGCAAGTTAGGTCCCCAATCAGGGATCTTGCGCCAACAGCTGGACATGGGGCGCCGGCAGAACGTAGTGCGTCACCATGAGCTCGCGTGGTGTCGGCGTGGCCTCGCTCGCGTCGTGTCTGGCGAGCGCGATGAGAGCGGCCGCCCGGGCGCCGTCTGCGCCTAGGCTGCGAGTGCGTGATGCCGACGTCGGTCGGCGGGGCTCGGGGCGTGAGGAGCACCATATCGTACTCACGTCCTAGAGACATGAACTCTAGGCTCCCAAACCAGATCACCGTGCCGAGACGCAGTGGTCGTACGGGGTCTGCCATCCGGGACTTGTTGGGATGACGAAGTTGACACGCAGAGTCCCCTACCTGGCACGCCAACTGTCGGTGTTTCGCACCAGGGAGTCCTCAACCAACTAGTAAATTTGTACTGCGTGCCCCTAATCCCAGATGGTGATGCAAAGAGACACAAGGTTTATAATGGTTCAGGCAATCAGTGCCCTACGTCCAGTTTAGGAGATCGATCTTGTATTCCTTGCACCGAAGTGCTCGTAGTAGGGGGTTACAAGCAGGGCGAGAGAGGGAGCCAGCCCCAAGTCTCTATGATGAACGGGATGAATTGCTCGAGGGTTGATCTAAGTGTGGGTGCTACGGCCTGTGTTCGTCTTCCTCGTGAGTTCGTATGTGCCTAAGTGTGTTGCAGTTCAGGCCCGTGTGTCCCTCATCTCTAGAAACAGCCCCGGTCCCTCCCTTTTATAATAGAAGGGGGATGGGGGTGATACATGCGCTAGTTACATGGCGTCGTGTGAACAGAGGCGGCCTGTCCGAGACACAGTAGCTCGCTTTATTCTTTGTGGCGGAATAGTCGATGGAGTGGTTCTGTCCTCTGGCCGGAGAGCGGCGACCGGTCACATCCGATCCTGTGCGACGTAATAGCTTGATGTAGGGCCTGACGAGCGACGTGCCGGTCATAGTGCGTTGTCCGCACGAAGTGCCGAGGCTTAGCCGGTGCCGAGGCCGAGCCATCGTGGGGGGGCTCGGCAGGTGTGAACCCCAAGGTTGTCGAGACCCTGAGGTAAATTGTCGAGGCATGGGTGGAGTGGCTGACCTTGCACCCTGATTCCGAGGCTACAGGGATCCGAGCTTAACTCCCCATGTCGCGTCGTCCTCGGAGTAGTTAGAGTTAGGCAGCACAGTGCGGTATGGACATTTAGTCGTGGGCACAGTGCTGCGCACAGTGGCCGGTAACCCCTGCCTTGTCTTGTTTCGGGCGGCATGGTGCCGATGTGATTTGCGTCTCGTCGGCCACTCCTAGCTGTCATCCGGATGACGTCGTGGGAGTGGTTGGTCGAGGCAGAGGCGATGGGGTGGTTTGCCGAGCCCGTCTTGAACGAGGTGGAGCGTTGGTAACTCGCCCGAGGCCTTTTGGGCGGGGTCTCGGGCGAGTCGGAGAATTGGTTTCCTATCCGAGGCCTCTGAGGCCACTGGCGAGGCGGAGAGCTAGTTATCCATCCGAAGCTTTGGACGTGCCCTGCGTGCGATTCGGGGGCCTCGGCGATCAGCGTCGTACTCAGTTTAGGTGGAATAGTGCGAGACATGTGTCCACAGGGCACGGTAACCCCTGCACCGTCAGTAAGGGATGGTAAAAAGGAGATTTGACCATTGTCCTATCGCCCTCATTCTTTGTACCCTGCCGGTTGTGGTGACGCAATGGGTGCTCATGAGGGCATTAAATGGATGGGACAGCCTGCTAGAGGGACGGTCGAGGCGGAGGCGACGAGGACACGGGACGAGCCCGGCCTCGGGCGAGGCGGAGCGGGATCGGGACCTCCGAGACCCTGACCGGGGGCCTCGGGCGAGGCGGAGATTTGGTCCGAGACCGGATTCGGTCGAGCCGGCCTCGGACGTCACCGTGAAATGTTTTATTAGTTCGACTAAGGAGGCCTAATGGGGGTTTTATGAGTTTTTTTGGCTTTTGCTTAGGGTACCCCTTTTTACGGTACTCGACACCTTCCCTCCTTAAATATGTTTTAGGATCACAAAATTTGCAGCTTTGGACATCTTTCATCATCTATTATTTGAATCATGGTTTCCTAGAGCTACTACTCCAATAGTTTACATGCATGTACAATCTTTACTCTATAGACATAAAGAAACCTATGCCGATAGGGTTTCCCTCTCATTGTTAGCCAAATGGAATTTATTTGATTCTTCCTAGGTTCTTGCTTACAGTGCCATCATGTGTTAAGGTTCACCATGGCATTGCAACTTTAAAAGTTGTATATTGTTACCATGTAGTCTCTAGGTTAGTACCATATGTGCATTTTAGTTTTGAGTAAATATATTATGGTTAATGTTCTTGGTTGTCTGGTGTTTGAGCTAAGTATTTTTAGTGCATTTTAATCTTATTTAAAAGAACAGTGAGCACATGCCATTTCTGAATTACTCCACTGTATGTACAGTATACAATATTGTATTTTAAGAGAATAAGGTAAAATAGTTAGCATGGTGTTACTTTATCTGTTTTATTCCATTTTATGTTTTTACTATGAGTCCATTGTCCACTGAGAATAGTGGAAATTTGAGGCTTTATTCCAAGAGAGGTTCAAACTGATGTCTTGCGATTCTACTCAGTGCTGCGTTCACCTGCTCTGTGCTCTGGCTCATATATCGTTGTTTCCCCTCTGACCATCTTTTTGGCAAGTTCCCTCTGTCTGTAGAAGATTGCAGTTCACATGTTACAGGTACTCCAATAATAGAGACTTTGTTTTTTGTTATCTATTTGTGGTGCTAATTTTTCTATCACATTTTCTGAAACCAACAAGTTGAGAATGGATCGTAGAACTCGGAAGTAAATATATCAGTAATCCATACCATGTACTTGCTCCTTGTGCTTAGATTCTTGTGTAAAAGGGAGGCTGCTCAAACATCTTTTCATTGTTTTACATCTTAATGTTTTGTTCAAAATTGTCATGTTCTTATTTTACATCTCACTGCATGCAGTTCACGTAACAGATATCCCCATATATGGTCTCCTACTCTCAGGTACAACAACAAATGATATGCCTTTCCACGAGATGAGCGAGTATTATTCATGTTATTGTCTTACAAAGCATGTGCTCCTTTCGTTTCCAAAAAAAATAATGCTAAGAATTGTCGTCATCTTCGTTTGGTTACTTGAAGGAAAAGCCTTGAGGATTTTGACAAACATAGCCAATCTACTAATTGATTTAGCTTGACTTCAGTTCATTGAAATCAGATTTTGCCCGTATGTGTCTTCTTCCATAAATCATGTTAGTATTGAATTAAACTATCATGGGAATGATGCCAAACTTTAATACCTGAAGTTTATGTGTGCAATATAAGATAGTTTTTGCTTTCTACCTGATGATGTTGTTGAAATTATTGCTAACGAGTTTAAGAAACTCATCCCAAACTTTGGTTGTCCAAGAAATGTTTCATAGTTCTGAAGTTTAGCTTAATATGCAGCTGGAAAACGAAGATTGCATGGGGAGAACACTAAGAAAGCACAAAGGTTACCCAATAGTCATGGATCAATTTTGACTGCACTAATTAGGAGACAAGGTGACATTCGGCTGGTGTTTTCCTTTAATCCACCCAATGTCAGATTTGTACTTTTGTATACATGTATGGAAATATCCTATGTCAAAGTGAAATGATCATACATGGCATCCACATAAAACCTCACTTCTCGTGATGTTTACAGTTATGCTCTCTTCCTGTACAAGCCTGTACACTTGTGTGGCAATGTCTCAAATGTATATTTGAGTGACTAGACTAGCGATTCACTCTATTGTACATATATAAACTAATAGATCCGTGTGAACGCTTGCAATCTATTTCATGCTACTGAATTCATTGTCGTTTCTATAAAGAGCAAACATGCAGATGATTATGTGTTATCACTACGGACACAGCGAAGCACGCCAACCTACCTAGTATATTCTCAAGGACATCTGATTGAGACCACTTCCTTCGTTCACAAAGAAAGACCTTATAACACTGTTTATCACTGTCAAGAGGACCTCTAAGAGAAGTCATTTTGTAGGACGGAGGAAGTATGCTTAAGCGACCAAAAGTTTTATTAGGAGAAAATTTCTTATTTGGTCATAGTTTAAAGTTGTCTTTCTTTCTTGGCCCTGAAACAAAAAATTGTTACCCATTTGATCCCACTTGAAGTTTCGTTTTCTGATCTGACCTTACCGTCGTCTCCTGCCTCTAACACCGTTAAGTGGCACATGAAATGACCAAACTGCCCCTGAGACATTATGAGAAACCAAATGTTACCCAGGCAGCATAACACCATAATTCTGAGCACTTTGAATCCAATTTTCATAACACAAATTTTTAAACATTTTTTGATAGGAATGCTATATCCAGACCTCCAACATTATAGTAAAAATGATGTCAACTTGATCATAGCACACAATTTAAACAAGTTCATCATCCTAAAATTTCAAAAAGGGCACAGAGCACATAGTTCAACATAGTGTTCGACACATACATCATTTTCACACATCAGTTTCACAGTGCACTAGTTCGACACATCGTTTGACGCATACATCAAGTTCATATTAAAAGTGACATTGCAGGCACATGAAAGTCACAAACTGAGCCTCCTTTTACTTCTTGTGCTCATTGCAGGGCTAGCAGGATTACATATTTTGCTTCTTGTGCCCATCGCAGGGCTATTAAGTATCAGTGGCTTTACGACAATGTATTTAGCTATATTCTTCCGCTTTGTCTTTGTCTTAGCCTTGGCCTTCACAGTTTTAGATGTTGGTGCTGCACCACTTGTAAGCTCCGTAGATGGTTCAAGTTGATTTGAGCCTTCTTTGGACCTATAAAATGCATGTAATGGGGCATTCATTTTAGTTAAACTTAGAGAGATATATTGTATATAACTAACAAATATATATTATAGTATATAAATAGATAGAAAGATGCGCGTTGCTACCACAGCATCAACGATACATATGATGCCGATAGTATGTCTGTCTGTCTGTCTACGCTGCTGCTGCAAATGACTTAATGTTTTGCCAGATTTTGAAGCCAAAAAATGTCTCAAATCAATCACTACGAATGTTTTGCACATGCACAAAACAGACAACACTGAGAACACAAGCAAGCTGGATCCACTGGATCATGGTAAAATGATGCTACTGTTGATGATGATAGCTCAGGCGCCAATGGATCCACTGGATCTGGTTTATGCAATTGCAACACATAAAAACATACGGCACACGGTTTAGAGAAACAAGTTGGATCCGTAGTACTCATGATAGAGATAGAGAAGCACTTTCAGTACAAATCAACATGTTTAAAACCAGGGAAAAGAATCTTGAGCAGCTAATGTAACGTACTTGAGTACAAAAACTCAATTGTCCACCCTGCATCTACATATGGCTAAACCGTTTGGTGAACCAATAGCATCTTTGAGCAATTGCATAAACCAGATCCAATTATCATTAGTTTCAGAATAAAAAACCCCAAAAGCTACTGGATACAACCAATTATGGCCATCAACACCCGAAGCACTAGCCAATTGTCCCTTATACTTGCCAGTTAAGAATGTACTGCCTATAGCTAGATATGGCCTGCAACCAGAAAGGAACCCCCCTATGCAAGGTTTCAAAGCAAAGAATAGCCTTCTAAATCTGATTTTCTCATTAACTGTGTGATGATCAATAATTACCATACTACCTGGACAACATTGCTCAATTGTTGACTTAAACCTAAATAGATTATCAAAGCTGTTGTCCCAATTACCATAAAGCTGATTTAGTGCTAACTTCATACCCTTTATACACTCTCTGGTAGTGAATGTGTACCTTGTGGTGCTTTTTTAGTTTCTTCTGCAGTACTTTTGCTCCCAACTTATCGAATAGCTCACTATCAATCAGATTATCAGAACTATTATATGAAATGAACAACCCAAATTAACGGGAAGATAAGCGATACATCATGAACTTGTAAATCGGAGATCGAACAAATAAACAACGGATGAAAAAGCGAGTTCGGAAATTATAGGCCGGAAATTCCGAAGCCTTCAACCAGAAATTCCAGCCCGAAGCACACAAAGAAGAAGACGTCGGTCACCTTGAAGCTAAGACCGAATCTTTGGATGAGATTGGAGTCCATGTGCTGTTGACAGAACGAGAAATCCTCTCGGAAAGTCGACACTGTGGCTCAAACCGGTTTCACGAGAAAACAAGCGAGAGGGAGAGGAGAGATCGAACAGAGATGGACCAAGCAACCTGGGCAATGGAACAGCTCCTCCCGGAGTCCAAATTTCACGGAACCAAAAACGCATGACGGAGAGAGAGAGAGAGAGAGAGAGAGGTTACGGCCACGAACAGCAAGGAGAAAGGCCCACGACGACCTTGGCAAGCTGCGCTTGCAAGAACAATGAAGACCACGACCGCCACGGCGAATGTTCCCTCGCAGAGCGGAAAAGCGAGCCACACAGGCCTCACGGGCAGCAAAACCTTTGCTCGGACTGGATTCACACAAATCAAGGAGCGCTTTCTTTGCTGGGACTTGAAGAGGAGGCAAAGCGCTGGCTGCTGGCTGCTGGGGTGCTGTGACGCCGAGCCGGACTGCAGCGATGATCTGATCGCGAGACGCGGGCAGGAGCTGCACTGCCACGGTCAACACCGTACGGGAGCGCCGACCTGGAGACCGAGCACGAAGAATAGAACGCTACAAACAGCAAGAGGCGCGAGCGAAAAATTGAAGCAATCTCGACCAAAACTCCATGATTCGTTCCCAAATTTCACACAGATGAAATTCAGCTTGGTACAAACCTATCCCTAACTTGTAAATCAACAAGCTACCTCCGGAAACCTCAATCTAAAGAAACAACATCCATCCAGGATTCAGAAGTGCATGATTCACACACAAATCAGGAGCACTTGAACAAGCAGTAACAAATCACTACCAAAGTTGAAACTTTTGCACCCTATCCGACATGAGAACAAAGTAACAAGCACAAACTTTCTGAACGAATCAGCTGAGAAGCAGATTGACATGGAAGGGGAGTGAGGGAGCAAGGGAGGAGACGGACCAGTTCCAAAGGCTGATGCGGAAGGGGAGTGACTTGCAATAGGTGTAGTAGGGGAGCGCGTTGACACGCCATTGCGCGAGCCTAGGCGCCGCCTCGAGCCCAGGCCGCCGCGCACCCTAGTCGCCGCGAGCCTAGGCCGCCGCACGCCCTGGCTGCCGCGACCCCAGGCAGCCGTGCACCCTGGCTGCCGCGACCCCAGGCAGCCGCGCGCCCTTGCCTCCGCCCGCCCAGCCGCTTGCTAAGCCTGCGCGCCCTAGCCGCCGCCCCGCAATACCCGGGTTAGGGTTCCTTTTTGTTTCAGAAAGAGAGCGGGCTCGGATGTGGAAAGGGACGGACGAGACCGAGAGGTCGAGATAGAAGAGACAGGAGACACGGCTTCCGTTAGGGGTATTTCTGTCTGTTCAATAAAAACTGACAACTCAATGATGGCAAACTTTAACAGGTCTCACAGTAAGACCAAGTTAGAAAACGAAACTTCGAGTGAGGCCAAATAGGTAAGAAATTTTGTTTCAGGACCAAGGAAGAAAGACAACTTTAAACCAGGGAAATTCTCTTTTAGTAGTGCCAATGCCAAAGTCACTGCCCTGCCCACTCAGTCACACAGCAACAGGAGAGATTCGCATCAGAACTGGTGGTTGACTCTAGGCGCTATAGGAACAGATTTTCAGATGCTTGAGAAACTTAGAGCAGATTTTGAAATAAACCGCCTTATGTGAAAACCTTTTCGCCAAGATACATTACACAAAAACATATTCTACATCAGATTCTTCTACCGATGATATAATGACTAGGAAGTTACACTCCCCCTATAATCAAACAGAAATTACATCTTTGTTCTATAAGGAAAAACGAGTACAGGTGCAAGAGGTATGTACAAGGTAGGGGGGTGGATGTCAAGGTTAATTTGACCAGACATGCACCAGGCCTTTGCTGTTTCCAGTGTAGATTTCATTGCGGTCCTCATCGTAGAAGAGAGCAGTGATGTCCTCAAGAGCTTCTGGGACAGTGCTGTGGATGGTAGATCTGCTGCTGTCGCCTCTCTTTCGAGGAGCAATTGTGAGAGTAGGGTCACTGGGGGAGATCTTGGCTACGCACTTTCCAGTAAAGATGTTGCTCATGTTAATTGATCCCATGGACGAAACTGAAAAATTCAGCAGGCTTATTTTGATGACTAGAGGAAGTATAATCAAGAAATCACAATTTAGAGTGGAATTTAGTTATACCTTCTCCAGCTTCACTGTCAGCACAATCTGTGCTCTGCTTCTGCTTTGAAACTTTGCAATATGAGATAATCAAGTCCTGGTCAGCAGTGATGTATATATTGTTTGTATTGCAGTTAGGATGCCACAACTCATGGTCCTCAAATGATGTAACTAGCTCTCCACGAAAATTCCAGGCTGCAACTGTCCTATTGCAGAATGTCAGGAATAGATTGTTTTCGTAGAGAAAGATGAATGCTGAGGGAGTCATGAACTCGGTTTTGTTTACTTCAATTAGATCGGAGTGCCTAACCTGGACAGGAACTCGAGTCAGTTCGAAAATGAAATGTAAATTGCTGCTCCCACAATGAAAGAAAGAATTAACAAGAAAAACTAATGGTGGCCTACATCGATAATCTGGAGATTTTCCTTGTCTTGCTTCACGAGAAGCTTTTCATTGAACTGCTCGATGAAATCAACCTTTCTATTTCGATGCAGCAGCTGATTGAAGGTTTTCAGTGGAGTTCCATCCTCAATTGACAATATAGTCAGTGGAACATGACAGTTTGTCTTCTGATAAATCACGAGCATGATTCCAGGACTGATGGAAAAGAATATGGGTAAGAAACGTGATATGAACTACCTAAATCAAAAATGGATTTATCAGTGATCAGTGACAGCAAACCTTATCTTTATCTCCTGGATATTCTTGTCGCATATGGAATACAGAAAGTTGTAGTTCTTTAGATCAAAAACTTTGTAAGTACTGCAAAGAAGAAGCAATTAAACAATGCACATGCTTGCTGTCATACTGTTGAGCAAAAATGTCACTTACCTATCCTGGGCCGAAAAGGTCAATACTTTGCCATTAACATCATCAAACTCAACAAAGCCAGGATATTTTAGTGATTCAGTTTCAAATAAAGGAAATCCATCATTCAGTTGACCTCTTCTGATGTACCTAAAAAATTTGCAACCAGAGAAGACAAATTAGTTTAAATGAATTAAAGGAACTGCTGATTTAAAAATTACTACCGATCAGATCATGTCTTACAAAAAAAGTAGCCACTAACTAAAAAATCATACCAGCATACAAATACATGATGTCCCTACTGATATTTTTTTAAAACACATCAATTATGAATAAAAGCATATAAATACTAGCGCAAATAATTTTGCAAACACCGGAAGATCAACAGGTTAGCAATAATAAATTCAAAATACTTTTGAGTACTTCAAGAAGAAATGGATGAGGTATCTTACTCTATAGGTGTTGTTCTGCACTTCAATGAACTGAAACGGTCTGATTCATAAACTGAAACGGTGATAAGCGACTCGTTGTTCTTGTTGTAAAACAAGCTCCTAATAACTTCATCAGGACTTATATTCAAGTAGCATATGCGTTTGTTTGTTGCTGTCAACACAATAAGAAGGTTTATCAGGAACATAAACAGAGGGGAATCATTAGAGAAATTCCACAAAGCATGAGACTTACTTCGATTAAATGCAGCGCATAGACCTGATTGTGCAAGTGCAAATATAACATCCTTTGCTGCAACAATTTCAATAATTTTTGTTCTGGTCCACAAAAATGGCAACTGGACAAGAAAATGGACCTCATCATCATAGGTGTCATATTCTTCCTGCACAGTCAATTTCAATCAAACGTGTAAATTATAGAATATCTAAACCATACATTGCAACACAGCAGATAGTACACAATGAAGTCCTTTTCATTTACATATCGCCACAGTCACAAAAGTTCCCGGTACGGAGGTACGAGGAATGTGGTACATGGGACGTGGATCGACGATTTTAAGTTCCTGGTTCGTAAGGGGGTATACCTCTTCGGGACGTATGGATCGAAACATGGGACGTGATCCAGTATTTTCCGGTACGATCGCATGGGACGATCCTCATTCATACGTCAACCATAGTTCTAATAGTGAATTGTAGTTATAATAATTACGCCGTTTTTTTAATACACATGCTTACTTATAAATATAAAATAAAATGAACTAAAAAAATCAATTGATGTGGCCAAACTTCTAAAGTGGCCCATACAGCCCATTTGCCTTGCCCTAGCTAACGTACGCACACCGCGCTGCCCGCAGTCCCGCACGCCTAGCAACCGCAGGAATTGTGCCAACGCCGCCGCACGCCTAGCAGCATCTGCAAGAATCGCTCCGCCGCCGCTGCCAAGCGCTTTGCAGGAATCGCGTTGTCCCGCTGGCCTAGCGCTCCGCCTGTTATGCACGTGAGGTGTCCCAGGGACCATCAGGACGACGTCCCGAGCACCGTTCCAGGCATCGTCCCGTCTTGCGTACCACACTGACCCCGACCCCGGGTCGCGGATCGCGGCTACGTACCGCGTTCCTTGTGACTCTGCATATCGCAGTAGTTTTAACATTGGCTTGTGCACATGTACTCCCCACTTGAAAATTTCCGTACTATAGATTCCGCCATTTTGGATGACAAATATAAGAACATTCATATATGAAAAGATTTTAAGATTCCGAACTGGAAATTGCGTTGATTCTCGGTACCTTCTATCCAGATTAGCAAACAATATTAACTCAAATTTGAAACAAACGAGGGAAAAAGCAACGCTTCTAAGTTCTAAGTCAGCACACTACACTCAGTTTCTTGTCTGTGCCCCTCCAACTCAGTCAACCACGCCATTTGGACAGTAAACAAAATACATGTCGTACAAGAATTTAATACTCTGGTATGGTAACCACAGAGCTGGTGATGGCTGACTTCCGCTTTCTGGTGCAAGCTCGTGGGAACAAACAAGCTAGGGTTGCTAGAATGAAGTGGTGGAAATTAGAAGGGGAGGCATCAAAGGTCTTTAAGGAAAAGGTCATTGAAGAGGACCCTTGGAATGATGAAGGCAATGCAAACGGCATGCGGGAGAAGATGGCAACATGCGTTCGGAAGGTTGCTTCAGAGGTGCTTGGAGTGACCAAAGGGAGCGGATGCGACTCGAAAGACACTTGGTGGTGGAATGAAGATGTGCAAAAGGCTATTAAGAAAAATAAGGAGTGCTATAAGCACTTGTATCATGACAGGTGTGCAAACAACATAGAGAAGAACAAGATGGCAAAGAAGACTGCAAAACGAGCGGTGAGTGAGGCAAAGGGGCGGGCCTATGAGGACCTTTACCGACGTTTGAGTACGAAGGAAGGAGAGAAGGGCATTAATAGGATGACTAGGGCTTGCGATAGGAAGACAAGGGACTTCAACCAAGTCAAGTGCATAAAGGATAAGAGGGAGCAGCTCTTGGTGAAGGAGGATGAGATCAGACATAGATGGCAAGAGTATTTTGATAAATTGTTCAATGGTGAGAACGAGAACACCACCGTTCAGTTGGACAACTCGTTTGATGACACTAACAGGCGCTTTGTGCGGATGATTCAAGAATCAGAGGTCAGAGAAGCCTTGAAAAGGATGAAAGGGGGCAAAGCGATGAGCCCTGATAGTATCCCAATCAAGGTGTGGAGATGTCTCGGGGATATAGCTATAGTATGGCTAACCAAGATGTTCAACAATATTTTTCGATCGAACAAGATACCTGATGAGTGGAGAAGAAGCATATTTGTACCAATCTACAAGAACAAGGGAGATATCCAAAGTTGTATTAATTATCGGGAAATTAAGTTGATGAGCCACACTATGAAGTTATGGGAGAGAGTCATCGAGCAACGCCTGCGAGGAACGACGCAGATATCAACAAACCAATTTGATTTCATGCCCGGAAGGTCAACCACAGAAGCAATCTTCTTAATAAGACAGGTTATGGAGCGGTTTAGAGAGCAGAAGAAGGACCTCCACTTGGTTTTCATTGACTTGGATAAGGCTTATGACAAGATACCAAGAAATGTTATGTGGTGGTCTTTGGACAAACATAAAGTCCCATCAAAGTACATGACCCTCATCAAGGACATGTACAACAATGTTGTGACTAGTGTTCGAACAAACGATGGTAACACAGATTACTTCCCGATTAAAATTGGACTTCATCAAGGGTCAGCCTTAAGCCCGTATCTCTTTGCCTTGGTAATGGATGAGATTACCAGGAACATACAAGGGGAAATTCCTTGGTGTATGTTGTTCACTGATGATATAGTGTTAGTGGACGAAAGCCAGGTGGGAGTAAATAGGAAACTAGAGTTATGTCGGCAGACCCTTGAGTCTAAAGGTTTTAGACTGAGCATAACTAAAACCGAATACATGAGATTCGACCTTGACGGAGTTGTACAGGAGGAGGGAGATGTGAGTTTGGAAGGTTAAGTAGTGCCTAAGAAGGATACCTTTCGGTATCTGGGATCGATGCTTCAGAGGGATGGAGATATTGATGCGGACGTTAGCCATAGAATAAAAGCAGAGTGGATCAAGTGGCGACAAGCTTCTGACATTCTCTCTAACAAGAGGGTACCACAAAAGCTAAAAGGCAAGTTCTATAAAACGGCAATTAGACCGGCTATGTTGTATGGAGCAGAATGTTGGCCAACAAAGATTCGACATGTTCAACAACTGAGTGTTGCCGAAATGCGTATGTTGCGATGGATTTACGGTCACACAAGAATGAACCAAGTTCAGAACGATGATATACGTGATCGCCTAGAGGTAGCACCAATTGAAGAAAAGCTTGTCCAACATCGGTTAAGGTGGTTTGGCCATGTCCAAAGGAGACCTCCAGAGGCACCAGTGCATTGTGGAGTCCTAAGCCAAGCTAATAATATGAGGAGAGGTAGAGGAAGACCGAAATTGATATGGGAAAGACAATAAAAAGATATTTGAAAGCTTGGGATATACCTAAAGATCTATGTTTGAATAGGAGTAGTTGGAAAGCAGCTATTGAAGTGCCTGAACCGTGACTTGGGGCTCTTGGTGGGTTTCAACTCTAGCCTACCCCAACTTGCTTGGGACTGAAAGGCTATGTTGTTGTTGTTGGTATGGTAACCACAGAAATGAAATGCAACAAATGTTAGAATTACTATTGCCCACATGTTGGTGTTGGTAAGCTCATGCTCACAAATGTGGTACAGTGGTAGTTTGGTTATTGCAAAATCCTTTAAACGATATAAAAATCTCAATATTACCAACAATGGACTGACTTGGTTTTCTGTGAAAAGAAAAATCCACCAAGACCAGGATGAAAGCCCACAAGTTGCAGTTTAACTGACATTTAATAGCCTTCCAGATTCCTCACAAACAGTCTTCATACATTGTGTGGATAAATGTACACAAAGTTAGGAGTGTTTGAATGTTCCGAAACTGAGAAAACAGGAAAAGAGAAAAAAAAATGAGCAATGTAGAATTTCAAAATTCTAAGGTATGTTCATTTTCAGCGGATTTTGCCTTGCAAACTGACGATAGCATGTAATGGCAGATTGTCTATTGAATTTGTGGATCTTGATGCCAGGCATGTTATGCAGAATCCATGTCAAAAACACTCACAAGCCTACATAGTATCAAGCTACAGGCTGACTTCAGTCAAAAACATGCAGTCCGAACAGGGTAGGACATTAGGAATCAATATTCCTCACAGTTGGTACTCCCAGATCTAGCCAGACCCAGAGCCTGTACCCACACCCTGTCACAAGCAACCCCAGTTCACCGAAGTATCAGTTATTTATTTTATAAACGTTATGCTAACATCTACACAAGTACCGCCATTTCATAACAAGGACCAAATCGACCAGGACATTCCTAACAGCCTATATAAGGGTTACCGAACTATCAGTTATTCCTGTCTCAGCCGGCATCAACACTAGATTCTCGGACAGCCTACTACAGCTACAAGGGGGCGCGCGGAGGACAGACCTGGAGCTGGAAGTTGCGGAATTTCTCGGGGCACGAGAATGCGGAGGAAGAGGGCGCCGCGGGCCGCGGCGGGCGTCGGTGGCCGCCGCCGATCTCGCGGCGCGCGACCTTGTGGACGGAGTCCGAGGGGTCGCGGCGCGGCGGCTTGCGGCAGTTGGAGCGCAGGCCGGCGGAGAGCCACGCGCGGCGCCGCGCGGCGGTGATGCGGAGGCGCACGCGCAGGCCGGGCTTGTGGTGGTGTTCCATGGCCTCGCCCTGGCTCTCGCCGGGCGAGATGGGAGCCGGTGGCGGCGGGCGGGCGGGAGGGAGGGGAGGATTCGGGGGCTAGGGCTTTGGAAGCGGAAGCGCCATGGGAGGTGTGGGGAGCACGGAGCAGAAGTGTGTTGAGGACGGTGGGGGATGGGGGTTACGGACGGCGAGGACAGAAAATCGACAGGGTCAGTGTCCACAGCTGTGCATACAGTGTACGACGTGCCTCGTTTCATTTGGCCCATGTAGTTAAGGGCTTGTTTAGATGCAAAAAATTTTGTAAAATGAGTACGATGGTGTTTTTGTTGTTATTTGTTAAATAGTGTCTAATTATAGTCTAATTAGGCTTAAAAGATTCATCTCGTGGATTTCGTCTAAACTGTGTAATTAGTTTTATTTTTTATTTATATTTAATGCTTCATGCATGCGTCCAAAGATTCGATGTGATGGGGAATGTGAAAAATTTTGCAAAATTTTTTGCAAACTAAACTGGACCTAACCTAAAACCCCAAAAAGTGCTACAGTAGCCATCACATCGAATGTTTGCGGCCCATATATGGAGGACGAAAAAAAATAATTACACAGTTTGGTGGAAAATTACGAGACGAACGTTTTGAGCCTAATTAGTCCATGTTTAAACACTAATTGTCAAATAAAAACAAAAATACTACAGTTACCCAAAATTCCAACTTTCTAGAACTAAACACGGGCTTGGCAGAATCGACGGGCTTGGCAGAATCGACAGGCTTGGCAGAATCATGTCGAAAACACTCATAGAGATATCTCTGGTCAAATGTCTTCGAGTCTGCTATGCTAACTTTTTACTGACTTTGCGCCTTGTTTATTTTGTTTATAAGTCGTATTTTTTTAGCCAACGAATAATATTTTTCTCTCATAATAAATCAGTCAACCGTACTTTCAACTATGACTTATTAGCCAAGCGAACAGGCATTGATTTGAAATTATTTTGACTATTATTTTCAACAAACATTTAGGGTTGTAGTGTACAGTTGTAAAGTGCACGAAAATGGTTTTCAAAAAAAAACCTGCATATGTGATATCTATAAATAGATAATTTATAGTCTATTGGCAGTCAAAATTCTTAATGTACATTGAACGGGACTTTTATTGCACTCACTCATTGTTAAGGCTAGCAACGAATAAAATCCATTAACAATGTAAGGAAGCTAATCAAGAGGATAAACAAATCAGGGATACTTGTTGAGATTCATGCAAAGAAAGAGAGATATTAAGAAGCTGACACGCGTGATCAAAAAGAAGAAGAAGCTGACATGCAACCAGCGGGAATATATTTACTCTGTCAGTCATATTTTGCGTGCATTCACTGTTAAGCACAAAATGTTTCTGCTCACTTGCAAGGGTTTCTATTTTTTAAAATTTGAGTCTCGTCACGTGACAAAACAATATTGTGGCGTGACGGGACTCAAATTTTAAAAAATAGAAAACCCTTCAATACGATGTCGGATGAAGATAATTTTTATATGTAAATTGTAGACTTCGATGAGATCTACAACTTTATAGTTTTAATTTTTTTCATTTAAGGACAGTAAGATGCTCGAAAAATAATATAAAATTTTAGCACCATAATAATCGTCTACTAGCGCTTTCCGCATTATAGCACTAATATATTATTTGTATGGAGTTAAATGAAAATACATTTTATACCAAAGTTGTAGTTCTCAATGAGATATACAACTTTGTAATTTTGAGTTTTTTCATTTGAGGACGTTAAGATGCTCAAAAAAAATAATATAAAATTTCGGCGTCTCTCGAAAATAGAAAACCGCTTTTGAAACCAGTCGATGACCAAATTTATCCGGTTTTGATGGTTGGAGGGTGTTTTTTAACCGGTTTCGTAGTTGAAGGTTGAAAATCGAACTTGGCGTGAGTTGAGGGTTAGAAAGTGTACTTTACCCTTTAGATAATGAAAAGTATGATCGCACTTCATCCTCCAACTTTTATTTAAACAGAATCTGCTCAAACTTTTGAAATTCTGACTATCAATAGTTCTCAAATATAAAATTCATATGTGCAGAGTTGTAGCTGTCTCTAAAAAAATAGTCTCATAACTTTATTAGATACTGTCATACTGATTAGGCCTCGTTTAGATCCAAAAGTTTTCGGAGTTTGGTTCATTGTAGCATTTTGTTTGTATTTAGTAATTAGTGTCTAATTATGGACTAATTAGGTTCAAAAGTTTCGTCTCGCGATTTCTCATAACTTTATTAGTTTTTTGATCTACATTTGTCATACTTGTAAGATTGATTAGATAAAGATTTGTCCAGCTTAGATTTGTCCAGCTGCAGGCTTGGACGGGCTGATGAGCGCCGACACGACACAAGACACGAGTACACGCGAGTCACGACGCCGAGCCACAGCCGGCCGGCAACGTCTCCAAGGCGAGGCAACCCACCGGTGCTACGGTGCATCTTCCCCACGAGTACATGGCCAGGAAATGTCGGAGAATACGCAGAGCACCCCGGCCTCGCCGGGGCGGGGGTCAGGACTCAGGAGCTCGGGGACAAGTACCCGGTGGCCAACGACCAACGGACAAGACCCCGAGAGGAAGACCGCGGCCTCGTCCACCGCCGTGGATATTGCCATTGCTGATGCCGATTTTTTGTTCAGTATTCAGCGGTGATTGAACGAATTTGTGCAGCATGTTTGTCTTTTGTTTTGTAAAGCAAGAACATAGGAGAATATATTGACACACGATAGAGAGGTTTCGTTTATTCAGATAATAATAATAAAAATGGGAACCGAAGCAGCAGGTTGTCCAGGAGCACAAGCCGTGAAGACGGCAGCACTCTTCTTCCGCAAGCAAAATTTGCAGTCGCTTTCTCCGATGGTCTCCAACAACCGCGACCCGAACTACAAGACACGATTGTCCTTTGTGTAGCACTAAAGATAAATAGTTTAATATCTTTTTTTTTTGTTTTTCTAATAACAAGACCAAAAAGACAACCTTTTCTGTAAATGGGTCTCCAGAGAGAGGATACTCAGATTTAGATTATGCCTCTCCTAGCACTTAAAATAGATCTTTATATATATATACTTTGTTGAAAATTATAGGTATTATGTTGAAGATTTATTTTGGATTTGAGTTCCACAATAGGTCTCCTGTTGGAGACAGCCTCTGGAGGAGCATCAGTTGCTGCCTGGTTGAACTTTGTGTACGGCGAGTTTCAGTCTGCGAGGTGTTTTGGGCAAGCATCTTGTATGGAAACGCTTGTTAAACGTGTTGGTCTTTTGGACGTCGTTCCGTCTTTTAATCAGGTAGCAGCGGTAGTGCTATCAGGCATGTGTTCCCTCTGCTATCATGTACTTGATTGCGTTTTTTTCTGTTGGATGTGGAGATTCGATGACTCTGAACTAACAGCATGTTCGATTGGCTGCTACGTATCGTTGCTGGTTCGTTTATGTGAAAGAGAAGTACTGCTGACTGGTTCATATGAATAGTGTGCATGTGAGGGGGCTGGCCAGCTCAGCCAGCCAGCCAACCCCAGCCGAACACGCTGTAACTCTCTGTAATTTCGTTGCTATGGTAATAGAATTCGGTTTATCGGTGTGCAAAAAACAATAAAAAAAATGGATAACTTCGTGCGATAGATCCTGAAGAAAACATGCATGAAAAAAATCAAAATGCATTTCACATATTTGTGCATTAACCTCCTCTTCTCTAATAATAGGAAAAGCTAAACAGCAATTGTCATGTGGGGCCGCACATACGCCAGGAATAGAAGGGCCCGAGATGCGCGGCGTGCAGCAGCACACCAGGGCGACGCGGCCGCCGCGGTCACCACGGCAGGCACCAGCGCAGGGCTCGTTTTAGAAAGTGGCTAGATTAAAGGAGAGCCAATCAAGGGGCCTCTGATTTAGGAGTGATTTGTTAGAGTCTGTTGGGCTATGGCCTATAAGAGTCCTTGTAATCCGTCATTTGGGATTAAGTAAGAACAATTATCTCTCATTCTCCCTCTCTCAACAAAACGGGCGTTGAGGGGTAAAACCTCGCCCCAACACGGATCGTGGCTACGAACTACGTAGCCGGGGTGCACCTACCCTATCCCTCGACGCCCTTGACAGCAATCCGTATCATTAATTCATTACATTCGGGAAGACAATGTAGAGCAGCAAAAAAGGCTATCTGAAAAAGTTTATCAGCTATGGAACAATGTTTTTCTTTCACACCAAATCAGCTTTTGCCGGCTTATCAACCACCGAAACCATCAGCCGAAAAGATGGGTTTCGGCTGATGGAACAATGCAACCTGGATAAATAAAGCTATTGAAACCCAACGGTATTCACACTATAACAAGATTTCAAAGCTAATAAGAACAGACATAGCTTTGTGGGAAGAACAGCTGTACACTATAGGATTATTAATCAGATCTAAAGAGGAATCTGCATTAATCATATCTATAATAACCAGGAAAAAAGAGAAGAAAAGGCACGGCAGCACTAAGCAACCACAGGCTAGTCAGCTTTTGCACGAACCCTTCTCTTGTGAATAGCTATTAGGACCAACGACACTGCCATTCCGACCAAATACCTAGCAACAGCACCATAAGTGACACAAATTGGCCATTCCTAAGAAAGATCAAGTAAACAGAAAAGAGTAATCAGCCGTAAGCCCAGGAAAGGAATTATCATCAATGAAACAGTAAATACTTATTGAATGAAAGAAAGATCATTGATTAAGTAGGAGCTAAAAAAGACACCAAGGTATCAAGTGATTCAAAAGCAGAAACACGCCAGGAAACCCAACGAATTTCATGTTGCAGCTCTCATAAAATTCAGTCAGGAAATGGGGATCATAAATCATCCAATCCCCAAGCGAATATATATATGTATTGGGGCAGGTACTGCTCCTATTTTAATTTTCGGCCATATTTGTGAGCACAAATTTTAACACGGATCATAGAATGTATGTTCCATAAAGCTATTTACTGTCATGTTAACTACCAAACGTGCACAAACATATCCATATGATGCAGCTTTCCAAGGTCTAGGAACTGCTAGAGATGCAAAGATGGTATCTTTACCTGCCAAGGGCTCTCCCAGTCAAGGGACATAGACCAGGCACCAAGCCATCTTCCTACTACAGCTCCATGACAAAGGACACAATGAAATAGCATGCCACAATTGCTGGACAATACAAAACGAAAGAAGTATCTCCACTGGATGAGCCTCTACTATTCAAAAGACGAGTCAAGAACATACATGGAGTGAGAAAGCACATTCTGCCAATCAATATTGGATGCTCCAAAGACACATGCTGAACTGAAAGGTAACAAAAATTAGTCTCACCTGCCTGACTGCCTCGATTAAAATGTGCAGTAAATACAAAGGGGTAACTTATGATACATGAGTATCAACAGAAGACACACAGTACTGCTTGTCCAGTGCCAATCTCATTGTACTCAAGTGACAAGTGCTCGGTTTTGTACCAGTAACTCAGCGAAAATGGCACTGACCGTGAACAGGGACATGAGAAATAACCAATAAATAGTAACTATCCAGTACCTGCAAAAGCACAATTTAATCAAATAAGGAACTGTTAGTACCTATAAATTGAAATATCATGATTTGCTTTACTAAAATCAGATGCAAGAGATAATTATAGAGCAAATAAAGCACTACAGACGCCAATCCTAGTCATGGTTCTTCCTACTCATCGAGTAAAAGATAGGCTAAACCCTTCCAGAATCTACACTTACTTGATCCCAACAGGTGCACCAAGAACGATTGCTCCAAATGCGTTCAGAAAGGCTCATGGGTGGGCGGCCAGCGAGGGCGTGGGCGGCAGCAAGGCCGGCGAAGCAGAGCACGTGCGCGACCGCGGCGGTTAAGGTGCTGATCTGGGTGACCTCCGCGCGCATGGCAGCGCCGCGGTTGGGTAGGTTACGGGCAGGCGCCCTGAGGTGGAAGCAGCGGTAGTGTAGTCGTGCGTCGGCGTCGTCCCGACTACGGCCGCCGGCGAGCCGGTCTTCACTAGCGAATGTTGGTGCCATTGGCACCGTGGATCGTTGTCAAACGGTCTCTGTCTTTTTTTTTTTTTTGAGGAAAAACAAAGGGTACGGTCTCAGTCAGTCAGGTACTCAGTTTTTTTTTTTTTTTGTTGAGTAGATCAGGTACTCAGGTGAGAAACGTTTCACTCGAAGCTGTGGGTGAAGACAAGACGCTCCAGGGCCGCTCGCTGCAGAGTAAATCGAATCGGGCCTCGAAGCCCAAGGTACGTGTAACTGGGCCTGAATGGCGTGTGTGATGATTGGCCCGTGTCGGGTGTTGGTTCGTGGGTACTGGGAAGACGAAGAGGAAGCACCGAAGCCGAACTCGCCGGCAACTCCGGTGCCATGCCGGGTGCCGGCGGCGAGCAATAGCTCAACAGGGATGCATGCATTATCCTGTAAAAAAATTGTATCATCAGTACCAGCAGTGTAGTGTGACGCATGTGTTCCACTTGGCCATCCGTGTTGATGCTCAGGAGGAATTAAGGCGCGCCATTGCTGCATCCCCGAAGTGACGAGCGAGCTTCTGCAGCTAGAAATCATGTGCGGGGCCGGCCGGCGGCCGCACAGAAAGACGGTGTCCCACGCGCGTCCGACAGACATGCAATGCAACAGGAAGAAGATGGAAGGGTCGTCGTGGTCGCTTCACTAGCTTGATTAACTGGCCTGACATTAGTCCGTGCCGGCCTGCGGATTCCAACCGTACCACTAGATTGCCGTGACGCTAGTAACGAACGAAGATTAGCAGCATCAAAGCGATGGCCCCCAGCCGTGCACACCCCACAGGCTAGGCTACAAACGAATGATCGGCACAGCGTCTAGCCCGGCCCCGGAAATAAACTCTCCAGTCACGGAGGCGTGTACGGCCGCCACAGTCCAGGCTTCCAGCAGGCACATGACAGGCTGGCCGGGCTCTCGCCGGGGCAGCAGGCGTATACGAAGCAGCCCGGCCGGCGTCGGCGTCGCTGTGCCTGAGACGCAGCGGCTCCGCGAGCTAGCTGCACCGAACATAAATGCGGCACGTACATGCGTAGCCCTACTGCATCGGGTGCCACTGACACGGTCCATCCCGGGGCGCCGGGCGACGTAAATGAGCTTAATTTCAGGCGGGCAGCGGCCTGCGCGCGCAACGGACGCCGGCCTTCGCCGCCAGGCCTTGGATGCCCCGTCCGTACTCCGTACCTGGGCCGCACACATTCTCTCGGACAGAGCAGAGCGCGCTGCACCGTCGTCACGTACATACACGAGCCAAAAGAACCGGATCCTTGTCTGGGTTTCTTGGGACGACGCCGCGCCGCCCGGGCCCTGCGCCGCGCACGCTACCGTGTCCGGCCGCTGCTCTCGGTTCTCGCGGAGGCGGCCGGGCAGCGCGTCATGTCGCGTGCGTGCCCTTGCGAGATGCCACCTCTGTCGCGTCTCGTTTCGGTGTAAGGGCCCGTTTTATAGAGCTCGGTTTCAGCTAAAACAGAAGTTTTAGTTGTGGCTTCACCCGTAGAACAGATTCACATGAAAGGCTGAATCTGTTTCTTAGACCGTTTAAAAAAACAGCTTCTCCTTGTGATGAAAAGTGATGAAATGTCTATAATACTTTTTTTTTTTTTCTCTCCTTTTATTTCTTTTTATTTGTTTTTTCTCTCACTACCTTATCACCCCGCACACGGACAGGCCTCGCGTAGGTCGTTGCTCCCCTGTTCCTCTTCCCCGTCGGCTTCGTCGCGCCTCCCCGTGTCGAGGCCACGGCTCCTGGCGCATCCCGAGCAGCACGCATCGTCTTAGCCCTGCCCCCTCATCTCACCGCCCGCGCGCCCCACAACCTCTACGGCTGCGTGCCTCGCCAGCACCGCCGCCTCGCGCTGCCCGGGCAGGGCCCAGCTCCCGGTTCCAGCGGATCCGGCGCCGATGTCCAGCAGGCGCACCGCCGCCGCCCTCGTAGACGCGCCGGGGGCAAAGGAGACCCATGGCCACGATGGGGCCCGCTACCGCTAGAGGAAGCCGGAAGAAGCCACAAATTTTAGCTCCTACTCTCTCTCCTCCCTTGTCTCAGCAGGAATTCCAGGGCTTCTTCCTAAGATCTGAACAGGTTAGAGGCGTTTGACAGGTGGAGCCGAAAAACGGATTCAAGAGGCTGCCAAGAATCGGTACCAAACGGGTCTAAGTATATGTCCTTGTCCTACACGGATGGTGGTGTGACGCACGAAGCTATGTCTGTGTGTTATTAGCTGCGCTGTATTTACGCGGTAATAAAGCCGCGCGCATGCATGCCGCTTCGTTTTAGGCGGCAGCAGCAGGAGGAGGCGTCCTGCTCCTGCATGTTCGCCACCGCATGCATGCCAACCGGTCCACAGCCAGCATAGTTAACCGCCGACGCCACCCGGCCACCGCGCAAGCATTGCATCATCCATCCCGCGGTCGATCCTCCTGGCGCCCCACGCCAAGTCTGCGCGCGCCGGCCCAACCGTCCCGACCCCGGAGACACCGAGGCAACAAAGAAAACCAAGGAAACCCGCCCGCGCGTGCGCACCACGACGCCACCAGAGTCCCCGGCCTCGCCTCCCGTCCCGTCCCGTCCCCGGCCGCCCTCCCCGCCACAAAGTCAAAAATGATCCGGGCCCGGGAGCCTCCGCCACGCCCACGCGTACGTCCCATTTCATTTTTGTTCCGATCCCACGCGTGCACCGCGCGCCGCGCAGGAGCCAGGAGGTGGTGGCCGATCGCCGTGACGAGACCACCAGGTAGGCCGCGAGCGCGCATGCCGGCCTCTACGACGTACGTACGGCGGCCGACCGATCAGGATGCCGTGCGATTCGGGCCCGGGCGCGGCGGACCTCTGGGCGATGGCCGCCGAGCTGGAGCGCCAGTTTGCGGGGTACAAGCAGCGCCTGGCCGAGCGGACGACGACGACCGGGACCACCACCACCGCGCGCGACCACGACGTCGACGATTATGCCGATGCCGATGCCGTTGGCGACGGCGCGGAGGAGGAGGACGATGATGAGTCGGGAGGTGATGGCCGCGGCGGCAGCAGCGACGTGAGGGGCAGGATGTACGAGGCGTACGTGCGGCGGAGGGACGAGCGGCTGCGCGACGGGTGGCGCGCGCGCATGGAGCGCAAGGAGGCCGAGGTCAAGGCGCTCTGGGCGCAGCTCGAGCTCGCCGCCGGCCGCGCCGGAGGCGGAGGCTGCGCGGAGAGGGCGGCGCCCGCCGGCGGTGACCCGACGACGACCACCACGGCGACCGCGACGGACGGAGATGATGAGGTAGGTAATTCCGTTACGTGCCACGCGAAGCTACTGCGACATAGCTGCACCTTTCTTTGCCCTGCGGTTGTTGTCATGACACGTTGACATTTCCTTGTGTTTTTTTCCTGGGCGGTTCGTTTTTTAAAGGAAACGGTTTGGTCTCGTTTTTAGAAGAGGCTGGGCATGCTGGGAGGGACCGAAAGCCAGAAACGGTTTTGTTAGCGAGAGCGGCACCGTGGGAATTACTCCGTAGTTTCAATACGGGTTGCCTGCTGGAAGTACTTGCACATCCAATCCAAATTATCCAAGTCGATTTCCTAGAGGCGTAAGCAGCTGGTCTTCAATGATTCCGCCAGCTGATCCTTGCGATGACCGTCCAATGATCCAAGCTATTGCTATGAGCGGAGGGTGGGCGACACACATAGACGTCACATCTTCCTGTCATTGCCGTTCGTGCGTTGTTAACATCCGGCAAAAGTACACTTCCTTGCTTGCCAGAGATCGGCTGATGCTCCAGTTCACACCCTTCCTTTTTTCTCCCCAGCCACTGTCAGTGTTGCAACCAAGCATAACATTTCTGAGAATTATATATTTCAGTGCCCAAAATTCCAATGAAATCGAGAGGGAGGGGGGTGGGGACAAGCGGCAAACATCGTGTATCCAAGACCAAGAGACCAAGAGTTTGCACCTCACGCAGAACCGCACGGGCAGGCAGGCAGGCAGCATCAAGATTCCGTGGGGCAGTAAAGCACGTCACGCTCTCCTTGGTGTTGTTCTAGTGAAGGCGTACCCTGGCCTCTCCTTCCTTGTACGCGCGGTTCGCGCTTCGGTCGTACGTGGAGTAGAGCGGCAGCGGCGTCAAGTGGTGCCCCGCCGCCGGGTGCACGCGCACTGTGGAGTTCGTCGGCTGCGCGGGCGACGTCCAAGACGACGGCGCGGATGTGTTCGACGAGGACGCCGCAGGAAAAAAAACATCTGGGACCAAATTTTAGTTTTTAAAGTGAAATATTGAAAACTCTCAGATCGAGATGGCCTTATTTATTCCTCTAAAAAAATTTAGAGCTGAAAAACACCATATTTTTAGAAAGAAAAAATAGAGTACTCTTAGAGATGCTCTTACCCAGGGGCCGTTGAAAGCAAGCCTAATAATACACTCGGCTGCTAACTGGACAGAAACTTACAACCCATTTGTATAATAGTTAGTTAGCTTACAGCACATTTGTCTATCTCACAAAACTTCTTGGTTCTCATGCATAAGCTAGTTGTAAGCTTATAGCCCATTTCTCTTCTCTCTACTCCCCTCCTTCCTCTACATCAGCATACAGCTCACTTACAGCCTCTTATATACTTGTTCTGATGCAGCTCCAGTCGTGTCCGGCTTTGTTGCTGCGGGGTGTAGGCCAGCCTGTAGCACATAGGAGTTGGATTTTAGGACCTGTTCGGTAGAGCTCCATCTGATTTTGATTCTCTATGAAAGCTGATTCTCTGATAGAAGTGATTATGTGGCTGGAAATGATTCTATTTTATTCTTTAACATAAACTCTCAAAATCACGATGGAGAATCACCTCACAGAATCAGGAGAAACTACTTTTTTCAGTTCTCGGCCTCTTAGTTTATTTTAGAAAATCACCTCACAGAATCAACAGAGAATCACTTTTCTCTGTTGAGCAAAGCTCCTGCTGGATTCAGCAGAGAATCAACTCTCAGAGCTCCACAGAACACGGCTTTAGAATCTGCGTGGCTTCTCTATTTTACTCTTTTCTACTCTATATATATAAACTACTAGTTCATTCTGGTCAGTGGTCATACAAGAGAAGAACATCTCCATCTCCATGCCACGGTGCTGTCAATGAGGCCTTGAAACCAGGCAAGCGTAACGTCACTCGTTCTTGACACTATAGGCATGACCTTGTACGCGACGCTAATGAATGTGCGTGGTACAGACTACAGAGAGTGTACCAACGAGCGTCCTGCGTGTTGCGAGCAGTTCTCACCTGCGCCAGCTGTCAGCTCGTCCGTGGAACGGAAGAGTTGATGATATCTCCATTCTTTGGGGACATCGTCCGGCCCTGTTCGTTTGTCTAATAATTCATATTTTTCATTTTGATTTTTAGTTGGAATAATATTTTTTTCTTATAATAAATTAGTCGACAATATTTTCAACCATGACTTATCAGCGAAATAAACGGGGCCCGTGTCGGCTGCCGAAAGTTGAAGAGATATATACCCAATTAAACACGTTGCGACTTGCGTCGCTGTCGTCTTGGTCGACTAATTTGACCGGTAATTACAGCAGTGTAGGAGTTAACTTTGGACTGATTTCCCGTGGAACCTTTTGCCTACCAACAAGTGCTAACTTTGGACTGCTTCCTTAGCGTAGTCCTAATACTAAAAATCATTGGTAGTTTTCATATTCATTAATTTTCTTAGACATTATATAGAAATTATGTTTCCAATGGAGAGTTTCTATACAATAATTTTTAAACCAATCACAAGTCTTCTCTCTATATCATCTACCAATCACATCTCTTCATGTCTTAGTTCTCGTGTAGACATGTTTTCTTCTCTAAGAAATTATTTCCTCATCTCTCTTCTTTAATTGCAGTGCCACGTCATATTTTTGCTTAGTTGACACCTTAATTAATAAAGATAGAAATCATCTAGTTTCTTGGTTGACAGTGCCCTTATGGACAGAACCTTATTCCCCCGTGCATTTCAGATAATTATTTTCTTTTTTGGTTGTACATGAGAACTTCAGTGCATCTCGGGTTATACCCTCTAAATTCCATTCCACCCTCTATATCTCCATTTGACTATCTGCCCTGTGAGATTCTCACTCCATAGTTCAGTATGTTCAGCATACTCCACTAGATTAGCTAAACTAGTCCATCAACCGTGCGGGAGCACGGGCTAATTTTGAGATACTTAAGCAATAGAAATTCTTATTTACTACGTATTAAGCACTTCCTACAATTAACTTGATTTAAATCCAGAGTTGCACATATTATGTATAGAATTCGCTTTGGCATGATTGAGAGAGATCGTCGTGGCACAACTAATGATGTCACATTAGTTTGATTCCACCATTGGGTGTTTTGTTTTCCTTCATTTGTTTTGTGTCCCAATATGGCTGACTTTGAGCACTATACGGGCGTGTTGCACTTCCCTCTTTAGAAATTGAATTGTGCGGATAATGATATTAAAAGGTTAATTCACCTCCAAATAAAAAATTAATAGCATGATTGAGTATGGATATCTAGATGCGTACCTTCAATTGTTTTCATAAATTGTAGTCTTCCATTGAGTTGTTTGTTGAATTTTTTTAGGATAATTTGGAAGTCCATACCATTGACGTTTGGCTTTTCATTTGTTGGTTTTTTGATCTTTTTCATCATGAAGGTGTCACCGACATAATTTTGTCGTTGCTATGAAGTCCTTAACCCATTGTTGTTGTATCTTTGAAATGATTTGATACGTATTTGTTGTGAGAGAAAAGGAGGTGGTAATGTTATTATGTTTCCTTCGTGTTCAGGTATTGTGCCGCTCCTTTCAGAATTGTCTCGTTAGTGTAGATGACTTCTTAGGTTAGCATGATGTTCTCCAAGGTAGCTTTTTCTATATATATGATCAATAGATGTGACAATAATTAGATTGATATATTAATCAAAATATAGTATTTAAAGGAAAAGTTGCATGTGGAAGGAAGCAGGAATGTTGGTAGATTACCTTGTTTATCTTGCCATTATATATCGTTATAGTTTCTGCTTCTCAAGGCGGGGCGTTGTGCATTAATGTGCCATTGAAGCCTTGCTGGTGTTTGCTTGTAGTGTGTATTTATTAGTGGGATTAAATTCCACCACTGTCGGATAGATTTTTTTCATATTCTTTTAACGAAATCATGAAGATAGATTAGTTAATTATAGATATAGGTTAGGCACACTTTTTGGCTGGTGGCGGTACGTTTTAGAGAATTTTGGTGAGATACTAGGCCATGTTTATTAATTGCATGTCCTCATGATGAATTAGTTGCTTTTCAAGATCGGTTGGCTAGAGGTTAATATTTAACAACATGTTATTATAATACCTGGTTTTTATTTTACTTAAAAACAATGCAGATTCTAGGCAACACTCTTTGCTACTGCAATGAAAAAAAGAGTCATTATAGCTTGGACTGTGATAATTAAGATATTAAATTTATTATACTGATAGAAATAATTATTGTGTAGTACTATTGTTTTACAAAAACATAGAGCGCTTAAAATTAGATTGTCGATGTTGATATGGAGTAATGTTTTAGTCAATGTATAATAAACTTATTTAAATAACAATCGTTATTAATTATTTGTCATAATAACTTTTTAAACGTAGATTTAGTGTTATTTTTTATTTTATAAAGTAGATTACCAGTTTTGAAATGGCATAATATTTTAGTTGGAATATAATAAAGTTATTTTAAATAACAATGGTTATTAATTTATTTATGGTAATAACTTATATTAGTATTTACATGTAGATTTAGACATGTTTTTATTTCTTTTTTATAACAGCCAAGGTTGATAATTTGGATAATAATTTTTTTTACTTTATATTATGTTTGTTAGTGACATACGTGGGTAATTCTGCTACAAACTTAAGAAATACTTTGCATTATCTTTCATAATAATAAATATAGGTATTTTAAATATAAATTTATGGGCTATTTTGATTTATGGTTCATAAATAGCAGATGTGCATAATTTAGAGAGTTAATTTCAGCTTTCGCATGGCTATGAAAATTGCGTCCTCTTTATTTATTTATATATATAATAAAGCAGTCTGGCGGCATACATATGTATCTTGTTTGCCAGCGTGGATAGATTGCCTCTCGTTTTTTTCATGGGATATTAACTTTCTATCAGATTTTTTATTAATAGATTAATTAACTGAGACGTGATGGGGTACTACAGATATTATATTTTATTAATACATTACCAAGTGAATGTGATCGACTCATCTAATATTTTATATTAATTATAATAGTAGATGTCAGTAAAATGATATTTTTTGATATTTTAATAACACATATATTTTGTTTTATTAATATAGATATTCTGTTAACTAATTGTGAACGTCGTAGCGGATATTTTGTGAACCATGTGACGTGATTAATATGACTCAACTGATATTTTACTAACTATCGTTAGTTCTCAGGTACGACCCATCAAGATCTTCTCCAACCGGCTAATTCCTTTTCCTCCTAAAAATTGATTTTTTATTTATAATCGCATAGGTGGATAATTTTCTAGAAAACAAAAATAGATCCAATGGTTATGGATGGCTAGAGTTATTGATTTGATGGCCCGATGTTTTTTATTAATGTGAGAATTTCTAGTATTTATCTTTTTATTTTCTAGCGCATCTGGTGAGGATTAACATAGAGGCTCAATTGGAGCCTCTAATTAGTAAGAGTAAGATATTGCTCTTCATGTTCTGTTAGTCTATGTTTTACCGGTATTCAAATTAGCATGGACTTGTATTTTTTCTCTTGATTTTTTAGAACTAAATCGATACCTAAAGTTCAAATAGTTTACAAATTAAAGCAACCAACTTTGACGAATTTTAACTTAAAACCCATAAGAGATGTTGAGTCAAATCCAGTTAAAATGAGTTCTATGCTATCCATTCTATCAGCAGACCAAACATGGCTTTTAGGAGCTTAGTTGTGGCAGAACCGCCTAATCTAATACCTCTCAGAAGTACTTGTCTTCCATTAGGCACTAAGTACTCAAGGAAGGCTACTAAATTACGCAGTTCCGTCGAGCACACCCCAACGGAGAACCCAAAAATCCATATTTTTCATCAGAATTACAAATGAGAGAATAAAGCTTACAACATTCTTAAGCCATTTCTTACATCACTTTTCGTTCAACATCAGAGTATAATATTTATTGTTTATAACAGCATAATATAAACATGTTATTAGAGTCTTAGCGAAAATAAAATCATTTAATGACAAGTTAAACATTAACATGATGATCCGTTATATACATCATAGAAGGTTATAAGTTTTTCTATTGTAAAACATTTTGGGTGGAAGTTTCAAATAAACTATATATCCGCAACGTTAAGGAAATCCTCGCTGAGCCCACCAGGAGGTTCCCACACACAAGTGTTAGTTTCTTATGTTCCTGTCACCTACAACAGGGTAGAATAAACCCTGAGTACTCAATTGTACTCCGCAAGACTTACTCGTCAGGAGAAAAGAAAAGACTCCAAGAATATACAATGCTAACTGGCTTGTGGGTTTATTGCATCTGCAGGAAGCATTACTAAAAGTGCATCCTTATATTCACTTTATTAGCAGTCATGATTAGTTCATTTATCTAACCATTCTATGTAAGCACCTGTGCTACTTTCAAGCAGGTGGTAAGTAATCAGAACTATTTTATCCTTTTCAAGTTTCAATTCTTACTACGGTGCTAGACTATAGACAAGTCGTACCGGATCATCCGGCTATTCGTGAACTAATGTATCCCAGCTAGGTACCCTAAAACACACGCCCCGCTTGTACCCCAGTTACAAGCAAGACCAACCCACTACCCTCCTGTCACGGGGTCTAGGTCCCCGTCCAAACTTGGACTCTAAGCCCCCGCTCATGAGTCCTGGACTCAGTGCGGTGCTTAGACCTCCACCATCCCCGCCTCTAATCAGTCGGTCTAGAAAGAGCCGGAATCCATGACAAGAGAGCAATGAGCCTTCCCACGCCCATACACAAGTATGTGTTCAGGATAATAAGTCTGTGACCTGACTACCATCCATTGCAACGACCGGTCCTTAACCGACACAGGCGGAACAAGTGCAACCCGAGCCTCGCTCAAATGCCAAACTAAGTCCAGATCCAAAATATCATTCCGCCCGGTCTCCAATTATCATTCATATGTATTTTCTAGATGATAATAATATAGTAGCAATAATAATATATTTCCTATCTCTCGCGAGTGACAGGCAATCACTCGACTTTTATCGGAGTTCTGTAGCATAGCAATCTACACGATCCTATCATACTAGTAAGACTCATAGGATATATATATATGCAAGTGGGTTTCATTGAACTCCTTAAAACTTAATGCACAAACATAATATAAAGTGCAGAATAAGAGGGGTTATGCACCGGGGCTTGCCTGGACAACATATAACCAAAAGTAAGTATTCTATCTTTGTGACTTGATCCCCGACACCATCTTTTCAGCTACTCCGTTTGATACCACGATCCATCATCATTCCTAAATAATATGCATAAATGCAATGCATGCTTAAGTCAAACAGGCATACACAAAGATACTTACAAGCACGAAAGGACAAGCAACACGTCACCGTGGTTAAACTAGGGTATAAAACGTTCTAGATTCAACTCTCATCTTCTCCCAAACGACTTTCTTGTGACTTAACTATTATCAAACCATCACAAGTTATTAAAATCACCACTTTGCATTTATACATACAAGCGAGAGCTACCATAACATGCCAAGCACACTTCTACTTACTAACAAAGTAAAGCAACATTACTCAGGCAACATGTAAGCAGGTAGCATATAAAGCAATTATTAACATTATTCTAAACACCTAGTATATATAAAAGCTTAATCGCATGCAACGTGAAATTAAAATCCATAACACATGGCATCATGAAACTTATACAATAACATTTTATTAAACGCTAGAGCCCTATTATGGGTTAATAAAACACATCAATAGTAAAATTTTATAGCAGAGCCACATTTTCTATTTTATCTTCTTTTAATAATTTAAAAACCACTAAAGAAGCATATTATGAGATTAATCAATAACTCAGTAATTAAGCATCCACTAAACCTAAAACTTTTACCATAGCACAAACACATCAACACTAGTCTACCATAAAAATTTCACTACATTTGGACTAATACTACATGCTTTATTAAATAAACATTAAGGCTAGATTGCACAAACAACCAAAAACTTTACACTAAAGCATATGACATAATATGTCTACTGCATAGAGCTAGTAACAAGGATTTCAAAACATATTCATTTTCCTTTTTATGATTTTTTCTACTAATTACTATGAATTTTCAAGCATTCAGCCGATTACTGAAATTAACAAAACACTGAAAAAGGAAAAGGGTCCTTGGGCACGAAGTGGCCCAGTTCGACCTGGTCCAGCGGGCAAGGTAGCCTAGCCCAGCCGGAAGCGGCCGGCCCACGCGCGGCCCAACCAGGGAGGCGCCGACGCTTTTGAAGAGACCCCTAAGCTTTTCTCAAATCAACCCGTAGTACTTTAGGCACTATGCATCACTATTCATGTGAGTCACGGTTTTGCATTAGGAACCCTAGAAAAGTTTCTATTCTAATTTTCTCACCATTCTTCTTCTCTGCTCGTAACAGAACCGTAGGCACATGAGGGGCGCTCGATCTTCGGCCAAGGGAGGTCGTGGCGGCGGAGGGAGACACGTGAGCGCGAGCCTCATGATAGCCAAGCATCTTCTTTGCTTTCATGGAGTGACCATGCAGTGCTTGCTTGTGGTGGGCACACCACGCACGACGACAGCGCAGCGCAGAGGCCACTTGACGCGGCTCCAAAGAAGGCAGCCGGCGGCGGCGGGGAGGCTAGCTGCAGGGACTCGTGCAAGGCGGGTGGCTAGGGTGGGGAAGAAGGCGGCGGTCAAAGGGTCAAGCAAAAGAACACGTGGCAGACGGACGGACGGTACTGCTGGGTCAGCAGCAATGCACACACACTGACTGACGGGACGTACTGAACAAGACAGTGTCGGCATCCATGGCGGATGCACCTACGATGAGCAACAAGGGCGAGAGATCGAGGCCCGAGAGGGGGAGCAGGAGGGTGGAAGAGGGCAGTACGTGGCAACAGCAGCTTGGCCTCGGTTTAATGGCGCACAAGACAGCAGACAGGCATCGTGGAAAGGACACAGGACAGGAGCAAAAGAGAGAGAGAGAGAGAGAGAGAGAGAGAGAGAGAGAGAGAGAGAGCAGGGGCGAAGGCAGTATGCGGCCGCCACAGCTCGAGTAGGTGGGATGAACGGCTAAGGAAATGCCACGTCGAGCAGCAGCCAGAGAGAGAGGCTGGATAGAGGAGCGTGAGAGCGAGCAAGGAGCCGTGCATGGGCTCACCTTGTCCTTAAGCCAGACATAGGAGCTAGAAGGGGGTAGGTGTGACAAGCGGCTGTGATCGCATGCAATAGGGCGGGGCGAGGCCGAGCAGTGGAGCAGCCGAGCGCGATAGCAGCACACGACCCGCCAGACCGCAGCTAGGCCGGGACCGGCCAACGCGACGGATGGCCAGCAGACCGACCCGCTGCGCGGTCCACGCGACAACATGGGCGCGGTGACCACGCCCCAAGAGCTCAACTGCCAAACCTAGCACATTTTAGGTACTTAAACACATTTTTTATAGCTAAACCAAGCTCTAACAACACTAACCATCGCATCATCGCAAAGTAGTCACTTTGGTGCAAACCACTAAATTTTTTCATAGATTAATTACCAAAATGACATTGTCTACTATCATTTCACATTTAAAAGAATTCAAGGTTTTAGTTAGAACTAACATTTCTAAGCACTTTGTCGTAATTTTTGCAAGGTCTAAACCTCGACAATTTCAACTAACAAACATAGCATGACATAGCCCATACTCCATACTAACCCACAGGGGCAAAACATTTGAACATCTCTTAATTATTTTGCTTAATATAAATAGTAAAAAATAGCATTCTAACTATAATTTTAACTTCATGCCGATTCACAAAAGGTTTAGTTTAAATGCCGGATTTGGTTTCTGAGCTATCAGATATACTATTGAACAACTTTTATTCACCAAAACAAGAGCTGCATTTTCATCTATTAAACTTGCGCTCCAAATTTTATTCAAGTACTAAATACAAGTTATATTTATTTTATTTATAAAAATTACTTCCGTGCCAATGTTTAGAACTATTTATTCTACTTTTCGCGTTAGGATTTTTCATTAACACATATAGGCATTTACGTAACTAACTCACTATATTTATATATCTATCTCTCAGGCCATAATCTCAGTGTTAAGAGAGCTCGTAACACCAGAGATGTTACATAAGTATAGTAACCTTTTGAATTTATAAAAGAGGTGGAAAAAGGGGGAAAATTTGGAGCAAAGCAATTGTATTCTCTAGTTTTAATAAAAAATAGCGATGTATCCACTCTCTAAATCGTCAATTAGAGAGTTGTTACAGGCTGCGTTCGGCTGACATGAAACCGGCTTTGATCCGCTTCTTTTTTTCATCTGGAACAGTGTTTTCTCTCACAAATTCATCAATGAACAGTAACTTTTCATGTCGCTACAGTGTTTTCATGTCAGCCGAACGCAGCCATAATAATTTTTCTACGTATTTTTTCATCCTTCAACAATTTCTCTATACCTTGTTCGGCGCTTTGGAGAACCAGCTCTATTGTCTATCTTTGGTGAGCAGCGAGAAACCGGGAATAGAAAGGTGAAAACATTTAGAAATTTTATTAAAGAAGTCGTTAGAGGGATTTTTTCACTAAAATTCACATTTCCCTATTCATATGAAATGATATAAAGAGCCTTTAGGAATTGCTCTTTTGAGCAACCTGAAACAACCTGTGTGTCATTTTATCCATCAAATCAAGATCAATGGTTCATCCATTTTTTGAAGTGACTTTGTACATAGAAAAGGACATATTTGATTTGAGGCCTGTTCTCTGTTTGGTCCATAGATACGGGAAGTACAAATTACTAGTGGATTATTTGAATTCTCACTTCAAATTCAAGCTGGTGTCCGTACGTTCTGTTCTTACTAGATGTATCACTGTGCAATCGTGCAGAGGAAAACTGAGCGGAACGACGACGACAGGAGGAGAAGCTCGTCGGACGCGGCTCTTGCTCCGAGGAGGATCACCGGCAAGAAGCACGCGCGGACCAGGAGCTTCTCGTCGTCCATGACCACGAGCAGGAACCGCACCGACGTCGGGTGGCGGCGGGCGCTGTCGCAGGAACCACCACCGTCAGAGCCGGACGCCTCCAGCGGGGAAGCGAAGAAGGAAAGCCCCGGCGGCGCGGCGGCAACGACCACAGCCACGACGAGACCCAGGACGTCTTTGCGGCGCAGAAACTCATCCGTGAAAGGGCACGGGTCCGCGAAGCAGGCGGCGGCGGGCTCGAAGCTCCCGCGGTCTCTGCCCCAACGGGATAGCCCCAGCGGACCCGAGGAGCTCGGCAGGGGTGTGGCGCCGGCGGCGGTTCAGGCGAACGCCGATGCCGGTGCGCCGCCCGTTCCGACCCGTTCGACCGAGTGTGCTGCCCCTAGCGGAACCCCCGGGGCTTCTCCGCCGAGGATGTCGTCGTTTTCCGGCAGGGACGAGGACGACAGTAGCGGCGTCATCGGCACCGGTGCAGCGAATGCGCGAGCCACCTCGCCGGAGCCAGATCGCGGAGCGGTGGACGAAGCCGTGCCACACGGCGAACCTGAGGCGAAGAACGCTGGTGTCGAGGAACACGGCGAAGAGAAGGTCGACGCCGACGGGGAGGTAACTAGTGACTCGGAACCCGAACCGAGCTACGTCTACATCAACAAGGACGCCGCCGAGGAGCAGCAAGCCATGGCGCTCTCTGAACCTTCGAAATTGCCCGGTCCGGATGCCGCGCTAGATACCGACGTGAAGGCAAGCGAGGAGACGCCGGCGGCACCAGCACCAGCCGAAGCCACCGCGGCTGCAGCAGAGATCTCGACGACGAACGCCGAAGAAGCGCCGGCAAGGGAGAGCTCCGACGAGTCCTCTCTGTCCGTCAGGTCGTCAGGGCCGAGCGCGCGGTCGTCGTGCAGCTCGCGGGACCAGTCCATCGAGAGGCTGCTAGAGGCGGACGCCGCCCTCGTGCGGAAAAAGCGCGAGGAGCGTGCCGAGAAGAGCGCAGCACCGGCACCGAGGACGCCGCCGGGCAGCGCGGGCAGCAGCAGGTTCTCCGGCACGGCGCGGTCCCCGAGAGAGACGACGGTGAGGGGGTTCAAGAGGCTCCTGAGCTTCGGGAAGAAGCACAGAGGGAGGGAGGCCACTGTCCTCGACTGCACGTCGCCGTCCGTGCCCTCGCCGGCCGACGACGACAGCGGCAGGTGGCAGTCCACTGGTGGGTCCATCAAGCCCAGGATGGGCTCCTCAGATGCTGCCTCTGATGATACGGACCATGGCTATCCGGTATCTCCACAAGGTACTCCTTTCTTCTCAAATTCATTCGTGCCATCCATTTGACATTCATATTTTTGTTTCTAGAAAGAATTAAGTGTTCCTAAAATTTCTATACAACTCTACATGTTTAATACAAAGAGGCAGAGGCGCAATTCTTTTGTGTTTTCAAGAATTCTTTTTACATGCTTGTTATACTTCATAATATGTGCTCTTTTTACACCATGTTCGCTTGACCGTATCAGTCATACTTATTAGCCATGATATAATATTTTTCTCCCACAACAAAACAGCACCAGGCTTATAAGCCACATAAACGATCCCAAGCGAATAGGGTGTTAACCTATGAGATGACACTAACAACTGAACGGCTCGATATACTTCAACAGCTTGCTCTCTGCAAAGCCTTGTAGCTGCCTCTCCTGCAAAGTCTGAGCTAGCTGAGATAGTTCCACAGCAGAAATCACCAAAAGGTAAATATGCTAACTTGTGTTTCCTGTAAGTATTGTCTTGACGTGCACGCCGTTCGCCGTATAGTTCATTCTGATTTTGCTATTCCATAATTTCCATTCAATCAATGCTTTCTGGTTTTTGCTATTGTAGTACATCGATCATTCTTCTCATTCCGATCACTCAACTGCGGTAGGGGCTGAGGCTGACCCTGCTGGTCCAATGCATTGGAAATGTAGTTTGTTGTAAATTTTAGAGAAGAGGAATTTCGTGCTTCATGTGTTATTGCCTTCTGTCTGATGTCTGTATGATTTGTGTAATCTGTCATCTGGACTGGCGTATACATTGATAGTAGGTTTACTGTGTCTGTATATTCTAGATCCATATCGTGCTCGTGCGTGAAGTGTTTACTTTCTTCAGTTTATTCCGGTGCTCTTATCATAGTTCATTCATGAATTGTCGCAATCATATTTGTCATCTGTTTGACAACGGCAGCACCATGACAGAGAAGAAAAGACTTTTTGTATACCCATTTGTTTCAAAGAAAAGAGGAAACACTTTGGTATACAATATGTTGTGCTAGTTAGACTGTCTCCAACAAGGAACCTATATGGACATCTAAACCAAAAATAAGTAGTAAGAGATCCAAAATCAGCCTCCAACAGAGTACCTATACGAGAGACCTATTTTGGGTTGCCTGAGAGGCACAACCCAAATATGGGCATCCTCTCTTCTGGAAACCCATTTACACAAAGGATTCTCTTTTGGGTCTTATTGTTGGAGAAGATGCCGAATAGTTATTGAACCTTTTGCCTGTAGCGCTACCTAAAGAACGAATGAGGCATATCCTGCATTTTGGGGTATGACCTTACTCCTTCTGTCTGATGCAATTATGAATTTAAAATAAGTTTAACTAAGAGCATCTCCAAGAGTTTCCTAAATCCATTCCTAATCCTTGATTTTTAGCAAGATGAGAAAAAACCTCTCTCTAACAACTCTTAATCCATCATTCTAATCTTTTAGAACTTGAAAAAAATCACCATGATCCTTACGTGCTTCCGAGTCGAGCGTATCTTTTCTCCCCGTGCGTGTTTGTCGGGCAATCTAGAGGTGGAAGGACGTGAAAAGAATAAAGAGTAGAAAAGGGTTCCTGATGTAAATGTACAAGAAAGAAAGAATATATAAAAGTGGTTAGAATAATTTAAAAATAGTATACGATTTCTGATGTAAAATTATCTTCTATATTTTAGGAGTGGATTATTAGAAATTTTTGGAGATGATCTTCTTTATTCCTTTCAATAGTTTTTTTAGGAGTTGTAAATGTTTTTTTGAAGAAAATATTGAGTACCCTTGGAGATGCTCTAAGTTTTGAGAAAATTACCATTAACATTTTTTTTGAGAATTAAATTACCATTAACATTTGTGACTCAGATAGATATACTATAAAAATATGTTACATGTTTAATCTAATGATACTAATTCAATATCATAAATATTTTTTTAGGAACAATTCAATATCATAAATATAAGTGTTTTTAAATATATATTTAGTCAAATGTAAACCCGTTCGATTTTTCAACACATTATTTTTTTAGACGAATGGAGTACGAACTATATTAAGAATAGCCAAGCAGAAGACGTACCTCAAACTATAAGGATTTGAAGTCATCAATTTGAATGGACGTAGAGAAGCCCGTTAGGAGAGTATATACTCTTATCAAAGCAGGTTAGTTTAGCCGATGCTTAGGCCGTCCACGGTAGCAAAATTATTTTGGTCCGTTTGATCGCAGCTTGGATGTCCAGATCTGTTAGTAGCCCCAGTTCTCTAGTCCGTACAAAAATATCTGCCTTCTCCAAGCGTCTCCTCGTCTACTCCGTCTCTTCTCCCCTTTCTCCCTCTCTCCGTCCCTCCATCTCTACCGTGCGAGGTCAGCGGCGGCGCCTGCACGCCGGCTGGCAGAGCAGAGCTAGGTCGCCCCCCCTCCCCCCCCACCTCCTGCTGGGCAGGCCCATGGCTGCGGCGCGGGCCCGGTGGCGTGGGCCTCACTGGCGGTGGCTGGCACGGCAGGCAGCCCGCCCGCCCGGCGGCGCGGCCCTCCCCGCCATGTGAACTCCCTACAGATAGTAGTCAGCAGGTCTGCTCTTCCTCGAAACGTCCATGGCCCCGACAGCTCCGGTGTTCCTTGCCTCGTCCTCTCCTCGGTTTGGTCCCTCCTCCCCCTCTCTTCGTACCTCTCCCTCCGGGATCTTCCTCTCCCAGCGCTCGCGGAGGCTCGCTCCCCTTTGCTGTGGACGCCGATCTACGTGTGGGTGACCTGTTGGCCTCTAATGGAGGAAACCCTAGCTTACTACTACTTTTATTTTGCGTTCTGAGGGTGTGGCCTGCTAGGTTCTATTGGATCTTGACAGCAGGCATTGTTGTGCCATACAACTGAGCACGTGGCCATGTCAACGATATTTGTTTGGTTTCTTGGTGTGCATCCCTGATGATTTTGGGTCTATTGTTTGCATCTTGATCACCTGCAATGATGACTAACTTTTTTCTTGTTACAGTTTAGTTTGAGGGAATGGGCTACTGCTGTGATGATTGCATCGTAATCCATGTTTAATGTCTAATTTGCAGTGATCGTATGCTGTCGTTACACAGTTTACATCTCTTTCTTTTTCCCTGGTAACTCAGGCAATGTTCAGGAGCTATGATGATTCTTCCTTTACATCTACCTACTATGTTGATAACTGAGGCAATGATCACGAGCGGTGTTGATTTTGCTTTTTTCATCTCTTTTCTGCCTGTTAAGCGATAACTGAGGTGGGTGCCTAATGTGGATGCCGTCTCCTTGACGGAACCCCCACTGAAATGCACAGCTTGTGATGTCATTGCCTCTGATGCTTTCTCCTTTTGTCTAATGTAATCATTGCCTTTGGTTTTGTAGTCATGCTTGCTTATTATCATTGTCTGTGATGTCAAAACACATATGGTTGCTCAATCTGAGCTCCTGTTTATTGCCTAGGAAGTCAGAGATATTCCTCTTCATTGTATGCCTGTGATCATTGTCTGTGAACATCGTTTGTCTCCATAGATTATACACCGTTGGTTCTGAGCACATGCCCTATTCCCGGAGATTAAATTGTCGCATGCTTTGGTTGTCGGTGATCACTTTTTTGGTTCTCCATATTCATTTTGTTCTGAGTACACTTTGGTTTGTGCTTCATTAAAACTATTACATGAAAATTTTGATTCTGCTTATACATAAATTTCTCACACATGTGCGTACAAGATTGTATGGTGATAAAAAGGCCTTCCAATTATGTACCATTGATGCCCTTTTGTTTTGATGAAAAAAAATATGAGGTACCTATTCTAGCAGATTGTTTAGTTATGCCTGTTGAGAATATGCATATCAGATATTTGATTAGTATCCTAACAGTTTGGTGGCTATATTCAGTTTTTGGGTCTACTGTTTATTTCATTCTTTGATTGATTTATTTTCACCTCTTGTTCTTATGGACCTAATGGTTGGCCTTCAGCTATTTCTATTTCCTTTGTTGTTGCTCTGCATTTGTTGTCAAAAAAAATGTGCAGAGCCATCCTTTCCATCGCCGATGCTATTTCTGCCCTGCATTTTTCCAGCAGGTTGCCATGTACAGAGGCATCATCCTTTCCATCGTTGTTTCTATTTCTGTCGCTGATGTTTCCCAACAGGCTGCCATGTCAGGGATACCAGGTATCTTATATTGTATAATCTTTTAATCTTTTTCTCCATTCGTAGCAACCTTTTCTTGAATAGTCTTGTTTGACCATATATCTTCTTTTTGGTGCATTGTGTTTACAAGCTACCAATAATTCATTTTGGTGTGCGAGAGAAAGATGAGTACCTCACCTGAGACCCTTTGCGGCATGTTTCCTCAACTGCTCAACCAGTTTATAGACTGCTGTCAGCATGAAATTTGATGAAGAACCAAATTATTCCACGTTGATTCCTTTGTTTGGTACTTTAGTTTGACAAAACTCTTCCATCGGTCCATTCTATACTCATGGAGCCTAAAAGGTTCGTTTCAGGCATCACATACTTCATTGGCGAATTCAAGCCAAATCAACCTTTACAATATACATACACCTGGCTTATGTAGTCTTGTTTGTGAACGCATTGACCCTGCAGGTAGGGCAGAAGCATGCCAGGTTGACCATGTAAAAAAGAAGATTCATCACATTGTCGTATAGCAAATTGCTAGGGACCAAAAAGGTTTGTTCTTGCTGCGCATATATGGATTGCATTCTTTTCCCTATAGTTGGAGTTTGTTTGTGACTATCGTATATTTTTTAGCTTAGATTGTACCACATGAATGGGCCTCTAGAGTAGACCTCAATAGCAAACGGAAAAAATACACGGTCTTCAGAGGCCTAGCCATCTCATTAGTTGCCTGATCTTGACAGCGGAAACGGTGTCTGCTCATACAACCTTGATATACAAATGTCATCTAAGTTACATGTCAATTGCTTGGTCCTTTTCCTTTCGGAATAAATTTACTCATACGTAACTCTCTACGGTGGCTTCAGACACGGTTTGGCCTATGTAGTATAAAATAGTCTTGAAGCTTTTCTTTTCAGTTTAATAAGAAACTTGAAGGTCCATTCACCTGCTTCTTACTTTTCAATAAAACTATTACATCCTGTTACCTATTATTTTTTTATCTTTAGTTTATCCTCACATATATGTTAACATATTTCCCTAAATAATATTTTGGAAATAATTTAGTCTGGTCATTTTCAAATATGTATTATTTCAATTATAATAGTGATTTCAGGTACGGTAGGATAAGGCGGCGAAGCCATTCTAACTAATCTGGACGTACTGCAGACCATGTAAGAACACCTACATTGAAGAAACAACCACTATACTATGATGAAATGTCAGTTCACCACACCTCTACACAGCCATCTTAACTCATAGGTCAGTCTTAACCGTTTCGACCGAGTTCAATCATTTTAGGTTATTTTTAGTAAGCGCCTCATAAACAGAGACACTTTTGCCTTCGCACTTAATAAACGTAACCTAAACCGATTTGAGATGGCTGGTCACTAAAAATGACCTAAAAAAGTTAGTACATCTATATTTGCACTCATAGAAAAAAATTCTCAAAAAGTTTATGCTAAGCACGCGTATAATATTGCAGGTTGGTTAATATAGTGTATGTATCTATATGGAGTTACTTTACATAACGATTCTATTTCAATGATACATGAAAAAAGAAAACGGTTGAGAAACATGCATAGACCAGAGCATCGAACCAACCAAAAAGAACACCAGCCATTCCTCATCAGAATCCTCAGCAAAGAGGTGATTTTCTGGAGCACTATAGTACATAGCTACATATTATAGCACCTAGAACAGAACAACAGAAAACATCAATTTTAATGTAAGACTTCGGCGTACACTATGAACATTGGTTCATTAAATTTAGAGGTGCAATGTCATATTAATGTATACTATATCTACTACTGTTCCAAGGTTATGCCGGTTATATACTATTCCATGCTCATGCTATTTGTGTATTTTCCCATGCCTATGATAATCACAAATGCTACACAATTTAGCTTAAATTATTTCCTTATAGTCAATCTTCTTCTCTATTGTTGGCAGAAATGACCTATGTGTACCTTGATGAGGATTACGGGGCTCACACAGGTAATGCTCGCAGCCTTCTTATCTGATAATCTACAACATTATCTATTTGGCATCTTCCAAATTTGAAATACTTCGATGCTTCTGTATGATTCAGACCAATCAGGGTTAGCACTATAATAATAGTGCCATACATGTACGCACAACTTCTACCCACTATTTCATGTTTTTAAACATTTTAGTTTGTTGTAGTTGCCCATGCACAGATCGTGTATTCTTAGGTATATACATATCCTGCATATAGGAACTGAATTAAAATCCCTTCTATGTATGCTTCTAAACTATTTTTTGGTACCTACAACAGCCCATTTAGTCACATAATATTTTAGATTTAACCTATATGTACGGGCTCAGTTAAGCTATTTTGATGCTTTAGGAATGGAAATGCCATTTTTGTTCCAATAATAGGACATCTAAGTTCTCAGGTTAATTAGCCTTTGTGGTTATTTTGTGGTCCATAATTTTTACATCATTCATTGCTCTTTTTATAGTTATGCCACTTCACACTTCATGGAAAGGGTTAGAAGATACAATTCATCCTCAGACAGATAGCTCAATCGCCTATGAAGGCGTCGCTTCTCAGGCCCTTAGGTGCCTGCAGGCTATATACAGTTTTGCCATACTAGATTATATAGCTTTCAGGGATTTGTTTTTGTATAGACAGCTTGCACAACACATTTTTCCGGTTGCTGGCAAATCATCAATAGAGCAGATCTGAAAAGCTGGTTTTACCAGCAAAATTAAGACATCCATGAAACCAAAGGAAATAGTTGCGCCTTTACACAGATCGATTCAACACTACTGGAATCTCGCTTTTTTTTGTGTGTGCGAAAACACACAGAAAAATATGAATACTGTTAGAAAAATATTTTTCTGACAGTGTACCTTTAGAAAAATACCCACAGAAATATAATGACAGAAAAATTCAATTGTTCTGTGTGTTTGTCGTCAGAAATAATTTTTCTGTGGGTGTTACACGCACAAAAAAATTGCGTTAACCCAGATTAAATTTAAATGTTGTGTGCGTTAATTCTCACAGAAAAAAAGAACAGCCCGATAGAAAAATCATTTTTCTGTGGGTGTTACACGCGCAGAAAAATTGCCTTAGCCCAAATTAAATTTAAATGTTGTGTGCGTTAATCCTCACAGAAAAAAGGAAAAGCCCGACAGAAAAAATCATTTTTCTGTCGATGTTGTCCCGATAGAGTCGTAGAGGCACACTCACAGGAAAATTTTTATTTTTCTGTCGGTCTCGGTTAACGCACAGAAAAATAACAGACCACCGACAGAAAAACCCTTAACTATGCAGCAAATTAGATACAATAATTATATAGAAACAGAACAGAAGCAACAACATATTAAATATGGACTGTCCATACTGTAATTTCATCACAACATAATAGACAGCATACATATAAAAATCCAAATGTACAGCACATTCATTACTGCACCGTAGAAAAATTCATATTTCTGTGAACTATCGATATCTCATATGACAAGGGAACCTATGGTCCAATTTTTATTTCAAAAGAACTTCTTGCTCATACTTGCAAGAAGCAACTGAAGAATGTAAAGTCAGGGCTAATTACAGATTTATGAAAAGATGGACCATGCAATCGTGTTCTAGCTCTCATCGATCAGTTCAAACAACTCTTTTGGGACGGTCATGATTGCTTCACAATGCAACATTTGGGTGAGGTCCATGCTCATGTGGTTATAGGCAAGAGGTGCGTACATCCATGTATCTTGAGCTCGAGGAGCTCATTACGGAAAAAAGGGAAGGTAAATGAGAGGCATGCTCCTACACATCGAATTAGTATTTTTAAATGCGAGTATACAATGCTCTATTCTCCCAAACCTAATATGTAACAATGCTCTGTATAGGTTAATGTTGCGCATGATGGAGAACTAGAATTGTGAACTAAAGTTTTTCCAATGTTGATATGACTTAACTAGGACACAAAAACTACCTTTATTTTGTTTGCGCAGGAACTTGACATCTTGAATCGCTTCCTCCAAAGATAGTGCTCATGTCAACTTTGCAAAGGCAAGAGAACAACTTATCTTCAGTGTTCACACAAAAGTTTGCGCAAATTGTTAGGCCTTTGAAAACACAATTTGATAGCAAAAAAGTTGATCACTAAATACAAAAGAAAAGAACTTACTTTGGTGCCATTAGGAATTAGCTGCTGCGGACATGCTTAGTCTTTCATTGATCCTCTCTCTTCTCCTCGTTATATAATATGACTAAGCCATCGAGAAAACAAAAAGCGCAGATTTAGTGGTCATTGCGAAATTAGCATTAAGTATTTCGACCTTTGCGTAAAGGCTCTGTAAATCCTTCGAGGACCGACTATGACATCTTGAGCTGGTACTTTGTTTGAACAGCAGATTCTTCACACGCACCAATTGAATCATCTTGAGCTGCAGCAGCCCGGAAAAGCTCTGATTGACAAGCTCAGTGTTAATCTCATCAGCAGGAGCAATTGAACTTGTCCTTGATGCCTACAAAAATTGCACCAAAGGGTCAGATCAGCCTTTTTCTTTTCGACAACACATAATGTCATAAAAGTCGGAGTACAAAATCAAACTTCACTTACCATTGCTGCTGCTCCAGAACATGGACTGCAGGTGAGCAATCATCTCAGATTCCTCGCTCCAAATAGAACTAATAATGCTATGCCAGATATCATGAGAACACAAGATTACTATGACACAATTAAGCAATGAGGTATACAGACATATATAGCAACTAGATCATGCAGACATTAAATAAGAAGCAACTGGATCATTTGCCAAATTGCATATATTCAACTGAATTATGCACCCAAGCCAGCACAGACTTGTATGGCAATTGAATCATGCAGGTGTTTATAAGGATATAATATCCAGCTTCAACAAAGACTCATAATTCAAGTAGCTTTAAAAGTAGAGAACCCATGGTTCAAATGTTCAGCACATTCATTAATGGCATCCGGGCTACATATAGATGATGTCCAAATGGTCCGGCATCAATACATTCAAAAGCATTACCATCTCATCTCAACAGTTCAAGTCTCAATCAAGATGAGTAAAGTACCAGCATGCATCATTGAGTCATATTATAGCTAAAACTAAAGCTAACAGATTAGAGCCACCTACTAGTTAATGTGCAAAAGCACAACTCTACAAAAGAAGAAACCACCATCACATCCATGTTTTGCAACTAAACACAACCATCACATTATCGATGCATGATCGCCATTGTTGTCGGAAACTTGATTGTTGTCAACGTTTGCAGCATGAAGATCCCCATTGGTGTGGCCAACATCACTACCATTGTTGGCGATTCTCGAGGCGACATGAGAAGACCCAGTTGCTCGAATGTGAACAAAGTTCTGATGAAGTGGAATTGTCTCCCAACAATATAACACTTTTAGCAAAGCCTCTAAATTGGACAAGGTTACAACAGTAAGTGGAATTGGACAAGGTTTAAAGTATTCAAACTGCTGGTTTTCAAGGTGTGAAATATTACAAACCAACATAAGGCCACTTCCTCACTGCAATAGCTATGCAAATTCACTGCAGTAGCTATACAACAATCAACATGAGGCCACTTCCTCACTGCTGCACTGTGTGTTGACATTTTGAATAGTACCCCACAAAATACTAATCAGTTTCTACTTCCTTTCCATATTAAAATCTCTAAGTGATGGATATGACAGCTACAAAACATGTTGATAGTGGAATGAAGATATACTCACAATTGCTTGCATAGCGGACAAGTGTCGTAACGCTTCTTCTGGTACAACCCTTCCCGTCTCCTAATAAAGGTTCTACAAGTGCATTGCAAGCATAGATATTTCAGATTATAATCATTAGATAATTCAAATATAATATTGGTGAATTATTTACAAGAGCATTCTACATACCAGTACCAAGCCTACAAGGACTTTGTTTTGCTGCAGTGCGTTGTCCTTTTCATGATTTTCTCGTTCCAGCCTTCCATTTGCACGACGTAGCTCTTCCATTTCTCGAGACATGTTTTGCATAGTCACTGAATTTGATGGACGCACACTTATTTCCTTCCTTAAATTTTGCTACGACATCTGAAGACTTAACCGCACCATTTGCTATGGCAAGATGCCCATGCTTTCTTGGGGCACCACTAGACACATCATATAGCGCCTTTCCATTCAAATATTGTTGTTGCTCAACCTCATGCCCATCCACTTCCATGTCTGCACCGTCTCCATCCTCTTCGTTTGCACATTCTATCCTCTTAACAACAGCAAGATAGTCATCCTACAAAGACCAGAACAAGGAAATATGTTCTAGCAGCATGGCAGCAGGTCCACAACCACAAAGCCTGGTTGCGGCAATGGATCCAGAGGCCATTATGATGACAACATGCATCTTCCTCTCCCACACAGAGACTGTATATGTATATATGCTTATATGTAGAGAGAGAGAGAGAGAGGCTGCTTGTTGTGCTTCCTGCGGTAGACATTCCACGGCAAATGAAAGCACTACACATTGTGGTGCACAGTTGCTATGGTGCATGACTTTCACTGGATTGATACTTGCATACCTTAATAATAGTAATACTTAATAATATAGCTTTACCTTACGCTTATATTATCATCGACCGTGTCATGCCATAAATATATTTGACATGACCATCTACATATATATGAGCCTATCAGCTATCTTATATTCAATTGTTTGAGATGAATGTGACACTCGATTTAAAGAATGTCAGATACAAATCTAAGGGCCAACAGATCCTAGTGGAACCAGAGCCAACAGCATCGAGTCACAACCAAACCCAGCATCACCCATCAGAACTAGATCAAACCAAACCTAGGAACAACTAGTTCCAATTAGACCAAGTTCAAACCAGTCAGAACCTAGCTGGAACAAGACCTAGTTCCAACCGGTTAGAACGTCCCCGGTTTGAACCGATGAAAATAGAGTTTCCAACCAGTCATAACCACAGCTAGAACCATATCCAGATCAAACCAATCAGAACCCAGTTTGAACAAGTTAGAATTAAAACTAGACCTAGTTGCAACAGGTTCCAACCAGATCTTGAATTAGTTAGAACTCAGTTTGCACTAGTTAGAAACCCAGTTTGACCAGACCCAACAGCAACAAGTTTCAATCAGACCCAGTTTGAACTGGTTAGATCTAGTTCTAACTAGACCCAACAACAAGATACGATACTGTACATTAAAATCATTTGGCTACAAAATGTCCATTTTGTTATGCATGTAACAAGTTAATTAGACCCAACAACAACAAGAAGAAATTTTCAGCACACATGTCACATACATACCATGCGTTTCTGTGCTTTGTGGCTACTGATTGAACCACATCTACCATTGCTATCCAGGCTTTTCATGCCAGATTTCATCGCAGCAAATGTATTAATAGGGGTTGCTTTCTGTGGTCCAAAGTTAGCTTCCTAAAAATAGTAAATTTTCCAATGAGATATGAATATACAATAGGCTACTAAGTTCCTAAAAAGACATTAAAGAATAAAGAATATACACGTGCATACCAATACTTGTTGTGTCTCTGTGAATGGTCTAGATCCTCCTTGGTTTTGAGCAATATCTTCATTACTTGAGCGAGATGTTTGCCCCCTCTTACGTTTGACCTTGTACTCATCTAAGCACCAATAAGCACAAAGGAGGAGCCACACCTCATCATTCAACCACTCGAGCTTTCCTTGCTTGTATTGCTCATACTCGAGGTCAATATGGCACGCTACTGCATCTTTGATTTCTATGTGTTTTATTTCCCTGTAGTACTCCTTGACAGCATCCACACGGACTTGATACATCATGTTCCTCACCCTTTTCTTCAAATAGGCTTCTAGAACACAGTCCGCGTCTGTTGATCTCCTGCTGCAACTTGGAACAAACGATGCATGTGTACAAAACCATGAACATAGGTTTCACATTGCATAGATTTTAGAAATTTTAAGTTTTAGATGTTGCTCAGAAATTTTAGATTGAACATAGGTATCTTACCCAAAATTCAGAAACCACTTTTTGTCCCCTTGTCATTTCCGTAGCCTTAGGATTTTTATGAAAATAATTAGCCCAATCCAGAGCTGGGCACTTGAATTCATCACCGTTCTCATCCACCTCCACAATCACACCTAGATATTCTCTTCTAAGTATGACCCCAAGCTGAGTAGTGTATTTGTAAGGTGACGGGTAGTAAATATAATTGAATTGCCTATAAATAAAGTAACAGGTCAGCACAAAAGGCTGCTAGGATATGGAAGTTCACAACAACTGTAGTAGAATTCATGCAAGTATTCGGACATGGAAGTTTACAGTGAACATGTAAGAGATTAGACTTTGGTGCAGGATTACATAGCAAACAAATCATGGTTGCTGCTAGGTACTATAAGCCATAAACTTTCAGCTAACTCCCTGATTAAAACTTTGATAAACTATCTCTTATCAAATCATTATCATATTTAATCCCACAGATGACTTGTATTTGGCATGTCAGTACACTGGCAGCTTTCAACAGACTAATATTACCAAAGTTTATGATCCATGTCCTGGATTAGTGGTGGAAAATGATCCATGTCACAGAAAATATACCTTGTCCTAGTCCTGGACATCATCCACTTTAAGCTAAGACACATCCTATCCTAGTCCTGGCTAACTTTTAATGGTATCCCTTTTCATTCCACCAGTGTTTGTTGTGTTACCTATAGTGCCTCCAAATTCAGCTTTTGAGATGCTTAGGACAGATTAATCTATATTCTTTTGGAATTTAATTAGTATAAGATAAGACTTGAAGGTAGAAGCAAGCTAAAGTCATAGAATAGTGTTATGTGATCTATACAGCATAAGCTTTTTTAAAGAATTACCTTTGTGGGATCTCTGATCTGGTCAAATCAAATGGTGAACAACATGCGAGAAGAAGAAAATATTGAGAAGTGCGCTACCTAGAATAGAATCATGTTCATCTGAGTTGTCTTATGGTCATAGAATTAAAATGTCCTTTGCACATTATCTTCCTAAGCATTGCAATGTTTCCAAACACCCCTATCCAAGTGGTTCTGATTGATCTCTTCATGTGCCATATAATTATTTAAGTTGACAGTTTAACACTCTATCTTTGCTTGCTTCTTTGATGTACCAAAGTGCTTTATTTCTATACTGAAGATTTTATTCGAGGTTACTCATATTTCTATTTTCTCACCATTCAAATTTCTTTGGCCCACCTTTCACCTACGGAACATTTGCGTGAAGTATTCTATAGAATGGGCCTGAATGACAAGGTGTGAAGTGTGAACTGAATGTTGTGTTTAAATTAGACTTGGCATAATTCTATATTTGCTAGTCACAACTATTTTGTGCTCAGAGGAAATTGTTGCCTTTGTGAGGAGCTCATACGCTTGGGCCGGGCAAGACCCAGGCGTAGTGGTGGGTAAACCGAAACAAAGTACACAATATGTCCTTTTTAGGTCAAGCACAAAAGGTTGGTGCAAGGATTATGTGCATATGCTAGTAAAAGGACATCATGTGCAGCTACCAAATTACTAGCACCAAAGATCGGGAGCCAACAAAGAATCAAGCAAGAAATGCACTCACTCGTCACCACTTGGTTTAAGAGCCACTTTAACACCACATGGAGGTTGTTTAAATTTTGTTGGGACCCCCCTTGCCGTTCCTCTTTTCTTGGGTGGCTCTATTGGGGAGCTTCAACAACTATTGTCCTTTTGTGAGGCATCGCTGCAGTTCCAGAACCTTCATTTGTTTGGGGCTGCTTCTTTATTGGCTACTGCGCGTGTGTGTTGAATGGAATGGACCATGGAACACTTTGCACTTTCAGAACCATCATTCCTTTCGGTGCATTTAAACTAGGCACACGTTTGTTGAGTGTCTTGACCATCTGCAGATAGATACAATATGTTAGATCCATCTTAAAACAATTATTGGAGGGGCGACAAACATGGAAACTGCTATATTAATAAAGGATTGAGAGAAAACATCATGAATTCAGATTTAGTAATCTTTGAAGCACACATGCAAACCGATATATTAATAATCTTTGAATTTGTGCTATTGCATATTCAAAAAGCAGTTACATAGGATCTTATGCATAACAAATAGCATAACTAAAACATATATTTTGAACTGCATATTCAAAAATCATTTGGATCATAAGTTTCTTCATCTTCTTCATCCATTGCTTCATCATCCTCTTCCGTCTCTTTCTCTTCTTCAATAACTTCTTCATCATATTCCTCATCCAGAACAACTTGTTTCTGTATTGCTTCCAAGTCTTTTAGGTCAGTAACCTCATCTGATCCCGTTGCAATTATGGAGTCCAAGGCATCACTCAAATCAATGACAAAGGCGCCATCCAAACCATCCGCTTGGTAGACATCCTGCACTACCCCTTCCATATTCATAGCTTCACTACTGCTTTCATTCATAGGCACACATCCATGTGGAGCAACATGGTAGACAACCCACCATAAAGACAACTCTCTGTTCTTACACGGGTATGACAGATAGTACACTTGAGTAATCTGACTAGCCATCACAAATGGGTTAAAATTTGATAATCTTAATGTATGATTGATCTCTACCAAGCCTAGATCTTCAATACACCTCAATCCATTGGGTGTTGGATCAAACCAGGAGCAATAAAACAGCACCAACTCTAGTTTCATGCTGCCTTCCCACTCAATTTTAATTATATCTTCTATGATTCCATAATACTCTAGAGCATTGTCTGATTCATCAAAAGAAGTTACACAAACACCACTATTGATAGTTGTTAGCCCAACTCTTCCACTCCCATATTTCTTTGAACGGAATCTATAGCCATTGACATCATAACACCCATAGGACCTAACTCGAGGGCAGTAACCATAGGACATTTGGAACAGAGCATTGTGAATGCTAGCTGTTTTCAAGCACTGAAAAAACACAAATTATGTGCTAAGTTTTTTATCATAATTCACAATGTTGGAACAGAACAAAGGTTGAAGTGTATGAGAAAATTACTTGCTCTTTGAACCAATCAAAAAAATTTAGACCAGATTGTATACCATGGCTATTTTTCCAACTATTTAACCTTAAATCACGACGTTGCTGGTCTGTGGGAGCTATATGGCTCTTCCACTGTTCATTATCAAAGTGTCTACATGAACAAAATTCTTGTTATGCCTAGATAATAAAAAATCTAGAACAGAACAGTAATGAGGTTTTTGGCACAACATACGTGAAGAAATCATCCATCTCCGGTATGTTTGTCAATATGTATAGAAAACAACCTTGTACTCCTTGTTTGAGAGTTCACGAACACCTCTAGGGCTCATGCAACGACCCAGGCATTTAAAAATGTCAAGGTCACATGTACCTTGAAATGAAGATGCACAATCATCATAGCGAGACACCTTATTTCTAACAGATGGAGCATGGGGTCTAAAATATATACTTAGTGTATTTGCAGCCTCTTCAACAAGAAATGCCTCAACAATGCCAGCCTCAACACGATCCTTATTTCTTACTTTTTTCCTAAGTTTTTGGATACACCTACGAAGTGAGAGCAACGTATTACAGATAGCTAACTTACGGTCAGTGACATAAATAAACTAGTTATTTGAATATTTCTAGATTTACCTCTCATATTGATAGCACCAACGTGCTAGGACAGGACCACCTAATCGTGCTTCATAAGGCAGATGTATGATGAGATGTTGCATAACATTGAAGAAACTAGGAGGAAATATCTTCTCCATTTTGCAAAGAAGCACTGCAACATTCTCCTCCAGAGAGCGGATAACATCTTTTCTAAGCTCTTTGACGCACAATTGCCGATAGAAGAAACTAAGCTCAGCCAAACAACGCCACACATTATCTGGCAAAAACCCACGAAACACTACAGGGAGCAACCTTTCCATAAAGATGTGATAATCATGACTTTTTAGTCCAAAAATTTTCTTCTGCAGCAGATTCACACCACGCTTCAGATTGGATGCATATGAGTCAGGGAACTGCAATTCTTTGAACCATTGCAGGATGGTTGGCTTAACATCTTTGTGAATGCTGAATGGACCTCTAGGCCTATCCCACTGCCCATTGCTCTTTTGCATCAAATGCATGGAAGGACGATTACATATAATAGCCAAATCTAGCCTAGCTTTCATATTATCTTTGCTCTTTTCAGCTCAAAACATGTGTTCCATATGGCTTCACCCATATTCTTTTCATTATGCATCACATCAATATTGTGTGGAAGTAGCAACTTATGGAAATATGGAAGCTGCCTAAAAAAAAGTACATGTGTCCAATTGTGCAATCTACCGTAGGTTTGTGTATCACCAGTAAACTGGTTCACATGGGCTTGCACTCCCTCCCCTGTTAAGTACCTAGGTGCCTCATCAAACACCTTGGTGTTCTTGCGAAAAGCATTAGCTTCATTTCTAAATGGATGATCTTCAGGCAAGAAACGCCTATGGGTATCAAACCAGCAAGCCTTACGCCCATTAGAGAGTAGGAATCCTCGACAACCACACCCATATGGGCATGACAACCTACCATGGTGCTCCAGCCGAAAAAGTCCCCATAAGCCATAAAGTCATGTACTGACCAAAGGTAGATTCCTCTCATTGTAAACTCCTCCTTCAATGAAGCATCCCATGTTGTGGCCCCCTTCCATAGTTCTTGAAATTCGTCAACTAAGGGCTGCATTAAAACGTTCAAATTTCTACCGGGATGCTCCAGACCAGGAACAACAAGTGCGAGGAAAATATACTCAGACCTTAAGAGTGTGCCAGGAGGTAGGTTCAGTGGGGTCACAAAGATTGGCCAACATGAGTAAGGTGCGGCATTCACATCAAATGGTTGGAAACCATCTGTTGCTACTACAAGGCGCACATTTCTTTTTTCCTGTGCAAATTCTGGATAGTCCACATTAAATTGTTGCCAAGCCTCTCCGTCACAAGGGTGCACCATCTTACCACATGTTGTGGGACTATATGATCTCATTAACTTGGCTGTCTCCCCATGGAGATATAGCCTTTGCAGCCTATCTGTGATTGGAAGATAGCGCAAAACTTTGCGTGCAACCTTTATTCACCCTTCCACATACCGATTAGCACCACAAAAATCACATTTATCTTTGTCCTTGTTATCTTTGTAGAATAGCATGCAATTGTTATAGCAAACATCAATTTTGATATATTGCATACCAAGACCCTCTAATAATTTCTTAGATTGGTAGAAGCCATTAGGTAACTTGGAGTCAGGAGGAAGGAGTTCATGTACTATGCCTAGTATATCATCATATTTTGTGACGAACATGTTGTATCGTGACTTCACAGCAAACAAGCGAGCTATAGCAGACAAGCGTGAGTGTGTGGTTCTATCATGCACCAACTCATCTGCACTAGCAACCATCCTATAGAAAGCTTTGGCATATGCTGATGGTTCAGCATCCAGTATAGGCGGATGGTGCCCAGCAAGCTCAACCAACATTTGATCCATTTGATCAACTTCATCAGTGCCCTCTCTATTTCCCACACCATCATATCCATCATGTGAAATCAGCCCCTCACCATGCTCAGTCCAAGTTTCATAGTCTTCCTTAAAACTATGCCTACACAAATGCATCTCTATAGTGTATCTTATATGCCTAAAGTAGTTCCTACATTGTGCACAAGGACACTTAATGGTATCATTTTCAGCTACACCAGGAATTGAAAATGCACTATTCAAGAATTATGTGGTTCCATCAATCCATTCATTTGAGGGAGCTATGCCACGTTGCCAACCATTATACATCCATGTCCGGTTTGACATATTAACTAGTTCTGTTTCAAATATTAATAGAGTACTCATATTAATATATTAGATATCACAACAAAGGAAGCTCAATTATTTTTGGTGCAAGGACAAACATTCCAAACTCGACAAGTGGGCACACAAATAAAATGTAGAATAACAACATACAACAAATAAATCCAGTGAAGAAAGAAGTATACCTTTGAGTCTCAATCACAGGTCGTGAACAATTCTTCACTATCTTGAAAGTAAAAGATACCTCCAATAGCAACCTTAGGTCCTTGCTTAGCCCAAAATCTCCACTACATTACATCGAACCATGTTTTTACTTCGTATACATAGCCACACATAGAGAAAGGAAGTATAATACATACATTTTCGGGGAGAAACAAGGAACTGAAAACTCGATTCAAATTTGCGGAGACAACACGGTGGCCAAATCTTGAGGAAAGCAGACTTCAACTGAAAATAGGGGCGGTGGAGATCGACGGAGAGACGAGGCGCAGGCGTGGACGGGACGCGTCTTGTTGGGCGGGAGGGAGACCAAAGGCGATCGGCCGCCTGGGATGTTCTGGCGGCCGGTGGCCGCCCTAGGCCACGCCCGGATGGTCGGCCGGCGGGCCTAAGGCCACGCCAAGGACCACCATGAGGCTAGACCCACGCACTGGAGGGGCTACTGACATTGGCGGGCTGGTGGCTACGGCCGTCGGTGGGCTAGAGGCAGATCCAGGCGACAGCGGACCTAGGGCAGCGAGCGGCGGCCATGGAGCTAGGGTGCCTAGCGGCGGGCGGCGAGCGGCGAATGTGCAGATGGGGGTGGTCTTGTGCGGCGAGCGGCGGACTTGGAGCCGGGAGCGACGGGACTACGGGAGCGGCGGACTTGCGGAGTTCGGCCTCTGGCGGCGCGTTTGAGATAGGGTTGGGGTGGCGACCATGGGAGGATTTACTTTTAGGGTGTTTTTGTTTTCTTTTTTTCACTCTTTTTTCTATTATATACCGCGCCAATACAGAAGGCAGGTGCCAATGACGAAAATAGGGCGCTAACGACGAATCCATTCATGTGCCTGTGTTGTTTTTTTCTGAGTTAAAAATCCCCACAGAATAATTGCTATTTCTCTGTGGGTATGCATTGTTTTTCGTGTATTGTCACGCACAGAAAAATAACTCAATTATTCTGTCGGGTTTTCGATATTTCTGTGGGTATTTTTTGATACCGACAGAAAAATTCCAAATTTTCTGTGTGTTATGAGAAAAACGCACAGAAAAAATATTCACCCACGGAAATATTCGAGTTTCTAGTAGTGCAATATACTAAACTGAAAATTTAAATTTTGCAGTGAAACCTATACATCGTTAGGTGCAATGATATTGAGTTACCCTGTCACTTTCCCACTACTTTATTCTCAGCTGCATGACCCTTTTGTTTTTTCCCATGTTAATACAAAGAACATGGTATTCGTTCCTTTAATCATAGCCTTCCAATGCATCTTATTGGTCCATAAAGTCTCTGGATCTATTTCAAAAATACAGACAAAGAAAGCAATGAAGAGAACACAGACAAAACTAACGAAACAGATAAAAAAGGTGGCTCCTTCAATGTCAAAGAACAGACAAAACTAATGAGCGCGGTGCTGTTGGCTCTGTTTGACAAGACTTATTGCTGCTACGATTGATTTATAGTGCTAATTTATTGTGAAAGAAAAACACTGTTCCATAGTTAAAAAAAGTAAAACTAATTTTAACTTATAAGCTTAAGCGAACATAGACGATGGCCGCGTAGGCAGCAGGCCGGCGGCCATGCGGAGCGCCTCCTTGACTTTGGAGTCGATGTCAGCTAGGGCGACGACCATTGCTGGGGTTGTGCATCCGGATGATGCCCCGCATGCTGGCGTAGACGTACGGCCTGGAGCACGGGCACATGGGAGCGCAACGGCCCGGACTCCGCGCCGACGCCGATGCCGAGTTGAGACGGCGGCGATGCCGTGTCAGTTCGTCCGTGCGTACAGGAGGAAGGCACGTTCATTCCAATGACCATATTACCCTTAATTACTTTTAACTATAAGGTATTTTTTCGGGCCAAAAAATTATTCCACGGGAGGAACCGCAAGCACCGTAACAAAGCTCATTTAAAAAACATGTCATTACACCTTGATAACGATATTCCCACATACAGGTCACTGTATATAAGAGCATCTCCAAGAGATATGCTATCCTTGTTCTGTATGGTATATTTAGATTTTTATTGGAAAAATTGAACTCCAACAGATATTCTATTTGGTTTTGTATAATAGCAAGTATGCTATCCCTGAAATCTCGTTGGGCATAGATAGCAAGCGAACCTGGCTCGCCATCTTCCGAAATAGCTGGCCACGGTGGATGCCCCGCACGCGCGATCCTTCCCGCGCACCAGAAACTAGCTTCCCGCCCGCGCATTGAACTCTCCCATCGTGGGGATCCAAGCCCAACCCGCTCCATTCGACGATTCCCAACTCCCAAGCTCGTCCATCGCCTCCTCCCCTTCTGCGGCCCTGCCGCCAAGACCACTGAAGCTGCTACTCACTGGCCCTCCTGAATCGCCCTTTCCTTATTCGCCCCGATGTCGCGGCGTCCTCATGGACGAGCTTCGTAAATGCGAGATGGGAGATCCCAACCACGCTGCCCTTTTATTCCAACAACAGCAGATGGGAGCAGCATCAAAGCGGATGGGAGCAGCAGTTTGGATGGGAGCAACAGCGGATGGGAGATCCCAACTGCAGCGGAGGACTCATGGTGCTGCCATGGTTGGAGAATACGGCACAAGGAGGCCAATGACGACGACGAGTCCTTCCACCTAACAGTGCTGCTGCTACTGCATCGAATCCATTCCTCGGCGTGTGCTCCGTATTGTGCCCCTGCTCAGGTTCTATGATTTGATTTCCTCCACTTATCTCAGGTGTTATGTGTTTTATTACTCGATTGATTGTCCTGATTTCGCCGAGAACGCCATCGCCCCATCGCACCCTGTTCACCCTGTTTCAGTTTCAGGACATGCGTATCAAAGATCTATATATTTCTGATTCTCAAAAGGTTACGAATTTGGTTGGCCTAAAATCCTCGCCCCCCAGTATCTGCAAATCAATCGCAGCCAAGAAGGCAGCAATTTTTTTTATGCAGAAGGCAGCGGCCGTGGGTGAATCAAAGGAATACACACTAACAAAGAGTTGTAATGTATGAACCAATAGTTGTCAAGCGAAACATACCACGAATATGCTGTAGCAGAATTGGCATTTTACTAATAGAAAATGTGCATATTGGTAGCAGGCCTGGAGCTGTTATCGGCCAATGTTGGAGAGCATTTCTAGTACCGGCGAGCAGACAGTGAGAGTAGGGTTGACCGTGGCACTGTGGGGTGGTGCTGCTTGGCTCCTTTTCACTTTGAAACCTCGGCAGGAATAGCTGGCTCCTGTATTCCTTTGTGTGCACAAAAGAGAATCAAAATATTTTTACTGAACTATTAAAAGAATGTCATTGCCATCATTTCTAAAATGTGGAGAACATGTATTAGCTGAGATTAGAACAGTATGAAACTTGCTCATGATATACTCCGAATAAAGTGTCATGTTGTACACATTATAACTGTATATGGATATCTATATGTATGAATACATGATGGTAAGAGTGAGGCAGCAGTGAAATATCAATGACACTTTGCAATGAGGGAAGCAAAAGACTCTGAGAACCATGTACTCCACAATTTGTTTATCAGATCCAAATTTAGCAGTCTCAAACTGCAGTTGACCTGTGGAAGTCTGTTTTTGTAGACCCTAAAAATATGGACATTGTTTGCATACATTTTAAAAAGAACTGGCATATCCAAATATAGCTGGAAAAGCAGCATATGAGCCTAAAGGGAGGGGGGAGAAGCTGGGAATGTGTTTTATTTGAGGAAGGTGACATGGGAACAGAACATACTAACATTGAATACATATGGAGGCACTCTTAAAAGAAACCATATATTGAAGCTGAAGTTGTCTATGGCAAGTAAAAACATCAATATGAGGAAGGCTGTAGTTAGGTTCACATTTTGAGATTGACCTTGAACTGTAGAAGTAGGGAAAATATTGACAGGAATAATTGGCAACCTGTCAGAGCTACTGGGTACATAAGCAAACTATTTCAGTTAGGGAGAAAACCTTTTATATCCAGGCTAGACATCTAAGATGGGAAAACACTAACCTTGTATAGGTATGGACTAGAAAGACGTGCGGCGTTGCCGCGCTCTTCGGTGAAGGGCCAGCAGTGGCACATATTAATTTCAGAGTAAGGAATGTCTAACAGTGGCACATATTAACTAAGTTGCTAGAGTTTCAGAATGTCTAAAACTCTATCTGCTAATTAAAAGTACTCATTGAATTCAGGCATTCGAAACTCACATTATCGCTATTTGTTTTTACAGCGAAATGTCGAATGACTTTAATCATGTCGGTCAAAGATATGTCTAAAACATTCTCAAAAATATGTCAGAATGACTTTAATCATGTCGGTCAAAGATATGACTTTGATATTGTTTTAGACATTCTGAAACTCACATTTAGCTTGACTTTGACCGACATGATTTTCAGAATGAGTTTCAGAATGCCTGAATTCAATGTCAGAATTTTCTGAAACTCACGTTTAGCTTGATAGAGTTTCAGATATGACTTTGATATTGTTTTAGACATTCTGAAACTCACATTTAGTTTGACTTTGACCGACATGATTTTCAGAATGAGTTTCAGAATGCCTGAATTCAATGTCAGAATTTTCTGAAACTCACGTTTAGCTTGATAGAGTTTCAGAATGAGTTTCAGATATGACTTTGATATTGTTTTAGACATTCTGAAACTCACATTTAGCTTGACTTTGACCGACATGATTTTCAGAATGAGTTTCAGAATGCCTGAATTCAATGTCAGAATTTTCTGAAACTCACATTTAGCTTGATAGAGTTTCAGAATGAGTTTCAGATATGACTTTAATCATGTCGGACAATATCAAAGTCATATCTTTCAGAATGTATAAAACTCATTGTCGCTATTTGTTTTTACAACCGAAATGGATTGAGGCATATCTTTGACCGACATGATTATGGAAGGTTTCCCTCCAGTGGAGTGTCGACAATATCTCACCTCATAATGAAATACAAGCACGATGATGAGGTCCCTCGCTGCGGTCAAAGGAAATAAAAGAAGGTCCAAAATTTCACTCTTAAAGAGGACGAGATGTTGGTGTCGTGGTGGCTAAATGTGAGTTTAGATCCTGTGAGAGGAGCCAATCAATCAAAAGATACCTATTGGAAAAGAATACATGATTACTTTCATTCAAAAAAGGATTTTGAATCGATCGCACACAAAGTTCTCTAATGAGTCGGTGGTCTAGTATACTACATGACTGCAACATATTTCTTTGGAGGTTGTGTTTGAAGGTAGAGGCCCGAAATCGAGTGGTGCATCTGTTGATGACAAGGTTAGATGACCTACCTTCACATGCTAATTTCCTATTTGTTTTAGCTGAATCTCATGTGTCATCTTTGTTTCCCATTGCAGCAAGCAAATGCATTAACTATGTATAAGAATGACGACCCATTACACAGGACTTTCCAGTACATACATTGCTGGAAAATACTGAAAGACCATTCGAAGTGGACGAATAGGCGCCAGCCAACTGGACCTCAGAAACCGTTAAGCAAAAAGCAAAAGACCGCTGCTGATTCAACTCCTGCTATTGATGCACCAGACCACATCCACTGGTACTGTAGCTGAGACTGAAACCACAATAAACCACAGTGCCGAGGCCTACAGGGACTAAGAAGGAAAAGCTGAAATTAAAGCAACGTTCAAGCATTGAAGCTTTTGATTATTTATTGGCAAAGAAGAAAGAGGTGGATGCTGAGAAGGAGTTGAAGAAAAAGGAGAGGGAGTTGAAGAAAGAGGAGAGGGAGTTGAAGAAACAAGAGATGTGCCAAAAAGCCCTTGCCTTGCAGGAAGAAAGGATAAAACTTGACAAAAAAAAATTTGATTTTGAGCGGGATCGAGAAGAAGAAAGAATTATAAATATTGATATGAGCACCATGTCAACCAGACAACAACAGTTCTACGATGATCAACAGAAGAAAATACTTGCAAGACGGCTTGGAAATTAGTAGAACCATGATTTCGAATTTTTTAGATTTGAGCATAGTGTGAGACATGTTTAATTTTCTGAAACATTTTAGTTCACAGCATATCAGAATGATTAATATTCTTGCATGAACCTTGTTATCTATATTATTCTGTAAAGGAGCTGCTTTTGACGTTTGCACCATCACAAATATATTTGGGCTCGTGACACTGCATTTGCTCTCTGGAACCTATTGTAGCCTGATCGACAATACATAGAAGTGCAGGTTGGACACTGCCCTCAGGTCCTCTTCATAGCAGATTAATTTAGTCAGCTACTGTATTATGTATTGCAACATGCCTAGTGTTTTTAACAAATGTACAGTTATGTTTTTAACAAATGAGTCCTGTCAGGCTATGGTGAGTGCTTCCACTGCTAAACTGTCAACAAAAGACATGTTGGTCTGAAACTGACAGCAAACTATTTTTGGAGGACTAAGTTTGCCCTTCTGCTCTGCAGTACAAGTACTTGCATCTGAGAGCCATTGTACATGCAACAGGGAAAAGAACCATTACTTGCATCAAAGCAATGTTTGCAACTAGTGTTACAGGCTTTCAAGCAAAACATTCAGGGAAAAGAACCATTACTTGCATCAAAGCAATGTTTGCAACTAGTGTTACAGGCTTTCAAGCAAAACATTCAGGCTTTCAATATAAATGAAAGGCAAGCTTGTCACACAAAAAATATGCCTTGAACTATTACAGTATCTAGTAAATCAAACAAAGAACATAGGTGTGGAAACTAATACATAATGCCTTGACGTTGTGATAGTAAATGAAATTATTCAACAGTAATATTTGTATATAAATCTGGAAAATTATGCCACAGGTGCTCGATAAGGTCGGCTTGAAGCTGTGTGTGTGTCTCCTTGTCCTTGATCTTCTTGTAATTCTGCATAAATGCATCGAACTCAGGTGTAGCATTGTGTGATACAGTCACCTTTTCTCCCACATCATCATATCTGAAATCTTTTTCGTCAACTCCCTCGTCTTCAACAATCATATTGTGCATAATGATACAAGCCGTCATGACAAGTTGAATTGTATCCTCATCCCACACACGTGCCGGCGCTCGAACAATGGCAAAGCGAGCTTGTAGAACCCCAAATGCTCTTTCGACATCCTTCCTACAAGCTTCTTGTGCTTTTGCAAAATATTTGTTCTTATTACCCCGTGGCTCGGGTATGGTCTTCACGAATGTGGCCTAAGATGGATATATACCATCTGCTAGATAGTAACCCATAGTATAATCATTCCCATTGATGCTATAATTTACCTGTGGCCCTTGACCTTCAAAGAAGCCTTGCAAATATAGGAGATCTGTGAAGAACATTTATATCATTAATGCGAACTGGCATCCCAAAGAAAGCATGCCAAATCCAAAGATCTTTAGAAGCAACGACTTCAAGAATAATTGTAGGCTCCTTTTATGTCCCCTATACATACCTTGCCATGCATAAGGACAATTCTTCCAAGTCCGATTGCATACAATCAATGGAACCAAGCATGCCGGAAAACCTCTACTCTCACCAATCGCAAGTATCTGGCAGTATCATCCTCATTGGGCAACCTCAAGTATTCATGTCCAAATACGAACAACAGCTACGACAAACTTTCTAAGACTTTCTAGAAAAGATTACTCTCCCCAATACGGATATAGTCATCCATAGCATCATTTGCTACTCCATAAGCTAACATCCGGAATGCTGCCACCACCTTTTTGCAAACAAGATAGTCCTAGGGTTCCTTGCATTCCTCTTCGCAAGAAATAGTCATCATACTTCTCAACGGCATTCATTATGCGGACAAACACGTGACGCCGATTCGAAACCTATGACGTCCAGATTAAAAAAATTATTGAGACAACAATGCGTACACTAAACATAAGTCAATAAAATTTGAGAGAATTAACTCCGCTTTGAAATAACTCTCGTCCATACGTAGGATTATCTCGAGAAATAATCTTCATACAATCTGCGGTGTCCGGACCGCCTATCACGATTCACAACACGATGTCCCTCTACGGATCAACGATGGCATGCTTTGGATTGACAATGTCCGATAGTACTATATGCTCGCTGCAGTATATACCTCATCATCATCCATCCGCGATGGCGACGACGACGACGAAGAATCCATCAGCTCGTTAACTACATCTTCAAATTCCATTATTTGCTGCGAGCTGTGGAAGCCGTCCAAACAGAGATCGATCTACTTGAACACCTAGGAATCTGCTTGAACACCTAACCAGGATTAGCGTCTTGTGCATAGGAGATTGAATAGGCTATATTGAGTGAACACGTACAGGGCAGCAGCAGCCCGTCGCCACGTACCAGGATCAGCGTCTTGTGCTGGTGACGCACGCGCGATGTCGCCGCCAGGAGCCCAGAACGCGACGATCTTCTATTGACGCGAAGGAGCACAGCCGCCGCCACGACGTTGCTGCGGACGACTCCAAAGGAATAGATCGTACAAAATTTTAATCGGCAAGTGGAATAGGTCCATGGTAGTTGGTGACGTGGCAATTTTTTAATATACAAGATGAGAAATAGCAAGTCTATTAGAAAACTCTTCTTTTTTGCGGACTTCTATATTTTACAAAAGAGCTAAACTATGTAATTTGATTATTTATTTTACCACATCTGTTGGAGATGCTCTAAACACATGGGAGTATAGGCCATGCGAATGTCACGTCAGGGAAGCCCACGCAACCGGCGCAGGGAATCCTACGTGGGCGTCTGCAGCAGCTGCCGCCAGGAACCCCTGCCCACGACGGTGCTGCGGCGGCCTCGGCCCAACTGTGAGGCGGTGATTGTTGTAAAAAAAAAACTGTGAGGCGGTGACCACGGCCCGAACACCTGGCGCATCGCAGCGTGGCCGCGTCCAGCGGCGTCGCTGGGCACCAAGGTCGACGTCCTCCGCTCTCCTCGTCTCCTTGTCGATGGCGGCATCGCGAACGTACGCGCCGACCGACACAAAGGTCCGCCATTCCTAGGCCATCGGAGATCATGGCGTCCTTGAGCAAAAAAAAGGAAAAACAGTGTCTTATTATCAGTTGGCTTTCAAATATCTGATGATGGATTGAATGGACACCACCCAGCTGGAATGTACTGAGACACTGGACACTGGTCGTCGATCGGCATCTTCTGCTTGCATATAGAAGCATCTCCTGAGGCCTGCCGACTGTCGTACGCGTAGGCTTCACAGTTCACACCGCTCTGTGTGCAAAATTAGAAGGAAACATGGCAGGCTGCCATGCATGAACAATCTCGAGTACATACTGTCGCGTGATTATATATATTTTTTTACTAGATGCAGCCTTTCAATAGGCAACAGCATTTGGGCTGGGAAGAGCATACCTGACATCCCCACGTTTTCGTTCCACTTGAGCTTGTTCGGTTAATCTCCTGTTAACTCTTATTTAACTGCACTAGTTACCATCACAATCCACACGTGTTGGTATGGATTGAGGTGTGCCAATCCACTCCAATACATATGAATAAGTTGAATACAAATGCAATTAAACAAGGCCTCAAGAGGATTCGAGGGGATTACCCTCTCCAATCCTCACCAAATCGAACAATGTCTAAATTACTTTTGTGTTTATACTATACTATATACTATATACTATATACTAATAAATATGTCATTTACTTAAAATTATTTCCCGTATATCCAAATACAGAACCTTGCTACTAGAACTACGGCTACCTAGCAGGCAACCCTACTAGACTTTATTCCCTACAACGACCAGCTACTTCACACCATACGTATTTGCCATGGAGTGAGCCTTGCATTAGACGGGGTCTGGAAAAAGGCAGATAAAGAATAACCATTATTTCCAATTTCTCTATGGAAAACGAAGGAAGGTTGGAGAAATAAGTGGTGATGAATTCAACTTTGGCAGGAAAGAAAGGTTGGTGTCTTGTTTGTTGCCGCCAACATACCTACTAGCTGGTCAATTTCAGGTGAACCAGTTCAAATCGATGACGTATTAGCGTGTTACTTTGGACGAAGAAAAAAGTTCAGCAAAAAGATTATGACTATATGACCACACAAGAACTAAAGAATTCATGCAAGTTTCTACGAACTCCCATGACTTTCCAATGACATATATGTCTGCTATATAGAGGTCAAGGATTCGAGCACCATCATTGACAGTAGAGTAGACACTGCTACCGACCAACCTTCAATTTCCAGCTGCTGTCGGCTGGAAATTCCTGCCTAACCGAGAAACTAGTGGGAGCACAGGTAGCTTGCAGTGTTTTATTTCTTACCAGCCCTCCACGGCTCCACCCGTTGCGAGGCAGTGGTGCATGCAGGCCGCCCGGCGAACTGACGATGATGGGGGCGAGAAGCCATGTTGGAGAAGGAGCGCACGTGCTGCGACGACCACGTACGCATGCAGCCACGGCAGCGGCGGCGGCCCAAGGGCGCCGCCGACGTGTTGACGAGCACGTGCCCTGCTTCTCCAGCACGGTTTGCTCGCCCCTCCGCGTGCACGATCGAGCCACTGCAAGCTCGCCGCTCCGAGGCAAAAAAAATGGAACGCCTGATCGATGAGCTAGACCATGGGCTGCAGGGCATCGTGGCCCTGCTGGCACTCTGTCCGGCGTGTATATATAGGCAGCAAGCTTGGGCCGGCGGTAGTGGTCTGTGGTAGGTAGCTACGCATGGTCGAGCGCATGGCATATTGCCATATTGGCATGGCTATCTATCTAGGAGAGTAGGACCCGCCGGATCGACCTGCTGGCCGCCGCCGCCTCGGATGCCTTTGCTTTCCATGGACGAGACGACAGACGATCAAACGGAGTGGCAGTGGCAGACCACCAAACCCGGGATCTCCATCCATCCGCGCCCGCCATCTCTCCCCTCTCCCTCCCGGATCTAAGCTAAGCTAAACCGGGGTTAGTTTAAGACAAGCCTCTGGTTGCAGTTGCACACTCTTGCAGTTAGTCGCTGTCCCAACTGCATTCTTTAATGTGATGACGCACCCAAACCCAGTGCCCGGTTTTACTTCTCGCCCGCTTCTTTAAAGTTTACGACGCTTGCCCTGTTTGTTCAAGTAAAAAAGAGGTGACGACGGCGGCGCAAATGGTAGTTTAACCGGCCGTCGGCCCGGCCCTGCGACGGGGACCGTCGGTTTTGGCCTCCCCTCCCCGTCCTATCCCATCCCGGCGCCGCGCAAGTTAACACGCTGCCTGTTGAAAACACCACGGCTTATCTTAATGGCGTTATCGCAACCGTACCACATGTGTTTAACCTAATTCTAATCGGCACACTTACCTGTAGCTCTTATCTTGTCACATGCATTGCATATACTGATATTCATGCCTGCCTGCCGCCGGGCGCCGGCCAGATGTTGTTCATCCGATCCATCACTCACGCACGCGCCAACTTGTGACGACAAGTGAGCCGAACAGCTGGAACGCCGGCGAAAGATGACGACGTACGGGATACAGACAGAAAGCTGCTACCTTATTGAGAATTTGAGAGCGCAAAGCTATCCCAGCGGTTGTTAGTTGTCGCCGCTAAACATGGGCACGCGCGGCGCCCGTCGCGTCGGTGTCGTCAGTGGCCCGCCCGTGTGTCGCTGCTGTGCACCGCATGTTCAAGTGAGATCTGAATTGACTGTATATTACTGCTCGTAGGAATTATTAGTAATTCAGATGACGGAGACGATGAGCCAGCAAATGAGCGGCAACAGCGGAGCTCGTGGTGGCGCATGCATCCATGTGGGAGCGGGAGCGCTAGCTACCGTCTGAGCACGCGAGTGCCGGCGGGTGCGGACAGCGCGGCGGCGGACAAGAGGTTGTCGGAGGCGGTGGCGGGGGCCGGGGCCGGGGGGCAGGGCATGCGCGCGCGGGATAGCGACGGGCGGCGCTAAAGAAATGCACGCGCGGCCGGTTGTTGTCGTGGACAGGGTATGTAGGGCGGCCCGCGCCCGGGCGTCAGTACGGGCAGGCAGAGGCAGGGGTCAATGCGTGCGTTGTGCGTGCATCATAGGGTGGACTGTGGGTTCCGTTCTGCTCGGTTTGGCGCCTCTGAAGTCTGAGCTTTGGTGTAGTCCGGTTGGGCTAGCTATGGAAAGTAGCATTTTAGGTTTATATAGACCGCTTGCTCTTTTCCATAGCGAGCCTAACCTGACCTAACTGCACATCAAGCTCGCTCAAAGACATGGCATCTTAGCCTCTTAGGTTTGAGCTACGATGGTCTGCCTGCCTACTGTCTTCACTCTTCTACAGCCGAATCCCAAGTAATTTGACGTCTGTATTCCAAAATTGTTTTTGTTGTAACGAATCACACATAGCACATAGCCCTCGAACCATTTCAGATTCTCAATTTCTCAAGCCAGTTTGGTTGTGGTGGTTTTTCCATGGGCATTTTGCAGTCATAGTCAAACTTGAAGTGGTTGCCTAGCTCGGACATGGACTGACACGTGAGACTCATATCCACATGTAAAAATTCAGTTAAAAATCACCACCACGTGGGATAAAAACCAGTTTGGTAGCATCCTTGATTTTTATGTAGTACAAATATATATTTTTTTTTCAAAAATTTGCTTAAATATGTGCTTGTAGGTCATAGTCAAACTAACTCTTACTTTTCCTTCTTACCTTGATTGCAAACTCTCAACCCAAGTCTTTCTTTCTAAATATATTTCAAAACTTGTTTTGTCAAGCCAAAACTTGAGGGTCTTTTGTTTGAGCAACATTCATTTTAAACAATGTTTATTTTCAACCAATAATATTTTTTACAACTATTTTCAATCCAGGTTATTTTGATCGTTTCAAGTTCCTTTGGTATAGAACAATTTACCTTTCCAAACGTTTTGAAAATATTTTAATCTTATTTATATACTCTAATGCTGTGTGGCGGTGTAATTAGTTAAAAATGAATGTCCATGATAGCAGAGATATCCTGAGACTAATATAGAGGGGGCAAAAAAGTCAGAATTTTGGTTTTAAAATTCTAGTCCATTTTAAGTTTTGAGTTGAAGATAAAACTAGTTTAGCTTTACTACTCAATCGGATACCAATGTGTCCCCATCACTAGCGAAGCTTTGGTATTCGTGAATATCTGGTAGGCGTGTGTTATAGATTAGTATATATTCTAGATCTAGCGTGTATTCTAGTAGGTGTGTTTGTGTATGTGTCATATGTTTGGCGTAGGTTCAAATACTGCAACCTGTATAACTAGACCAGAGGAATTAAGGGCTTGTTTAGTTTTAGGGTGTAAAGTTTTGGAGTGTTACATCGGATGTTATATGGGGGTATTATATGTGGTATTCGGATACTAATAAAAAAATAAATTATAGCATCCGTCAGTAAACCGCGAAACGTATTTATTAAGCCTAATTAATCTATCATTAGCGCATGTGGTACTGTAGCAATTTTTATTGTCAAATTATGGACTAATTAGGTTTAAAAGATTCGTCTCGTAAATTAATCATAATTATTTATTTTTTTAGTCTATATTTAATATTTCATGCATGTATCGAATATTTGATGGGATGGGGTGTAAATTTTTGGGTGACGAACTAAACAATTCATAAAAAAAAGAAAGCTCCCACAAACACTAGGTCCGACAGGTCCATCCATCTGACTTACTAATTCGTTCCAGCCCACTTAAAAGCCCGTAACCGCGCGCCAACGAAACAAAACGACGTAGCCAGAGAGCCCATCATCTTCCCCAAAACCCTAGAGCGTCAGTTTCCGAGCTCCCCCAGTGCATTCGGCCGGTGCGTGCGGCTTCCCACACCCCCGCCCGCCCGCCATGGCCGACGTCGACATGGCTGAGCTCCCACAGACCCCGCGCTCCACTGCCGGCGACGACGACCTCTCCTTTCTGGGCGGAGAGGGCGACCTCGCCGCGACAATCCTCGCGCGCCTCAGCGGCTCGCCGCGGGAGGACTTCCAGCACCTCTGCGCCACCGCCGCCGCCATGGCGCAGGCCGTTAGCGACCAGGGAATACCCGCCACCCCCGTAGCCTACTTCGCCGCGTCTGCCGCGGCGCTCGCCCCGCTCGCTCGCGCGGGGGCCGCCGGCGCCGACCGCCACGTCGCCGGAGCGCTCCTAGCCTTCCTCTCCGCGGCGCTGCCTGCCCTCCCGGCTGCCGTGGTGCGCGCCCGTGGCCGTGAGGTCGCCGACGACGTGATGCGCGTGCTCGATTTCCCTTCCACGCCCGATTCAGGCGTCAGGGCGGGGCTTAGGTGCCTCGCGCATTTGATATCTGCGGGGGACAGGGCGAACTGGGAGGCGGTAGAGCCTTTATACACTGTGATTCTGTGCCTCAGTACCGATCACCGGCCAAAGGTATGAACAAAGCTGACACTCTCCATCTGCTGCTTTCATTCAAATTTCGTTCCCGTTCAAACTAACTAATGATACTCCTCGCTGAGTGTGCCAATGTATGGAACTTGATTGTATTACCGTTTCTCATTTAGCCAGATTAGAGTCAAATCAGCCAGCCAATTACTACTTCTGTAAAGTATCATTCAGTATCAGTGAGAAGTTTGAAATCATAAGTCATGACTTCTGTAAAAGTTGAGTCATGCCCAAAATGTGTAGTCCATTAACATTAAGCCAGTAATTCATGCTTTACTTTGGTGGGTTGTAGGTGCGGAAACAATCTCATTCATGCTTGCGGGATGTTCTCCTGAGTTTTCAAAGGCAACCAATTTTGGTTCCAGCAAGTGAAGCAATAACAAGATCTTTTGAGCGGTTTCTGCTGCTTGCTGGAGGATCTAGTTCTGTAAATACAGGTGCAGCAGAGGCAGGCCCCAAGGGGGCTAAGGAGGTCCTGTATATTTTGAATGCTTTGATATGCTGCCTTCCGCTTATGGCGTCGAAGCCTTCCAATACCATCTTGAAATATTTTAAACCACTGTTAGATTTGCATCAACCAATTTTGACAAGGAGTATGTTGGACATTCTGCATGCTGTTGCTGAAAGTCCAACACTACAGCTAAAATCTGATGTGTTATTGGACCTTCTGTGCTCGTTGGGGCTGTCAGTGTCTTCAGAAAGGAAATCAGGAGATGAAATGGCTTCGATTGCACGACTTTTACATGTTGGTACTAAAAAAATTTACAAGCAAAACAGGGACATTTGTGTTGTAAAGCTTCCATTGATATTTACTTCACTTGGAGGTTGGTTCTTCTCATAAACATAGCATTTCTTAATTGGTCGATGATGCTTACATAGATTGTCATGTTCATTACCTAACTTTTTTTTGTTAATTGCTTGTCAGATATATTATCAAGTGAATTTGAAGAGGCGAGATTTTCTTCTGTGGAGGCTTTTAAAGGTTTAATAGATCACTGCATCGATGAAACCTTAGTGTCACAGGGAATTGCTCAGATGAAGGCCAGACATCAATGGTTGAAATCAGATCCCACAATCATAGAGAAGATATGTGCTATCCTAGAAGGCTTGCTAGATTTCCGCTACAGTGACGTCTGGGACAGATCATTTCATGTAATTTCAGTGGCATTTGACAAGTTAGGTATGTGTTTCAGTACCTTAGCATATCCTCCCACATCCATACTATTTTGTTAATGCATTTCATTCTGCATCATGTCATTGATTCTGTTATGATGGTGATAATAGATCATCGTTTTCGTTATCTATAGCTTAGCTGTGTTCGAGATTTGGAGTTCCTAGTCTTATCTGGTCACAACTCACAAAGGCACCATGTTTTTATTCTTGGGCTCCGATATTTGTAAAATTAAACTAACTTGCTATGTCCATTTTTTTGGATGAAAATTTGATTATTTTATTTCTTTTACTTCTGCTAGTTAGATACTTGTTATTAATAGGGGCCATGAGTTCCTGAGCTGAGATCTATGACATTTATATAAAAACAGGAGAGTTTTCAGCTGACCTATTGCCCGAAGCAGTCAGGAACTTGGCAGATATGCAAAACTTGTCAGATGACAACTTTTCCTTCCGGAAGCAGGTACCTTTTTCCCGTAACTACACAGACAGTTAAATCCTCCTTGCTTAGTTACCTTACCAACTATAAGAATATATACTTCCTCCAGTAACAAATAAGTGTAGTCAACCAAACTTTGAGTAGATTACTTTTAATGTATTTACTTGGACTTTTTGAAAATGACACGAGTAGGTTTGTCTTGGAAAATAGTTTGACAAAGTATAATTTTCCTGTGTTCTATAAATATGTTACAAAAATTTATAACTCAAAGTAGTGTTTTGGAAATCACCCCCATTGTCCAAATTTTGACTTATTGTGACTGGAGGGAGTATGTTTGCTGGTAAAGGATATGGGTTTGTCAAAATGTTGCTTAGGGGAATCAATGAATCATGGCTGTTGTGCACTAGTGCTATCTTGTTCTGGTTAAAATATATTCCTAAGGGAACGGATGGCAGATAATGCTGTGCAGTGTGCACTTTCATGGCCTTCATACTGCAATAGTTTATTTGGTCTTTGATTAGTTAATCTCTAATTTCCATTCTGCAGCTTGATGCATGTCTTGGTTCAGCGATTGCAGCAATGGGGCCAAAGAATGTTCTTGAAATTCTCCAGATTCTGTCAATATGTGATGAAAATGCATGGATTCTCCCTATTCTGGAGAAGCACATTATTGGTGCCAGTTTACAATTTTTCTTAAGAGATATTCTGGGTATGGTTAGAGCCATTGAGAAAAACATTCCTAAGGTATTTGGTATTCATTGAAAATTCTCTGCTTTACAAGAATAATAACTTGATTTTGGACTGAGCTCTTACTGTATGCACTCTCACTATGTTTTGGATATGTCAACTGAGCAGCTTTTGAAGAATGACAAACTTTTCTCTGCCAAGAGAGCTGGAGGTTATGTGTATTCTCTGTGGTCTTTGTTACCATCTTGTTGCAACTACTCATGTGACACGTCAAGCAATTTTAGAGCTTTACAAGATGTCTTATGTGACACTCTCCAAAACCAACCTGACTTGTGTGGCATTGTTTGCTCCAGTATTCAGGTGTTTCTCATGGTCTCATTTCTGTTACACTAATTGTTTGCCCTTCTGAATGTCTTCTATATTTATCTTGTGTTCGTTGTAGGTTTTAATCAAACAAAACAAAGAAGCTCTGTCAGTTTCTAGGGAAGAAGACATTGTCGCTGAGGATGAAATAAGCAAATCTGTAAGAAGAGCAAAGGAACATTATACTCAAAATCTGGCAGATGAAAACTTGAAAGCGATACGTGCTTTCTCTTCGAAGCTTCTGCAAGTACTTTGTTCTATATTCTTGATGTCTTCGAATGATGCTATTGGATTATTGCAGGTACATTATCTAATTTCTTCTTTGAAAATAATTTCTGATCATATTGCTGTGGTTGAGTCATCGAGACTCGAGAGATACATTTTCCTAGCTAAAGACACTTTAAGCTTCTATATTTTTCGGGGAACTATTTGTTTTGGCTTCTTGAGTTGGTATGTTAAAGAGCATATTTTCTTTGGTAGGGATGTTGATTATAGCCCATCACAATTCCATCATATCCTCATTCCTCAATGATGTCACTTGAAATTCGACAGTGAAACTCTAATTTCTGTGGGCTGATTGTTGAAACTATTCCTTTTGGAACCAAATTGTCATCTATACAATAAAGGAAGTCTCATATTTTATGGATTGAAATTATAGTTCTCATTGTGTGAGTCTATTAATTGATTTGTTTGATGATTGCAATTCAGTTATGTTACTTAATTTGCATATTTTTCCCTCTTGATTGAACCTGTAGCCTGCTATAAGTGAGATAGCTTCCATATCAGACAAAAACGTTGTTGGGAAATTCTTCCTTGATGCAATAAGAGAGTTGTTGGATGCTACAAAGGCTGTTAATACAGAGCCTGTGGATGATAGTTCAATGGAAATTGAAGCTGATTCCAACAAAAATAGCATGAAGAGGTTTGTATGAGTTTATGCCCTTGGAATTTCTTAGTTATTTGTAGATTTCAATCGAACTCTGATGTTGATCATAAGCCTTGATTTGGATTCCAGGGCTCTACTTTTGGATTTTGCAGCTTCATTGATGCCTGGTTTAGCTGCAAAGTCTATCAATGTGCTGTTCAGTTATGTGAAACCTGCAATTAAGGTACATATATGGTTTAATGCAAGTTAAGATTGTCTTTTTCATGTAACCACGAATCTAAGTTCAGTCTACCATATTCTGTTTCCAGGACAGTGACTCTTTGATTCAAAAGAGAGCGTACAAGGTTCTGTCAATGCTGCTCAAGGTCTGTTAATGTTTTTCAGTTTGTTCTTCATATAAATTTTTGCACATAATAAAAGTTATGTTTCATTTATTTAATCAACGTCAATCGTTTCAGGATGCTGAATTTGTTGAAAAGAATTTGGACGTCTTGTTGGAATTGATGATTTCATCATTGCCATGTCAATTTCCCTCGAAACGCTACAGACTCGAATGCTTATATCACCTTATTGTTTACATTTTGAAGGTTGGTAAAAAGAGGTGGCCATATCATGTTGTTGACAAATGTGTATTTGTACCTGGGAGAGCAGTAACAAGAACTCTACACTTGTCTCTGTCTGCAGGATTCATCTACGGTTAGAAAGAGAGAAGTTATTAGTTCATTCATCACTGAAATACTTCTTGCATTGAAGGAGGTAATCTAAAGTTTGCGTTTGGTTTTGGATGATTTCTCAGTTATTAGTTTATAACCAGGAATGCCTTTCTGAACCAGGATGCTGGCAGCCTGGCAGCATGATGTCTTCGTTGTGCAATATTTGTGTTCAAATGTTTCTTCACCTTAGTGTTAGGCTTAGTCCTGCCTTTTATGTTTAGAACAATAGAGTCGGGAAGATTTTAATGGATGATGTTTCAGAAATTCGAACCTAAACTTAATACTTGCGTTATTAGTTTGCTCCTCACCTTTTTGGACATCTATCAGTATAATTTATAAAATATTTACAAATGTACTAGCAAAGCTTCGCATTGGTCGTTCAAAAAACTATTCTGACAGGGAAAACAGCTTTGCTAGTACATTTGTGGCATACCAAATAAACTCATGTGATTAACAGTGACCGGCTGATGTTTATTGACAGGCCAACAAGAAAACCAGAAACAGAGCTTATGATTTGCTTATTGAAATTGCCCATGCATGTGAAAATGCTGGAAATGACGAGAGGAAGGAGGGCTTGCACCAGTTCTTTGGCATGGTACTTGTATACCTTCTGTCATTACCATTCTGACATGTTTTGTGTTTGCTCATAGCGATTAATTGTTTGGCAACTGAATATGAGATCTCTGTTCTAGGCTGTATTCCTACACATAAGCCACACACTCATCGTATGGTTTAACTTTTTCTGATTTTATGTTTAGGTTGCTGGTGGTCTGGTGGCTGGTCAAACGGCACATGCAATTAGTGCCGTTGTAACTGGGTTGGCTCGTTTGACTTATGAATTCTCAGAGCTTATTGGAGTCGCTTACAAGCTCCTTCCTCAGACTTTCTTGCTTATGCAAAGGAACAACCGGGAAATAGTCAAAGTAAAGTGCACAACAGAATTCTAGCTTATACCTTTACCCTTTTGTCCATCTTATAATTTTTTATCGGCTCTTTTATACTTGCATCGGCATTGTGGTCAGGCGAACTTAGGTTTTGTCAAAGCTTTAGTGGCTAAATCTAAAGCCGACATGCTGCATGAACACTTGAATGGAGTTGTTGAAGGCCTGTTGAGCTCGCAAAGGGATACAAAGAATTCCTTTAAAGCTAAGGTATCTGTTTTTTTTTATATCACAATATTTTTTTTGTGGTGAAATAACCCTCGTTAAATTACTGGCACTTTATTAGTTCAAAGAAATGTGTGGATGTGATAATATTTGTTTTGTTGCTACTGGCTTGATCTATATTAGGATGGATAGAAAAATCTTGAGTATGCATTGTTATCCTTTTCTTGGACCTTGCTATTAACTCCACATTCTATTGTTAGGTCAAGTCACTCATAGAAATTCTTGTGAAGAAATGTGGTTTAGATGCTGTGAAAGCTGTGATGCCTGAAGAGCATATGAAATTGCTCACGAATATTAGGAAGGTAACATCCATTGTTTTATGCTTGTCTTTACAAAGAGGGGGGGGGGGGGCATATTTTTCTCCAATCTTATCCTTTATGAGTGCATGTGATGTTTGCCAGATTAATGAGCGAAAAATGCGGAAGGCAAAATCTTCTGAGGATGGGGATGCCATGTCTATGGCCTCAGGAGCTACAAGGTATCCTTTGTTCAGTTGATGGAAGTGTATGGTCATGTCGTTGATGATACACATCTGAAAAAACAGAATCCATTGATAGCCTTCTAGGTTTGGGGAAATTAATGTTGGTCCTGATTTCTAACTGTCTGTCCATGTTTCCTACAGGCAAAGTAGATGGAATCACACACAAATGTTTTCAGATTTTGGAAGTGATGATGAGTCAGATGGTCCTTTCTCTACCCAACACACTGTTACTTCTCGATCTCGTACTGAATCAAAAGCTTCAACTCGGTACGTGAGGTGATATTGGCATACAGTGAGGTTCTGGTTAGCAACTGAAGTAATATTGTTTTGTTTATCCTGTCTAGGCTGAGTCGGAGGCGCCAAGGAGATAAGAACCTATTGGAGAAGTTCATTGACCATTCAACTGGCGATCCCCTAGATTTACTTGACCAGAAAACGGTGCGGTTGGCTCTCAAATCAGCAGCAGGGAAAAAGAGGTCTGCACCCGATGACGACGACGACGAGTTTGAGGTGGACCCTGAAGGCCGTATAATCGTGCGAGAAGAGCGGGAGAAGCGGAAAAAGAAGCATGTCTCTCGTGACGACGACGATGCTGATGGAAAGAGCTCTGTCAGAAGCCAGTCCGTTAAAAAGAGGAAGACGTCGAGCTCTGGTTGGGCCTACACTGGCCATGAGTACACTAGCAAGAGGGCCAGTGGTGATCTGAAGAAGAAAGACAAGATGGAACCTTATGCATACTGGCCGATGGATCGTAAGCTTCTCAACCGCAGGTCGGACCGCAAGGCGTCTGCGCGGAAAGGCATGTCCAGTGTCATGAAGATGACCAAGAGGCTTCAAGGGAAGAGTGCAAGTGCCGTGCTTTCTGCTAAACGGTCGGGAAAAATGAAGCACAAAAAGAACAAATAAGTGGGGTAGTGGTGAGTGGTGACGAAGATTTGGAGGAGCCGACCAGACGTGTTGGGGTGGAAAATTTGGTCTGTACGGTTTCAGGATGCTGAACTCAGAAGCACTTGTGTTTCTCGTGCCGTGTTTTCGTCTTCTCGGATTAGTCTTGTATTAGAAGCTCGACACTTGGGGTTTGTATTAGATTGGATCGTTCTGCTTGTTTGATGGCTAGTAAATCTTAGTTTTTTTTGTTGTGCACTTGTGCTGTCCACCAAAAGTGCTTTGAGAAAACAAAAAATTGATCTGATTAAAAACAGAAAATGTTCTAAGCACAAAAAAGAGTTCCGACCAAAGGTCAAAAATCTGATAAAGGAAAATGTTTGGATGAAAAACAGATCATTTTGAGCACCATAAGTATGTCCCGAGCACGAAGTAGTCCTCATAAAGACGAAAATCATTCTGAGCACTAAATATTCCATGAGATTTTAATCGTCGGAGCCTAGCCATATTACTGATTGTGTGAATCAAAAAAATATAAGAAAAAGATTTAAATTATTTCCATAAAAACCTAAGTAAGACGTCGTGTCAGGAATCAGGATAACCCTGTATTTTTTATTCGATTTACATTTACTTCTCCAAACTATCTTTTAATTTGATTTACTCACCAACTATTTTTTTTTTGAGAATTACACAGCATAACGCACAAACCCTGTCCTATGAGCATTTTTGAAGACTGAGCCAATAAATCTTTGAGATCGGTGAAGTCTCCATACTCACTCCTATGAACACATACACACAAACCCTACCTCTATGAGCATCTTTGAAGATTGGCTGGCAAATTTTCGAGATTGACAAAGTTCTCGCTGTCGACGAAAACGTCGCCTATTACTAAAAGCACAAAGCCGTTAAATTCTGAAATATTCACTCCCACGGGAGTCGAACCCAAGACCTTAAGTGTTACTAAGGTTCTTGTAACCACTAGGACTGCATGCCCTTTCGCTACTCAAGTGCTACTAAGGTTCTTGTAACCACTAGGGCTGCATGCCCTTTCGCTACTCACCAACTATTTCGGTAGGATTTTCCCCTCCATATATAAGTCGAGTTCTATATGTTATACATTTTGTGAGATGATAGTAGACATGACAACTTAGTGAAAAGATTCATTATTAAATTTTATCAATATTTTGATATAGGTTAGGATGTCTAATAATAAATTAACCCTAGAGATATAGAATTATAGGAAAAATAATGATGAAAAATAAGTGATGCAGTTTTAAACATGAGTTATGACTAGTAAACAAACTTTCTGCATTGCAACGGATATTCGAGTTGTTGTCAGGTTATCATCTGGACGACTTGTGGTCTAGAGATTTATTTAGTGATCACATCACTCGTTTCAATTTGTCTGAAAATCTAATCTAACTTGTATGATAAGGGAGTTTTAGATATTGATCATTGAGCATGTCATATGTTCCAATTCGTTTTAGCATTAGACTCTGAACCGTGTTAGGACAGTTAACTACTCTCTCTATCCCCAAATAAATCAATTCCTAGAGTTATCTTAAGTCAAACTTTTTAAGTTTGACAGAATTTATATGAAAGAGCACCAAGATTATGACACCAAATTAATATCATTAGATACACTATAAAATATATTTTTATATATTGTCCATTTGGTGTCATAATATTTTTTATAATTTTTCTATAAATTTGGTAAAACTTAAAAAATTATAACTTAAGACAACTCTAGGAATTGATTTATCAAGGAACAGAGGAAGTAGTAGGAGCATCTGGGGCATATCTACATGGAAACTTGTGAGGGTAGGTGTACCCATGACAAAACGAAAAAAAAACTGTGATTATGAATAAACTTTCACTATATACGCACCCCTACAGTAAAACTCTGCACCCATGAGACCCTGCCCCCCTGAAATTGCTCTAGTTCCATCCTAGGCAAGCCTAAAAGAGAGGCGACAAACCATGAAAATACTTTGTATTCCAATTTATTTTAGAATCGGGCTCCGCACCATGCTTGGACACGGTACTGTAACTTGTACAAGCATGGAAAAGCGTCCGTTAAATCCCCATTGGACGGTTCTGAGTGACGAAGGACGAAAAAATGTTTACGGTCTTTAATATATGTACTAAAACTCCATGAAACTTTAACTTAAAACTCAAGTTGTAGGCTTGGAGAAATAAACAAGTAAAATCTTATTAAGTGGTAATTGTACCAAGTAAAATAGTTGTAAGAATAAATCGAACTAAAGATACTTTGGAGCTTTATCCAAGCACATGAAAAAATTATGGAGTGATCTGAACTTTTTTCAAAGGACAGAAAAAGGAAAGCAAACAAAATAAGAAAATAATATTAGGTATAGATTTGACCCCAAAGAAAACAAAGAAATGCATCAGCACGGCTTCTAGTGCTTATAGGTTAATTGTGTACATGTGAATATTTGCATTGTGTTTTGAAATTCCCTGCCAAAGTGGGTCCTAGTCAAATTATGATAGCTTTACCTAACAATATGTCTTAATCTCAGGACAGAACACGCAATCTCCTCAAACTCCAGGATTTTCCATTGTTTGGCGTTGTTGCCGTGTCAGCCAATTTCACTGCCAAATTTCAGATCAGTGATAATTCGTTCAAGTTCAATACTGCCAAGAAGCCAGTTCGGCTAAAAGGCTAAAAGACAGCGACCAGCTTAATGAATGGTGTGTGGAAACATTTTGGTCGGGACTCTGGAGATGGAAGAACTTTGCCTTAGATCGTCCCCCAGCGCAAAGATAGACCATTGCGTAGATAAAGCATAGAACTACAATCTTCCCTACTTTTGTAATTATTGTCTTAAATTTTGTAATAGAAATTATCATTTTTGTATAAATTGATTGTGTGCATAATATGTGACAGAGTCTTATGCAGAGCCCCTTCACAAGATAACAACAGGGGTAATTAGTTCATCAAGTTGCAAACTTGGCATCAATAATAGCAGCCTCAATCATATACAGGATGTATAGTCAGCCTGATGTCAGAACGATCGTAAATTTCCAAAGTAAACAGTGTTTTTCTCTCACAACAGCATAAATAATTCACGATACGATACGGCCTCCCGAACAGATTATATCACTTTCTATAATCGATTCAATATCTCACAAATTATAAGTCCATGGTGCATATAATTCGTTATCATACACAGTTTGAGGTGAATACAACACTATTTGTCACCCAAACTAATCATCTATCACAAGTGCCCCTTAATACTGAATCTGCAGTGATCAGAACTAACAAAACTCACCAAACCAGGACAAATTCCCTTCTCTTCACCCTCCTCTCTTCTGTCCAAGTTGTTTTGTATGTGTGTTCTGCTCTCTCCTCTCTTCCACATGTTAGAGTGCGCAACAGTCTCGGTCTAACTCGCAATACCCGAGGTCAGCATGCCAACAAATCTAGGTTCCCCGAAGCCCAAAACTAACTAAGGTCTTAGGCCTAACTCAATCCGAAAAATTATGTTTATGGATGAGATCTGCCCCACAGTATGTTGTTGCATTGTAACCCAAACAATATTGATATTTTCTCCACACGATATCCGTGAACTATAGTGCCCTTGCAAAGTGCCACGCTACAAGATTAATCTTAGCAGATAAGAACAATAAAAGATTCATCTACATGTTTCCAGTTTCCATCCACTCTCTTCTTTCCGACGATCACGTCCTTTTCCTAGCGAGCTTCCTTGAAACTTGAAAGGATCCCACTTTCCACAAGCTTGCTGCAGCTGTTAGTTAGAACAAAGGACGCAACAATTAGAAGTTATCGTGACCTTCCAGTTTGCTGTCACCTCCATGAAAACCATCAATTGTACCTCCATTTGCTTAATTGCTTGGCATGCACCTTGATGGAAATGAAGAATTCAAACCCTAGTGCTAATACCCTTGGCTCTTCCTGGCTTGCATTTGTCATTACATAAGAGCTCCACCAGCTCTGACAGTGGCGCTAGTGGTGATGCCTACTTGAGCCAAGTACACCAAACCGATTCAAAGATTCGTAACAGTGATGCAACCAACAAGCAAATCGTATCAGCAAGCTACTGCTAGTTAATGCTGGTATGCTGTCAATTTTGGGTACCACAAACTTAAAATTGACTCTTTCTTGCTGATCCAGTTGGACCTGATCAAATGCAAGGTTGGGTCGGGTTTGGATCAGACCGAGAAAAAAATGTCACGTCAAAATCTTTGGCTCAAGCCTGGCCCAACACATTGTCAGGTTGAATCAGGCTATTTATTGGATTTTTTGAGGGTTGGGTCGAGTCGTAGGCCGAAAATCATGACTCTAAATTCTCAAAAAGAAAATCATGACTCTAAAACTTATCTGAATAATGGAGTGAATAATATCCATACATTTTTGAAGAGATATATTATTAAGATGTTTTGGGATACAAACTGCAAATGTAATGATGCGTGTAACAGGGTTAAAATCTTAGTGCATTAAGAGTGAGTATGTGTAACAGGGTCACTCTCGCAGCATCCGCTTCACCATTTGCAGCGTTGGCGCGAACCTGGTGGTGTTGAGCCGGATGTTCTGCTCCCGCCAGTAGAACTTCGCGTTGCTGCCGTTCCGGTAGAACACGTCGGGGTCGGCGATCACCGGGTGGTCCTTGCCGTACTTGTCGTACAACGTGCTCTCCTCGGCGGCGATGATGTAGGCGACGTGGCGGAGCCCCATGTGCGCCGCCGGGGCGCCGAAGAACCCTTCCCCGTAGGGCTCCATCTTCCCCCACGGGATCACCTGCACCACCACGGCGCCCGCGCGCAGGAACACCATGTTGGTCAGCCCGGCGCCGTGTGCGCCAACGAGCACGTCGCACGCGTCCACCTCGCGCGCCACCGCACCCACGTCCGCCCAGGACGCCGCCTCATTCATGCGCGCCACCTCGAAGCCGGCGCGCTCGATCGCGTCCATGATCGCGCCCTCGTTCACGAACCGCCGCGTGCGTCCCCGGAGGATGAGCATGAGCCGCGGCTTCGTTCCAGACTTGCACGGTAGCGCGGCGGCGGGTGGCGGCGGCGGTGGCGGCAGGGAGTAGCCGGCCCGGACGAACTCGCGGAACGCGAGCATGTCGTAGCCGTTCGGGGCGCGCGCCGGGTCGATGTCGAAGTCGCGGTGGCCGCGGAGGCCGACCACGAGGTGACGGTAGCACCGCACGACGTCGCCGTCCGCGTCGAGGTCGACCACGTCGTACCGCGAGAGCGCGCGGAGGACGCGGTCGTACTTGCCGATGAACCATGCTTGGCCACCGGCGCCGGTGGCGAGGAGCTCGACGTCGCCTCCGAAGGCCCGCGCCGTCGTGAAGAGCGGCACCAGAACGTCGCTGAAGGCGTGCCAGTAGTTGGACGTGAGTCCGCCGAGCGCGAACACCACGGCCGGCACGGCCCGGCGGACCGTGCAGTGGGGCGCCTCGTGGAGGCTGGACACGTCCAGGGAACGTACGATCACCTCGCGGACGCCGACGATCTTGCGGGACTGCGACCGGATGCTCCAGGTTGCCGCTGCGGCGGTGGCCAGCTGCTGCGGCGGCGGGATGAAGTAGACCACCGACTTGTTGACGCCACTCGCCGTGCGCGCGTCGCCCCACATCTCGCACCCATCGTAGCGCCGGTCGGAGAGGTCGCAGATCGGCTCCAGTGGAGGATGCACTTGCGCAACAGAGGTGGCCGTCGCCGTCGCCGGTGCAATTTCTTCACCTGCAAACGTAGAAAAAAGAAAGCAGAGAAATTTAGCTGTAATGCCTAGGAATCTGAACTTGCTGGTGACACGCGCATATGAAGAATGAACCAATGATTTTTTTCGGAGAACTCGTGGCATCTTTTTTTCTGGGCCTGCTCTGTGAATACCGGAGGTTCTGCTGTTCTATCGGCTGCAATGTTGGGCAAAATTTGCCAATTGCCAGCGATCGATCTTTAGATGGTGAATTGGGAAGAAACCAATACCGAGACTTGTGTGCGGTGTCATGCATGATGAACTCGACTGGACTGCAAGGTAGCTCACCTAGCGGTGGCCGTGCATGATCACTCGTCTCCTCCCCCGGCGCCGGCAAACCTGCGCCGCCGTCTCCCGACGAGCCCCGCAAGAGAGCTAGCTTCGACGACAACGCAAAATAAGTCCGTGACCGTGAGTGAGAACTGAGAACGAAACCGTAGGCTGGGCACGTAATATTCGTATAAGATCGGCTCACCGTTTGTGCCCCGGACTGCGAACTGCGTCCGCACGGAGAGAAAGGTCACCGCCGCGACGAAGAGGCCGGCGAACAGCGCGATGGCGAGTTTGCTCTCCGCGAGCGCCGGCCATAACTTGTTCATGGTCTTCTTCATTTGGACTGGAACCGGAACCGGCAGTTGGCAAGAGCAGTAGTAGTCCAGCCAGGACACTCCCGTTTCTCCTCCTTAAAAAGCCGCTTTTGTCAGGGAATCCTGCGTTCCATGACTCTCACACCCCCATGGAATTCTGCATTTCAGGTCTTCGCTTCACATTACAGGATGTGGAAGCCATTTTACATATCTCAGAGGCAATACGGCATGGTTCTGTGTTGCAGTACACGTCTTGTTTTCAGTCGTTTGGGCGGCTCCACTCGGTGCCTGTTTAGTTCCCAAAATTTTGTAAAATTTTGCAAGATTTTCCGTCACATCGAATCTTTAGACGCATGCATAAAACATTAAATATAAATAAAAAATAAAACTAATTACACAGTTTAGACGAAATTTACGAGATAAATCTTTTAAGCCTAATTAGACTATGATTGGACACTAATTGTCAAATAACAACGAAAGTGCTATAGTATCATTTCAAAAAAAATTCGCTAACTAAGGGAGGCCTCATACGCTTTCAGTAGGTTGCTTGCTCGGGTTGCTACTGTGGGGGGCAGAGCGTGCATTGCCTGTGGAATTCGAGTATGGCTGTTGGATCTGGCAGGGTAGAAACTATACTTTCGGTTCGTGGCGGGGGGGGGGGGGTGTGTAAAGGATAGGTACCGGACATGCAAATTCATCCTTTTCTTCTTTTTGTGCATTCACAACGTAGACATTTTTTTTTTTGAGGAAAAACAGTGGTTGCACCTGAATGACGCACGGTTGCCCGTTAGAGTCAGGTAGAAAAAAACATCTTTGCCTCAAGCGTCACGGCCCGGACGGGGTCACGACATTAAAACAAGCTGCAAGGCAACGACGAGACATCTTCGCCTGTTCGCAAGTAGTCCTACTCGAACACTCGACGATGTGGCGGGATGTGCACACAGTGACGCTAAGTGTGCACGCCGCTCCCCAAAACCTCCTTAGGATACTACAGTTCTACCACAAGACAGTTTATCTTTCGCTGAAGCCTCGACATGATATGATTCGACAGTCGACAGAGGGTAAGACATTAAAACCAGCTATGCGTTGTCATTTGAAGCTGGTGAGGTAACTGTGCAGAGAAACTAATCCTGAACATTAGGCAGTTTTAAGGGGGAGTTGCACACTCCCCACGATCGAAGGAAAATGCAAGCATTCGCTCCCACTGTTTTAGTATAATTACAAGGGGTGCCAACTGGACATTCCCCACTTCTGTTCTGCAGCTTCCTCCTCCCTGCAGATCGTTAGATGTTTCTGGGTTTCTCTCCTAGTCCTGCCCATGTGAAACCAGGGCAGAAGTTATGCTCAAATTACAGCAAAATTAACTACAATCAGCCCACTTATCTAAAACACAATGGATAAATCATGATTCGATACATTGCAATGCATTATTAATTTTGTTTACACATAATGGGAATACATCACAATTTTTTTTGCGAACCAATATGGCACTGGACGCTGTATCTTTTAATAGGAAACACAAAACCAAATGCATCCTGATCCCTTATTTGTGAAATAAGATACCACGTGATACCGCACCTTTTAAGAAAGAAAAAAAAGTAACGCAATGACACAGAGAATAGAGCAAGGTTCTGTTGAAGCCCAATTTCCTTTCTAAAGGACTACTTCTCATACCCGTTGGATTGATCAGCCACAGATTTTCTCTCTTTAACTGACTGTCCATCTCGGTGCCACACCCGATTCCCTCGCCCTCCCGAGGCCATCACAACCGCCGCCTTGAGAAGAAGGGCTCCGCTGCTCTGCCCTCCTCCCTCGCGGGTTTCATGCTGTCAAATCCACTATCAGCTAACCCATCTTCAACGAGAACACCCATCAATTGCCCCTAGACCCCACCACACCGCGGCGGACAGTGCCCAATTGCCATGACACCACCAACTTTACCAAGCCAGCCTCCCTCTCAGGTGACCTCCAAACATGCCTGAATCAGGTACGTCCTCACCCCCAGTGCTAAATCCCCAAACCAAAACTAAACCCAAATAAATACACGACCCTGGGATTTGCAGGATCCAAGTCACCTTAGATCTCACCAAATCTGAAACAATGAACTGCAGTCCAAACAGCATTGCAAGTAGTATTTGTCTGACAAAAAATACCTACCTTAAAAGTTAGGCAATGATGGCATAATGTGAATATGAACTTCTTTGTCCCATCCAACAGGGAAAAATATGAGTCAGGACTAAGGAGGTACCTGATGAAATTAAATATTGCATTGAAAATAACAATGGAATCATTGGCTACTACAGAAGGAAGATCAAATTAAAACTAGGTTACTGGGAAGAGTCTTACCCAGATTTTCTTTTCATCTAACGTTTTGTGCTATTGAAGGCAGGGCTGGCCTTTTCTCTACCAGCTCATAGTAGAGAACAAAGTTGTCCTGCAGTAAACACAGGATAATGTAACTTTCAAGTGTACAAGAGATGCCACATATTTTTTTCCAGTATATAGGTCAACAGGACCAAACCTTACAGACTGAATCCCAGATATCTGGGTCAAAGCAAAGGTAAGATCCACGTTCATAGAGGTGAGTTTTGACTAGAGGTTCCACATTTGCAGTTCTTGTGAACCATAAGCGCACTTCTTTATGGTAAAACCATCCCCGATTATACCTGAGAAGACAAAATCAAATACAATATAGGGTTTATTAAGGTTAATATACATAAAGAAAAAATAAAAACCAGTTTAATCTCTGTTTGGTTTAGCTATGCTGCACTAGGTTGTCAAGTGTGGTACATGTGAAAAGGTAGCTTTTGACAAATATAGTTAGATACTATTGCTGTCATTCAATAGTAGACAGAATGAAAGAGAATTCATGGCAATATCTTGAAAAATGGCTAAGCCTAGAAGAAGACTCAAGGGACACGCAGCAATGCGACACAAACACTCATCAAAGTTAGCAAACTACCAACAAACAAATATTGTAATGGACTGAAACTTCATTAACTAAAATGAGAAGTAAAGAGTAAATTTGAAAACACTTGTGGTCAGGTAGTGTGTACAAGTAACAAAATTTTTCAAAAAAAAAAAAACAGAAAAACTGCCAAGTTATATAACACAAAAGCTCAGCTGGTTCAACATTCACTGAATTAGGTTCATATATGCAGGTTACATTTGCTTCTAATAAGTGGAAACTGGCATCATTAACCCATCGTTAGGCTGGCAGCTGGTTTATGAACAAGTTTTACAGCATTAACAAGGATATTAATCTTTGCCACGGATATTGCTGATATGTGATCTTAACACTTAATACAGTACTACAAAAAAGTCTAGAAACATTAAAAAGCAAGGAGCATGAAAACTCAGATAAATAGCACCAAGATATGCTAAAGAAATGGCCTCAACGTACTCACAGTTCATTGGCAGCATACAGCTGAGCTTCATCCCTTGGCATGCTGCAAGAAGAAAAATATAATCAGATTAAACTATGGTGAGTAAATGACAAGCCTAATGAGGGCGTACCCAGTGCAGAGAGCTCCCGCTCTGTGCGGGGTCTGGGGAAGGGTGTTAGTGGCAAGCCTTACCCTCGCCTGTGCAATGCGAGGAGACCGCGACTCGAACCCGGGACCTTCCGGTCACAGGCGGTAAGACTCTACCGCTTGCACCAGGCCCGCCCTTCAAATGACAAGCCTAATGAAGTAAAATATTATGGTAGAACTGTGGAAGTACCTATAGAAGATGTAAAAAAGTATTAGTATGTGAAACTTCTGAAAAAGTAAGGGCTGCAACAAGACAAAATTTGTTAAAATGTAATATGAACCAGACACATCAAGATAAAATTCTGGTGGTTATATCAGATAACGTGGTTTTAAAAATCTCATTATCGAAAGTAGCCTACAGTTACGGGGTGCTTACCTGTAGCGGTGGAGTTTGCTCAGAGAAGTAACAAGCTGGAATTCGAAAATCAGTATCTCCTTTTGCTGGGTCATTCGACCAGGGTGAGCCAAATGTCTTGTATAGATTATCTGGTGAGTTCAAGTTCAAACCCAATGTTGTCAAATCTATTCCTAAAGCAAGAGATGCTAAATCAGCATCATTCATCCTTATAACTCCCAGCAATCCTAACAAGCCATATGGATCAGGTGGTGTTGGTCCCGCCTGAATCTTTTGAATCTGATCCCGATATGAATGTGCAGCTGAAGACATCTGCTGAAACCTGAAATGATTTTGAGGCTGCGGCTGCTGGTATTGCGGCAGAAATTGATCATATGATCCCAAACTAGAAGTTTGACTGGGTGGTCTCAGTAAAATATTGTGGGATCCGGGCATTCTGGACCTGATAGAACATAACTGAGATTACTACCATCGTTCAATCAAAGGGGCAATATAAACATCAAAGTGATACATCCCTCTGGAAAGATTAATTGGATGGTTGTTTTGGGAAAATCATGGGGTACTTACTGAATTAGCACCTTGCTGGTGTTGTTGACGATTAGGTAGGTAGCTACTTCCTAAGTTAAAGCCTGACCTTGCCATCTGTGTATGTGTGCATATTATGTCATAAAAAAAGACAACTCAAGGGGATGATTATTCAAACTACAGAAAATTAACTCACAGGATACTGCTGCGATTGCATTACAGGTACATTCTCGTGGAGTTGTTCCTTATGATGCAACTCCATAGCATTATGATCCGAAGGGTTACCTGATAACACGAGATTATTAAACTTTCCAAGTTGTTAAAATAGAGTTAACAAGAATAAATGCATTAACTAGTGAAATGTCCATAAAGAGAATGTCAAGTATCAATAAAACATAAGATTCTATTTTTTGTATGGGTTTATGGAGTGATACTCCAATCCAATGAGGATGTTAGGTTTCATGCACCAACCAAATGAACCCAAAAGCTTAGGGCGTGTTCGGCTGATCCGATGAACAGTGTATTTCGGCTGGTTTTGGATGATTGAATAGTGTTCTGTGAGAGAGAATAAGCTGAAACAAGCCAGAACTATACTAGCCGAACACCCCCTAAGCGATTGGGAAGAGGTGGGCAATCCATTAATACTTCACAACACTCCCACTCACATGCAGCTAGAACAAGGCGCAAACGTGGAAATAAAGAAGGGAGCGGAGGACTTAAAAGATGCCTCTATCAGGACTCGAACTCGAGACCTCTGGCTTTGATACCATGTTAGGTTTCATGCACCAACCAAATGAACCCAAAAGCTTAAGCGATTGGGAAGAGGTGGGCAATCCACTAATACTTCACAACAGAGGAAAGAATCAGTTCAAAAGGCAGGTAAAAAGATAACAATGATTCAAGATTTGTAACACAACTAAGGAAAAAATTGACCTCTTTATAGAAAAATGATTCAGCAGCGAAGATTAGACGCAATTCATCCAAGGGCAACGCTAGTTTTTCCTTTGTAAAGAAGGAAAAAAATGTAATAATTGGCCCAAAAGTATGACCTTATTGCAAAACTTTGTTTCCTATTGCAAACTTTGTTTCATTTTGGTGCATCACAAAAGACGCAAGAAACGAAAAGGGATGTGAAGCTTCATACAGTACAGTGCTCAGGGTACGCATGTCCAGCCAAAAGGGTCGCAACATCGTACCTCAGTAGCAATTGCATCTCATAATTAGGAGGTTCTTTTGATCTATTTTGGTTGAAATGGTCAGGTCTCATGAGAAATCCTAAGGGCTTGAACATCTCTGGATGGTTCAGGTGCCTCATAAAGGCCAATTTACCTTCCATGTCTTATATGGATTGTAGTAGTGTACTTGTGTTGTTTCCATGTACAAGCACAACATGACAAGATCATACGACAAATTCTCTGTACGAATTGTTAAAAGATGATTCCACAACATCAATAGGGGAAAAACTCAAGGGCTGTGTGCTCACTTTTGGTTTTGGTTACTAGAATGCTGACAGAAGGATAACAGGCTGGTTGACATGTTCGCACAAGCATGCAAGTTATAATTGGACCTTTTGTTTATGTTACGAATCTCACCTATTACAAAAAAAAAAAACTATTAACCAAGATACTTCATTAAGAAGAAGTCTCAACCACAGAGTCAAGAAAAGGCCACAAACCGTGGTTATTAAATAGCACAGAGTGGCCCTTTTTTGTGAGAAAAGAGAGTCAAACTCCTGACCTGTAGGTCACACATCAGCTCCCCAACCACTGCGCTACGTGCACATTTCCCGAATCTCCCCTTATCGACCATCAAATAACGGTCCATGATAATTCTAGTTGGCCAGCGGTTTGATGAATAATCCCAATATTGGCCCTTCATTCCTACAAAAAAGGGGAAAAAACCTCCGATATGCTGGTACAGGGCCAGGTCTTCTATTGATTCCTTTTTTGTTATTATAGGCTCGGTGACGGGTTTCTTCATTATTGTTGTCGGGCTTTTTTGTTACTTTGAAGACCACTTTTGTTGTCGGTCACCAAAGAGCTAGAAGATGGATAACACATCCAAAAGACAAGATTTTTACCTAGATAGATTCTTCTCTCTATCACCTCTTCCCATCTTTGGCCTAGTCATAGTCACATAAAACAGGGTCAAAGGCATCGACCCTCGACCCGGGAATGTCGCCCAACCCGGGTATGCAGGATCATTTTCGACCATTGCGTCAAAACCTCTCCCAAATAGCGTACCACATTCATCGACTCCATTCCTCAACCCCATTGACACAGGAACTTTGTGGCTATGGGCCAGTCTAAAAGTGTGGCTATGGGCCTAGTCTAAAAGTGTATCCACCACGTTGGATATCAATAACAACCACAAATATAGCCAAGGCTTAGGATGATTAGACAATCCATCTATAGCTCCATCGTGTCCTATGGGTATGATCACCCACAAACTTGTGTTGGCCTTCTGGATCTGTGTTGCCAATATCCAATGTAGTAAGGCAGACCACTTTATAAGAGTGGCAAGATGACGAGTTCACCGTTAAGAACTGTTCACATCATGTTATACCTTTGGCAGGTTTGCAAATGCTCATCTGGATACTAGTCGTGTATTTCTACTTGACGCAGGGATTGTCAAAGATGGGACAGTATATGCTACTCCCTCCATTCCAAATTATAAGACATTTTGGCTTTTTTAGATACATTAGTTTAACTATGTATCTAGACATAGTGTATATCTAAGTGCATAGCAAAAGTTATATATCTAGAAAAGCTAAAACGTCTTATAATTTGGAATGGATGGAGTACAAGAATATCTAACGATAGGGCCTTACTGTTGCCAAGGAAAAAGCCAATTGCAACAAGACAGACAAAAAGATTTCACATTAAACCTATGAAAGTGTAATAACTTCTGATTAACTTGAGGAAAAGATAAATAGTAAATTGAAAGATGGAGCTCACAACACAAGCCAGGGTCATACTGTTGAAAACTAAACAGTTCAAATGCTAAGCTCAAGTACTCAACAAATACAGAGTAACAAGGGCCAGTTTATAACAACAAACTGTCGAAGATACACAACTGATATTGGAAGGTCAAGATCATATATAGTAACACAATTCGTTTCAAAAAATATATATACACAATCAAACAGATCGGCACCACAGATGGCAAAATGAGGAAATCCCACTAAATCAACTGACAATTTATAGTAACAAATTTGACTAGAACAACCTTTATATCCAGGCAAAGCCGGGAAGTCTTCATTTTGAATGCTGAATTCCTGGTTTTGTTGCACAATGGTGTTAACACCAACTCCTTGCTTGCGCAGTGACCCTGCAATTTAAAGAAATTAGCAAAATCAATATCCAAATAATAATTAAGAAATATATTAGTTTCCAGAACTCTTACCATATTGTCCTTGCGGACCACCAGCAGAACTAGGCCGACCAGACAATTGGGGAAAATCATTTATGTCAAATGGAGCAGTGTCAACGGCATCATGCAACATCCCCATAGAACTAAGAGAATTATTTCCTGCTTGAATTTGGTTCTGCGATAATGAACCTCCAGATGTTGGATATGAACTTCCAAGCATATTTATCAACTGAGGAGATGCTGGTTTCAGAGATTAAAAAAGGCTGGATGAGACATGAACTCTGATAAACAGATAAGTAATAAACAGCACACTTCTTAACCATTAAAATTTTTGGAGACTTGTTTCACAATTATACAAATAAAAAATGTACAAGCTTATATCAGGATCAGGTACTATTATGCTATATACATCTGGGATCATGAGTTGGACCGCATTACATGAGAATATAAAAACAGGAAATGTTAAGAACTTGGTATAACTGGGGAATCTTTCATGAGGTGCTACTTTCCTGTCTCACTCACAATTACACAAACTCGCTTGCAATTTACTCTCTAGCACTACCTATTCCCACAAAGCAAAAATAGCAATACATACATGCTGATTCAACAGGCTAATATGGGGGCAGTGGGCTGCTTGTTTCTCATTGCCAAATTTTAATGCCAAGAAAAAGTTGAAAGGTGGGTGCTCAGCTTGAACCGTGGAGCAAGAAATGAAGCAAGTGGACAACCAACATAACATGTTAAAGAGTTGAGGCTACAACTGACCAGAAACAAGCCAGCCAACCATGACACATGGAGTCCAGTTAAATCTATTAAATTAAAAAAATATATAACATTTCACTTGTTTATGGGTACACGTAATCAATTACCTTGTTGATGAAGCAAGCCATTCATCATTCGACTGGATCCTTGCACATTCAGACTACCACTCCCAGCATTGCCACTCAGATTCATCCGTGATGCAATACTTGGCACGGACAAACCACCAGTGCTTATATTTCTTCCAATATTGCTTCCACTTACAATATTTCCTACAGAACTTGTGATCCGTGGACCAGAGTTTCCTAAAGATGGAGATACTGACATCCCAGGAACAGAATTGCGACTACCACCGGATAAGCCTTGGATGTTACCACCAATATTCATGCTGCTACTAAATGCCGGACCTCCGCCAAAATTCACCCCTCTACCACTGACACCTGAATGTGCATGAGGAATCTGCAAAGGGACCACACAATAAATCATCTTGCTCCAAATGGATGCACAGACAGAGAAACAGACATTTGAACTATAAAAATTGGTCCTCGGATCCCATAAGCCATTAAAGTGAACATGTATGCTTACCTACCACCAAATAAGAAAATGAATTGTAATATATATGAATAAAGGTGAGCATTAGAACCTGAGACATGGCAACCGGAAGGTTGTTTGAAGGGAATCTCCCAGGAATGCTACCTCCAGGTTGTTGAACCCCAGAGGACGGAAGGCCACTCATGGCAGCATTCCTTTGTGCAAGTGATCCAGGCATACTTGGAAGGTTGTAACTTCCATGAGTGTTATGCAAACCTATGAAAATATCAGGAAAAGAAACCTTACTTAATGCCTGTCATGTAGTATAAATGGACTAACCAAAGTTTTTTTGTATTATATATATGCTCACCAGAATGATGGAAACCTGGAATTGATCCAGATTGACCCGAAAAGGATGCTGTAAATGGCCTTCCAGCTGAGTCTTGAAGATTTGATGCTGAACTATTAAGGTTTGACTGCCAAGGAAAGAAAAACTGAGTTAATAAAAAAATAAACATAATATTGAGCTAAGCCTGCAAACCATATTGAGATAAGCAGGCCCCTAAAGAAGTTTGAGTAGGAGATAGTCATCAAAGAGTTCACGATGAAATACTCATTTGTTGTCCACAAAAAAAAACATAAAAAAGGAGTGTAAACAAACAAGCAAATGACCTACCAGATCACAACGTAACAATACCTCTGCCCTGATTTACCTGTTGATAGTCTCAAAGTGCACAAATTTGACTATCACCTAATACAAGTACCGTATATCAAACATTAAAAATATCGTTGTCTCACAGTGCACAATTTAACTATCACCTAATATAAGTACCGTATACCGAACATTAAAAATATTGTTGTGACACAATGAAGTACTTTTGATGATGATTCCATTCATATAACTCTTGCATGATATCTCTAAAAAGATTTGCCTGGTGATGATTGAAGTTATATAAAAGTTTGACTTTCATTCAAGAATATCATCCATTCTGGACCCAACGTAGTAAACAAATAGAAAGAACATGAATACATAATGATAGCAAGAAAATCCAAAGGCTAGTATACTTGTGCAAGTACGTACATTCAGCAAGCCCGACATTTTGAAGATACCAAAAGAAACGAAGACTCAAGGGCAAATGAAGATTATCCGCAGAAAATGCATGACGCAGCAAACCCTTCCAACCTGAAACAGAAAGAGGATACATTTATAAGTAGTCAGTACAATAAGGGAATCCTTTGAACAAGGAAAATACCTTATATTAAAACAATGTGAACAACATATAACAAGTACAGCAATGAAACTGAAAGACAGACACTAAATTCAAGTTTGTCCCTAGATCAGTTGGTTTTTACATATCTGTCATTCAGTTGAAATGCCATGACAACAACAAAGCTGTTAAATCCCGGGCAAATGGGGAAGGCTGAGATGAAAACCATCGCAAACCATCAACAAAAAGGAAAGTCATAAAAAAAATATAAAAGGATCACTTGAAACGACTGGAAAGAGTAAGCTATAAGAAAATCATTCGAAAACTAAATAACTACAATTATCACAATAACTGCAGAAATTTTGAACACTAAAAGATTGGTCAGGCCAACCTTCCAATATAAAGCAGACCATGTGCCAGCACAATATGAAAACATGCCGATTTTCCTAAACACCTCGAAACATGTAGAAGGGTTATTTGTGCCATAAACCTCTGGGTTACTGGGTTAGACTAGTGCATTCCAGAATAACCTGATCAGCTCAAAACATGACAGCAGCAACATTGCATATGAGAGCTGACACTGAAACTGCTGAACCATAGAATATAATCCCACACACTCAATCCTTCTCCGAAGGTACGAGCACAAAAATCTCCGCAACCGCATACCTCAAAGCAAAGATGGAAAAAATTCCGGCGAACATATAACACGATCCAACTCCACATCGGCAATCGCTGGATGGACGATCAGAAACACACGTAGAAACGGATCGAAGGACGCAAAAGGCCGGCAAGGGAGTCGGATGGGAGCGGAATCGCGGGGTCTGTGTCGGGGAATTAGGGCAAACCGGGGCACGGGGCATGCTTACCGATGGGAGGCCGCGCCTGTCACGCGGGAGGCGGAGAAGATCGGGTTCGGCGGCGGCGGTGGTGGCGGACGCGCTCGGCGGATCCAGGGGGAAGTGGAGAGCGTCGCGGGTCGCGAGAGGGCGAGACGCGCTACGTCTGGCCGTCGGCGACGGCGAGAGGAATCGAAACTGACACGGAGAGACGACGGGGAGAGGGAGCGGAGGGGAGGAGAAAGGCACTTTAGAAGGGGCAGGAGGAGGTGGGTTTTGGTCCGTTACAGATGAAATGGATCTGGTTGGAGGATGGTCTGCGCGGGCTGAGTGGGCCGGTATTGGATTTCTTTCGAGGCTGGGGTCGAGGGATAAAATGGGCCTGATCTGGACGGCTCTCTGTAAATTACATTTTTTTTATTTCAGACCACTTTGAAATGTATGATTCTCAGAACATAGAAATAAATAAATAAAATGCATGATTAGAGTTGCATATAACTTACAAACCTACAGAAATTCAAAATACATGAAAATACCATTTTGGACTTTGGATGCAACACAAAAAAAATTGCAAGAATTCCGAGAGGTAGACATAGAGGAAACATACTAGTTTTCCTTCAAAATTTATATGATTTTATTTATAAATTTCATTGGAATCCAAATGAATTGTATAAGGTTTTATAATCATTTTTTCTAAAGTTATATACCTAATTTTCCTGTAATATTAAAATCAAAATTCTTATGCTTTTCCTTTGTTTCAAAGGGAGCCTCATATTGTTTTTGATAGGTGCACATAACGAATTGGGATACATAATGGCTACTATGTAATGGTACTGGTAGGTTTAATATCATCCTAAATAAAATGAAGCACTTTATGTGGAGAATGATGCATGACACTGTAGCTCTAAGAATAAATCGGAGAGGCATGAGAATCGACATGGTATGTCCCATCTGCAATCGATTAGATGAGAGTGGAGGGCATTTGTTCTTCTGAGTAAATTACTTCATTGTCACTAGAATTTATATGGAATTCCCGTAATGCTATTGAAATTTTCAACTTCTCTTAGTTGCCATTATTCTAAGTTTGCATTTTCTTGGTTGTCGATATGTTAACTTGCCTTTGTTGGTACTCGATGTTGTGGTCCTACAACTGATGATCATGGGGTAGAAGCCCGCCGCCCACATCGAGACACCAAGTTATACATGCTAGACAGCGCAGGCTTTGGCCTAGGCAACCAGGTTGTCTAGGCCAAGTAATATTCTCAAGTGTTGCATTTTGATGATCTAGATCTAAGATAAATGCCTAACCAAGTTGTGTGGCACCAGAGCTTCAACCAAACAGTCCCCTACTGATTTGCGCCTTTGCCTCAACTCCCTGGATCACGCTGCATTGGCGAGTTGATTCCTCGCCTCACCCGCCGAAAAGATGCCCTCCCCCTTCTTCACTCTCTAACATGACCTGGAATCTTGAAGAAAAGGTGGGTGGTGGTTGAGAAAGGCAATCTCATTGAAATTAATAACCGCATTTTCCAAGCAAAAGTTATCATCTTTTGCCCCTTTAAGTAAAGAGATTGTAACACCCCGGTGTTATACAAGCATTTAGGCACTGTAAATCATGCATATTATGCATCATCAAGCATCATAATCATACATGCCTAATCATGTAAATAATAACTGAAATAATGCTTTGAAACATATGAAACATGCTCGTGAAATATGAATGTTGCATACACTTGTTTAGAGTTATTTTTGCCCTAATTATGCTTGCTAGGCTAATAAAACATGTTTGGCTATAATTGTAAATCATCTAGAATTATTTAGCACAATTTTTTGAGCAAAGTTTGTATTCAAACTTTTGACAAAGTATGCTTTTGAAATTATTATTGAAAATGGTAAAAAATCCTCCCTATTTAGCTTTTACTTCCCAATTCAAAATCTATGCAAAATCTTTAGTTGGTCCCTAAAGCCAAGTTGTAGAGGATTAAATTCTAAGCAGCTTTTATTTTTGGGCCATTTTCAAAAGAAGTCATTTTCTTGCTCAAAATGGTACTTGAAAACTGATATTTGAAAATGGAATAGGAAAATGCTTATCTCATTTAACGGGCCGCCGCCTCACTTCTGGCCCATCAGCCGAAGCCGGCCCAACGCTCCTCACCACGCCCGCGCCTTCGCCTCGGCCCAGCTCGCTCGTCGCGGCCCAGCCCACGCGCTGTCTTCTCCCCCCTCCCCCACGCACGCTGACGCGTCCGACCGCGTTAGGCGTGTCGCGCCGCGTGGCGAGCGCATGACGGCGACGCCGGCCGGGTGGCGTCCCGTGGCCCCCGCGAGCACGTGCCTCGCCCGTTTTCAAGCCCCAGCAGCTCTGCTTCTCCCAGCATTCCCCATTTTTCCTCTCCCGCGCTGCATCTCTCCCTCGCCCCGCACCGAGCTCTCCTCGCGCCACCCTCGCCACCGCAGCTCCGTCGGTGAAATTGACCGTCGGTGGTCCATCGTAGCCCACAATCACGCGCACATCACTCCGCCTCGCTCTTTGACACCCGGTGCTCGCTGCAGGGTCACCGTTTAAGCAAGGTAAAGCCACCTTGAGCGGTTTCGCCGCCGTCGGTCATGGCGCCGCCGCACTTGACCTCGCCGTGGAAAGGGCTTCCCCGTTCCTTCTCTATCCCCTTGAGTCACCTTCTCATGTTCACCATCTTCTCACGGACCCAGTGCGCGCTCCTTCTTGCCCGGTCGTGGCCGGCAACAGCCGTCGGCCCGTTGGCAGCTGCCGCGCTGCCATGGCGCCTGGAACACCGGCGTGGCGTGGCCGTCTCCCCTCGGCCCTTTGCTGGGCCAGGTCGGCCTTGGGCCGGAGCCCCGAGCCAGGCCGTCGCTCCTTTCCCTCCACTCTGTTACTCAGGCCGAAAGCGACCGTGGGCCAGTCGTTCTCGTGGGCCGGCCCAGTAGTAATAGGAAATATGTTTTCAGTTTTTCTTTTATTATTTGGGAAGGGAAATACTTTGAAAAATGTTTGTGTACTTATTTTTGCTCCAAAAATGGTGAAATAAATTTTGTTGTGATGCTCATGACTAGATCTAGGGTTTAAAAATATTGCATGTAAGTTTGGTGACACTTTTCTGTGGAGTTTTATTTAATCATTGAAATTGTTGTTTTCTTGAGAAAGGCATAATAAATCATAGAAAGATCAGAAAAATATAATTTCAAGTTTGTTACTCTTCTTGTGTAATGTACTTTCTAGGAAAAATATATGGCATGCATGTCCTATAGAAAACTTATGAGGTGTAGTTCAAGTGCCTTTAATGGCTGATTTTTGCTAATTTTGCTAGAGAGCAAAATTTGTATAAAACATGCATGTGATAATTTTTGTACAGTGATTATTTACTATTTAGAACCTAGGAAAAATACTAAATCTGTTGTTTGACACTTTTCATAATACAAAGTATTTTCATGCTCATATTTAGGTCCAAGCTTGTCATTTTTTTGTAGGCTATTCCACTTATCCAAATGCCATAAAAATTTGATGGTAGACTACTTAGGGTAGTACTGTGCTATGGTAATTTTCTAAGATTTTTCTATGCTATAAAAATAGATGTTGCTATTCAAACCTATTATTAATTAGGGTTTAATCAAATGTTGCTTTATGCATGATTAAGAAATTAGTGAAGCTTTGGTGTATCTTTGAAGCATTCAATGAGATGTGTTGACTTAGCATATTAGTAGTAGAAGAGAACGCAGTAGATGACAAGTGCTTATAGTACATGTTCTTGGATGATGTTGACTACCTTGTATGAGATTTGTATTATACTCTCCCCATTAAAGCGAATCATGCTCATCTACCTTGCATGCAAGCAAATTCATTGTGTTCATTTCATCCGATGCACCTTTCGCATAAGCACTTACGCACCTGCATCATACAGGATCACAAACCGAGAGCCCGGTCGTCGTACCCGAGGAGCCCGAGGAGCAACTCGAGGTGCAGCCGCAAGAAGTGACCGGAGCAGACGAGGAGGACATTGAGGAACTTCCAGAGTGCCCCGATCACCGTCCGAGCTCCTTCGAGAGAGTCAAACCCCGGAGCATTTTTCTCACCGGTTTGCGATTATTAATTAAACGCTTTACTTTAATTGATGCATTACGTTCAGGAGTTGTTTGCAACCGTTGCTGCATTATACCTTGTTTATCTTTGTTATACTATATCCTTGTTACCCTGGTATCCACAGTCGAGTCAATGCTTAGCTGGCTTAGACCGGTAGAAGTCGGGTGATTTCCTGTCACCTGCGAGCTATAGGTGGTTACCTGGATCTGCTCGGATAACTATGTAGTCATGGTATAACTAAGTGTTAATTTGAAGTTGAGACCGGACGGAGACTTATAGGGTTTTGGACTGTAGTGCTTTCCGTCAGTGTCGATTAAGGACCGACCGTTGTTGGGCCTCGGGTCATGTTGAACGCATGCCTTATATTTAGCTGGCCGAATAACGTACCTTTCGACCGCGAAGCTGGGAGATTATTCGGGCCGAGTGGATTGCCCGCAGCGCACTGTACCAGAGCAGGCGTGGTAGGACACGGGGGCGCGATGATAAGACCGAAAGGCAGTCGGTCGGCCCCCGGGTACATGTGGTTCCTGGCAAACTCAAGATTTTTCCTGGATAGTTGACTCGGTGACCGATACCTCACTTTAGCGGGTGAGTGAGGTTTGTGTAAGGAATAAATTACCAGCTGGTTAATAATCGATTCGAATCGCCATCGTTCACTGGATAGTGAACACTTGACTTGAGTTACTTCATCGTAGTAATGTTGATGGAACACTTGGATAGTTATAATGGATATGACATCATGGAAGTTGTTAATGATCATTGGTTATCATTATTTGCTTAATCACATGCTTGCTCTAGTATAGGTGCAAATGTAGTCGACAGGTTAATAATAATTAACTTGACAATAATGCTTTTGGGAGGTTCTTAAAATGCTAAAAATGCCTCTTTTGCAAATAAGTCAGATACCCTACTATAAAGCCCTTCATAATCCTTGGTGACACTTTATTTTGGTTATGTCGGGTAAGTCTAGCTGAGTACCTTCTCGTACTCAGGGTTTTGTTTCCACTTGTTACAGATGGGCAGATGTATTACGACTACTGTATCAACTGCCTTTATTCTACGATGGGTGATGCTTAGGACCATGGGCATGGTCATTCCTTATGTCTTGTCTAATGCTTTTGTTGGAGATGATCATCAGCTGGCACTGTACTTGAACTCCGTGTGAGTGTGTGTGGTTTTGAACAAATGGCTTCCGCTACTTCTATTTGAACTCGGTTTGTAATAACTATGTTTAAACTCTGATGTACCTGTGATGCAAACTTTTATGTAATATGTGATGGTGATCGCTAAACTTATTACGATCTTGGCTGGTATGTGAGTTGGTTTGAAATCCTTCGTGATTCCGCGGACTACCGGGTTATACGGGCTTAAGTTTGCTAAATCGTCTGCTCTGGCGGGTGATTTTCTTACTTAATTTTGTATAATTGGTTGGTTCTGTTACAGCTGGTATCGAAGCATGGTTTAGCGTGCTACTGTTCACAAGTGTATTTAAAAGAAAAAGGCATTTGAAAAACATGAGTTCCAAACTAAAAAGTGTGCTAGTGGTCATATCCTTTATGCCCAGTTAAGGACTCTAGGTGGCTTAATTAAGTACTGACTTGGGGTTCTTGCATCATATTTCTCTTTCGTTGCTCATACGGCGTGCTATTGTATGAGTGCCACTTGTTTGAGTGGTAGTGTATGGATCATTTGCCTCTACGCCTCGGTAAGTGTGAGTTGCGAGAGCATGATCGGATACACCGCCGATCTAGGGTGAATGCTTATATGATGCTAGAGTAATTACATGTTCTACGCATGTTTTACAAAGGTATCTCATGTGTGGGTATTCCGTCCATTGAGGCGATGCCATCAATAGGACGATGGTTCGGGTAGTTACTACCGTTGTATGCGTATCTGGGGATTCGTGTAGAGCTTGTAGATAAATTTACTGCTTTCATGCATTCATTGGGAATTTGGCTGAAATGAATCTTCTGTAGGTACATAACAACGTTATCGTGTAGAACGTATTAGTTACGTATTTGAGAGATCGTTTGTATGCCACCAAATTCATCGCTAGAAATTATTTATTTCATAAGTTTGTGAGAACGTACGGCACGTACATACATCATATTACCTGTGCATTTCATTCATGTCATGCATTCCTCCCTTATAAATTGATTATCTCATTTTGATAAAAGTTGTATCACCTAAAATATGTTCTCACGGGGTAATAAAAAAATTTACTACAGAGATGGCCCACGCACGAAGCGATGCACCCGTAAGTCCAGTCATTGGGAGGAAGAGCACCTCGACGTCAATTGGCCTCGAGGGAGCACCACACCACGGACACCTTCTTGAGCGAGTTTGGCATCTTGACCTTGCTTTGGAGAGTGCTCCATGATGTGGGGTACCAGAGGGTCAAGAGCCCGTGTACTCTTGGAATGAGAGCCGATTAGCGAGAGGATGGACTTGCGGTGGTAGAGATCATAGTTCCTGCTCTTGGTGATGCTCCAGTGGGATGGTTGGCACTTGAGTTTGAGGGTCGCGCACTCTGTTGAGGTGCAGAGAGGAGCAGCTTTCCGCGTCATCGGGGACATCATGAGCAGATTTCCCGGTGAGCTTGCGGCAGCTCTAGCTAGCACCTTTCCTAGGGATGATCCTCGTGATGCTATTTGGGTTCGACCTCGGGGGAAGTGCTTTGGTGGAGAGGTCCGGTGAGGGATGTGCTAGCGACAACCATGCTATGAGTGCTATGTTTCCGCTATATCGAGTGTATCAGGGTCTTGAGTGTACCTACTGGACTTTGACTGGCTTGCGTGGTGATGATAAGCTCAAGGTAAGAAAGCAGAAGAAGAAGCAGGCACGTGCTATAGCTAGTTTGCAGGAGCAATTGGCTGATATGAGCTTACAGCGGGACCAGACGGTAGAGAGAGGTGATAGAGCTATGCAGCGGGTGCATACGTTGACTCAGGCCAACAACAATGCAGACCGCATGATTGGATAGTTGGTTCAGGAAAGGAATGAAGCCTAGAACGAGAGGGACCTTCTGCTGTAGAGGGTCGATGAGCTAGAGGAGTACAACGTCAACCTGCACGAGGAGTTTCAAGCACTCTACAATGGGGTTGGCCCATATGCTCCTCCAGACGCCGCTGGCATGGACATCGACAACGACGACGAGGACGAGCCTGTAGTTTCACCTGGGGGCGATGGTGACGTCTCCGACCCCGACGACGGCCCCGAGGAGTAGGCTAGTTGCCTTGCGCTAGTGTTTAGGTCCTATCGCGATGACCTTTCTTTTGTCGGCATGTAACCTAATGTAACTTGTTTCAAACTTATGAGACTTGACATGTGATTGGAACTTGGCTAGTAATGCGATATATGAACGCAAAAAAGTCCAGTGTATGTATGCTGGCAATTCGGTTGTATGGACGCGATGTTTGCATTTGAAGTAATTTAATTAGTGATGTTCTTTTAATTAGGATGCGATTATTGTGCCCCTGTTTTATCGTATGAATTTATTCTCTCCAGTAAATTCAGTACGGCATAATTTTTCATTCACTCACAATTATTATAGCTTCACTCAATCATTACTTGTTGCTGAAATATGCAGATGACAAATACTCGCCATACCACCTATGAGGCCGCTGAGACAGGTGGTAATGGTGCTGGGACAGGTGGTAGCGGTGAAAACAACGTCAACAACAATGAGCCCCACCATGAACCGCATTTGCCACCTCCTCCCCCGCTCACCCTAGAGGTGTTCTTCGCATAGTTGCTCAGGAGTCAGCGCAACACGGAACAATCCCAGAAGAACATGGAGGATTTTCTGCGTACCATTGCCAACAATGTTCAACGCGGTAACAATCAGGGTGGTGGCAATGGGGTGAATCAGTACAGCAACTTCAAGGATTTTATGGACACCAGGCCGCCAATATTCAAGGAAGTAACAGAACCACTCGATGCTGAAGAATGGATCAACACTATAGAAGATAAATTCCGTGTGTTGAGGCTGACTGAGGTACTAAAAACTGAGTATGCCGCACATCAGTTGCAAGGGCCAGCGGGAATGTGGTGGAAGCACCATCGCACCACCTTCCCTCCAAATGCTCAGATTACGTGGAGAGAGTTCACTGAGGCCTTTCATGGAGTTTATATTCCACCCGAGCTGACCGAGATGAAGTTGGGAGAGTTCTTGGCATTGAATCAGGGCACCAAAACCGTGACGCAATATTTGCATGCTTTCAACAACTTGTGCCGTTATGCTCCCGACATGGTTGACACCGATGCTAAGAGAATCGCCAGTTTTAAGAGAGGACTCAATCTAAAGATGTTGAAGCATGTGGGTACCAACACCTGGGCCAGATTCAATGACTTTATCAGTGATTGTCTGAAGCAGGAAAAGAACAACAACGCCAGTACCGCAGCCAAGACTCGCAAGAGAGCACTAGAGGGTGGTCCATCCCAAGCAAGAGCACCTGCGGAAGGCCGTCCTCCCTATCGTCCATCTGCACCTGGTGCTAGGTTCAGGCCACCACAACAGAGAGGTCAGAATTTTAGGCGACCACAGAAGCCTTACAAGATGGCAGTGTAGTCCAACAAGGCAGCCGCAACTGTGGTACAGGGCAGTTCCAAGGGAGCTATGGGATCTGCTGGTACAGTAAGGGGACCCTGCTACAATTGTGATCAACCCGGCCACTTCTCAAGGTTTTGTCCTTATCCGCCCAAGAAGAAGCAGCAGACCTATACTGCTCGGGTGCATAGTATGACTGTGGATGAGATTTCTGAGGGAGAGCCCGTAACCGCTGGTAAGTTTCCTGTCAACCAACACCCTGCAGTTGTTCTATTTGATTCTGGATCATCGCATTCTTTTATGAGTCAAGCATTTGCATGGAAACATGAACAACTATGCACAGAATTGGGTTATGGTTACCGTATAAGTTCAGCGGGGCTGATGTTTTAACCAATCAGATGGTTCGAGGGGCGACCCTTGAATTAGGTAGCAGAAAGTTTCTAGTGAACTTGATAGTTATGCCTGGACTAGTTCTGGATGTCATTATAGGGATGAATTGGATGAAGGATTAGGGAGCAGTTATAGATACAGGAAGTCAGGTACTTACCCTTAAGGATCCCCAGGGTGAGGGTACTTTCCAAGTACCATTGCCTCGGAGAACGGACCTTATAAGTGTGACATGTGCTACTGAAGTTATTCCTATTCATCAGATTCCGGTAGTGTGTGAGTTTCTGGATGTATTTCCAAATGAGTTACCTGGTCTTCCGCTAGATAGGGATGTTGAGTTTGGAATTGAGTTAATCCCCGGAACAGCTCCGATTTCAAGGAGACCCTATCGGATGCCTCCGGATGAATTAGTTGAGCTGAAGAAGCAACTAGAAGAGTTATCGAAAAAGGGGTTTATCCGGCCAAGCAAGTCTGAATAGGGATGTCCCGCCTTGTTTGTGAAGAAGAAGAAATAGGGCACGTTGAGAATGTGCGTGGATTATAGGCCACTTAATGATGTAACCATCAAGAATAAGTATCCCTTGCTTCATATTGATGTTCTATTTGACCAGTTAGCCAAGGCTAAGGTGTTCTCCAAGATAGATTTGAGATCCGGTTACCATCAGATCAAGATTATGCCACAAGATATACCAAAAACTGCATTTTCCACCAGATACAGGTTGTATGAGTATCTTGTCATGTCCTTTGGCTTGACAAATGCTCCTGCATACTTTATGTTTTTTATGAATACAATTTTTATACCAGAATTGGATAAGTTTGTGGTTGTGTTCATTGATGACATTTTGGTGTACTCCGAGAACGAGAAGGATCATGAAGAGCATCTGAGAATTGTCTTGACCAGACTTAGAGATCATAAGTTGTATGCTAAGTTTAGCAAGTGCGAATTTTGGTTGAAGAAAGTTCCTTTCCTTGGTCACATTCTGTCAGAAAATGGAGTTTCAGTCGATCCAAGTAAGGTGCAAGAGGTTATGGATTAGAAGGCACCAACCACAGTGCCTGAGGTTAGAAGTTTCTTAGGATTAGCTGGTTACTATCGCCGTTTCATACCAGATTTCTTGAAGATTGCCAAGCCAATGACAAGTCTGCTACAGAAAGATCACAAGTTCGTGTGGATAGAGGAGTGTGAAGCAGCTTTCCACACCTTATGAAAACTGTTGACCACTACTCCTGTTCTAGCACAACTGGACATTGAGAAACCATTTGATGTGTTTTGTGACGCATCGAAAACTAGATTGGGCTATGTTCTTATGCAAGAAGGAAGAGTCATTGCTTATGCCTCACATCAGTTGAGAAAGCACGAGGTCAACTATCCGACACATGATCTTGAACTTGTTGTAGTTGTGCATGACCTAAAAATTTGGAGACATTATCTACTTGGTAATGTGTGCAATATTTTCACATATCACAAGAGTCTTAAGTACATCTTTACCCAACCAGAGCTGAACATGAGACAGCGAAGATGGTTAGAATTGATCAAAGATTACAACTTGAATGTGCGGTATCATCCTGGAAAGGCCAATGTAGTGGCAGATGCTTTGAGTAGAAAGTCACATTACTTGAATGTGCAGCCATTACTTGAAGATGGGTTTGATCTGATGCATCCTGCTGTGTTACATAGTATTCAGATACTCTTTGGAGAGTAAGATAATAGAAGGCCAGAAAACAGACAAGAGAATATTTCACATCAAGGAGAAAATAAAAGAAGAGCCGTCTAAGCATTTTAGAGTGGATGAACAGGGCGTGTTGTGGTTTGACGACCGTCTTGTGGTTCCTAAGGATCGAGAGCTTAAGAATAAACTCATGGATGAAGCTCACCTTTCTAAGCTATCTATCCATTCGAGAAGTAGTAAGATGTATCAAGAACTGAGACCTCGTTATTGGTGGACCAAGATGAAGAAAGAAGTTGCAGCCTATGTTGCCAGATGTGACACGTGTTGTAGAGTGAAAGCTATTCATATAAAACCTGCCGGTTTGTTGCAACCTTTGTCCGTACCTAGTTGGAAGTGGGATGATATAAGTATGGATTTTATCTCGGGTTTGCCCACTACTTAAAAGGGACATGATTCGATTTGGGTGATTGTGGATCGTCTTACCAAGACCGCTCATTTCTTACATGTCAAGATAGATTATTGACCATCTCAATATGCCGAGAAGTATATTGCAGAAATTATGAGGTTGCATGGTATACCAAAGACTATAGTATCTGATAGAGGGCCACAGTTCACGGCTCACTTTTGGGAACATTTGCACAAAGGCTTGGGAACTAGTTTGATTCGTAGTACTGCTTATCATCCTCAGACAGATGGTCAGACTGAACGAGTTAATGCTATTCTAGAGGATATGTTAAGAGCATGTGTGTTGTCTTCTAGGGGTTCATGGGAGTCATGGTTACCTTTAGCTGAGTTTGCTTACAATAACAGTTATCAAGAAAGCATCAAGATGGCTCCATTCGAAGCTTTGTATGGCAGAAAATGTAGAACACCACTGAATTGGGTCGAGCCAGGAGAAAGAATGTATTATTGTATTGACTTTGTAGAAGAGGCCGAGAAGAAAGTTCATATTATTCAACAAAATATGAAGGAGGCACAATCACGTCAGAAAAGTTATGCAGATAGAAGAAGGAGACCCCTTGTGTTTGAAGTTGGTAACTATGTTTATCTGAAGGTCACGCCAATGAAGAAGAAACGGTTTGGAGTCCGAAGAAAGCTTGCCGCTAGATTCGTAGGACCATACAAGATCTTGGAAAGAAGGGGTCCAGTAGCTTATAAGTTAGAGTTACCTAAGACAATGAGTACCGTCTTCCCAGTTTTCCATGTATCACAACTCAAGAAGTGTTTGCGTGTTCCGGAGGAAAGAATAGAACCTCGAGGCATCAAACTCAAATCAGATTTGGTGTATCATGAGCAACCGGTCCGTATTTTAGACACTAAAGAACGTGCTACTCGGAATAGTGTGGTAAAAACATACAAGATACAGCGGAATCATCATGATGAGGGGGATCCAACTTGGGAAACGGGAGAATATCTACAAAAAGCTTATGAAGATTTTTATAACAAATGGTTCGTAACCCAAATCTTGGGACGAGATTTTTATAATGGGGGAGGGCTATAACACCCCGGTGTTATGCAAGCATTTAGGCACTACAAATCATGCATATTATGCATCATCAAGCATCATAATCATACATGCCTAATCATGTAAATAATAACTGAAACAATGCTTTGAAACATATGAAACATGCTCGTGAAACATGAATGTTGCATACACATGTTTAGAGTTATTTTTGCCCTAATTATGCTTGCTAGGCTAATAAAACATGTTTGGCTATAATTGTAAATCATCTAGAATTATTTAGCACAATTTTTGGAGCAAAGTTTGTATTCAAACTTTTGACAAAATATGCTTTTCAAATTATTATTGAAAATGGTAAAAAATCCTCCCTATTTAGCTTTTACTTCCCAATTCAAAATCTATGCAAAATCTTTAGTTGGTCCCTAAAGCCAAATTGTAGAGGATTAAATTCTAAGCAACTTTTATTTTTGGGCCATTTTCAAAAGAAGTCATTTTCTTGCTCAAAATGGTACTTCAAAACTGATATTTAAAAATTCATTGAAAATGGAATTGGAAAATGCTTATCTCATTTAACGGGCCGCCGCCTCACTTCTGGCCCATCAGCCGAAGCCGGCCCAGTGCTCCTCACCGCGCCCGCGCCTTCGCCTTGGCCCAGCTCTTTCGCCACGGCCCAGCCCATGCCCCACTGTCTTCTTCCCTCACAAGACGCTTGACACGTCTGGCATCGTCGGGCATGCCTGCTGGCGTGGTGGAGCTTGATTGCGTGCGGCGCCGGCCGGGTGGCATCCCGTGGCCCCCGCGAGCACGCACCTCGCCCATTTTCAAGCCCCAGCAGCTCCGCTTCTCCCAGCATTCCCCATTTTTCCTCTCCCGCGCTGCATCTCTCCCTTGCCCCGCACCGAGCTCTGCTCGCACGGCCCTCGCCACCGCAGCTCCGCCAGCGAAATTGGCCGCCGATGGTCCACCGTAGCCCACAATCGCACGCACATCACTCCACCTTGCTCTCCGACACCCGGTGCTCTCTGTAGGGTCACCGTTTGAGCAAGGTAAAGCCACCTTGAGCGGTTTCGTCGCCATCGGTCATGGCTTATGGGCTTATGGGCTTCATGCAACATGTTGTGACAGCACTTGGGGCCCCACAGCCACAACCTTTGCCCCAACTTGCTCAGCCTGCTACCACTTCGATGACTCCAGTAGTACAGCCCAGTGGGCTCTAGAGTCAGGGACAACGTCCAGCTCAGTTTGCTTCACCTCTTGTACAGGTGTCCCAGTGGTTAGCCTCACCCGTGGTAGCCCCGCAGTTCACTCCACTTCAGACGGGCTTCACACCGGAGGAGTCACCCTCGCTATTTGTGCCTGACACGTCAGTCTCCAGGAGTCTTGGAGCATCTTTCAGCGAGCTGACTGGCATGCCCACACCTCCTCATATGCATGCCGTCGGTCCTTCAACAGCAGCTCCATTCACAGTGACTACTCAGAGGCTTCCTAGCTCAGTCGTATCATCAGATCCTACAGATGTACTAGCAGCTTCATAGGCAGCACCTGTCCCAGCTCAGACCTAGACCGCTTCAGCGACACTTCCTGCCACAGAGGGTCAGTCAGTTCAGAGCTCAGGGTCAGATGATGATGGCACTCGGTTCTAGCTTGCTCCTCGCACCTCAGCTCCCGGCTCGTCCGCTGCAGCCCCGCCATCCGACCCCTAGGTTTTGGTGTTTGACGCCAAAGGGGGAGAGGGTTCGAGTATGTAGACTCAGGGGGAGCGACTTTTAGGGGGAGCTAGTTTTATAGTATTAGCTTATTATTTACATTTGGAGTTTTATTTGTGTGATACACTATTACTTTTGCATTCGTGTGTTTACTTTCACGCATATTATTCTATCTATGTGATAGTGTTATCTATGTGATTGTGATATATGACATGTGTGCTCTCTACTTTACATTATTTATATGTCATATCACTTTTGTTATGCTCATTTGCCTTTGCTTCCGCGTTTATGCTCCGATGCAAATGAGTTTTGTTTCTTGTACTCATGCTTAATTCACATCCTTTGAGTACATTGTGTTGGCTTGGGTCATGTAAGCTTGACTAACACTTTTGTTCTTATCGACAAAAGCTTATATGAACCAAGCCCGTCAAAAACCTCACTCTTTCACATACTCGAGGTGGTATTGTCATCAATCACCAAAAAGGGGGAGATTGAAAGCATCTAGGCCCCTAGTTGGGTTTCGGTGATTAATGACAATACAAGATTACTATGACTAACGTGTGTTTTGCAGAGGCAATTAAGTTAGGTCATGGTAACAAAGATCGATTGGGCAATCAAAGTTGTCATGCCCCCTCAATAGAAATCGTTTCGGTTTTTAAAGGATGGACGACAAGGTTAAGGATGACTAGTTCTAAGTGTCGATTGGAGTTGGTGAGACACTTAGAGTAGTTTAGGACTTTGTTTTTCCTTTGGCCGTACTATTAAGGGGGGTATGGATGGGTAGCTTGACCTAGTTGAGTCTAGTGAGTTAGGTGTGGTGCACACTTGTCAAAACTAGCTCTAGATAGCTCCTATGAATGCCTAAGATCCTTTGGAGCAAACTTCATTTACATATGTTCGGAAGTTGGAAGTGAATGGAGGGTCAAACACTGACCGGATGCTGGCCCCGGTGTCACCGAATGCTGGCCGCAGGGTCCGGTCAGTTCATTTGATCAACGTCTGCGTTCGGTGTGACCCGGATTTGGAGAAATCAAGTGACCGGATCTTTGAAAAAAGCGTCCGGTCGACTCGAAGAAGGTTCGATCAAGGAATCTCTGACAGGACGCGTCGGTCGATTCTGACCGGACCACGAGGGTTCAGCGTCCGGCCGAGTCCGAGAAGGTTCGATAAAGAGTTTTATGCGACCGGACGCGTCCGGTCAAGTCTTGACCGGACCGCCGCCGGTCTCGTCCGGTCAATACATTTTCTTGGTTCGCGGGTTGAACTGACCGGAGCGTCCGGTCAACATGACCGGAGTGTCCGGTCAACCCGCAGAAGCTCATAACGGTTCGTTTTTCTGGTTGCCTTATAAATAGAAGCTCCACTCGTGTGTGGAGTTGCTTTTGCTCATTCCAACAGCTGAGAAACACGTTTGTGAGTGCCAAGAAGAGCAAGGTCCTAGTGAGGTGATTGAGATTTGAGAATCTAAGAGAGTAGCCTCATTAGTGAATCAAGAGTAGTCAAGTGTGCATCCATCTTCTCATTAGGCTTCGCATGGTCAAGTGAGAGTTCGTGCTTGTTACTCTTGGTGATCGCCATCACCTAGACAGCTTAGTGGTGATTAGGAGTTTGGTGATCACCCGGTGGAGACTGTGGGTGACCCGACTTAAGTTGTGAGCGGCTTTGGGTGATTCGCCGCGACGGAGTGTCGAAGAATCAACCCGTAGAGAGCACTTGATCCTTGCGCGGATCAAGGGGGAGCTACACCCTTGCGTGGGTGCTCCAACGAGGATTAGTGGGGAGTGGCGACTCTCCGATACCTCGGCAAAACATCGCCGCGTTCCTCTCTCCATTTACCTTGAGCATTTACTTTAAGTATTTACTTTGAGAAATTCAATACTTGTCTTTACATTCATAGAATTGCCATGCTAGAGTAAGTTTGGAACATAGGTTGCAAGTCTTTTGTGCGGTAATTTGATAGAAACATTTTTCTAGGCACAAGGGGTTAATTGGGCTATCCGTAGGATTAGATTATTGTAATAAAATTTAGAATTAGCCCAATTCACCCCCCCCCTCTTGGGCATCTTGATCCTTTCAATTGGTATCGGAGCCTCGTGCTCACGTTTTTAAGCTTAACCGCTTAGAGTAAGATGTCTCACGGGGATGGACCTCCTCCCATCTTCGAGGGGGATGATTTTCCATATTGGAAAATTTGCATGGAGGCATACCTAGAAGCTCTAGACGTTGGAATTCTTAGAGCCGCCTCTCAAGGGTTCCCAACACCTAAGAATCTCGCACAACTTCAAGGCGATGAAGTGAATTATGAAAAATGGAATGCAAAGGCTCGCAACACCATCTTTAGAGGTCTTTGCAAAGATGTGTTGAACCGCGTAAGGAACCACAAAGAGGCCCATGCACTATGGTCGGACGTTTGTGCGCTCCATGAGGGAACTAAGAGTGAGCGTGAGGAACGCTATCATCTTGTGATTAAAAAGCTAAATTCATTTGAGATGCTTCCCAAGGAATGTGCTAATGAGATGTATTCATGTTTGAATGTTCTTGTAGAGGAAATCAATGGGCTTGGACTTACTCAAATGTCGCCATCCGACGTTATGAGAAAGATCTTGAGTGTCCTCCCCATTGACAAATATGGCCATATTGTGACCGTGCTACACCAAGGTGGTCTTTCCACCGCTACACGGACACAAATCTTGGGAAAGATCAATGCTCATTAGATGTACATGCACATCACCCCACAAGATGGCTCATCCTCTACAAAGAAGAAAGAGAAGGACTTAGCATTCAAAGCTAGCCAAGATAAGGGCAAAGCAAGACTTGAGTATGAGAGCTCAAGTCATGAAGATGATGAAGAAAACCTTGCTCTCATGGTGAAAAAGACCGCCAAGATGCTAAAAAGGCTAAACAAGAGTGGCATCAAGTTTGACGGCAAGAAGAAGAAGTTCTTCACTAGCTCAAGAAAGAAGCCAATCTCCGAAATGGATTGCTACAATTGTGGCGAACTTGGCCATCTAGCTCATCAATGTACAAAGCCCAAGAAAGACAAGTTTAAGAACAAGAACAAGGGCAAGAAAGATGACTCAAGCAATGAAGATGATGATGAGAAGAAAAAGAACAAGCCATACAAGAAGAGAGATGGCAAAAAGAGGGACTTCTACAAGAAGAAGAAAGGTGGAAAGGCCTACATTGTCGGTGATTGGCTCACGAACATTGATTCATCAAGTGGATCATCCGATGATGATAGTGACGATGAAAAGGTGGCCGCCATTGCTATTGATCTTGCATCTTCACCGCCATCATTGCCATCATCCTCTACACACCTATGCCTTATGGCCAAGGGTGAACGCAAGGTAACTAAGAGTAATGATAGTAGTGATGATGAACATGCTAGTGATGATGATAGCGATAGCAATGATGATGACTCACCTACATATGATGATCTTGTCAAAATATTAAGAAAATACACTAAGATCATTAGAAAGAGTAGAGCTACAAATGAAAAGCTTGATGCTAAAAATGATTCACTCTTATCTAAGTGTGATGCATTTGAAAAGGCTAATGATGAGCTTCGAGAAACTAATGATGCTATATCATCCAAACTCAAGGAGCTCAAATCCTCCAAGAAAGAGCTTAAAGATAAATATGATAAACTTAAGTGGGTGCACAATGAACTCATCACTAGCCACAACAAGCTAAAAGATGAATACACTACTCTTAAGATTAATCATGATACTCTTGTTATTGCTCAAAAATTTTTACCAAATGCGCCACATGATGCTACTAACCATGTTGTCAAGATTGATATAGCTACCTCATGTGATGATTGAATTGATGAAAGCATTGAGCATGGATCTAGTAGCAAAGGCAAGCAAGTGGTTGAGTGCAATGACTATGATGAGTATGTCAAGCTCAAGAGTGACAATGAGAAGCTCATGAAAGATCTTGAAGAGATGAAAAGTCACAACACCATTGTGCTAGAAACTCTTGATCATGACAAAGAGTTGATCCTTGAGAATGAGAAGCTAAAAGAAGAAAACAAGAAACTCAAGGAAGAGAAGAACAATAATATTCTCAAGAAAGAGAACAAGAAGCTCAAGATGGAGAAAGAGCATCTCAAGGTGGGATTGAGCAAGTTTGCTAGAGGCAAGCATCTCCAAAGTGAGCTACTCATGAATACCATCATGAAGATGGATAGAAGTGGCATTGGATATATGGCAAGTGTAGAAAAGATGAAGGCCCAAGCTCAACACCAACAATCAAAGCCAAAGCCAAAGCCAAAGAGATGTTTTGAGTGTGGACAAGAAGGCCACTTTGCTCATGAGTGTCAAACTCCACCACCACAACCCTTGTCCAAGCATGCTAGACCCTTTGCTTTCAATGCTCACTATATGCTTAGAAAAGATTCTAGTGGAAAGATAAAAGTCATGTTCTTAGGACCCCCCCAACAAGAGTAGGCCTAAGAAGATTTGGGTGGCTAAGTCACTTGTTGAGAAAGTGAAGGGCCCTCAACAAGTTTGAATCCCTAAAGCTTGAATCTCTTGTGTGTAGGTGAACTACAAGACCGGTGGAAGTCATTGGGTTATTGATAGTGGTTGCACTCAACATATGACCGGTGATCCTTGTATGTTCACCTCACTAGATGAAAAGGTAGATGGACAAGAGAAAATAATATTTGGAGATAATTCAAAGGACAAGGTTAAAGGATTGGGCAAAGTGGCAATATCAAATGATCATTCCATCTCAAATGTGTTCTATGTTGCTTCATTGAGCTTCAACTTGCTATCCGTTGGGCAATTGTGTGATCTTGGCTTTCAATGCTTATTCACCGAGAAGAAGGTTGTTGTATCCAAGGTAGATGACAATAAAGTGATATTCAATGGATTTAGATACAACAACTTATATCTAGTTGACTTCACCTCTGAAGATGCAAACTTGAAGACTTGCCTATTCACCAAAACAACACTTGGGTGGCTATGGCATAGAAGACTTGCTCATGTTGGGATGAGCTCACTCAAGAAGCTTATGAAGAATGATTTGGTGAGAGGGTTGAAGGATGTGAAGTTTGAGAAGGACAAGCTTTGTAGTGCATGTCAAGCCGGCAAGCAAGTTGCAAACACTCATCCAACCAAAGCTTTCATGTCAACCACAAGAGTGCTAGAACTTCTACACATGGATTTATTTGGACCAACAACATACAAGAGTTTGGGAGAAAATCTCTATTGTCTTGTGATTGTGGATGACTATTCAAGGTATACATGGGTGTTCTTCCTTCATGACAAATCCGAAGTTGCATCTTGCTTCAAGAAGTTTGCCAAGAGAGCTCAAAATGAATTTGAAGTGAAGCTCAAGAAGATAAGAAGTGACAATGGCAAAGAGTTTGAAAACACAAACATAGAAGCTTATTGTGATGAAGTTGGAATCAAACATGAAGTCTCCGCAACTTATACTCCTCAACAAAATGGTGTAGTTGAGAGGAAGAACCAGACTTTGATCACTCTTGCAAGGACAATGCTAGATGAGTACAACACCCCCGAAGCTCTATGGGCGAAAGCAATCAACACCGCATGTTATGCATCCAATCGCCTATTCCTTCAAAAGTTCCTTGGCAAGACACCTTATGAGTTGCTAAATGGGAAGAAGCCGGACGTCTCATTCTTTAGGGTGTTTGGTTGCAAATGCTACATCTACAAGAAGCGGCAACACCTAGGGAAGTTTTAAAGATGTTGTGATATAGGTTTTCTTATTGGTTACTCATTGAAGTCCAAAGCATATAGAGTATTTAATCATGCCACCGGCTTGGTTGAAGAAACATATGATGTGGAATTTGATGAATCTAACGGCTCCCAAGGAGCACATGAGAATCTTGATGATATAGGTGATGAACCGTTGAGAGAGGCTATGAAGAATATTCCGGTGGGAGACATGAAGCCAAAAGATTATGAAGATGATGTACAAGTCATTAACCAACCTTCTTCATCAAGTGTACCACAAGATGGTGAAAAAGATGGGAGAGTAGAAAATGAAGATACTCATATTTTCCATGAGCAAATGGTGGTACAAGCACATGATGTTGATGCTCCACAACCTCCTCCTCAAGTGGTCAATAGAAGAAATACACCTCTTCTACAAGATCATCCACAAGATCTCATCATAGGGAGTCCATCAAAGGGTGTAATGACTCGATCTAAAAAACTTACTTTATTTATTCCTCATCACTCTTTTGTCTCTTGCTATGAGCCTACCAAGGTAGAAGAAGCTCTTAAAGATCCGGATTGGATCAATGCCATGCATGAAGAGTTGAACAACTTCACTCGCAATGAAGTTTGGACTCTTGAAGAGCGACCAAAAGTTGCAAGAGTCATTGGAACAAAGCGGGTGTTCCACAACAAGCAAGATGATCAAGGTGTTGTTGTGAGGAATAAGGCAAGACTAGTTGCAAAGGGGTTCTCTCAAGTTGAATGCTTGGATTTTGGAGAGACCTTTGCACCGGTTGTAAGATTAGAAGCCATTCGTATCCTACTTGCATATGCATCACATCATGAAATGAAACTATATCAAATGGATGTGAAAAGTGCATTTTTAAATGGTTTTATTAATAAACTAGTCTATGTTGATTAACCTCCGGGTTTGAAGACCCTAGATATCCTAATCATGTTTATAGGTTGTCCAAGGCACTATATGGACTTAAGCAAGCCCCAAGAGCTTGGTATGAGAGCCTTCAGGACTTCCTTATTGTGAAGGGCTTCACCATTGGGAAGGTCGACACTACACTATTCACCAAGAAGCTTGATGGGCATATCTTCATTTGTCAAGTATATGTTGATGATATCATCTTTGGATCATCAAATGAAGACTCATGCAAAGAATTTGGTGAATTGATGTCAAAGGAGTTCGAGATGTCCATGATTGGTGAGCTTACATTCTTTCTTGGTTTTCAAGTCAAGCAAATGAAAGAAGGCATCTTCATCTCTCAAGAGAAATACACTAAAGATATTTTCAAGAGATTCAAGATGGATGAATGTAAGCCAATCAAGACCCCAATGCCTACTAATGGACATCTCGACCTAGATGAGGGAGGTAACCCGGTTGATCAAACTCTCTACCGTTCTATGATTGGTAGCTTGTTATATTTAACCGCATCTAGGCCCGACATCATGTTTAGTGTGTGTATGTGTGCTAGATTTCAAGCTGGTCCTAAGGAAACACATTTAATTGTCATAAAAAGAATCCTTAGGTATCTTAAGCACACACCAAGCATTGGCCTTTGGTATCCTAAAGGAGCTTTATTTGAATTAATTGGCTATTCCGATTCGGATTACGCCGGATGCAAAGTTGATAGAAAGAGCACATCCGGAGGGTGCCATTTGCTTGGTAGATCGCTTGTGTCTTGGTTCTCCAAGAAACAAAATAGCGTGGCTTTGTCCACCGCCGAAGTGGAATACATTGCCGCGGGTGCTTATTGTGCACAAATATTATACATGAAACAAACTTTGCTAAACTATGGAGTAGTTCTAGAGAAGGTACCTCTTTTGTGCGACAATGAAAGTGTGGTAAAACTTGCAAATAATCTGGTTCAACACTCTCGCACCAAGCACATAGATATCCGCCATCACTTTCTAAGAGATCATGTTGCTAAAAATGATATATCACTAGAAGGTGTAAGATCCGAAGATCAATTAGCGGATATCTTCACTAAACCGCTAGATGAGGCTACTTTTTGTAGATTGCAAAATGAGCTCAATGTACTTGATTTTAGTAACTTCACTAAAAATTGAGCTTGTGTTGTCCCTTGCATTCATTGTAATATACAACATGCTTAATTTGTGGCAATGCATATAGGGCTTGTCTAACATGGTTAAGATAACCGCCGCAAAGCATGTGAAGAAGCTTAACCTTGGATCAAACTTGACAAGCAACTAGATTTATTTACAAGTATTGCATATGCATGAATGTTGTTTTGTCGTTTTGTTCCATTTGCCCTCTTGTTGCCTATTTTCTTAAAAAGAATTATAGCCTAAGGCAAAATATTTTGAAAAATATGAGGGTTTGAGAGAGGTCACTCACATTAGTCCCAATTGGTGTTTATTTGGATCTTATTCATGTTGGGACTTGATTGGGAACAGGCAGAGCGAAGGAAGTTTGAAGTTTTTTGGTAAAAAAGTGCACTGACGCCTTGCTGTCATCCGGCGTCCGAGACGATTCACGTGAGGTGAAGCTCTTTGGTGAAGGAGTGACCGGACGCTGCGTCTGTGCGTCCGGTCAGGAGGGGATCCAGCGTTCGGTCGATCGAAGGAAGAACAAGCTGAACTGACCGGACCCTGCCTACGTCCGGTCATGGACCACCGGACGCGTCCGGTCCCGATTCCAGAGGAATTGGACCTCTCTGGAATCGACCGGACGCTGGGTGGTAGCGTCCGGTCGCTACCACCGGTGCGTCCGGTTAGGGGATCTCGCGCGGCTTTAGGTCTCTTTTCTCCATTTCCTTCTCTGTCGCGTTTGGGACCCTCATATAGACTGCTGCCTTCGATTTGTTTCCCGTGACCTAGCCCTAGCCCTTGCCGCCGCCAGGTCGCCGCCGCCGCTCACCCGCGCAACGCCACCGTCAAGCACGCCACGCCACCGCAGCCTAGCCCGTAGCTGAGCTCCTTGCGCCGGCCACACACGCCACCACGCCTCCCTTGCCCGCGCTCGCCCGGCCCTGTCGCCACCGCGCCGCACAAAGCCGAGCCCGCTGCCAAGCCTCACCGCGCGCCTCCAGTCATCCTGCTGGTCATCAAGCGCAGTGTGCCCTAGCCCTACCTCCCTCATCTTGGTTAGACCAGATCAATGCTCCAAGTTCGATTTGCCTGTGAACCTAGATCAACAGCATTGTTCTGATTCCAAATCGCATTCAGGGTTTTCGACCTAACCCGAGCCGGTTCGAGGTTCCCCCACGTGACGTCTTTCCTTTTCCCGGATCGCTGTTCATCAGGTAGCTTGCCCGTCGTCTCAATTTTGTACCTACATTGCTTGCTTCCTAGGTTTTCGCATCTATTAGATATATTGTATTTATTTGTATTTCCATCTATTCTATCGTGCAGCGAGTCGGTTTCGTTGTAGTTCTTGTGGCAGTTGGCAGTCAACTCGGAGCCAAGCTCATGAGTAAGGATCGAGGCCAAGCCTCGAGAGTGTCAGTTTATCTGTTGATCTTGATCCTTTAAATTGTTGATCTTCATCAGCGTCAGTTCATCATCTTGTCAGTTCAGATGGCTCGCACCAAGAACGTTGGTGGTGGCCCAGGTGATGATGATCGGAGGCCCCTGCCTCGCAAGCCTATAGATCCAAAAGGCAAGGCAACAAAAAAGATTGCATCCAAGAAGAGGAAGTACCCAGATAAAGAGACAGCCAGAGCAGCAGCAGTTGTAGAGGCAGCAGATCGTGCTGAGAGAGGTGGTGCCCGCAGCGAACTTGTCATTACAGATCAGCCGGTTTCACCAGCACTGAGAGTTGCTCTTGAGGAGGTTGAGCGTCGTCATGGTAGTCCAGCAGGGACTGCCATGTTTGTAGGACGGCGGATTGTCATTGTGGAGGGTCAGTCAGCAGTACAAGAGTCACAGTCATCACAGCAGCCCCCACCAGCAGAGCCTCAGCCTGCTCAGGAGACTCAGGAGGGTCAGCAGGCCAAGGAGACCGAGCCGGCACCTCAGTTATGCCGCTCTGGTCGTACTAGTGCTATAGTTCCACCGAGGCCAGCTACACATCGCAGGGGCTCATGCCCATCGCCCAGACCACAGGGTCCGCCTCTAGTGGTACACCTCGACTTGAGGGCCGCCACAGCCAGACAGGTTCGCCAGTTGAGATTTGTTGAGTTCGATGTGTGGTTCCCTCCGAGGAGGGATGAGAGAGCAGCAGAGGGATTTTACACGCCACTACAGGAGGATTTCTACAATGCTTATCTCAACAGTGGGGCTGTGTTCAGATCTCAGAGAGTCTGCAGTATAGAGCCTATTGTGGCAGCAGCCGGAGAGCATATCCACCCTTTCTTGTCATATCTACCGGGGCTTACAGATCTGATTGGCCGGACAGGAGTGTATGTACCATCTTGGGTTTAGCAGTTCTACGCATCGCTCTATTTTGACCCACATCATAACTTCATTTATTTTGCATTCAACGACAGAGATTATAGAGTGATGAGCCAGAGGGCCAGGGAGATACTGAGGCTATAGGAGCAGCATGTCAGATTGCATGAGGTGTGTTATGGACAGCAGGAGCCTCCTAGGTGTCCTCATGGAGGGATAGTGCCCCCTACTGATCTTGTGCGCCATTGCTTTAAGGAGCCCTTTGGTGAGGGGTCGAGGAGGAACCCAGTGACTGACTCCTCACATTTCGAGTACTAGAGGCTATCATCGGGAGGACACTTTTCTTCCCCGGTTGGGATCTGAGAGAGGGTCTAACTCGCCTCAGACTCTGGCTCCTTAATGCCCCGATGCAGCAGATCAGATTCGACATTTGGGACCTCCTTCTATCAGAGATGGAGGATACTATAGCTGAGGGTTTCAAGGGTCACAGGCAGCTCCCTTATGCACATTGGATCACATTCTTGATACTCAAGTCTGTGCTGGTCAGGACCCCAGAGATGGTTACCGAGTACAAGGGTGCCACCTCTGAGTTCCCAGCTTATAACATGGCACAGAGGATCGAGCACAAGACACCACAGGCACCTACTCGGCCCGATCGCCGTCCGGATGTTCCAGAGTCAAGAAATGACTCGGCCAGGGCGAGATTATCAGAGGTATAGCCGCTCGAGGAGGAGGAAGCGCTTGAGGCACAAAGCAGAGGTGAGCGTGGCGAAATGCTGATGGCGGCTCGACGGCGGCGACTACCGGCCTATTCCTCGAGATGCCTCCATGCGAACCACGATCACGGTAGGCGTGATTCTAGCTCAGCACCACTGCACCTTAGACGGACCCCGCTCTTATTGCCATACTTGAGCGGATGCTGGCGGAGACCGAGCTCACCGAGCATAGAGAGGCGGTACCGCCAACTTTGCGATTCCTGTGCTCGTCGGGACGAGTTTCAGAGGCGGCAGCGGCTTATGGGCTTCATGCAAAGCATGTTGTGACAAAGACTTGGGGCCCCCACACCCACGAGCTTCGCCCCAACTTGTTTCGACTGCTACCACTTTGATGACTCAAAGAAGATGCAGCACTAGTGGGCTCCAGAGTCAGGACGGCGTCCAACTCGATTTGCTTCACCTCTTGTACAGTGTGTCCGATGGTTAGCCTCACCGTGGTAGCCCGCAGATTCACTCCACTTGAGACGGGCTTTACACCGGAGGAGTCACCCTCGCTATTTGTGCTCGACACGTCGGTCTCAGAGTCTTGGAGCATCTTTCAGGGAGCTGACTGGCATGCCCACACCTCATATGCATGTCGTCGGTCCTTCAACAGTAGCTCTAGTCGCAGTGACTACTCAGAGGCTTCCTAGCTCAATCGCATCATCAGATCCTATAGATGTACCAGCAGCTTCATAGGCAGCACCTGTCCCAGCTCAGACCCAGACCGCTTCAGCGACACTTCCTGCCACATAGGGTCAGTCAGTTCAGAGCTTAGGGTCAGATGATGACGGCACTTTCAGTTCAGCTTGCTCCTCGCACCTCTCGCGCCTTGGCTCTCGTCCATTTGCAGCCCCCACCGTCCGACCCCTAGGTTTTGGTGTTTGACGCCAAAGGGGGAGAGGGTTCGAGTATGTAGACTCAGGGGGAGCGACTTTTAGGGGGAGCTAGTTTTATAGTATTAGCTTATTATTTACATTTGGAGTTTTATTTGTGTGATACACTATTACTTTTGCATTCGTGTGTTTACTTTCACGCATATTATTCTATCTATGTGATAGTGTTATCTATGTGATTGTGATATATGACATGTGTGCTCTCTACTTTACATTATTTATATGTCATATCACTTTTGTTATGCTCATTTGCCTTTGCTTCCGCGTTTATGCTCCGATGCAAATGAGTTTTGTTTCTTGTACTCATGCTTAATTCACATCCTTTGAGTACATTGTGTTGGCTTGGGTCATGTAAGCTTGACTAACATTTTTGTTCTTATCGACAAAAGCTTATATGAACCAAGCCCGTCAAAAACCTCACTCTTTCACATACTCGAGGTGGTATTGTCATCAATCACCAAAAAGGAGGAGATTGAAAGCATCTAGGCCCCTAGTTGGGTTTCGGTGATTAATGACAATACAAGATTACTATGACTAACGTGTGTTTTGCAGAGGCAATTAAGTTAGGTTATGGTAACAAAGATCGATTGGGCAATCAAAGTTGTCATGCCCCCTCAATGGAAATCATTTCGGTTTTTAAAGGATGGACGACAAGGTTAAGGATGACTAGTTCTAAGTGTCGATTGGAGTTGGTGAGACACTTAGAGTAGTTTAGGACTTTGTTTTTCCTTTGGTTGTACTATTAAGGGGGTATGTATGGGTAGCTTGACCTAGTTGAGTCTAGTGAGTTAGGTGTGGTGCACACTTGTCAAAACTAGCTCTAGGTAGCTCCTATGAATGCCTAAGATCCTTTGGAGCAAACTTCATTTACATATGTTCGGAAGTTGGAAGTGAATGGAGGGTCAAACACTGACCGGATGCTGGCCCCGGTGTCACCAGACGCTGGCCGCAGGGTCCGGTCAGTTCATTTGATCAACGTCTGCGTTCGTTGTGACCGGACGCTAGAGAGGTCAAGTGACCGGACGCTGAAAGGCAGCGTCCGGTCGACTCCAGTAAGGTTCCAGTGAAGGGAATCTGCGACCGGACGCGTCCGGTCAGTTCTGACCGGATCCTGAGGGTTCAGCGTCCGGTCGAGTCCAGTAAGGTTTCAGTAAGGGTTTTATGCTACCGGACGCGTCCGGTCAGTGCTGACCGGACCCTACCAGCGTCCGGTCAATACATTTTTACTGGTTCGCGGGTTGAACTGACCGGAGCGTCCGGTCAACACGACCGGAGCGTCCGGTCACCCCGCAGAAGCTCATAACGGTTCGTTTTTCAGGCTGCCTTATAAATAGAAGCTCCACTCGTGTGTGGAGTTGCTTTTGCTCATTCCAACAGCTGAGAAACACGTTTGTGAGTGCCAAGAAGAGCAAGGTCCTAGTGAGGTGATTGAGATTTGAGAATCCAAGAGAGTAGCCTCATTAGTGAATCAAGAGTAGTCAAGTGTGCATCCATCTTCTCATTAGGCTTCGCATGGTCAAGTAAGAGTTCGTGCTTGTTACTCTTGGTGATCGCCATCACGTAGACGGCTTGGTGGTGATTGGGAGCTTGGTGATCACCCGGTGGAGACTGTGGGTGACCCGACTCAAGTTGTGAGCGGCTTTGGGTGATTCGCCGCGACGGAGTGTCGAAGAATCAACCCGTAGAGAGCACTTGATCCTTGCGTGGATCAAGGGGGAGCTACACCCTTGCGCGGGTGCTCCAACGAGAACTAGTGGGGAGTGGCGACTCTCCGATACCTCGGCAAAACATCGCCGCGTTCCTCTCTCCATTTACCTTGAGCATTTACTTTAAGTATTTACTTTTAGAAATTCAATACTTGTCTTTACATTCATAGAATTGCCATGCTAGAGTAAGTTTGGAACATAGGTTGCAAGTCTTTTGTGCGTTAATTTGATAGAAATATTTTTCTAGGCACAAGGGGTTAATTGGGCTATCCGTAGGATTAGATTATTGCAATAAAATTTAGAATTAGCCCAATTCACCCCCTCTCTTGGGCATCTTGATCCTTTCACAACTGTTGCTGTATTATACCTTATTTACCTTTGTTATACTATATCCTTGTTACCCTGGTATCCGCAGTCGAGTCAATGCTTAGCTGGCTTAGACCGGTAGAAGTCGGGTGATTTCCTGTCACCTGCGAGCTATAGGTGGTTACCTGGATCTGCTCAGATAACTATGTAGTCATGGTATAACTAAGTGTTAATTTGAAGTTGAGACCGGACGGAGACTTACAGGGTTTTGGACTGTAGTGCTTTCCGTCTGTGTCGATTAAGGACCGACCGTTGTTGGGCCTCGGGTCATGTTGAACGCATGCCTTACATTTAGCTGGCTGAATAACGTACCTTTTGACCGCAAAGCTGGGAGATTATTCGGGCTGAGTGGATTGCCCGCAGCGCACTGTACCAGAGCAGGCGTGGTAGGACACGGGGGCGCGATGATAAGACCGAAAGGCAGTCGGTCGGCCCCCGGGTACATGTGGTTCCTGGCAAACTCGAGATTTTTCCTAGATAGTTGACTCGGTGACCGATACCTCACTTTAGCGAGTGAGTGAGGTTTGTGTAAGGAATAAATTACCAGCTGGTTAATAATCGATTCGAATCACCATCGTTCACTGGATAGTGAACACTTGACTTGAGTTACTTCATCGTAGTAATGTTGATAGAACACTTGGACAGTTATAATGGATATGACATTATGGAAGTTATTAATGATCATTGGTTATCATTATTTGCTTAATCACATGCTTGCTCTAGTATAGGTGCAAATGTAGTCGATAGGTTAATAATAATTAACTTGACAATAATGCTTTTAGAAAGGTTCTTGAAATGCTAAAAATGCCTTTTTGCAAATGAGTCAGCTACCCTACTATAAAGCCCTTCATAATTCTTGGTGTCACTTTATTTTCGATTATGTCGGGTAAGTCTAGCTGAGTACCTTCTCGTACTCAGGATTTTGTTCCCACTTGTTGCAGATGGGTAGATGTATTACGGCTACTATATCAACTGCCTTTATCCTGCGATGGGTGATGCTTATGACCATTGGCATGGTTATTCCTTACGTCTCATCTAATGCTTTTGTTGGAGATGATCATCAGCTGGCACTGTACTTGAACTCCGTGTGAGTGTGTGTGGTTTTGAACAAATGGCTTCCGCTACTTCTATTTGAACTCGGTTTGTAATAACTATGTTTAAACTCCGATATACCTGTGATGCGAACTTTTATGTAATATGTGATGGTGACCGCTAAACTTATTACGATCTTGGCTGGTATGTGAGTTGGTTTGAAATCCTTCGTGATTTTGTGGACTACCGGGTTATACGGGCTTAAGTTTGCTAACTCGTCTGCTCTGACGGGTGATTTTCTTACTTAATTTCGTATAATTGGTCAGTTCTATTACAGAGATCAAGTATAAGAGCACAAACTTCTGAAAACATGATATATCACGTGGCAGTGGAGGAGGCCAAAAGCTTTTAGGAGCCTGAACGGTCATCATTATACAAAAATATTTACCTAACAAATTGCAGTGTTCTTTTTTTATTAAAAGAACTTTTTTTCAACTTCGTCGACAAGTCCAGACAACCACCTGGGGTAGCTGGGCAGTTGCTCCGCCACTGTCACCTGGTATCAACTGCCAAATAGTAAAGCTCCACCGAGGTATGCTCCCAGTCACTAAATCTTTTCTAGTCACGGTGTTGGAATTACCACACAAGACTTTCGTCAACCAAAAGCTAGTCGCATGAATCACAAAGTCTCGGTAAGGCCACCTAGCTTCTCCAAAACGGAGAGGATCTTCTCGTCCCCGCACACCAATACGATGCCACTCCATACAGAAAATGAGGGTCACCGTCTAGAAGGTTACCGCACCTTCAATGAACAGTCACAACGACCGTTAGCACCCTATCTCACGATGACACACGGGAATAAACTTCTCAGGTCTATCCTAATCTTGATGTGATCCATTGGGTGGTTTTTAACCATAGGGCTTGTTTGGATGTAGTCGTATTCACCTCAATCCACATGGGTTGGAGTGGATTTCAGTCCACCTCAATCAATCCATATGGGTATTGAGGTGGGATTGACAAACAAGATCTTAAACTATATTCACACCGTATTCACAGATGATCCTCACTTACACTAGAAAAAGAAAACAAATTGCACACACATGTATTATTGAGATGGATAGGAAAAAGAAAGAAAACAAATTGCACTAGAAAAAGAAAACAAAAAAAGATAATGTATTTATCTTTATGATCTGTGTGTGGGTGGTTCTTCATTCTCCAATATATGTGGATTAAGATGACACTAGCATCCAAAAAGAAAACAAATTGCATTCACCATTCACAGATGATCCTCGCTGACACTAGGAAAAGAAAACAAATTGCATTCACCATTCACAGATGATCCTCACTGACAATAGAAAAAGAAAACAAATTGCAAAATGAGAGGATATGGAGACGCGGGGAATCGAACCCCGTGCCTCTCGCATGCGAAGCGAGCGCTCTACCATATGAGCTACGTCCCCAATGTTATTTATTTGTCTCCCTTCAAGATTAAGATCCTTTCCAACAGGCTAACCGTATGTGACTTTTAATAACAGGCGGCAACGTATATATACCAGATGTTAATTAATGATAAAAGGCGAATCGATTAGAAGTCACTCAATGTATTGGTACAACACAACCGACACAGACGGAGAAAGAAAAATGCAGTATCATCGACGAGTTTCAATGTAAGTCCCTCACATAAGGCATATGATGAGCTAAACGCCTCTTCAGATCACAGCAGCTAGCGGAGGCGACATGCTGAGCCCTCCTTGCTGCTGCTGGCTACTAGGGCCCTCGGCACATCCAAGGGCCAACGAATGATATCACCAAAGCCAAGGGTCAAACTGCTACCATAGCTGCTGGTGCTAGGAACCGGCAGTTTCATCTTCAGATGAAACATCGTGCTTGGATGACAGCTTCTGTTTCCGGCCGTTCCTCCTCCAGCTGGTGTATGGACCTCGCGGCTTTGCCGCTTGTTTCGTGTCGCTCACCTGCAGAAGACAAGATAAAAATTAAAAGGCCACCATCAAATGCAGAAGATTCTATTCCCTTGAATTAGTCTAGTCAAGGAGGAGCTCCTGACATGTTGCATCATTATAAAGACTCGACCAAGGGGAGAGACGTCCCCCTGATTTTCGTCTTAAGAAGATGGTGCCGTGACTCGAACCCGGGCTGGCTCAACCAACCGCTTCTTTGGCGTGCTGTGCTGACCAGTTGCACCGTGAGAGTGTTGGCACATGTTGCATCATTATCAAGAAGAGTAAATTGATAATGACAAGTGCACTTACCCCAAAACAAAATCCAGCCTGGCTCTGACCTGCACCACCTTCAACAGGCCTTGGAGGCTTCCCTGAGTCCATTGCTGATGAACCCCGCTTATTGAAGCCATTACATGATGGCACCTCTGCCTCCTTTACTATAGTAGTAGGAGGAGGGGACGGTGATGATGAAGGTGAGGTCGAGCATGTTCTACTTTTGGCTTGCCCCTGAGCTTGATGGTCCTTAGCAGTCCCATTGCAGAATCCTGAATCAATATCAGACTGGAACATGTCCACAAAAAGCTGCTGCAGCTCCTCAAAGCTTTCCTGCCTCTACAAATCCAACAGTCAAAGGTTATTGTGCTGTCATTCTCATATTTACTTTTTGGATACATCATGTCCAGGAAAATTATGCCGATTTCCAGCTATTTTCTGGAAAAAAAATCACCTAAAAGTTCAGCTTTTAGTATCCACTAAAAACCATGGAGGATACGGAGCTTTCATAACAATTCCTTCTTTTTTAAGCCTGTGGACATATGAACATGAAACATACAAAGATACTGAAGGTTGTATAAGTTGCCTTGGATAAACCAAAGCAAGGCCTTGGGAACTCACTCACATCCCATGCAATATTAATACCCTAATATATATGTCCTCTCAAAAAAAAACTGACACGTTTAGGATACAAAAGATCATGTTTGCACAAAAGATTTCAGCATCTTATTTCCTTGCAACTTCATGAAAAGAAGTTTGCATATACAAAAACCAATACTTTTTCCCCAGAATAAGAATAAATAATTTCTGAGAAAGATTTAAAAACTATATGATACACAGAATAGGGACCACAATGTAGAAAAGTCTGTACATGTTGTTAGGTTTGTTTAGAGTAACACATTTTTGCTATAAGTTTGTTGACAAAACATATACTTGTGGCCCCACCTAGGATTATGCGAAAAGGAAGTGGTAAAACCAAGAGTGACTGTACTTGTAAGCATAGCTCTAATAACTAAGAATGAGTGCTAGCTGGAATTTTCATGCTAAAGCAGCGTGAGTGTGACAACCAAATCTAAATATGGCTGCTCCAACTAATCATGGCCTTGATAATACTACAAAGAAGCATCTGGAACTAGGACCAATAGTGCTATGAGCTCTTACCGTCGGCCGCACCTGGCTCATCATCTGGGCCATCTCACCAATGAAGTCCCCCATCCCCTGCATCTGCAACAACAGCAGAAAACATCACCCTACTGTTATATCCAGAATTATGCAACACGAAGAACAGTTCAGTTAGAGATGCATACACTATCCTCGTCGTCCTCATCATCATATACTCCCACGTCGTAGAGGAGGCGTTTATTGGCGTCAGAGAGTACTGCACAAGAACAATGGGATGGGAGCACAAGGGCTCCACGCAATGAGTTTACCAACAGGCTAGATTGGTTCTGTTTGCTGGTGTTCAGTTTATTAGTTGTTGGTCAGTCGTTGTAACAGGTGAGGGGTGGTTTGCGAGTATGGAACAGAGCAGTGGGGCGGGTGCAGGGTGCTTAGAGAAGGAAGATTGAGACCAGAATAGGCGCCCTGGATCTCTTGGAACTTCTCCTTGGCTTCCTCCATGTGCTTCACGCTGCTGGAGGAGGAGCATTTGTCCGGGTGCCATTTCTGCAAAGCAATTGGACAGAATCATTAGGGATCCTCTCCATTGAATATGTTTTAAAATTGGAACAGAATATAACGGCATACGTTTGTTGGCATGCATTGGGATTCAGTGTGTCTGATTAGTAGGACAAAACATTGACGCACACAACAAAAAGGATTTCATTTCAACTACGAATTTGGTTTTAAAATTCACCTTGGAACGAATGATAACTGCCAGATCACACTGCCTTTTGAATCGTAATTACTAGAGACGGGGCATTTAGTTAGCGGCACAGGAAAGTAGGCAGCGAATTGGGAGAAATGAAACATGAACTTGGCGCCAATGTATCTGCCTGCAAACTCGAATCACCCGCGGAGAACGTTTTCTTTTTTTTCTTCTCTCTCACGACAAATTACAACGACGCCAGAAAGGCACGCACGATGCTAGATAGCTAAATCAACAACGATATGCAGCAGCAAGCAACCAGGAGCGGAGAGACGGCGCGGAATCAGGAACCGAATTGCTGCCTCTCACCTTGGCGAGCTTCCGGTAAGCGACCTTGAGGTCGGCGTCGGAGCACTCTTTCTTGAGCCCGAGGACGGCGTAGAGGTCGCCGCCGCCCTCCGCCGCCGCCGCGTCGCCACACTTCTCTCCCCCGGCGTCCATGCCGAGAGGAGAGAGGACAGGAGACGTGTAGCTCCCCCGGCAGCACGCAGGTTGGTAGGTACGCTGCCGCTACCCACGGGTGCAGCGACGCGGGGCGCGCAACGCGAAGAGGCGACACCGGCGGTGGGGGGAGGAGGGAGAGAAGGGGAAGCAAGCAAGCAAGCGGATGACGCGGCAGCTGCTGCTGCTGCTGCTCCGTTCTTCCCCCCTCCTCTCCCTCTGTCTCCACGCGCCGCAGGAAGCCTCCAGAAACACGGCCATGATGCCCACTTGCCCGTTAAAAATTTGGCTCTCTCTCCGGTCCCCGTAGAAAATTCCGAGTTTTTTTTTTTTGGCGGCTTGCTCTGTTGGGCCACTGTGCGTGTTAATTGTCATCGGAAATACTGTAACTCGCTCACAACGCTCACCCTGTTTGGAACGCCGTAAAATTCCCATTCTTCCTACGAAATTGAATTGTTTTCTGTAAAACTTTTATTAATTTTGTAAAATTTCTATGTTGGAAACTGGATCTAAAACTAAAATAGTTTCCAATCGCCGTTTCTAAAATTAACCGAAATTTTGAAGGGATTTTCCAGTGCAGAACGTGACCATGGTCCCTCTCCGTCGGTACTTCTTCATTGAGAAGGGAATCCTTTTAAGATCGTCAACTCATATGATCTAATCATTCAAATAAAACTCATATGATCTACATATGGCTTCGAATCAAGTGGTAATCAAAGGTTAGTTTTGTAGGGTCATGATGATTATTCTACCACTCCATCAACCAGCAAAGCATGCATCTGATGATTGTCACTGACAGTATGTTGTCACGTTACCTGCAGTATAACTGCCCGGTAAAGACAATAGAAAATACCTCTCAAATTATTATTTTAACTACTTAGCTTGTGTTAAACGTCTTTTATTTTTAAAGAGAGGAAGTAGTATATATAAAGGATGATTATTCAAATAAGTATATATAAAGGTAAAGTTTGATTAATAGCTCGTTTAAAGATAATCTTCCAAGGTCGTTACCGCGCTTTTGTTCTTTTGAAAGCATCCGCTAGTGATAATTGGCCTGTCATTTATCAGCCTCTGTGCTGTTACTAAGAATTTTGGTTTGTAAGAGATTTATCAATCTCTTTGGAACCCTCTAATCTCTAAGAAGCTGAACAAGAACAACCTGATCCATGGGTCAAATTTCGACGGGAAAGCATGGTTAAACTAAATGGTCTAATAAGACGTTAACTAATAAGATAACAGTCAACACACGTCTGAATACCAGTTTGCACGTTTGCTGCAAACTGGGGCCAGCGACGGTGGTATTGCTCAAAGCGAACTGTGGCCATGGCCCATCCGCACCCAGCATCCAGAAAGCACAGCGCAACATCGTACTCGTACAGGCAGCCTCGAGAAACCAACGGCCCCACTGCCAGCAGTTGCGAACTACCGGTCGTGCCCACGCGCCGGCGTGCGATCCGGGCCGTTGGCTGCGGATGGCGCTGAGACGGAACGGCCGGGATATTTCGGAGGCGCGGCTCCAGAAGGTTCCCAGTACTGTGCGGCCGTGCGGCGTTGTACCTCGTGGGTCCCACGCGCCACCCCCACTGGCCACTGCGCTGCGCGGACCAACGGTGGGCCGCTGCTGCTGGGCTGGGTGCCTGGGTCGCTGGGACTACGCACTACGGCCAGTCGGCCGGCCACGCGCCACTCCCCGCGGTGCGCCGTGCGCATGGCTCACGGCGGCGAATCGGGTCGCAGGCAGCGCCCAGGGCCCCCGGAAGTTCGGTACGCCTCGGTCCACTGTGGAGCCGATGCACGGTGAGGAGCGCTGCTCTCTCCGTGCAGGTAAGCGCCGGCGACGGCAACGAGGCGAGTAGGAGGTGGACGGGACGCTGCGCTTTTGGAATCATCGTGAACTTTATGGTTCTTTTATTAGATGTCTCTTTGCCTCGCCTTGCCTAGGTGACCAAGAAAAAAGTCTCTTTGGATTTCAGATAAGCCGGGTCTATGCTCTATGGTGGAGAGAGATTTTGCTCGGTTGTTTCGCTTGATACTACCATGCCTCGCCAAGCGAGAACGTGGTTGGGTTTTCTTGTCCGAGTGCTTTGAAAACAATGTACTCCCTGTGTTTCAAAGAAAACAATGTACTTGCTCTGTTTCAAAATAATCACATGTCTAGGATTTGATGGGAGGAACCTAGTGCATATAGCAAATGAAATTATTACCCCTATGAACCTTATGAAAAGTACATCTCATTGTTTCACTCCTTCATGCAAACAGTCACTGCTGCCGAGTTCTCTTCTTTTTCTGAAGTCGATTATTTACTTCTTTGGTTCCACTTTTATCCACAACCTTCCTAAGCAGCTCCAACAATCGACTTTTAAACTGACTCTAAATATTTTTCTCATATTTTAATAGAAAAAAAGAAAAACCAGCTCTTAATCTAGAGCTAAGCTTTTGTACACATTTCAAAGTTATACGAGAGTGTCATATAAAGCTATCCATGTTAAAAGCTTTGTGCTAAAGTTAGCACTATTGGAGAAGTTGGCTTAGAGCTAATCGGTCTGTTCACTGGTTGGTTTCTGGGCTGATAAGCTCGACTGGTGCTAATTTTTTGTGAAAGAAAAACACTGTTGGTTGACTGATAAGCCTTGACTGAAACCAACAAACGAACATGCTGAATAACTAGCTCTAACTATTATGGGTGCCTAAAAAAATAGATCAGATCAACCTATTGGCTAGTTGACCTGACCCATAAAAGTAGTGCTAGTTGGGATGCGCGAAGCCACCGCCACTGCTGTGGCGGAAGGAAATTGTAGCTGTAGCTACAACAACTTGTCAATAAACCTATTAGGAGTTAATTCGTTTTTTCATAAACCTAGTTAGTCTGAAAATTAATTGACTAAAAAAGCAAGATTTGTATTTCGTTTTGATGGAGCGATTATATTTTTCTTGATATGGGTAGTACAAAGCATGATCTGTTTTTAGAGATAGCACTACGCAGAAGGACCGTGCCATGTTACAAGGTAGGATTTGGTTTTTGGCGTGTTCGCTGGTTGGTTTCTGGGCTAGTTTGAGTTGGCTGGTGCTGGTTTATTGTAAGAGGAAAACACTGTTGACTGGTTGAATAAGTCTGGCTTAAACTAACAAGCGAACATGGTGTTTGTTGGGCGGCTGCGGAAGGCTTTCAGCTGTTGGGCCTTAGGGGATTGCCTGTTGGGTCTATCTTGATTGAGAAAAGAAAAAGTCCAATTATGATGAAATTTTTATAGTGAACTAATTATTATATGATTAAACTGTATTAAAAATTTCATACTCATTCGATCATGTATAACTTAGTTATAGATTTTATTTAGGTTTATGCTTGTTAAATATAAATAAATCTATGACTAAGCTATACATGATTGAATGAGTATGGATTTTTTACTACAGTTTAAGCATATAATAATTAGCCCACCATAAAAAGTTTACCATAATTGGATCATAGAAACTACGGCTATGAATTATTCCATTTAATTAAAGAAAAGCATAGATCTAAAGCCACAACATAAACTTTATACTAAAGCATACCATATTATATGTTCACTGTGTAGATCTACTCATGTAGAGTCCAACATAATTGAATTTTCTATTTTATAATTTTTCTGTGTTTTACTATGATTTTTCAAAGATTCAGCCAAAATAAATAAAAAAAGATAAAGATAAAAACGTCTTTAAAACCGCTTATAACATACTAGAGAGATACGATGAACGATTTTAAAAGTTGAGAGAGATGTTTGCTTGGTTTTGGAGTTTGGGGAGGAAAAGTGAACTTTTCACGAAAGTTGAGGATGTAATGTGGACTTTTTCCTTTGAGAAAAACTGGTCCAATACGGGACTTTTGTATCTAAATACGGTATTCTGAGTCTGCTAAAAAAATACGGTATCCTGAGAAAATGGACGGGTTAAACCCGCTCGGCCGCTCCTGTTTCTATCCTTGTCCTCCGTCATTTTCAACCATATACATATATGCTAAAAAAAACCATATACATATGAAAATGTATGCTCGCTCATTACAGCGGCTTGTAGCATGTTTGGATGTTCTAGTTCTATTATGCTAATTTTTAGCGTTTGCTAGCATCCTTCTTGTAAATAGATTGTTAATATAATATATCTATACGTGAAAAGCTGGCTTAGCTAGCACAACTTATTTAGATCTATCTTTTGTTAATTTTAGCATACTAGCTATTACACACTACGATCAAACAAGCAGTCTGTTCGTTTGCTCGTAAATGATTGTAAATTTTCAATCGGAACAATATTTTTCTCTCACACTAAACCAGCCAACAGTAAATAATCTACGATCGTTTACGACCTCCCGAACAGACTGAAGACCTAGTCTATTGACATGGTGAAGCCCATAAGGCCATGACAAGGAGATAGGAGGAACGAGAAAGTGAAAAACCTATCTAAGAAGACAGGAGTAGAATGATAATATGAGTTGGAGTTGATCTAAACAGGCAAGTGCGAAAAGTTGTGCTAGAAACTTGCTGCTAAAAATCAGTACGCTAAAGTGAGCACATCCAATCGGGACCTAGACCTAGACAGAGGTAGGCCCCCATCCTTCAGTCAGGTACTGAGGCCTCACGCCAGACCTCGTACCGTCGTACATGGATCTCGTTCATCTGCAAAGTGCCGCGTGTTTGTAGGCAGGAGCCCAACCGGCCCACGAAAAATCGGCCTAACTGTGGCCCAAGAGCATTTTACTGAAGCAGCTGCTCCCCGTAGGCCGTAGGGCGTAGGCGCTCCTAGCCATGCGTTCTTCCAAGTGGCTCCAGGTCCTTCTGGACGCTTTCCTAAAAAAAAAGGTCCTTCTGGACGCGACAGCACACCACCTCTGTGAAACATCTCGAACTTTCGCTGCCGCTCACTTTATACCCCGCCGCATCGCCACATCGCAAGGAGCAAGAGCAAGGGAAGCCGCCACAGGTCTCGCCACTCCAACACAGTTGGATCAAGCGAGCCGCGTAGTGTTTAGTGCGAGAGAGAGAGAGAGGGAAGTGAGCCATGACGGAGCTGTTCGACACGGCCGTGACCAGCCTCCTCCACCTGCCGGAGGTGCTGGACCGCCTGGCCGCCGCGGACGGCGACCGGCGCTCGGGCGGCCACCACGCGGCGCACCAGCACGGGCACGCCCGAGTCCATGGGCTCGGCGGCGGCGGCGCGCCGGTGGACATCGTGGAGACCCCCGGCGAGTACGCGTTCGTGGTCGACGTGCCCGGCCTCTCCAAGTCCGACATCCAGGTACGCACCTGCGCCGCGCGGTTTCGCCATCCATACTACTCCGGTGGATCCAGGGACGAGCAACTGACCCCAACCGCATCCGCGCTTCGTTTCAGGTGACGCTGGAGGAGGACCGTGTGCTGGTGATGAAGGGCGGCAGCGGGAAGCGGAAGCGCGAGGAAGAGGAGGGGGAGGGGGAAGGGTGCCGGTACTTCCGGCTGGAGCGCGCCGCGGCGCCGCGGTCGTTCGCGCGCAAGTTCCGGCTGCCGGAGGACGCGGACACGGGCGGCGTCGCGGCGCGCTGCGAGAACGGCGTGCTCACCGTCACCGTCAAGAAGCTGCCGCCGCCGGAGAAGAAGACCAAGTCCGTGCAGGTCACCATCGCCTAGAAGTCCGCAGGCTGGTCGGCGCTGGTAGTGTAGCAGTAGAACCGTAGTAGTACAGTACTCCGTAAGTACGTAGTGGCATGTTGGGTGGAGTGCTCTTCTGTTTACTTTGTGCTGATGATGAAGCTGAGGGTGTGTGACGGACCGTGCTTGTTTTGTGAATCGAATGAAATGGAATTGTCTCCAAGTGCTTAGTGAAACCTGCAAGATTCCAAGTATTACGTAGTATCTATTTTGTCTCGTGTCCGTGCCTGCGGTCCAAATTGATCGTCGTCTCGTTGCCATTTCTTCGTCTCTAGTCTCTACGAAAACTTGGGTCAAATTTGGTTTCAGTCTCAAGAATTCCGAATTGTGACGAGGCGATTACTATCGTCATTAGTAATGGAATTTAGAGCGTTCTGTACCTTGATACACAGCGCGACAACGTCGACGTCCGTCCGGCGGAGTTCAGACAGGGAACGTCGCTGGTGCACAAGCACAATGACGCGTCGCACGCACACCACCTTGACGGAGCAGGGAAGGCAAGGGCGACACCTGGAAAGGCGGGTGCTCTCTTGGTTCGTTCTTAGGCTACGTTCGATCCGTTCTATTTTGTTAGTTATGGAACATTATAAATTAGCTCTTTAAATTAGCCGTAGCAGCAATAAAATATATAACTTAGTTATAGATTTTATTTAGGTATATGCTTATTAAATATAAATAAATCTATGACTAAGTTATACATGATCGAATAAGTATAAAATTTTTACTACAGTTCAATCATACAATACTGCAGCTATAAATTATTTCATTTAATTACAGAAAAGCATTGATCTAAAGCCACAACAAAAAAATTATACTAAAGCATACCATATTATATGTTTATTGTGTAGATCTACTCATTTGGAGTCCAACAAAATTAGATTTTCTATTTTATGATTTTTCTATGTTTTACTATAATTTTCAAAGAATCATCTAAAATAAATAAAAAATAAAAAGACAAAACAGTCTTCAAACCCTTATAACAGGGCTGTGAATGGTTTTAAAAGTTAAGGAGATGTTTTGTCCGGTTTTAGAGTTTGAGAAAAAAAGTAGATTTTCACAAAAATTGAGAGAAGATAATATGAATTTTTTCCAATGAGAAAAGTCAAAACGTCTCCTAATTTGCAACAGAGAAAGCACCCCGTAGCAACCGGGTGCAGCTCAGCCACAGGCTGATTGTTCCTACGACGGAGACAGTAGCCTACTGGTGCAACCACCACGGTGGGCCTATGGCCCAAAAGGCGTGCAGTGGAACCGCTTCCCTCTCCTTTAATCACGAACTAGTCCATCACGTGCACCCTTGCACACGTCGGCAAGGTAGGAAAAGGGATAAATGAGATTTTTGGCATCCGACTCACTGCATAGATTGAATGAGGAGCGGAAAAATCATACCATGCTAGCCGACAGATCCGGGCAAGGATCAATCACAGTCAGCGCAAAATAAAAGTAAATGACAGCATAATAAAATGCGGAGCCAGAATAAAAAACTAAAATCTCCAAACATATAATAGTTTGGCACTAGCTATATATTTCTGATAGTAATAGCTGGTTTAGTTAACTGAGAAGTGTGTAACATGCAGTTTGTGTATAATAAGAGGCATGGCATGATAGTAGACAATATTATTTAAATAGTATTGAAATAATCATAAAACTTTTGACATTATCAGCCATCATCCTATATGAAATTTACAAATTTGTGAGGTATATATAGGCTGCTTCTTGTTAGATAATGATCTTTTATCATTTTTGTATCCTAGCATTGGGAAAACAGAATTGGTTTTAAAATGGCTGCCTCAATCTTCTTGGACTAGTTTTATTGTACAAATACGATGCAAATAGAACACCCAGCAAATCTGAAACCCTGTAGCAAAATAATTTGTACTGGCTCTCATTAAGTGGGCCATTTTTTTCATATCCTATTTATACCTAGACATTGTCAACCAATATCGTTGTATGAAAACAATGGGAGATGGCAACACTAAACCTAAAAAATTATAACTGAATTGAAGACATCATCTTTAATGTGGTAACAAATTTATTATTTTTGAACAGACCAATGACAGGCATCATATACCAGCTGAAGGCTTTTTCCATGTCTGAATGGACTATATTATGGATGCACAAACCCGAAATCATTTATTTGCAATTTTCATGCAACTTTGGCCAGGATAAAATTAAGTTAATTGTGAGCAACCTAAATCATGCATTGAATCCTTGCTGCTGCTGAACTAAAAAATCGAAGTATGTTAAGCAACCGTTACAGTATCAGTCATTCAGAGAAGTCTACACTCCAAATTTGATAAAGCTCAGGGCTTATCTACAGTTTCTTTTAGGCCCCACTAACATTAAAAATGCATGGGAAGCAAGGTAGCTTATATTTCACATTTAGAATCTACAAATTCTTTGGTTCTACTAACATTTGCTCCATGTTGTTATGACCTATGTCGAGGCAGTAAACATACCTAAAACGGGGTATGAAGCCAGCACTGCAGATCCAAAAGAGGTACGATTTGTAGCCTGATGAACCAGCGATTCCCAAACCTTGAAACACAAGGCATGAAGTTCGCGAATGATCAGCCATGTTTTTATCCCAATAGAATTCGCAACCTGAAAGAAAGATGTGTGCATAAAATGGGTTATACCGAGGGATGAGGACAAAGTGGTTCGGTCCAGGCAACGTTACCTTACACATGGTTTTTAAGGTCAACAGTTAACCTGATGAGCAGGAAGGTTTAACTAAACAGGAAATGTCCAATAATAGGCAAACCAAATTAGCGAATATAGCAATCAAAATAGACAGTGGATTAGGGTAAACAAGATCCGAGGCCATGTCTATAAGCTCAGCAGTAAACTGGATGAGCAGGAAGTCTAACTGAACAAAAAAAAACTCAAACGATAGGCAGAAGTAATTAGAGAATGTAGCTACCGCAATATACAATGGAGCGGTGTAAACAAGATAATTCGATGAAGCAGGTAACATAATAGAATTCCCAACTCCCATAACAGATTGGTACACCTCCCTTTGATGTCCCTCCCCCCTTTTTTTTTGCATGTTTTGGACTAAATTAGAAAATCAATATAACACCCTAATTTAATCTCGTGCAAAACTAATTTTCGTTGCGAACATGTTGATTAAGGCATCACAATTATAGAAAAGATCTCCAATACTATGTACATCTAATCAGAGAATATAGGTATCCAAATTCAAACCATAAAGCGTACTGATCTAAATAGGATATTTGTTGTAGAACAATGTTGACATAACTGAGTCCATATCAAAGTTAGTTGTCAGCAATTCTTTAAAATAATAAGGGATGCACAATACCTATATTGATGATTGTTGAGTATCTCATTCTTGGGTAATCAATTTTACTCCACTGCACCAAAAATAGAAGGAAACCAATAAGAGTCTGAATTCTTTAAAATAATAAGGGATGCACAATACCTATATTGATGATTTTTGAGTATCTCATTCTTGGGTAATCAATTTTACTCCACTGCACCAAAAATAGAAGGAAACCGATAAGAGTCTGAATCAATGCGAGAACAACATGACAGAACTTACTCCCTAAACAGATTGAGGAATTTGGTTTATGATGAGGTTGCCAAAGTAGGCCTATGCATAGGAGAAAGAGAAAAAATTGGTTGGCAGCAATTCTCTGAAATAAGAAGTGATGCAAAATACTTACATTGATGATGGCTTAGTATATTCTTGGGTGCTCCATTATTACCCTGCTACACAAAAAAGAGGGAAACCGGTAAGAGTTTTTTCAGTTGATGCAACAATACCAATGTTTCTTCGTGCAAAGCATACTAAATCATACAAAAAACAAAAATCCGGCACACAATATATGCATGTGTCAATTCAAAGCACACTGAACCATACATTAAAAAAACCAAGAAGACAACACGTCAAATATGAATGTGTCAAGAATAACTAAATAATAACCAAATATTGTAGGTCTGTAAGACCTGACGAACTTGCCTAGATTCCTATCGTCCATACCTCCACAGAGAGCACAAGATGTCTTGGCTAATTTAGTATGTACAACAGATAAATCAGGAATAGATGTGGCTACCTGGTGAGACGCAGGCAACACAACACCGCAACAAATCAACGGAGGCAGCGGAGACGAAGGCCAAAGACTCGACGCGCAGTGGGCGGCATCGCGCTGGTGGCCGCGGGGTGCAGCACCGGCGCAGTAGGTGAACGCGACGACGCGGCAGCTAGGGTTTCCTGTAGCACAGGCACGTAGTTGATGTGCATACAACTCACCGTCCACAATGAAAGGGAGGGAGCCTCCGTGAGCGCTGGAGAGGGAGATCCGGCAGGAAGAGGTAAAAAGAGAGAGGGTACTGAAACCGACGAGGGGATGGCGCGAGGACGGCCAGGACATGGCCGCGCCGGGTGCAAGCGCGCGCCGTGGCCAGCGGTGGGGATCTCTCGCGTCGTGCCGTGCCAGGAGGTAGCCACCGCCGGGGCTCTTCGGTGCGGCTGCACGCACACCGGCGGCACCACCGCCCAGGCCGCGCACAATGCGTAGAGGTGGCCGCGGCCGGGCCTGGCCGGTGCGCCACCACGTTGAGAAAGAGGTAGAGAGGGAGGGGAGGGGAAGGGGAAGGAAGGCGGGCGGGGGCGGGGGCGCGAGCGGCGGAGGTGGCGTCTCTTCAGTTGCTATCCCTACGCCGTCGCCTCAGTCGCGTCGCGACTCGGGAGCGAGGCGAGGGATCATGAGAGAGAGAGAGAGAGAGGAGGGGATGAGAAGTTTCCTGAAGGAAGCAAACGGTGGAGTCAATACCGAGCGTCGATCGGTGAATCGAACGGTTGAAGCAATTCGGGCCGACGTGGACACCCTGGTTGGCGGCCAAAGCTCGCCGGCTTAATGATAGTAAATGTGCATCTGTGGATAGGTCAGGCTCAGAGCTAACTCGAATAGAAGAGCCATATATTTGATTATTTTAGAAAAAAAAGAGTTCAACGGCTATTATATCTGGCTTTCTAAAATAGCAAGCCATCTATTCCGAAATTCTCGCATGGTAAATATAGCTTGCATGCGCCGTTAGCCATCTGCTTCGCCGTACTAGAAAGACTGTTGGAGTTTTATGTTTTTTTACGAGAATTTATATTTTAGAGATTAGCTAAATGATGGGTTTAGCCATCTATTTTTATCCACTCTCTTATAGTTGCTCTTAGAGTCTACTTATAGTCTGTTTATGGTCAAAATAAGTTAAAACCAGTAGCCAAACGATACGTTTTTTATAATTTATTTGAGTCGCACTTATTTTCACCGCTCTTATTTTTTAACTAAAAAGCAAAAGTTGAATCAGACAGATATATTTTGAATGCTTCTTTTACTCTATTTAGCTTAATATCAGGAATCCTTCCCAAATAAGCTGTACCAAATAGGACCTTTTAGACCCTCCCCCTCCCCCCCTCCCAAAAAACTATACGATTTTATTGAGAATTTTAAGTGTATATGAAATATCCTCATGATCTGTTTCTACTACCACCTAAAAATTTCCTAAGATAATCGTCTGCTCCCCGCCTCCGCTCCGCCCCCGAAAAAAATACGGTACCATTGTGAACAGGTATTAGATTAGGAGTGGCTAAGAGAATAGAAAGAAATACAAGGTTCCAGATACAAAGATGTGATAGAGAAAGAAAAGGGAAGAGTCTTAATAGTTTTTAAAATAGATTAGGGTTCCTGATGCAAAATGTTCAGATCTGAGTGGGCCTCCTGGTGGACTTATTTTTAACCTGGGCTGAATCCTTACAGTTGGGCCGGCTTTTGTTGTGGATTGGACCAAGCCCGCGCAAGCCTTTTTTTTCTTTTTCTCTTTTTCTATAAAAGCAAAGATCTTGCAAAATTCGCTAAAAATCATAGAAAAATAAAATGTCAAACTAGTTTTGTTAGCTTTATAAAAATGTGATTTATCCATAAATATTATGAATCTTGTTAGGTTGTGCTTTGTCTATAGGTGTGTTCAATCATCGTTGCATATGTTGCATGAATATAGGTTCGGTGATGACCGAGAACGTGCCAGAGGCAGACCCGGAATACGCGGAGGTGGCCGAGAAGTACGAGGAGGATGTCCTCGTCATCGGTGTTTCCAAAGCCTTCACTAACTTTTCAATGTCCAGTTTCTAACCAAGGAAGTCTCGATGCAAAACCCCTACTTTTAGATACTTTTTTCTCCGTTGCAACGCACAGGCATATTCCAAACCCTACATGACCACATGCAAACATGCACCGAAAAAAATACCGCTAGAGTCCGGATCGACTTCGTGAAATAGAAATTTCACCAATACACTTTACACCGTCAAGTACTATGAAAAAAATAAAAATACTTTACACCAATACGTAATACGCGATGACTCCTGCCTTAGATTTCTTTAGTTTGGATTTGGACTTCCACCATTACCGGGTCTAAATCCCAGGGTAATACCTTTTCCCATTGGGTTCAATTTCAATTGCTAATCAGGTTTTTTAAAAAAAATATCAGCAAATCGTATCATCTATATCATCTAAAATCATGCAGTGAGTTAATGGGTACTGAGGAAGAGGATCCATTGCCTGATGAAATATAAAATATATGTCACAGGTGATAAAGATCAATAATTACAAAAGTATTAAAAAAGTAAAATCAATTTTGTTAGGCTTCTATAAACTAGATCTATATGATATTGGTGATAAAGATTATGAAACAGGTTTTATGTTTTTAATGTAATTAAATTCATATATTTCTTAACTAATATGTTCGTCTAAGTTGCAAGCCACGCTATGTGGGCTAAAATTTGTGGTCGCCGTGCAACGCACGGGCATATATCTAATATAATAAAAATATGTGATCCTTAATATGAAAACCATCATTAGGGGTATCGATGGGTTCATACTAAAAATAGGACTATACTCTCGAGGCTACCATATATGTTGGAAGAAAATGGCTTCTCCACGCATACTCGTCTCATGTGTATTCACAACCGGATTCCCCTCCTTTGCCGAGAGCCCGAAGCTCTCGGCAAAGAGGATTTCACTCTCGGCAGATCATTTGCTGAGAGCTGCTCTCGGCAAAGAGCGGTCGGCAAAAGGTCTCCCGGCAAAGGTTTATTTGCCGAGAGCCCCTCTCGGCAAACTCTTTGCCGAGAGCCCCTCTCGGCAATCTCTTTGCCGAGAGCAAAATAAAAACTCTCAGCAAAACCTAACTCTCGGCAAAATATCACCGCTGTAACGGCAACCCGCCCGTAACGGTCGTCCCATACACTTCTTTGCCGAGAGCAACTCTCGGCAAAGAATTTTTTAAAAAAAAAAAATAAAATAGATTATGGGGCTGAGGTGGTTTAAAAAAACTTCTTTGCTGAGAGCCAGCGCTCGGCAAAGGAAAGGTTTGCCGAGAGCCAGCTCTCCGCAAAGGAAAGCTTTGCTGAGAGCCCTAGAATATGCTCTCGGCAAAGAGTCATATTTGCCGAGCGTTAGGTGCTCGGCAAATCTTACTCTTTGCCGAGAGCCCAGTTAGTTGGGCTCTCGACAAATATTAGCTCTCGGCAAAGAGTTCAGAGAGCATTTTTTTTATTTTTGTTTATATTTCCAGCTTCAACATCACATATTTCACAAATATAACACATCATATATATCACAAATATCACATATTTAACAAATATGCCATCCACATCACATGTCTCACATAATCCATCTTAACATCTCAAATCCAACAGTTCATCTCACAAAGTGCACGACAATACATTATGAAGAGCAACAAGCTCACCCCCAAGCATCCCAGTCCCTCGACCCTCCCTCCGGCGGCTGCTGCTGTTGCGGCGGTGGATACTGCTGGTACCCCGATGCTCCCGACGGCTGCTGATGCGGCGGAAGTGGTGGATACGGCGCGTGCCACGACCCTCCCGACAGCGGCTGCTGAGGCTCCTTATTCGAACCCACCGATTGATTCTGCACAAAGGAGAAGAAAAATTAGTAATTATAGTAATACTAAGGCATATAATTGTAATCTAAGCGTACACAAGTCAATATTTGCAGAACTAGGTATAAAATTGAAATCTAAGCCTAGACACATCAAAATTTCGGCAGCACCTCCCCTGCACGGTGGGGTTTCCAAAACCTGCAAGAAAACCAATGGCACGATGGCCGTCCACCACATATCAACGGCGAGATGGCCGGCACACATATATATGAACGGCACGAAGGCCTCCCATCACATATCACGGCACGATGGCCGACATGCACGCGATAAAGAGCTTTTGTTAGAGAAGTTGAACTCACGGATGGGTAAGGTGGGTATGGGTAAAGGCGGTGGAGGAGCGAACAGACTCGTGGTATTTGGACGACCCATCGTGGACGCCAAGACTTGCCACGCATCTTGAGCCAAGGCGTCAAACCTCGTCCCGCTCGGCCTCCAACCTTTGTCGCTCGGCCTCCATCCTCTCGTCGCTCGGCCTCCCGCTCCCTCTGTCGCTCTTCCTCCATCCTTGCCTTATGCTCCTGGAGCGCAAGCACCTGGGCCTGTAATTTTTCACCGCATTGTTACAAGCAGTTTCGAGGAATGTAAAACCCACTACAAGATTTTCGGTCTACTGCAACGCCAAAAAAGTGTAGCAAAAGACCCAAAAATGGTAGCCATAGTAATTTTGCTACCAATTTTTTTTTGGTTAAATGTCGTTGCACTTGTAAGGGTAGCAATAGCATAATGCAATGGGTTACATTTTAGTTGCGACACACGCCCCTCTATTGCAACACTTTTGACGCTTTTGCAACACACGGTGAGTGTTGTAACAAAAGCAATTGCAACCACTATGGGTGTGGTAATAGTATCAATTGCAACAAACTAGGTGTTGCTAGCGATACGTATTGCGACACGGTGGTCGTGTAGCAACACAATGCAAAGCGCATAAGCGCAACACAAGTGTTGCAATCGTGGTTGTTGCTCTACTGAGAGAAAGCATTGCAATAGAGGTTCTCTATTGCCACGTCGCCTAAATGGTTGCTATAGGTGGCTTAGGTTATTGCAACATCTCTTTGGTTGGTTGCTACCAGAGAGGTCATATATTGCCACGTTTACGAATGGTTGCTATAGATGGCATAGGCTATTGCCACGTTACTTAGGTTGGTTGCTACAGCATGGTCATCTATTGCCACGTTACTAACTATCCGGTTGCTATAGGTAGATTCCTCTATTGCCACCGTCATCTTTTTGTAGTTGCAAGAGATAGTTTCTCTATTGCCACGATTATCGTACCTATTGCCACGACTAAATGTGATTGTTATATGTGCCATCATATATTGCAACGCTAGATTAATATATTAATAATTCATGTTGCGACACTTTGTTTGGTAGCTTAAATTAATAATCGCATAAAACGACAAATACATAATGAAGGAAGCATCGACATCCATTAAAACGAAATATAATTTGTTCATACAAAATCTTTAACAAAACACACCGAGTGTCAAACTAAATGAGAACACAAGTAGATAGCTTAACACATAATAATGTGTTAAGCATGCATAACCTATTTGAACTCATTCGAATCAAAAGACTAATGTCTCTTGTGAGCAATGAAGGTTCCCTTGATATGTATGTTGGCCATCGTCCCACCATTCGCATGCTCCTTCTCAAACTCAAGATTCCTCTGAAAAAATCATTGACATGCATTAGTTAAACTGAGACTAGTGGTGGCAAAGCTAATTGAACATGAAGCAAAACACGAGCTGCAGTACTAGAGTTCTGTGGAGCTGCAAAGTACTATCAACCATGAACTTTGAAGCGTAAAGCAAATATAAACATACATGCAGTTTGCCTCCCAAGACATTTTATGAGCACAAACACATCCATATATATTTCTAATCAGCAAGAGGAAACTAAGCACTGGACCATATTTAGGAGCGAGAACAAAAGAATAGCTATGTACTTCTCCAAAAGGACTATATGTTCCTTTTAATGCAAAGAGAGATAAAAGGTTTCACATAGTACCTGTGTATTCTTTTTGGACAATGCAGATCTTTTCCTAGCCGCAGATTTCCTTGATTTGCTTTTTTCTGTAGTATAAATGACACCAATTGGCCGCCAAATTACTTCTAGTCATGCGCCCTCTAGTGAGACGTTCTTCATTTGCGGGAGAAGGGGTTGTTGTTCAGGTGGTCAGCTTCTTGGGTAACCTGAAAATAAATGGTTGGTGGTAAAAATTACACCCCTTGACAAGAATATGACATGCATGTTATAATTAAACATTCTTCAATTATCATCAAACTACTGCGACTATGCATCATGTGTTCTCCCATTGTAGTTGTTACATTTTGTGTCCCCTCAATTGTTGCAAGAAGAACAACATTTTCGATTAGCTCCACAATTGTGCTAGCTTTGCATTTTGAATTGGGTTCAAGATCATGATTTTCAGTTCAATAAACTGAGAACATAGATGTTGTTAATATTACCTTTGTAATGAAGCTTTGTTGTTGGGCTGCTTGCAACATTAACATAGCTTGCCTAAGTGCTTCTCTATCGACCTCCCTTTCCTTGTTCATCTGTTCAAGTCGACGCCTATGTTCTTGCCTCTCGGCTTCCCTTTCAACTTCTTGAGCTTCTAGTCTATCTTGCGGCCGTCCAAACGATTCAATGAGGGCTTCCTCCTGTTGCAGTTTGCGCTGGTAGTCGTCCAAACAAGTGTGATATGTCAACAATTCTCTGGAAACCCTACTTCCAGTGCTACAATTTCTGTTTATGAAATACTCTCTTTTTGTCCTTTTCTTTTTGCTACAATTGTATAATTTGTCTTCTTAATGGTTTGTATTCCGGGATCAAGATATGTTGTGCTGTGTGAAGTGGAAATGTATTGATGTCCTTTAACAAGGTATGTTTTTGCATATCTCGCCGTTCATCCTATCCACATGTAGGTATGGTTCTTTGTTTCTTTTTAATTTGCATGTGTCATGGTAAAATTTTAAATTTGTCAATGCCCAAGTCATGGTAAAATTCTAGTCTCTAAGTCATAGCAAAAATTCAGGCTTAGCCATTTTTGCATATGTCTGTCCCACGGTAAAAATCAAATTTGACAATGTCCAAGTCATGGTAAAAATCCAGGCTTAACAAATTTCAGCATGTCCATCTCATGGTAAATTTAGGGACTTAGCCAAAATTTTATATATTCATCTTATGCCGTCGGTCAGCTGCATGCATGCTTCTCCATGCGCCGCCACCGTCGCCGTCGACCGGGTCGTCCGTGACGACGTAGCAAGACCTCGGCGTCGGCCCGACACGACGCCGACCCTCATACCTCGGCGTCATGTTCTAAGACGCCTAAAAACGGTCTATTTCAAAGCAAAAGTTTTGGTCGGGTCTTTTTCTAAAAATGTTTTAAAAGGGACCAAAATGCAAAAATATCACATGGTTGGAAGGAGGATGTTGACTCATCCATCCAGATAAGGCTCGGTCCGGGCGGGTCCACTTCCGCCCGACACGCTGCGGACGGTCCTCCACAGTCGCGGACGGTCCGCCGTTAATTTGCTCATTTTCGATCGCGCCGCCTACCAACCCACCGGATGGTCCATAAACGATCTGGGACGGTCCGCCACTTGTAGCGGACGGTCCTCTCCGAACTCCACGGACGGTCCCATGATACATAGGAGAATACTTGTGGTATCGTGCGGCTTGGACGCAGGCATGGCCGCTTGCCCACAGCCCACCCCGGCCCGTCCCCTGCTCGACTTCGCTTCTTGAGGATCTCTCGGGGCGCCGCGACGAGGGTGATTCGGTAGCGCCTGAACGAGGTGGAGTCGCGATCCTCGGGGCGCTATTTACGGGGTGAGGGCGACCGCCGCCACCGCCGGCATCTGGACTCCTCCGACCTCCGCTCCATCGCCCTTCGGACCTCCATAGAGGTGCAACCCGTGGATCATGAATCGGTTTTGAAGGTATGAGAATCAAAAGCTCCCGACCTCCGATGTCTAATTTGTATTACCATATAGCTCGCTAATTGTGCTGTAATGTGATTAATTTAGGTAGAGTATAGCTGATTTCTGCCCTGATTTCCACGTCGATCGATCAATCAGACAAGCCATTCTCGCGGCGAAAGGTACGAGATCACTATGGGCTGCACATATATAGTTCAATTATGTATGTAAATATGCTGGCTAAATTGGTGATCATCGTTCATCTTCATCACGCAGATGTCAGGCGATGATAGGAGTTGGATGCGCTTGCCTCGTTCTTCAACCGAGTGGTGGCGAACAAATTCATGCGAGTTTTGGACGGGACATATAGTGGCACTTCGAGGGGTGGAACTGCAGCATGTCCGTGCAGTAAATGTCTATGCATGTCACACGTAACACGGGCTGTGCTTCAGATTCATGTCCTTTCAATGGGGTTTCTTTGAAAGTTTTATAATGGAAGGGAAGGTTCAAATTGATGTGGTTTTTCACAATGAAGATGCAGGACCTAGTGATGTACAAGTACACAATGACGACCAAAGAAAGCAGTAGATGTACAAGTACGAGCGATGATGAAGGTGCACCACATGATTCTGGAGTAAACAATGAAGAAGGCGGCGCACCGAGTGAAGATGATGAGGCCAAGAATTTGATTAAATCCCTAATCGGAGGTGAAATACGAGGAGAGATCGGTGATGAAGACGCAGCCGAACGAGCAAGCCAAGGTCTTCGTCAAGTTACTACAGGAGGCAAAAAAGGAATTATATCCAAAGTTGCGAAGATGGTACAAAGATATCTTTTATTGTGGAACTTTTCCGAGTTAAGTGCATGTATGGGATAAGTAACAAAGCATTGGAGGGGTACTCTTTACGATCTCAAAGTTTCTCTCTAAAGGTCATTGTGTCCCAAACACAATGGAGAAAGTGCAAAAGGGTGGTTCGCGATCTAGGCTTGGACTATATCAAGATAGATGCATGTGAGAATCATTGTGTGTTATTTTGGAAGGAATATGAGAAGCTGGATATATGCCCCAAATGTAAAGCATCTAGGTGGAAAACAGATGACCGTGGTGATGGCCATGTGAACGATGGTCATGATAAGAAACGTCGTCGTGTCCCAGTCAAAATCCTTCGGTACTTCCCTCTCACACCTCGGCTACGCAGATTGTACATGTCAGAGAGCACGTCATCAGAAATGCGTTGGCATGAGGAAGGAAGAATAGATGATGGCAAACTACGTCATCCTGCTGACTCCAGGGCATGGAAGCACGTGGACAATATGTTTCCACGATTTAAAGAAGCTCGTAACGTTCGACTGGGTCTTGCTTCTGATGGCTTCAACCCATTTGGTATGCAAAATGTTACTTACAGTTGTTGGCCTGTTATCCTAATACCTTACAATTTGCCTCCTTGGTTGTATGAGAAACAATCTTATTGGATCATGTCGATGTTGATACCTGGCAAGAAAACTCCTGGAATGAATATTGATGTTTACTTGAGGCCCCTCATTGATGAGTTGAAGGCGCTGTGGAATACTGGTGTTAATTGTAGGGATGTAAAGGCAAAGGAAAACTTTACACTCCGTGCTATGCTACTTTGGACAATCAATGACTTCCCTGCATATGCGATGCTTTCTGGTTGGAGCACAAAAGGAAAATTTGCATGTCCTTACTATCACAAGGATACAGATTATTTGTGGTTGAAACATGGGAAGAAGTTCTGCTACATGGGACATCGTCGGTTTTTGCCCTTAGACCATCCATGGCGCATGAACAAGATGAGCTTCAACAATGAAGAGGAAACCAGAGAGGCTCCAGTTCCACTGTCTGGTCAAGATGTATTAGACCAATATGCAACTTTTCATCCAACGGGATTTGGAAAGGACATATCAAAAAAGAGGAAGCGTGATGAAGACGCAAGATGGCACAATTGGAGGAAGAAGAGTATTTTTTTTGAGCTCCCCTACTGGTCTTCTTTGCTCATAAGGCATAATTTGGACGTGATGCATATTGAGAAAAACATATGCGAGAGCATATTAGGGACTTTGCTTGAAATTGAAGGGAAATGTAAGGACAGCGAGAATGCCCGCCTTGACATGGAACATCTTGGGATCAGGCAAGATCAGCATCCTGTGATTGATGATGACACGTACACCTTGCCAGCAGCGTTGTACTCTCTAGACAAGGATGACAAGAGGATTTTATGCCAATTTCTTCAAGGAGTGAAGATGCACGATGGGTTCTGCTCCAATTTAAAGAGATGTGTTGACGATAAAACATGTAAGGTGTCCGGACTCAAAACTCATGACTACCATATTATTCTACAAAAACTATTGCCCTTAGTCATTAGAAGGATTTTGCCGAAGAAGATGTTGCTGTGCCATTGATTGAGCTCGATGGGTTCTTGATTGCACTTTGTTCAAATGAGTTGGTGCCAGCAGATCTTGACAAACTAGACAGTTCAATTAAAGAGACTCTTTGTCAGCTTGAGATGGTTTTCCCGCCTGCATTTTTTGACATAATGATTCATTTACCGGTCCATCTAGTTGAAGAGGCTAAACTAGGAGGGCCCGTGTGTTCTGAGATGGATGTATCCAGAGAGAGGCATCTACGTCATCGCTAAAGGATATGTCGAGAACAAGGCACAACCGGAAGGATCAATAGCCGAGGCATACATAGGCCGAGGAGTGTCTTACATTTTGCTCTCGATTCTTCGACGTCGACACCAAGTCGAGTCGGTGATCGTCATGAAAATCTGAGTTGTGAATGAGCCTCCAAGTGGTCTAAGCATATTTAGTGAAATTGATTACAAGAGGAGAGGAAATAAGCTTAAGAATTTGGAGAAAGTTGAACTTCAAAAGATGAGGCACTACATAATTACTAATTGTGATGAAGCCAGAAATGGGTAGAGTAAGTCGCAATTTTACCACTAAATTTATCTTTTATCTGCTTGTTTGTGGCATCAACTAATAATTTGGTGCACTCGATGTAGGGAGCATAAGACACAACTAACAAGGGATAGTTCAATTAACATTAAAAAACGACACAAGGAGCATTTTGTAAGATGGTTTGAAATCGAGGTATGTAGTAGTATTTTATATTTTTAAATTCAACTTTATGGTCAGACCGACGTAGTAATTAACCGGTAGATGTCTAACTTGATTTTTAAATTGCAGATAGCAAAACTATATGACCCTCGAGCTCGTGTGTTGAATAGAGTGCACATCAATAATTGGCTATTTCGGACAGCTGCCATAGAGAAAAGTCTCGTGACACAAAATTCGGTGTCCTTGTGAAGGGTGACGATAGTACAGGCAACATGACCTGGTATGGAGTCATTAGAAATATAATCTCACTGGAATTCCCACAAGAAAAAGAAGTTATATTATTCCGGTGTGATTGGTATGATGTCTTGGCTACCAAGACCAGTGAGCAGAGAGGGTACACTAGGGATAAATTTGGTATTATCAACATTGCTACTTCCATGTTCGGATATTCAGATGAACCTTACATTCTTGCTTCAAACGCTTGAACCGGTGTTTTATGTCCCTATCGTGAACAAGCCGAGATGGTCTCATCGTTGTTTTGGTGAGACCAAGAAATTTGTTTTCCATGCCGCATACGTGAAATGACGCCGATGCACTTGATGTGGGAATCCAAGAAATGAATGAATCGAAGCCAAGGTCACGAATTCTTAAAGCTGGTCAAGACAAGATAGGCGAGCACAACCGGGTTCGCCGCCATTATTAATCAAGTGCGTAGCGAAGCAATTCCGAACCTGTTGATGACTATATTGGTGATGATGATTCTGACGACGATGACACCTACATTGATGATGGGGTTATTGCACCAGTCATGGAAGAAAATATAGAAGATGATTTCTTTGCTTGAAGACAATTTTTTTTGTTGCACTGTTTGGTGGGAAGGGTCAATTGTCCTTCATATGCATATGTCGCACTTTATTATTTTTTTCTTTTGAACTGATGACATGGTTAAGTTTGAACCGTTGCATGGAACCTTAATGTTCGTTATGCTAATGAATACCTCTTGAGATAAATGTTTTAAGTATTTGAAATAAAGAGGTAAGTGGAAAGTTTTGAAATAAAAATCACGATTGCCCAAGAGTAATCACCGGTCGGCAAATGTTTGGACAAGGAAAGGTTCATTAGCGTGGTCACCATGTGACCGATGGTGCATGATCGGGGCATTTACTATCGCTAACAAAGTGACCAACCACCCGGTACAACTTCAAGTACTAATTAACATCCACGCATACTTAACATCAAGTACTTATGACAAAGAACTACTACTTATGAAAGTTTGGACACGTGCATAAGGACGGAGATGCCAAGATGGGGCGAGAGGTTGGGACGTTTTATAACTCATAAGGTCTTCAATCATATCAAATAAATTAAAACCCGAGTTACAACGAACACACCTACATAGCGCAGATGGTGTAGAAGGTTTTATCTGAACCGAGCTCCATGGTTGAATCTCGTGGGGAGCACTTTTTAATTTTAATATATGCGTCCCCAATTCTTTTCTTTCCATACTTTTTTAAGTTTTAAATTCGTTGCAATTATCAAAGTATATTGCAACCAAAAATAAGCGTTGCACTTGAACACAATTTTCGCCCGACCCCATAGATTTCGTTGCAATAAAATTTAGCACTTGCAACAATATCAAAGTATATTGCAACCGCCAAAAAAGGTTGCAATTGACCCCCACTTTTGCTTCGTCTCCAAGAGTTCTCGTTGCATTAAGTATCTAGCATTTGCAACGCTTGTCAAATTTTATGCAACACAAAAAACCGTAGCAATAGTCAAAACCAAATGCAACTAATGTAAATGTAGTTGCAAGATTACTACACAATTGCAACCAAAATCAAGTCATCGCAACCATTTTTCACCATTGCAATATCGCCCACCAAATGCAACAGAGCTTTGCAACATCTTGAAAACCGTTGTATTAAAGGCATGTATCGCTACCATTTTTTAGAATGGTTGTAATACAACAATCTCTGGCAACCAAATTTTCTACGTTGCAATTCTTCGGCGTTGCAGTAGACCGAAAATCTTGTAGTGACCAAAGAACGACGAATAAAACAGAAATAACTCAGTAGTCTGCGCCACACGATGCGTCAAGTGTCCTGCCTTGGGCGTATGGGCGCGCTTACCGCTCAGGCCGCTTGCCGGGACCTGTGAGAGAGTGGGAGTCTTTGTATGGGTCGAGCGTCTTTGTTGCCGATGAGGTACCACCCATGCTTCTTGCCTCCTCCCACCCTCATGACGATGTCGCCGTCAATGTCCGCGGTGTGCGGATCCCAGTCTGCCCCATGGACCGTCCTTGCCGCCTCGTAATCGACCGATGCGCTCGGGGATGCTCTCGTTGGTGAAGGACTCATTTGGGTCGTCCGGGTTCGGATCGATTTAAATCTGTCGCCTTACCCTTGTGGGCCGAACCCATGACTTGAGCTCTCCGCATGGCTGGTTTTGATGTGCGACCAATCGTGACAAAAACAACAAGACGGTTACAAATCATGCAGGAATAAGCGTCTGAAAGAATAATTGAAGCTACACCAAGTCACGTACCCATCTTGCCCCGTATTCGTGGATGTTAAGGTTGCCCTGGTGGTGTGATACACCTGGCATCAGCAAACGCCGTTCCCGGAGGACGGTGTGGTTATCCGCCTAATCGACACTCACCCACCGTCGACCATCATCTTCCAGGCCCGCGTTTTATTGGCGCGCGCTGACCGGAGGCACCAAAGACGACATCAAGTACATTTGAGATATAAGAACAATTCAAGCTACCCAATCTCGGAAGAAATCAATATTGATGTTGTATATTTACCTTCAGTATCGCTCTTTGGTCGATGCATTAATCTTGCATCTTCTTTCTTCACCTTCCGAGCCTCAGAGAGCGGCACAATAATCGATGATGGCCTGGAGCCACGCCTCGTAATGCATGTCTGAGATGCGGCATCTAAAAGATTTGGCCAACGCCTTGGTCGCCCTCTCCTCGTAGCCCTCGACGCATCTAAAGAAGTCCTGCATATAGAAAAGATGTATCAATACAATGGTTCAACAAACTCTAGCGAATGCAATGTATTGAGCAAAGTAGTGGGAGGAAGACTTACCCAAAACTCGGTCATAACTCTGCCCGCACACGCATTGTCGTCACGTGTGGCCCGTCTCGTCCTCCGCATCAGGGGCGCTGACGTAGTGCTCGTACGTGTAGGCCGGCTCTCGCGCTCCGACGTGGGTAACCAAGCCTGGGAAGTGTTCCCTGCAGAGAAGACCCATGATGCCATTGGGCAACCTTTTGTGAGCACCTGGGACCACGACCTTCCAAGACCTGCGTAAGTGATTAAGAAAAAACTGTTAGTTTCCATTGTGATTCTATCATATGTAGTAGCAAAAAATATAAAAGTTACGTACTTTTGCCCAACGGGTCGAATGACCGGGCGTAGAGCCTCAGGTATCGGCCGATCAGGTAGTCTCGCCGCACCTCGTTGGTAGACACCCGAGGTTGCGGTGGAACTGGAACCTCCTGCCTCGGCCTCCTGCTCGTCTCCTGCCAGCTGCTCTGCGCTCGGTCCATTGCTCGGCCTCGTGCTCGTCCGGCTGCTCGGCCTCGGCTCTCGGCTCGCTCTGGCTCGGCCTCTCCCGCCGAGCCTGCCGTCCACTGCTCCTCCTCCAGCTCCTCCTCGGGCTCTGGTCTTTGGTGCTTTGCCACAGGCTGAGGCGGTGGCGCCCTAGGCCTCCTCCCGGCCGCCCTCCTCCTCCTCCTCCCTTGAGGCGGTGCCGACCCCTCAGCTTCACCTGAGGGCGCTGGTGTACCGCTCCCCGTGTCATAAAGCGACCTGAGCTGCCGCAAAGCTCTGCGGCCCGCCATCTTTGCACAATCACCTACAAGACATAAACAATAAGATCGGATTAGCTGGATCATAAACAAGATATTATTATAAAGAGATGCAAAATAAATAAAGCATAATTACAAAATAACATAATATTACATGTATTAGAAATAATCATCCCCATCGGGATTAGCTGGATCATAGCTCTCATCATCACTATCAACCATGTCGAAATATTGAACACTTTCCAAAGGAGCAACGATGTCATCATTGTCATTGCCAATATGTAATCGTTCTAGTAACTCCAAGTCCTTCGCATTTTCCACCTCATCCCCCTCGTCCACATCACCATCCATTTCATTGTCTACTTCCATTTCCATAGCTCCGGTTAAGTCAATCTCAAAAGTCCCTTGTAGGCCCTCTTCTTGATAGAACTCTCCATCATATGTGTTTGGGTCGAAGTTGTAGTCTTCAGCGTTTGGGGAAGGTGCTTTACCGTGCGGCGATACCTTGTGCACGATATCCCAACCCTGAAGACGAGGGTCCCTTTGGCATGAGTAGGGGAGATAATAAACTTGTGTGGCCTGTTGAGCCACAATATAGACATCATTTCCGCCATAGACCGAATCCTGTCGAATTTCTACTAGCCCAAGGGAAGGATTTCGTCTCGTTTCTTGAGGATCAAACCAATGGCATTTGAATACGACAGGGTTAAGAGGTTTGCGACCACGAAACCTGAGTTCGTATATTTCTTCAATTCTTCCATAATACTCGGCCCCATCAAGGCCGCCAGTAAAAACTCCGGAATTCGTGGTTCTTCGATTGGGCCGCCTCTGCTCGTGTCTTGTTGTGTGAAATCGGTATCCATTCACATCATAACCAGAAAATGACTTTACCCTATGTTCAAAGCCATTGGCAACCTATCTCAGCTCTGGATTCATAGTCAAATCGGTTTGGCTCTGCAAGGTCAAGCAGGATATATCGTTAAGTTAGAATGTACATGCAACTGGGAATGTCAAATTTAGTACAAGCTAAATTGCATAGTACCTTTTGTTTGAACCAAGAAATAAAATCGGAGATTCCATTTCCCGCACCCTGATGAAGAATGGTGTCACGTTCTTGAGGGGTAGGTTCCCTTGATAGATGCCAGTTCTCATTAATAAACTCCCTATAACAACGAGAAACAAGGCGGTTGGATGCCGAATGTATATCATGATTGGTCAACACATATATCATGCAAGATGTCGAATTGCATAGTTCGTGCAAGATGCCACTTACTGCATGTACGGCTCCATTTCGGTAAGATTGGTCAACACATATATCATGATTGTGCGCCACTCTTCATTTTTCAACAACAATGAGGTCGCATCACTTGCACTTCCAAGTTGCCCTTGGAAAAGGCTGAGTTTTGATTCATTTTCACCAGCATTGTAACGAGGCGGTCGATTATGCACGCTAGGAAGCGTGTCATCATAGTATGCTTGTGTGAAGTTAGTAACCTCCTCTAGAACGAATGCTTCCGCCATGGAAGCCTCGATTTTGCATTTGTTTCTGCATTTCTTCCGAAGAACCTTTAGACATCTCTCGATTGGATAGCACCAACGGCCCTGCACGGGACCCCCCATTCGTGCCTCATACGGGAGGTGCAGAATCAAATCTTTGATCGGGTTGAAGAAGCTGTGGTGGAGATCATCTCCAACTTACAGAGCAACACAGGTGCTACTTTTTCCAATTCTGCAACCACGCTATGAGATAACTCCTTGGCACAAAGCTGGCGGAAGAAATAGCTCAACTCGGCTAGCGTCTTCCACACATGCTCAGGGACATAGCCTCGGAGCATCGCCGGAAGAAGACACTCAATCCATATGTGATAGTCATGACTCTTCAGCCGTTGATCCGCAAGGTAGATAAGTTCACTCCCCTCCTCGATTATTGCATACCCATCGTGGAACATTAATGTTTTGAACCATTCTAATACTTCTCTCTTTTGTTCGGTTTCAATCAGAATCGGCCTTAGGCCTGGTCCATTTCTTGCCGCTTCTAGGAGGTTGCATGTGTTGGTTTGGTCTATCATATATGTTGCGATCCCGGGCCTCGCCTTTACATTATCCTTCGTCTTATCCTTAATGTCCATGATCATTGCCCAAAGAGCCTCGGCAACATTCTTCTCAGTGTGCATTACATCAATGTTGTGTGGAAGAAGAAGGTCGTTATAATAGGGGAGCATCATCAAGGGCGACTTATGAGTCCACATATGCTCCTCACCATATCCCACGAACCTACCATCCATTTCATTGATCCGGAGAGCATCTATCTCGATCATGAACCTCGGCACCAGTCATCATCTGTGGTGCGGGTCTGTAACCATGACACCTTTAGTAAAGTTCTTGATGTCTGCTCTGAATGGATGATGAGCAGGGAGGAATTGTCGATGTTTGTCGAACGCAGAATATTTGCCGCCCTTCGGTAGCCAATTGAACTGCAGAGCTGCCTTGCACGTCGGGCATGGAAACTTCCCGTGAACACACCAAGCGCTGAATATCCCATATGCTAGGAAGTCATGCATAGAGTATTGATACCAAACATGCATGTTGAAGTTTGTCTTTGTAGCTCGATCGTATGTCCATACACCATGGTCCCAAGCATGGACGGTTTATCGAAGAAAGGCTCCATGAACACACCCATGTTATTCCCAGGGTGTTCTGGAATTATCAACGACAAGAACACATTCTGTCGTTGGAAGGAGACACCAGGAGGAAGATTGAGGGGGATAACAAACACAGGCCAACAAGTGTATGGGGCAGCCATCATTCCATAAGGATTGAACCCATCTGTTGCCGATTGCAACACGCACATTACGTGCTCTCCGACTTTGTTACGATGAATGTTATCAAAGTGATGCCATGCTTCACCATCAATTTGGATGCACCATCTTCTCGTGGATCGTATCTTTTTCCATTTTTGTGCCATGTCATCTGCATTTTGCGGACTCTCTCATCATGAATAGCCGTTGGATCCTCGGTATGAATGGAAGGTACCGTGAGGATTTTCATGGGTACGGACTCGCCTCTTCTCACCATCACGAGTCTACCTCCGGATACCTAGAGGATTTACACTTTGGACAATACTTTGCATCCGCGTGTGCTTTTCTAAAGAGGACGCAGCCTTCTGGACAAGCATGTATCTCGCTCATATGGCATCTTAAGTGCACGAAGGACCTTCTGCGATTCATTACATGTTACGTGGCAAAAGGTGACCAGCCGGAAGGATGGAGCCAATAATCATCAACATTTCATCAAAGTTCTCTCGACCGAGGTTGAACTGGGACTTTAAGGCCATTAAGCGTGAAATGCCATCAAGCTTTGAAAACTGTGTGTGGCCATGAAGGGGTTTTCCGCCGCAGACAACATGTCGTGAATACGCCTTTGCGCTTGCCTCGCTCCTCCTCCCGCCCACGTCCTTCAATGAAGTGTGCTTCGTGAAAGTCATCTAACCAATCTGCTACCCGGCATCAAAGCATTATAATCCTCGACACGTGGTCTCACCACCTCCTCTCTCACATGATCGGCTTCACCGTGGTGGGTCCACTGGGTATAGTTTTTCGTAAATCCATTCCTAGCAAGATGTGAAGTCATCACCTCCTTTGTCTGCCTCTTTCTGTTCTTACAGTTGGTGCAAGGACAAAAAACGGCAACCGCTCCGGGAGCCTGGTCAAATGCTTGCTCGATGAAAGCCTCGGTCCTGACGACCCATTCTCTGGTAATCTCACGGGTGCTCCGGCAGCCCGAGTACATCCACTCACGGTCATCCATCCTCTAACATATATATCACCAAGTAATAAATATGACCATGGACTTGCATCTACACGTCGTTCCTACCATCTAATAGGTAAGGATAGGTCCTAATCCCACCCGAGGATGCATAGATGGGGTTAGTTCCCATGGTCTAGTCCTATCCGAGACAGAAATTCGGCAGCACCTCCCCGCTGTTCTCCAAATACACGTCCGGACAGAGAGATTGTGTATCCGAAGAACAACAGGAAGGTACTGTCGAAACTCTGTCTCAGATCGGAGCAGACCATGGAAACTAACACCATCTACGCATCCTCGGGCTGTCCAAAAAAACGTGGATAATTCAAAACAAATACGGTTATAGATATGCAAAGATCTGCATATTTGTAACCCTATCTCTTTCGAACGGGAGACGCCTAACTGGGTTACGTGGAGATACATGCCCAGGACAAAGAAATAGTGGTTATACCTTAGGTGGCGGTGAAGTCAGGCTAGCGGGGCCGTGGTGGGTCGGTGCAGTGGCGAGGCGACGCGGTGCGGGCAGACCCGCAACGTCAAGGAAGACGAGGTACTCCGGCTAGCCTCCGATGGGATCTTCTCTGAAAATCAAAAGGACACAAGACCATCAATTCAAAATTTCGGCAGCACCTCCCCTGCAGGGTGAGGTCTCCAAAACCTGCAAGAAACAAACGACACGATGGCCGGCAAGCATATATATCTCAACGGCACGATGGCCGGCATGCACATATACAATTCCAACATAAACAACAATCGACAATCCCAAACGTCGAAACACCATCGGCACACCACCGCCAAAACCTCCACCACCACTTCAACACCACCCCAACACCACCACCATGACCTCCACCACCCCAGCACCACCGCCACCACTCCACCAATCCACCACCACTCCACCACCACCCCACCACTACCACTACCACTACCACTACCACTACCACTACCACTACCACTACCACTACCAAGAAATACAAGATTGCAATACCTAGGGCGCCGGACACGAGCGGAGGACGGGCGGACGCCGGCGGGGCGGGGCTGCAGCGGCGGGGATGCGTTAGGGCGCTGGCGGCGTGGCGCGATCGGAGGGCGGGCGCGCCGGGCGCGAATCGCAGGGAGGCGTTATGGAGTGGCGAGACGGGAGGGGTCGCTGCCGTGTCGGCCGGGCGGCGTGGCGGGCGTCGCGGACCAATGGTGGGCGATCGGCGAGGCTCTTGCCATTGGCGGCTGGCGCGGCGCCGCGGGCGAATGGCGGGCGCGGCATGTGGCGAGAAACTCTTCGCGGCCGGACGGCTGGGCGGGCGTTTCAAGGGTACTGGACGGCGCGGGCGGGCGGCGACGACTGACCAAGCGGCGGCGGCGTAGCTCCACGGGCGGCGGCGGCAGAAAGAAGATGAGCGTGGCGCGGTGGTGGGCGGCAAGAAGTGAGCGCAGCGGTGGCGGTTGGATAGCCTTTTGTGTCGTGGCGCGTTGGATAAGACTCGAGGCCCACTTTGCCGAGAGCCGGATCACGGCGGCTCTCGGCAAACATCCCGCTTTGTCGAGAGCCAGCCGATCCGGCTCTCGGCAAACATTTTTTTTTGAAAAATTATTTATTTCTTACTTAAATAGCTGCAAAGAAAAAAAAAATTTAAATAACCTGAGGCCCACTTTGCCGAGAGCCGGATCACGGGCGGCTCTCGGCAAACATCCCATCTTTGCCGAGAGCACCGGCCGATCCGGATCTCGGCAAACATTTTTTTTTTGAAAATATACTTATTTCTTATTTAAATAACTCGCAGCAGCAAAAAAATTCTTTTTTACTCATGATTTTTTCAAAATAAATGGAAAAAAATTTAATCCTTTGCCGAGAGTCGCTCTCGGCAAAAACCTAATAAATCTTCTTTGAGAGCCACTCTCGGCAAAGAAAGGTTTTTTAAATATTTTTTTCAAAATGATTTTTTTTAAAAATAACTCTTTGCCGAGAGCTTCTAGGGGGCGCCAAACCCTTGATCTTGAGCAGGTAAAAAAAGAAATCGGAGTGAGAGCTAACGAGAGAGCTCGGCAAAGGTTCTTTTGCCGAGAGCAAAACCCATATGCTCTCGGCAAATAATTTGTAAAAAGAATTAAAAAATAGCAAACGGCTCCCAAAAATTATGAAATTTTGCCGTGTTACAATTTATGCTTTCTAATGACTATAGAAAAAGTTTGGAAGTCCAAAACCTAATTCACGCGTGACATTGTTTGAAAATCCTAATGGATCCTTCTCAACTCTATGAAACATATTCGGAGATGTTTCAGATTGTAAGAATCGACGCGCCACGCGCTTGCGAAACTTTTCAAAATTTTACCACGGCCTCCAAGTGTGGTACCATGACTTTATTGCAAATATCACAATTTTCCGACTTTGTTTCTGTTTTTTAAGAAATTTTAAATCGTTCGGCGACATTTTCGTGGTATTCGATTCGTAAAATAAAAGGTGAAAAAAACGTCAACAAGATGTTATTTGGCCTCAATAATGCATAAATAGCATGAATATCAATTTATACTTAATTATTTCCCGTGTTTAAATCACTCGTCGTTCAAATTTTAATTTTTACCCGTGATTAAAAAAACTGCTTGAAATGCAATTAATTAAATAGATATAGCAAATAATTACAAAAATACACAAAATTTTAATATTGAGTAGAACCTATAGTATGTGTATAGAGAAAAAAGTTTAGAGCGCCCAAAATAAAAAAATAATAATATTTTTGGACAAAAGCGAGGAGAAGGGAAACACATGAAATAATAAGCACCCTTTGCTGAGAGCCATACATGGCTCTCGGCAAATAATTAACGCCGTAAGCCTAAATAACGCTGGAAGCCTATTGCCGTACGGACTTCTTTGCCGAGAGGCCGGCTCTCGGCAAATGTTATGTTTGCCGTGAGTTCTTATTTGCTGAGAGCGCAGCTCTCGGCAAAGGACAAGTTTGCCTAGCATTTTTGTTTGCCGTGAGCCGTGCTCTCGGCAAAGTTAACCTTTGTCCAGAGTTTTACTTTGTCGAGAGGTGCTCTCGGCAAATCAGTTCTTTACTGAGAGCCCTTTGTTTTGCGCTCGGCAACTATTTAGGCTCTCGGGAAAGGCCGGTTTTCCCGCAGTGATTTTTTGCATGGGCTGCAAGCAAGCGTAGACATTCACAGTGAGCTGGCTCATTCCAACAGTGAACTGAAACCATTGTCCAGTACACCATGACACGTGGGCTCACGCGACTATATTTGGTCATTGTCATATATACCACATGAGGCCAGCCGGCCGGGCGACGCTGCGGCATGCATTGCTTGCATGCATGCGTCCTGTCCTGGTTGTTTAGACTGATTTGGCTTATAAGTCTTGGCTGAAGGTATTGTTGGCTGGTTTGGTATAAGAGAAAAATATTATTCGTTGACTGATAAGCCATGGCTAGCTTATAAGCCAAATACGACCCAGCGAACAGGCTCATGATTCAGATTTCAGAATCGGCCGGATGGCTGAGGCAGTTGACAACTTGACATGCATGTCGGGCGATTGCGACCTGATCACGGATCGGAGATAGTCAACCCGTTCCGATCTGATCGCGATCGCTGGGCGGCCGACGAAGACTGACGGAGAGCCATGGCGTGGATTGCTTGTGCCCCAGGCAGGCTCCGGGCCTCCGGCCGTCCGATCCCCAGCGCTGCGTCGGCCGGCGGTTGCGGTTCCCTTCTGCGACGGTTAATCAATAGTGAAAGTACGTATTCCAGTAAGTAGACTATAGGCTGGCCGTGCATCCAATCCAATCTCCACAACGCATTGTCTCATAACTCATTCGTCGCACTACGTGTCGCCTACTCATCACCTCTAGAGTCGTTCCGTTGGCTCCAATGAAATTAAATGAGAGCAAGTTTGATTGCTTCTTGCTCTCGGGCAAGATTGCATGGCCGGCCAGATCGACGGCAATTCAGATTTTCGATTTTGATGAGTGTCTGGCGATCTGGATTGTTGTTTGGCAGCCATTGTCTGGGCTGGATGCAGACCTGAATGCGTAATACGCATGCAGAACGGGCGGCGGGCCTCGATCGTCCCCGTCCTCGTGTTTTTTTTTTCCGTAGAACACGACTTCACATGTATTTTATTAAGAACGAGTAGAGAGGCGAGATGCCTCGAGTGAAACAAAGAACAAGGCCACCGTGGTGGCGCTACATAGTGTACTACATTGTGGGCGATGGTGCGACTAAGAGGCAAGAAGCCCTAAGCTACCGGCACGGCCGCCAGCAGCAACGAAATGGCCGAGAACCCCGCAGCGGTCCACTCCTCAGCATCCTCGAACACCCGTCGCGCAGCCTGCGCCGGCGAGCCAACCGCACCGTCGAACACCCGGGAGTTACGTTCCTTCCACAACCGCCAAGAGACGAGGAGCACCGCCGAGTCGAACCCCTTGCGCAGCTCTTTTGGTACCTGGCGCCTAACATCGAACCACCATCTCGTCGTCCTGGCCGCAGAGCGCGCATTCCGCCGAGTCCTGGAGTCCACGCCTCTTCCTACGGTCTGCCGTCCAGATGCGACCATGCAGGGCTAACAAGAAGAAGAGTTTCACCTTCGGCGGCGCGGAAGCTTTCCATAGTTCCTTGGCTCCCAACATGGAGGACATGCCCAGGAAGAAAGAGCGGTACGCCGAGGACGCTGAGTACGTGCCATCCGGCGTCCATCGCCAAATGAAGCGGTCACTCACAAGCGGCTGCAACTGGACGTCCTCCAGCTTCTCCCAGAGATCGACATACTCATACAACACAGGCGCCGTGTGTGCCCTGGAGATGTGACGCACCCAATGGTGGCCAGAGAGCGCGTCCTTGACGGATACCAGTAGAAAGCGACGACCAACGGCACGGAACAAGTGCGGGGCGAACGTCGCGATTGGTCCGGCCGTTAGCCACGAATCAGTCCAGAAGCGAGCCGAAGTAATGTCGCCAAGCTCAACCACTACGGAGCAGCTGAACACATGGCGCTCACAAGCTTCTCCGGTTTGGACGGCAGCTTGGTCCATGGTGGCGCATCCGCAGCCCTCTTCTGCCATTCCCAACGGAGGAGCAGGGCGAACCCGAGGACCCTGATGTCCGGTAGACCCAAGCCGCCGTAGCATTTTGGAGTGCAAACGATAGGCCACGCGATCTTGCACTTTTCGCCGACCACCGAGTCCGTCCCGCACCACAGGAAAGCCCGGCGGCGCTTATCAATTTGCCGGATAGCCCATGCCGATAGCGAGCACGTGATGGAGACATGCACATGTATGGCTGAAAGCGTCGCCTGGGTGAGCGTCAACTTGCCGGCCGTGTTAAGTAGGCCGGCCTTCCAGGTCGGGATGCGCTTCGCGACGGCGTCCACCAGCTGCTGCTCCACCGCGCGCTGCAGCCTGACCACCGATAGCGGTGCCCCCAAATAGCGACAAGGGAACGGCGACGCCTGGCACGGGAATACTTGCTGGACCAGTGCGATCTCATCCTCGGTGCAACGTATCGGAGAGATGAGGCACTTCTCCACATTGGTGAATGGTGAGTAGCCCAGAGGCTCCGACGAACAGGTCAAGGATGGCCCTTATGAAGTCTTCCTGTTTGGGGAGGAGGAAGAGAACCAGGTCGTCGGCGTACAGCGACATCCGGTGCCCAAAGTGGTCACCAGGGAGGGGAGCAAGCCCCTCAGGTCCGCCTCGCGAATCATGGCGTTCAGGACCTCCATGACCAACAAGAACAACAGCGGGGACAGCGGGTCACCCTGGCGCAAGCCCCTGGCGTGGCAAATATGACGACTCAGACGGCCATTGACTAATACCTTCGTGCTTGCGGACGAGAGTATTGCCGCGATCCAGTCCCTCCATCGCTGAGGGAACCCCAGGCGCTCCAGCACTTCTAGCAGGAAAGGCCACGCGACTGAATCAAACGCCTTGGCGATGTCGATCCTGAGCAAGATGCATGCGTGGCGGCGCGCATGCAGCCAGCGGCAGTAAAGCTGGACGGAGCGGAAGTTGTCGTGTATCCTTCTACAGTTCTACCCTTGACGAACGCCGTCTGGTTGGCGCGGACAAGGGCTTCCATGAAAGGCGCGAGCCGCATTGCCAGACCCTTGGAGAACAGCTTGCCGAAGCTGTGGATGAGGCTGATCGGCCTGTAATCTTTCAAGCTGGCCGGGACGTCGTTCTTGCGCAGTAGCACCTTGAAGGCTGTTAGGAAACACAGTGCATCTGAAACGTAGATTAGGAGGCAAACATCTCACTTAGATGGGAAAACTGTTGAGGTACCTCGCCTTAGGTCATCGTTTGGTCCATGGCGCCGCAGCGGCTTGGACGCCGGTGAAGTGACAACTCGGTGCGGTGGAGTCCAGCGTAGTGGTGGCGAGGTCCAGTGGCGATGGTGACGCGAGGTGCCGCTGTCCGTTGGTGAGTCTTCCCGTCGCTGGCAGTACACTCTTTGGATAGGGTTAGGTTTTGCTGTTGGTGGGTGACGGCGGCTCAGGTCAACCTCGTAGTTAGAGCCCTAGTCCCCAGCTCTCTTTATAGTGTTGTGCGACAGGAACCCATCAACCATATTAGGGTTGGGCGCCCCCGATCAGGACACAGATCAAGGGCCCAATAGGCCATTGGGAAAATTGGTGGAGATCAACTAACATTCTCCCCCTTAATCTCACTACCATCTTTCAATTTCATATCATTTATTTTTGTTCATTCCATTACAGATTAGCGCATAGAGCATGTTTTATCGTCACGGTCAATTACCGATAAATTTAACAGCTACAACACACTACTCTGTTCTGAAATAGATACTTAACTTTGGGCCTTCTTTTGTCTAGGAATTATAGTCTTTTCCTTAAACCTATGCTAGCTACATGTTCTCTGAACACGTTGGGTGGTAAGCCTTTTGTAAGCGGATCCGCGAGCATCTTTTCGGTACTTATATGCTCAAGACTTATGACATGATCCCGAACTTTATCTTTCACAACATAATACTTTATGTCAATGTGTTTGGCAGCACCACTTGACTTATTGTTGTGAGCATACTATATTGCCGGATTATTATCGCAGTATAACTTAAGTGGTCTATAGATGTCGTCAACCACCTTCAAATCAGGTATGAACTTCTTTAGCTAGTTCACATGTCCCGTTGCCTCATAACACGCTACAAACTCGGCATACATTGTGGCCGATGTAGTAACGGTTTGCTTTGACCTTTCCATGAAATAGCTTCCCTTGCGAGAGTGAATACATATCCAGATGTGGATTTTCTATTATCTCCCACATAATCAGAATCTGAATATCCCACTATATGGAGTGAATCTGATCTTCTATACGTCATCATGAGGCTTTTTGTTTCTCGCAAATAACGCAAGACTTTCTTTATTTAATTTTCAGTGTTCTATTCTAGGATTGCTCTGGAATCTGTCAAGTAACCCGGTAACAAATGCTAAGTCAGGACGCGCACATACTTGAGCATATTGCAAGCTTCCGATAGCTGAAGCATATGAAACCGCTTTTATTTGATCAATCTCATATTGGTTCCTGAGGCATTGAAAATCCCTATATCTGTCGTCCTTGATTATAGGAGCAGGTGAGGGATTATATTTGTACGTACTGAATTTCTTTAAGATCTTTTCTATATATGCCTTTTGTGACAGTTCTAATACCCCTTTATGTAACAGAACCGACCAATTATACGAAATTAAGTAAGAAAATCATTCGCTAGATCAGATGATTTAGCAAACTTAAGCCCGTATAACCTGGTAGTCCGTGAAATCACGAAGGATTTCAAACCAACTCACATACCAGCCAAGATCGTAATAAGTTTAGCGGTCACCATCACATATTACATAAAAGTTCGCATCACAGATACATCAGAGTTTAAACATAGTTATTACAAAACGAGTTCAAATAGAAGTAGCGGAAGCTATTTGTTCAAAACCACACTCACTCACATGGAGTTTAAATATAGTGCCAGCTAATGATCATTTCCAACAAAAGCATCAGACGAGACGTAAGGAATGACCATGCCCATGGTCCTAAGCATCACCCATCGCAGGATAAAGGCAGTTGATACAGTAGCCGTAATACATCTGCCCATCTACAACAAGTGGGAATAAAACCCTGAGTACGAGAAGGTACTCAGCTAGACTTACCCGACATAACCGAAAGTAAAGTGACACCAAGGATTATGAAGGGCTTTATAGTAGGGTAGCTGACTCATTTGCAAAAAGAGACATTTTTAGTATTTCAAGAAGCTTTACAAAAGCATTATTGTCAAGTTAATTATTATTAACCCGTCGACTATATTTGCACCTATACTATAGCAAACATGTGATTAAACAAATAATGATAACCAATGATCATTAACAACTTTCATAATGTCATATTCATTATAACTGTCCAAGTGTTCCATCAACATTACTACGATGAAGTCACTCAAGTCAAGTGCTCACTATCTAGGAGCGATGACGATTCGAATCGATTCCTAACCAGCTGGTGATTTATTCCTTACACAAACCTCACTCACCCGCTAAAGTGAGGTATCGGTCACCGAGTCAACTATCCAGGAATCTCGAGTTTGCCAGGAACCACATGTACCCGGAGGCCGACCGACTGCTCTTTGGTCTTATCTTCGCCCCCCGTGTCCTACCACACCTGCTCCGGCACAGTGTGCTGCGGGCAATCTACTCGGCCCGAATAATCTCCCAGCTTCGCGGTCGAAAGGTACTTTATTCGGCCAGCTAAATGTAAGGTATGCGTTCAACATGACCTGAGGCCCAACAACGGTCGGTCCTTAATCGACACAGACGGAAAGCACTACAGTCCAAAACTCTGTAAGTCTCCGTCCGGTCTCAACTTCATTTAACACTTAGTTATACCAAGACTACATAGTTCTCCAAGCAGATCCAGGTAACCACCTATAGCTCGCAGGTGACAGGAAATCACCCGACTTCTATCGGTCTAAGCCAGCTAAGCATTGACTCGACTGCGGATACCAGGGTAACAAGGATATAGTATAACAAAGGTAGACAAGGTATAATGCAGCAACGGTTGCAAATAACTTCTGAACGTAATGCATCAATTAAAGTAAAAGCATTTAATTAATAATTACAAACCGGGGAGAAAAATGCTCCGGGGCTTGCCTCTCTCGAAGGAGCTCGGGCGGTGATCGGGGCACTCCGGAAGTTCCTCAACGTCCTCCTCGTCTGCTTCGGTCACTTCCTGCGGCTGCACCTCGAGCTATTCCTCGGGCTCCTCGGGTATGACGACTGGGCTCTCGGTTTGCGATCCTGTATGATGCAGGTGCGTAAGTGCTTATGCAAAAGTGCATCGGATGAAATGAACACAACGGATATGTTTGAATGCAAGGTAGTCAACATCATCCAAGAACATATACTACAAGCACATGTCATCTACTGCATTCTCTTTTACTACTAATATGCTGAGTCAACACATCTCATTAAATGCTTCAAAGATACACCAAAGCTTCACTAATTTCTTAATCACACATAAGGCAACATTTGATTAAACCCAAATTAACAATAGGTTTGAATAGCAACATCTATTTTTATAGCTTAGAAAAATCTGAGAAAAATACCATAGCTCAGTACTACCCTAAGTAGTCTACCATCAGATTTTTATGGCATTTGGACAAGTGGAATAGTCTACACAAAAATGACAAGCTATGGCATAATTATGAACATGAAAATACTTTGTACTATGAAAAGTGTCAAACAACAGATGTAATATTTTTCCTATATTCTAAACAGCAAATAATCACTGTACAAAAATTATCACATGCATGTTTTATACAAATTTTTCTCTCTAGCAAAAATAACAAAAATCAACCATTAAAGGCACTTGAACTACACCTCATAATTTTTCTACAGAACATGCATGGCATATATTTTTCACAGAAAGTACATCACCTAAATAGATCAACAAAATTAGAACCATATTTTTCTGACCTATTTTATATTTATTATACATTTCACAAGATATCAGCAATATCAAGAAATAAATAAAGCTCTACATTAAAGTATCTCAAAAATGACATGCAATATTTTTATCAGGTAGATCTGGTGACAAGGAACACAACAAAATTTGTTTCAACAAATTTAGAGCCATTTTGAGCAAGTTATAAATTCCCAAAGCATTTAAACAGAAATCTGAAAAATCATTTCTTAAACCCCTTTCAAAAATCAGCCGATGAAAATGCTGGGTGCACCCGGTGCTATGCACCCAGACCCGAGCCTGGGCGCTGACGAGCGGGCCCCCATGGTCAACGGCCCCCACCTATCGGTCAAACCGAAGCAAGGGCGGCGCTGACCGGCCGGCTCTCGCCGACGGTGAGCCAGCCGGCGGTGTGGTCACCACCAGCAGCTCACCCGCGACGAGGCGAACACGGTGCACCAAGAGAAGGCACGGGAGGAGCTCGGAATAGGGCTCGACGGCGCGCATGGCGGAGCGGTGGCGCTGCTCACCGACGGCCGGCCATCTCCGGCCGAGAAGGGGCGCGAGAGGTGGTGTCGGAGCTTCATCGAGCTCGTGCGGTGTTCGTGCGCGCGAAGGGAGAGCGAGAAGGAGGACGGAGGGGCGAGGTCCACGAAGCATAGTGCTCCGGCGAGCTTGGCCACAACTCCGGCGAGAGATTCCCAGGGAGAAGGAGCTTCTCATGGCTTACCGAGGCGAGCACGAGGTGCGCGAGGAGGAGGCGGAGCTGCAGGCGAGATGGAGGGTTCAACGGCGAGCTAGGACGGTCGCGCGAGTGAGTTCCGGCGAGGCGCGGCGCATGGTGGCGAGGGCGGGCGTGCGCTGCGGCTGTTGCTGCTGCTGAGCGAGCGAGAGCGAAAATGAGATGGAGGAGGGGAGGCGGACGCTGCTCGGCAGATGGAGGCGAGCACATGGAGGGCGAGGCAGGCCGGGGTTGCCATGCGGCGTGCGTCGTCGGCGCATGGCGGCCACGCGGCGAGCGCGTCCTGACGCCGGTCGGGGTGCTGGTGCGGGCGAGCGGACGGCGGCGCGGAGGCAGGTCGGGCCGGCCTGTGCGGCTGGGCCGAAAAGGAGGCGGCGGCCCAGTAAGGTGAAAAGTGAGATTTTTTCAAATTATTTTCAATTCCATTTTCATTCAAACGAAATTTTGAACTATTTCAAAACAGATTCAAAAGTTGGTGTAAAAATGAAAGTTGTTCCATTTTTCAAGATCTACAACTTTGCTTTTATGACCAAAGTCCAATTCCAGATAGATTTTGAATTACAAAATAAAATCGATATTAACTCAAAACCCTAATTTTTGGAGAATTGTTTAAAAGCAAAATTTGGCAAACTTTAAATATGAACTTGGCTTCAAATTGTATCCTAAATATTCATAAGCTATTTTAGTGATCAAAACAAGAACCATGGCATCCAAACATGAGCATGGCATTTCACATCGTTTGAAACATGAATAAATTTTCAATCAACTTAAGCATCACATGAAATGATACTTCATTTCTTTCGAAATGGAATGCGTGAATGATGCTTATGCATGAGGTGATGATGATTATGCTCATGGGATGAAATCGTAATGCACGCTTAACACCGAGGTGTTACACTTTACTTTTATCTCGGTGGATCTCGATCTCTAGAACGAACGAAGCTTCACCAAGATCTTTCACATCAAATTTTAAGGACATAAACTTCTTTGTCTCCAGTAGTAGACTGACATCACTACTAGCAAGTAAGATATCATCCACATACAGGACAGGGAAGATAAACTTTCCATTCTTAAACTTTGCATAGACACAATTGTCCTCTATATTGTCTTTAAACCTAAAATTCCTTATTGTCTGATCAAACTTCAAGTACCACTGTCTTGAAGCTTATTTTAATTCATAAATAGATTTCTTTAGACGGCATCCCATTCGTTCTTTTCCTTCCATGACAAAACATTTCGGTTGTGCCATGTAAACATTTTCCTCCAGGTCCCCGATGAGAAATGTCGTCTTTACATCCATCTGATGTAATTCTAAATCGTAATGTGCCACTAATGCCATTATAATTCTGAAGGAATCCTTACATGAGACTGAAGAAAAGATCTCATTGTAATCAATTCCTTCTCTTTGCGTAAAGCATTTTACCACAAGTCACGCTTTATATCTCTCTATATTCCCTTGAGAGTCAATTTTGTTTTGTAGACCCATTTACAGCCTACTATTTTGGCTCCTTTAGAAATTATTTTTAAGTCCCAAACTTTATTGGCATTCATAGATTTCATTTCATCTTTTATGGTCTCAAGCCACGTTGATGAATGATCACTTCTTATGGCTTCTTCAAATGAGGTGGGATCATTCTTCATTTGAAATTCCTCAGTGTTGTATACTTCATAGTCAGCAGGAATAGCTGATTTTCTAACTCTTTGAGACCTTCTAAAGGCCTCCACATTTGGCACATCTTCTGTTTGAGGCTGTTGTTGCTCCCCCTCATGTGTGGCAATAGGTTCTACAGGATCCTGAAGAACAGGTTCCTCATCGTCATTCATTGTTGCCACAGGCGGAATAACAGCAGGTGTTGGCACCATAGTATCTTGCACTATCGGTGCAGCGACAGTAGGTAGTGAGAAAAATAGCTCATGAATCATCGAAGTGGACGCATACACCCACTTCTCTTTAAGGTCAATTTCTCTAACTACCATGCCTCCTCATCATTTCATCCTTTAGGAAGACAGCGTGTCTCGTTTCCACAAACTTTGTATGTTTTTCTGGATAGTAGAATTAAAAACCTTTTGACTTTTCTGGGTAGCCAATGAAATAACAACTTACTGTTTTGGGATCTACCTTCTCAATGTTTAGGTTAAATACTTTAGTCTCAGCAGGACTCCCCCACACACGTAAGTGGTTTAGTGAGGGTACTCTTCCTGTCCACAACTCATACGGTATTTTAGGCACCGACTTACATGATACTCTATTGAGAATATAAATGGCGGTTTTTAACGTCTCCATCCACAGGCTCAACGGTAAGATGGAGTAACTTATCATACTGCGCACCATATCCATCAAGGTACGATTGCATCTTTGAGCTATCCCATTCTGCTGAGGTTCGCCCGGTGTAGAATACTAGGCTACTATGCCATTCTCCTGTAAGAACCTTGCAAAAGGTCCAGGAACTTGCCTATATGGGGTATTGAAAGCTCTAGTTTGGTTTTGGTGAATTGATGAAACCCTAAGTGCTAACCTAGTTTATCAAGTGATCATGATATAGGTAGCACACTTCAAGTGGTGAAGCAAATGAAGATCATAACATGATGATGGTGATGCCATGGTGATGATCAAGTGCTCGGACTTGGAAAGAAGAAAGAGAAAAACAAAAGGCTCAAGGCAAAGGTATAAATGGTAGGAACCATTTTGTTTTTGTGATCGAGACACTTAGTGAGTGTGATCATATTTAGGATCGATAGCCGTTCTATTAAGAGGGGTGAAACTCGTATCGGAATACGGTTATCAAAGTGCCACTAGATGCTCTAACTCATTGCATATGCATTTAGGATCTAGTGGAGTGCTAACACCCTTGAAAATATTTGTGAAAATATGCTAACACATATGCACAAGGTAATACACTTAGTGGTTGGCACATTTGATCAAGGGTGGTGAAGTTTAGGTGCAAGGGTAAGAAACTCCACCGGTGCCCTAGACAGAAAAGACGGAGGTCACTAGAACTGACCGGACGCTGGCCTCGGTTGGACCAGCGCGTCTGGTCCGGTGTAACAGCAAAGACACTGGCGTCGATCAAACGACCGAACGTTGGGTCGCTCTGTGACCAGACGCTGGCAGGGTGCGTCCGGTCAGTGCTGATGTACGCTGACGTGGAGCGCACAGAGGAGACGTTGAGTGACCGGACGCTGGGTGAGTCCGGTCGGCCATGACCGGACGCATCCGGTCGTGAAAATTCGCGTTTGGAACCTTACTGGAAACGACCGGACGCTGAGCTCCAGCGTCCGGTCACTTTCTAACTGACGCGTCCGGTCATCTCTTGACCGTTGAAATTGGGCGATCGACGTTTGAAGCCGATGACACGTGGTGCACATCGCATGACTGGATGCTGAGGTCCAGCGTCTGGTCAATATGACCGGAGTGTCCGGTCACCCCGTGTTGTGCCCAGTGAAGGGGCACAATGGCTCTATTTCGTGGGAGTTTCTATTTAAGCCTTATGGCTGGCTCAAGCTCACTCTCTTCGCCATTTGCATTGACATAGCAACCTTGTGAGCTTAGCCAAAGTCCTCCCACTCATCTCCATCACTGATTTATCATCTTTGTGAGATTGGGAGAGAATCCAAGTGCATTGCTTGAGTGTTTTGCATCTAGATGCACTTAGTGTTCGTGTTTCACTGTGGAATTCGCTTATTACTCTTGGTGGTTGCTGCCACCTAGACGGTTTGGAGCAGCGAGGATCGTTGAGCGGAGGGTGGTGATTGTCTCCGGCTCCGATCGTGGTGATTGTGAGGGGTTCTTGACCTTTCCCCGGCGGAGAGCCAAAAGGTACTCTAGTGGATTGCTCGTGGCTTGTGTGATCTCCATCTTGTGTTGGTTGTGCGGCACCCTATTGAGGGTTTGGCGTGTGATGCCAATTAGCGCGTGAACCTCCAAGTGAGTGAATCGCCACAACGAGGAGTAGCTTACCGGCAAGCAAGTGAACCTCGGTAAAAATCATTGTGTTCATCCTTTGATTCCGAGGTGATTGGTCTTCATTGCTATTGATTCTTATGATTGATTGGTTTATTCCTCGACACGGCGGTATAACTATCTTGCTCACTCTCTTTACATTACCGCAAACCAGTTATCAAGCTCTTTAGTGTAGCTAGTTGTGAGAGCTTGTTAATTTGGTTAGTGTGGCTCTTTAGTTAGCTTTTGAGAGCACACTAACTTAGTGTTGTGACATAACTATTGTGTGGATTGAAACTATATCAACTAGAATTGTGGTAGGTGGCTTGCATTTTTGGTAGGCTAGCGCAACACTTGCTTCGCTTCATAATTGTCTAACCGGTTTACTAAGTGTTGTTGTAGAAAATTTTATTACGCTATTCACCCCCCTCTAGCCATTAGGACCTTTCAGGTATGCCGACCGTAGTACTCCCCCTCACGGTTGGACCTGACTATCTTAATCTTTAAATTATGTTGGTTTTTAACTTCTATCTTAAATATCTTAAATTTATCCAATGGTTCTGTTATTTCTTTAATTGGATAAATATAGCTATAATGGGAGTAATCATCTGTGAATGTTATGAACGAATCATAACCATCCACACTCTTTATAGGAAACAGACCACAGATGTCTGTGTGAATAATCTGTAAAATTCATACGCTTCGTTTGACATCTTTCTTAATTTTCTTTACATACTTTCCTTTTATGCATTCTCTGCATTGTTCTAAATCTGAGAACTCTAATAGAGGAAGAATATCATTCTTAACTTAGTCTTTTTATTCTCCCCCTCGAAATATGGCCTAAACGACAGCGCCATAATTTCAACGACGCATCATGAGCTCTCTTTCGTTTTCTGTTTACATCGACAGACGAGGATACATTTTCATTATCGCACGCAATATTTCCATCATCGCATACAATATTCACATCATCACGTAGTGATAACAAATAGTATGTGCTCTCTTATGCCACCATTTCTAGGGTACCTCTCTGTCACCAGCTGCTTTATCAGCTGGATAGCATGTCTTTGAAGAGCCAGTGAACTGACTTTTTATTCTATCGAGGTACTCGGTGACCGTGTCACACTTTGAGATTGAGTCCACAATTGCAAGCTTAATCGTGTTCTTTATCACAGCCAAATATTTCTTATTGACAGTGACCAAATTCCTATGCTCAAGGTCATAGGACATCTTTTGGGATTCAAAATCTCTCTCTTTAGTTGTCCAAGCGGCATCAGCCTCGTTTGTCTCCCTTACCGGTGCCATTGGCCTAGTGGGACACGGTGAGGTGACTACACAGTTCACCTCAGCCAAGATGAAGGCCAGGTCAATCTTTTTCTTCCACTCCGTGTAGTTGTCACCTTTGAGAGTGGGGATCTTTAACAATTGCATGTCTTGATTCCAACGTTGGTCAAAATTAAAACATACAACTGTTCTTATACACTAATTCTACATCACCGTTGGGCAAAAAATAACAACATTATAATCATGTCAAAATCACTAATTCTACATCACCGTTGGGCAGAAATAGAATTAATACATAAAATCATTAAAATTACGATATTGTTATTAACAACGTTGGTCAGAAAATAACAACATCATAATCATGTCACAATCTCTTTTTCTAAAATTAAATATCACGTTGGTTCAAAATAACTGAAGAATAAATAATTTCTTTAGCAGCGGAAAACGTAAAAAATTCATTATCTATTTTTAAGAAGCATTTCTCTATAATTTCTCTATTCTCTGGGAAAGTATGTCCGGCCTGTAGCTACAGTACCGGCCCAGCAGCAACAGTGCGTGGTCTGGCCTGCCCTAGCAGCAGTGAAGCGGCCCAGCAACCACGCGCGTCGTGCGGTCCCCGCGCCTAGGCTGCAACCTGGGCCTAGCCCGGGAATTCGGCCCACACGTGCGCGCCCCGCACCACTCTGCTTGGGCCGTAAGCCGGCCCTGTCACCTTCGCCTGTTCGTTCCGATCGGACGGTCGAGCGGGCCGATAGGGTGAACAAAAACTCCACCCCGCTCGGCCTGCCTCCCCAAACCCTAGAACCTCATTTCCTCCTCTCCTTTCTCTCTCTCACGCCGCGTCGGCGTCAGTGGTGGCGGCCATGGTGGCCGCCGGCGTCGGTGAGGAAAGCAACCACCGGAGCAAGTCCAGCTCCCCTTCCTCCTCTTCCTTTCTCTTCCCTTTCCCCTTCTCTCACTTCAGCGCGCAGCGACCGAGGGCGAGAGCGCAATGGAGCATGGCGTCGTCGCCGGCCCCCTCGCCGGCGCGCGCGCTCCCCAATGGGTGAGTGCGCCACCGTTGAGAGGCCTAGCCGCGGCGCCCTTGGCCAGATCCCGCGCAAGACCGACGAGTAGCTGCCCCACTCAGCCTTCTTCTCGCACGTCGGCGAGGCGGCAGCGCGGTGCATGCGCGAGGTAGGCCTCTTTCCCTTGTCCCCTTCTTCTCCGATTTGGATCTTTTCCTCTTATCCGAACCGGTGTTGGGGATTAGGGTTTAGATCTAGGGCTAGGGATCGGAATCCGACCCACTGTTCTTCTTCCCCAGAGGGTCTTCAGGGGTTTAGGTTTCGGCTTTGATTCTCCCTCTTCTTTTGTTCTTTCCTTCACCCTGTTAGGGTTAGGGTTCGGTGACCCTCTTTTAGTTCCGAAAACCGATGTTCTTTTCTTGCCGCGCGCCGGTGAAGACGGCGGCGCGGCACCTTTCCCCGCGCGGTGGCGGTGGTGATCGGCAGTTGAGTGACGCCTGCCACCCTCCCGGTCTCTTTTCTATTTTCTTTTACCCGGTTAGGGTTAGGGTTTCAATCCGAAACCGATCGAACCCTCTGTTTTCGATTTCTTTTCAATTCTCTACCCCATACTAATCTACACACTGTTAACCCAGCTCTTGTACCATTGTTAGGAAACACAGTGCCTCTGAAACGTAGATCAGGGGGTAAACATCTCACTTAGATGGGGAAACTGTTGAGGAACCTCGTCCTAGGTCATCGTTTGGTCCATGGCGCCGCAGCGGCTTGGACGCCGGTGAAGTGGCGGCTCGGCGCGGTGGAGTCCAGCGTAGTGGTGGCGAGGTCCGGTGGCGAGGTCCGGTGGCGATGGTGACACGAGGTGCCGCTGTCCGGTGGTGACGGCGACGTCAATGGGTCTTCCCGTCGCTGGCAGCATACTCTTTGGATCGGGTTAGGTTTTGCTGTTGGTGGGTGACGGCGGCTCAGGTCAACCACATAGTTAGAGCCCTGGTCCCCACCACTTTTTATAGTGTTGTACGATAGGGGCCCACAAACCATATTAGGGTTGGACGCCCCCGATCAGGACGTAGATCAAGGGCCCAATAGACCGGTGGAGATCAACTAACAAAGGCATCATTCAGGAGGTAGAAGCTCCTCCAATCCTGTGACCACAACGAACGGAAGGTAGCACAGATGTCTTCTTTAATCACCGGCCAAGCCGCACGGTAGAACCGTCTAGTGAACCCGTCTGGACCAGGGGCACGGTCCGCCGGTGTTTCCAGCACCACCTTGGCGATCTCCTCCTCCGAGAATTCCTCGGCCAGCACCAGGAGGTCTAGCCTCGGAAGGTCGAGGCGCCCCAAGTCTAAGGGCGTGTTTAATTCCGAAAATTTTTGGCTTTTGGCTACTGTAGCACTTTCATTTGTATTTGGCAAAAATTGTCCAATTATGGACTATCTAGGCTTAAAAGATTCGTCTCACGATTTCTCGACCAACTGTGTAATTAGTTTTTTTTCATCTACATTTAATACTCCATACATGTGCCGCAAGATTCGATGTGACAGGAAATCTTGAAAAATTTTGGGTTTTGAGTTGCATCTAAACGGGGCCTAAACGATGAAGCCGGTTGAACCTTGTGCCTAGGAGGCCATCATAGTAGTCAAACACCGCCCCTGATTTGGCCTCCTCCGTAGTGAAAGTACGGCCGCCGTGAATGAATGTCGGGATGTAACTCTTGCGCTTTCTGTGACAGGCTTGGAGGTTGAAGAACTTGGTGTTAGCGTCACCATCCTTCAGAAAACGGCACCGTGACTCTTGCCTAGCGATTGTTCTGGACAAGGATGCAAGGCCGAGTGTATGTGACGGATGACCTGTGCCGCGAAGCGCCAGCAATGTCTCTGGCGCGCTTGCTCTGCCGAATGGATGGCATCATGGTAGTATGGTATTGCCACGAGGCGTACGTGATTGTCTCCATGATCCTGCCATCACGTTGTACGTACTATCAGGTTGATTTTATTATCTTGTTCCCGTCAGGCTCAACGACGTTTTTATCATGACTTCTCGTATCTCTGGAAGGATTATATCTCTCCCGCGCGCGCGATCTGGATGTTCTGGAAGGAATTGACAGGGCAGACAACATATGCCTCTGAAGAAAATCTGTCTATTTATATAAAAACATACTAAATATTTGTGATACAAAATAAGTATCTTAGACCAGTTACTAAATATACTTTTATAATAAATTTATTGAAAGACATAAATGCTAATACCATTTACTATGAACTTGATCAAAGTTTAGTTAGTTTGATCGGTACGGATCTCATAATTACATTTTTTTTCGGCCGGAGGGAGTAATTGACAATCTTTAGAGCAAATAACTATGCAAGATCCTATCTTATACTCCGTATTATGCATGCAAGCATGGCTACTATCAGCCGTCGGCGTACTACTCGTGCACATGCCAATGACATCGTCTGCGGATGGCACAGGACTAGCTAGCATATACATGTTCTCCGATCCGACGCCACCCAAGGTAGATGCGTGATTATTTCCGCCATTATATATATCTTGGCCGTCCTATCAGATTGAGAGAAAATTTGGACATATCTAGGCCTCGTGTAGTTGAGGCCAGAATCGGCGCCGCCGTAGCGCCTGTAGCTACAGTAGCTACAGTAGCATTTCGTTTGTATTTGATAATAAATGTCCAAACGTTGACTAATTAGGCTCAAAACGTTCGTCTCGTAAAGTACAACCAAACTGTGCAATTAGTTTTTGATTTCGTCAACATTTAGTACTCCATACATGTACTACAAGTTTAGTGTGACGAAGAATCTTCTTTTTACATAGTGCCAAATTTTAGATTTAGGGTGAACTAAACAAGGCCCTAGACTTTTTCTGCCATGGCCGCCCATGTTTCAATACGTCTCTCCCTCCGTGTCGTAATATAATATAAGTGCAGGTCTCGCTCCCCAAGGTTTTTTTTATTTATTTTTTATTAGAGAGATATAAAAAATAGTATAATATTATTGGTATCTCTAGATAAATTTACATGAAAGTATATTCCACGATATTTTTTTCATATATATTTGTTTAAATATAAAAAGTTTAGCTATATTGAAAAACGAAATGTGCATTTATTCTATGGAGTACCTTCGGTCAACCTTGTTATTTGTCCGGGTAAAAAGAAGAAGTTGATGGCAATAGAACAGAGGCACTGATATGTGATATCGTATATGATGATCCTTCATTACGTATGCCTATCAGTCGTTGCCGTATGAAGTACGTACAATGACTGAAAAGGCTATTGATGAGGAAATTTAATTTATTTATTGGAGCTGATCGTTCAGCCCATTATTCTATCTTCTTTTTTAATTAACTCCTTGATTGAAAGGGAGATTTGGGGAAAGAATAAGGATTACGTGATGTGCTATGATTAATAATGAACTAAAGAATGGCACACAACCGAACAGCTGTCACTAGCTAGGGATTTTATTTCTGGTTCTGAATCATGTACAAAACATGAAAAATGTCAATTCATAAAGCTCCATTATTAGCCATCAAATCGAATTAATATTCTGCATGACTAATTAAAAGAATGGAAGAAATTTCATCGTTGGGACTTGTATATGTATATTTAATCATTCATTTCCATCTTCATGGAACTCTCTCTCCTGATATATATAGCTTGACTTTTGCTGGTGGTGCATAGTCTAATGACCTCCCGATGCAAACAGTCATTGCAGCATGGGGCAATTATAAGGACAGTCTCGGTGTGAGTTTTATGTTAGTTTCATTTGCATTAAATATGTTGTCATGTAGTTAATTTTGATGACACGGTAGTGTATTTAAAAAAGAAGAAGAAATGAGTTCTCTTGACACGAGTATCAACTATCTATGAGTCATGAAATTAAATGCATATAAAATTATAGAATGAAACTTTGCATTGAGAATGAGTGTTTCATCCAAGTTTCATTGTCTCAGAAACAACGTCGTGAAACTATTCACTGGGACTGGCGTAACCGTCTGATGCGTATTCTGCTTATAGCCGATCAAACGTCATATCAATGTGCGTCAAATTGCGACCCGAGCTAGTTGACTTAATTTAACTATATATATCGATTCTCAAAACTAAAAACTATATATAACGATTCGATTGCATCATTGAGGAAAATGAGGGAAAAGGCAATAGATAGAAATATTCAAAACCCGTCTACAGGGGTGAAGCCAGAAGCAGAGAAAAGGGGTGGCGTGTTAAGTTAGAAAAGGCTAAAAATTTAACTAGTAAATCATTTCATCCGAATTTATATTTGAAGATAAACTACAGAACAATGGAGGTGATAGCTAGTAGTACTTGGCCTCGTTCGCTTGTCTTAAATTTGGCTTGTTCGGCTTATTTTTTCAGCTGGAACAGTGTTTTTCTCTCACAACAATTCAGCCGGAACAGTATTTTTCAGCCAGTTTCAGCCAAAGTTCAGACCAGCGAACGGAGCCCTTGTTGCTTGAGTGAAGTGTGATAACTAGCTTTTTGTGTGTGTGTGTGGATTTAGCTCTGACTTAATGGCGCTAAAATAATGGTGGATCCTGCCTCGGCCCCTGCCGTCGCGTTTTAATTCGAAAAAAGTCCACGTACACACGCCCGACTCGGTTCTCTTCTCTCCCATGCATTTTTTCAACAAGAGCGCGCCATGGCTTGCCCGCACCAAATGCAAAAAAAAGGACCGAAAATTGGATAGACCTTCAGCGGAAAATATGTATCATGGATCCTTTTAATTTTGTCTTTGGAAATTCTTGATCGTCGAACCGCGCGTCAGTTGTTTTCAGAGCCGAGAGGACCGGCGCAGTGAGGTGCGTGGCTGTGCCGCCTACTGAAATATCACGATGCGCTGACGTAGACAGCAATTCTCACGTGCAATTTTTTTTAAAAAAACCGCATGCAGACGCCAGACGCGCGAACCTAGATCGAGCTACTCTAGCTAGCTAGCGCCGTCGTCTGAACCGGCGAGACAAACACACACACCCCCACAGCCGTCAGCCGATGGAGCACTGCATCATCACGTCACGTACAGCTTCGTTTTTCCCATATATTTGCACAAGTGTATCACATGCAGGGCACTGCACACGCATGACGCATCGCCGTCACGATCACAGAAGCATCGCCGGCGTTCACTTGGAGTGCATGCATGTGAACCATCACGGGCGTACTGGTATTTTCTATTGTTGCTGTTGCTGTGCCTCGCTCGCTCCTCTCGCCTGCGCGTGCACGCCTCCATCACCTCAGCAGCATCCCCGTCCGATGCCAGTGCCCTGCTTTCAGCTTTCCCCTGCCTCCTCCCTTCCGTCCACATCGTCTCTGCTTCAAGACTTCAACTCGGTCGCTCATCGCCTTACGCTCTTACCGGCCGGTTCACGAATGTATGTACGTGTGCTGTCAAGCTGAACGACTCAAATCAAAAGGGTATTTATATATGTGACGTGTATGTAGTGCTGCGAGGATCACACGACACCATTTCAGAATTGTGGTTGGTGAACCCATGGGTGTGTGAATCGTACATGCCCACCGCGTGTGGTCCTTTTCTAGGCAAAGGGCCGGTTGGCCCTACGGAAGGCTCCAAACTTTGTGGCGCATGCAACCTGCGCCTTGGGGCCCGTTTAGTTCGCCCGAATTCGGGCGAGGAGTCCAGAATTGCACAGTGTTTCGGCCCTTCTTAACTAAACAGGCCTACCAACTTTGGACCGTCCAAATTCGGCCGTGGACGTAATACCCCCGCCAACGACCGCCCCATCCTCTCTCGCTCATTCACACTCCTCAGCCACACTCCCAAACCCTAGCGCCGGCTCCCTCTCCCGCAGCGCCGCTCTCCCTCTCCCCCGCCGCTCCTCTCGCCGCCTCCGCTCGAATCCACCGTTCCACCGCCAGATCCACCCCATTGTCGGTCGGATCCATCGCGTCCGCTACCGGATCGACCGTGGTTGACCCCGTCGTCGGCGATGGACGGCTTCAATGGCGAAGGGAACGGCTCGGAGTTCAACATCGGCGCATCCGGCAACGGCTCCGAGTTCGACCTCGCCGGATACGACAACGTCTCCGACTACTACGACAGCCGCCGCACAAGGAACCTCTTCTCCCTGGCGCCGCCGGGCTCCGGATCCGGTGACTACAACTCGTACACCTCCGTGCCGCCTCCGCTCTCGTCATCGACCATCCCGTCCCCAGGTGAGCTGCGTATGTCTGGGCTCAACGTCAACGCAAGCGAAGGTTGGCCAAACATCGACGCCTACGAAGGCATCCTTTGCTCCGGCGACCAAGCGGGCGGAATCGGCAGCAGCCGGGGCCCCCTCCCGTCCGCGTGCCTCCCTGCAGCGGTGGGGTGCACACGGCTCCCATGCATCGTCAGCGCCGAGCTGCATCCAGGTCGCGTGGTGCCCGTCGTCACGGCACGGGTCAAGCAGTGGCCGGCGACAACAACCATCCCGTCTCGGTACATCTCGCTTCCCATTTGCACGTTTCGAATCGACGTTCTGCCTTTGTGTTTACATTTTCCCTGTCGTGTTCCATGCCTCCATTTGTAATGCTTACTTTCATATGAGGTATTGTTCATGCATTGCTTGTCCATTACAATGTCCACAGAATGAGATAACCAGAGCAAAGTGGAACAAAGATGATACTAAGAAGTTTTGTGAGATTTACTGCACCCAAATTTATTTGGGTAACTGCAAGAATGGCAACATGACCAAATGGGGGTGGAAAGATGTCCAGGACAGGTTTCGAGCTGCGACTGGTAAGCTTCATGACAGTGAGCAGTTCGGGCATAAGTACAGACAGCTGAAACAACTTTGGCTTTTCATCGAGGACCTTCGGCACAAGGCCACAGGCTTGGTAAGAAGAGAAGATGGCTCTGTGGTTGCTTCTGACAAGTGGTGGGAAGACCATTGCAAGGTTCATCAGCTCTATACTCATCTATTGTTCCTCTGTGGTTCGCATCTATTGTTGATTCTGACAGTATGTCGTTTGTTGTTTGCAATGCAGGGGAAGCAAGACTGGATGGAACTCAAAGATGGATGGCCAGAATACATTGATGAACTGGACCGCATGTTCGCTGGAGTTGCCGTGAACGGAGAGACCTCATTTGTTCCTGGGGTGAGCCGCCGCCTTCACTATGTTAGCAGCGGCGAAGAAGAAGCAGATCATGACCAGGTCACCCCTCCGAAATTTGTGCGACCCAGTCGACCACTGGAAGCAAGAGGAGCAGTAGCACTCGCAGCGATGCATCATCTCCCAGCAAGAAGTCCAAGAGTGCAGCTGTTCGATCCATGGATACCAACATGAGCAGGTTCAACTTCAGTTATGAGAACAGGACCGCAATGATGCAAAACTGCTGGAAGGAGAGTGTCGGTGTTTTGGAACCGGGGGTCCCTCAACCAACGAGTGAATTTGTGCTGCGTGCCCCTAATCCCGGATGGTGGCGCAAAGAGACACAAGGTTTATCTTTGGTTCGAGCAATCGAGGCCCTACGCCCATCCGAGAGATCGATCTTGTATTCCTTGCACCGGAGTGCTCGTAGTAGGGGGGTTACAAGCTAGGTGAGAGAGGAACTAGCCCTGTGTCTCGGCGAGTGTGGTGCGGGCTGCTTGAGGCGTTGTTCCCAAGCGGCGAGAGAGTGCGTGGTTCTATCGGCGTGTTAAATGCTGCTTTTGGCCTCCCTCCGAAATGGCCCCAGTCCCTCCTTTTATACTCTAAGGGAGGACCGGGACCGTGCATGCGTGGTGCTACATAGCGCTTTTGTAAATGGGGTGGCGTGTCCGAGCCACGTAGTCGGCCTTTGTTGTGGTATAGTCGATGGAGTGGCCCGTCCTTGTCATGCGGAAGTGACATCTTTGGTCATACTCGGTCTTGCGCGTCGTCGTGGGGCTCCGATGACGACGGCTTGATGCGGGACATGGCGGGCGACGTCTTTGGTCGCCGATGTAATGACGTCAGAGGGAGCAAGCGGCTCTGCAGATGCCGAGGCCGAGCCATCGTGGGGGGCTCGGTGGTCATGGACCCTCAGCCGCCGAGCCCGTGAAGCAAACCTGTCGAGGCCTTGGGGGAGTTATTGGCCTGAGTGCGATTCCGAGGCCCAGAGATAGCCAGACGTGGCTCCCCATGCTGCGTTGTCCTTGGAGCGGGAGTTGGCGGACAAAGTGAGGCATGGGTGTCAACCATGTGCACGGTGGATAGCATAGTGACGGGTAACCCCCTTGGTCAGGGGGGACGTGCAGGTCATCGCGTGATGACGTCGTGGGGGATGTGGCTCAGAGGTGCCGAGGCCAAGCCATGTGGGGGCTTTGGCGGACATGGGTCCTCGGGCCGTCGAGCCCCTGGAGCAAGCTGCCGAGGCCTTGGAGGAATTATTGCTCCTGGAGTGCGATTCGAGGCCACAAGTAGCCGGATGTGGCTCCCCACGCTGCATTGTCCTCGGTGCGGGAGTTGGCGACATAGTGAGGCATGGGCGTCAACCCATGTGCACGGTGGTTAATGCTGATGGCGGGTAACCCCTGCTTGATCCTACCTCTGTCCCATCGGCCATTCTCGCTATCTTGTCCGGGCATGTGGTCACATTGTCGGGCAGTAGCTATTGGCTGAGTTGATGCGACCTGACGTTTTTTTGCGGAGGGACGGGAGAAGGAAGAGGTAGTAGAGTCTGCCGAGCCCGCCTTTTGCGCGAGACAGGGGTCGGTGGCCTCGGCCGAGCCTTTATGGGGAATCGACCGAGGCCCGTGGTGAGGGGGCCTCGGGCGAATCGGAGAATCGGTGAGGTCCATGGTGATGGGGCCTCGGAAGTCGGAGAATCGGCCGAGGCCGGCAACAGATAAATTGGTTTCGATCTTTACAAAATCTAAGCGATCGTTTTTGGATCTCGCTTAGGGTACCCCTTTCTCATGGTATCCGACGGTAGCCCCGAGCCTTGGGGGAGTGGAGGCACTCCCCGAGGTTACGACGAGAATTGGCTCTTGATAGCTCCTGTCGGGATGGTGTTTTGTTTTCGAGGTTTTTGGTGGGTCTTGTGGCCTCCCGTGTAGCCCCCGAGGCCCGGAGGGTGATTTCGCTTCTTCAGGGGCTTTTTTCTCTTCGAGTGAGGCGTTTTGATCGTGTTTGCGGGCCCGTAGGTGCGAGTTCGGATCGCGGGGGCCCGACGATGTTATGGAAAGAGCCCTTAGCCTCCTTTGAGCGAGAGGGCCGTCAGGGGTTCTCCCGGCTTTTTTGTACGACCCTCGTGCTTCCTTCTCGCTCGGAAGGAGGGGTGAAAGATGCCATGCTACCCTCGGTGGGCGCGAGCGATGGTATCTCCGGTGAGCTGTTATCGGGTAAGTCCGAGTGGAGGCCCGTGCCCCCGTTCATTTGGGGTCGGCTAGCGGTCCCGGAGGCGCGCCCAAGAGTACTGGAGGGTTTCTCTAGTGGGTGCCGAGGCCGTTCGCTGGGCCTCGGTGGCTCGGTGCCTCCCTACGGTGGGATCCCATTCGGAGACCTCCCTACCGGTCTCGGACACAACACAGGGCGTGCTCGTACAGGCTCGCCCGTAGTCGTCCCTGACTCTTTTGCCCTGGGGCAGCTGTCGAAACCCCCGGGGGCCCAGCTTTCGAACCCCTGGACCGTAACGGGATCGGGTCGCTTGTTTTTATCTTGGGTGCAGGAAGAGCCCCCGAGCCTCCGCACGGAGCGAGAGGGCGGTCAGGGGTCCTCCCGACTTTTTTGCCCGTCCCCCGCCCGTCCTTTTCGCTCGGACGGGGGGGCTGTTTGCCGAGCCCACTCGTGTGCGAGCCTGAGCCGCTGGGTCTCGGCAAAGTTGCAGGAGGAGCCCCCGAGTCTCTCGCACGGAGCGAGAGAGCGGTCAGAGGTCCCCTGGCTTTTGGTTCGCCCCTCGCGCGTGAGGTCACATTGCCGAGCCCCCTCGGGTGCGAGCCTAGGTCATGAGGTCTCGGCGTCTTTGCGAGAAGGAGCTCCCTAGCCTCTGACGGAGCAAGAGGGCCGTCGGGGAGTTCTTTAGGCTTTTGAACGACCTCGCGCTTTCTTTTCGCTCGGAAGGAGGGTTGGTTTTTGCCGAGACCCCTCGTGTGCGAGCTCAAGTCGTTGGGCCTCGGCAACGTTTTGCAGGAAGAGTCCCTTAGCCTCTGCACGGAGCAAGAGGGCCGTCAGGGATTCTCTTGACTTTTTATTCGACCCTCGCTTCTTTTTTTCGCTCGGAAGGAGGGTGGAATGTGCCATGCTACCCTCGTGTGGGCGAGCGATGGCACTTCCGGTGAGCTGTTATCGGGTAAGTCCGAGTGGAGGCCCGTACCCGTTCATTTGAGGGGTCGGCTAGCGGTCGGAGCGCGCTCCAAGAGTCTGGGAGGGTTTCTCTAGTGGGTGCCGAGGCCGTTCATTTGGGCCTCGGTGGCTCGGTGCCTCCCCACGGTGGGATCCCATTCGGAGACCTCCTGCCGGTCTCGGACACAACACAGGCGTCCCAAGCGTTTAGCTTGCTTGGGCCTCGGCACTGTGTAGGCTCGCCCATAGTTGCCCCGACTCTTTTGCCCTGGGGGCAGTTGCCGAAACCCAGGGGCCCAGCTTTTCGAACCCTGGACCGTAATTGGGATCGGGTCGCTTGTTTTTATCTTGGGTGCAGGAAGAGCCCCGAGCCTCCCTTGCGGAGCGAGAGGGCGGTCAGGGGTCCTCCGACTTTTTGCCCGTCCCCGCCCGTCCTTTTTCGCTCGGACGGGGGGTTGTTTGCCGAGCCCACTGTGTGCGAGCTGAGCCACTGGGTCTCGGCAAAGTTGCGGGAGGAGCCCCAGAGTCTCTCGTGACGGAGCGAGAGAGCGGTCGAGGTCCCAGCTTTTTGGTTCGCCCCTCGCGTGAGGGTCTTGCCGAGCCCCCCTCGGGTGCGAGCCTAGGTCATGAGGTCTCGGCGTCTTTTGCGGAAGGAGCTCCCTAGCCTCTCTTGACGGAGCAAGAGGGCCGTCGGGGAGTTCTTCCGGCTTTTTGAACGACCTCGCGCTTTCTTTTCGCTCGGAAGGAGGAGGGTTGGTTTTTGCCGAGACCCCTCGTGTGCGAGCTCAAGTCGCCTGGGCCTCGCAGCGTTTTGCGGGAAGAGTCCTTAGCCTGCAGACGGAGCAAGAGGGCCGTCGGGGATTCTCGACTTTTTATTCGACCTCGCGCTTCCTTTTTCGCTCGGAAGGAGGGGTGGAATGTGCCATGCTACCCTCGGTGGGCGCGGCGATGGCACTTCCGGTGAGCCGTTATCGGGTAAGTCCGAGTGGAGGCCCGTACCCCATTCATTCGGCCGGGGTCGGCTAGCGGTCCCGAGGCGCGCTCCAAGAGTCTGGGAGGGTTTCTCTAGTGGGTGCCGAGGCCGTTCGCTGGGCCTCGGTGGCTCGGTGCCTCCCTACGGTGGGATCCCATTCGGAGACCTCCCTGCCGGTCTCGGACACAACACAGGGCGTCCCAAGCGTTTCGCTTGCTTGGGCCTCGGCCTGTGTAGGCTCGCCCGTAGTTGCCCCTGACTCTGTTGCCCTGGGCGGTTTGCCGAAACCCCTAAGGGCCTGACCTTGAACCACGGACCGTGGCGGGCTTGGTGCCCAGTTCCTTTGCCTGGAAGGAATCGGGGGGGTTATTTCTCTCCCTACGGTTAATTAATGGCAGGCGCGTCTTTTGAGGCGGCTTTTTCGGGGAGGCGAAACGGCTCCTCGCTGCTTCTGCTTGGTTGACGCGACGTGGCGTACCGACGGACGCGTTCTGCCGCGCGATTAACGAGGAGAAGGAAGCCGACGGGACGTACTGCGCACGCGCGATTAACGAGGAGGAGAGAGTGCGTGGGCGGTAAGACCGGATCTGGATAACCGCGCGGATTTTTTTTTTGGGGAAACTTCCCGATTTACGTCGCCCGGCGGTTTCGTCTTGTCCGTGATAATACGCAAAAAGGCCTCGCCCTTCCCCTTCTTACCTCTCTCGCATTCGCTTTTCTTTTGCCTCCGTGCCGTTCTTTGAGAGCATAGAGCACCGGGAAGAGAAGGGCGAGGGCGGCGAACCAAAAGAGAGGGGGAGATTACCGCCCTAGCGGCGCCCTTCGCCAAGCAAGAATGGCTGGTGGTCCCGTCATCCTCTGGCGGATCCACAGGGCGGTCCGATGTCACCGAGGAGAAGCTGCAGCCGCTTGAGGCCGGTCTTCTTCGCCCGATCACCGACCCCGGCGAGCCGGAGTGGATTGCTCCGGGGAACGAGTCGGAGCCGAGGCCGCGCGACGGCTACGTGGTGAGCTTCGTCGTCTTCCACGAAGCGAGGCTTGGTCGCCGGTGGATAACTTCATGCGGGCGCTCCGCACTACTATGGCGTGGAGCTGCACAATTTCAGCCCCAACTCCATCGCCCAGGCGGCCATCTTCGTCGCCGTCTGTGAGGGGTATCTGGGGATCGCTCCCCACTGGGAGTTGTGGCTCCACTTGTTCCGAGCGACGTTCACCACCAAGCCGGGGGGAACGACGAGGGGGCTCGGAAGGGGCAGAGGGCGGCGGCCGCTGTACCCTTCACGCGCGCCAAGACCGGCGCAGTCCCTCTACATCTGGCCCGACTATCAACGTCCAACCGTCGTTGGTATGACGGTTGGTTCTACCTCCGCAACGACGGCGGAGGACTTCCCCTTATACCGGGCGGGTCGTGAGAGTCAACCAGAGAAATGGGAAGTGCGGCGTCATCATGACCGATCGGCCAGTGGAACCGCTCTTGAGGGCCTTGGGGAAGCTGCGTGACCACGGCCTTTCGTTGGCCGTGGTCGTGGCGGCTTTTTCACCGCCGGAGGGTGTTGCCGCTGATGATGGCGGCGGCGGCGGTCGTTCGAGATGACCCCGGGCGATTCGATCATCGGTGTCAAGATGTCTGCCTTCGCCCTTACCGACGACGAGACCCTGCGTCGGGTGAAGAAGCGGTGGACGGGAAGCCGAAGATCGACGATTTGATGCCGTTCTCGATCGCGCCGTCGCCACGGGGTATGTCTCACCGGTAAGTTGGATGTTGTCGAGGCTTTCGCCTTTTGGTCTGTTGTCTTACTTCATCGTTCTCACGAGGACTAAGAGGCGTGCGAAACTCCCCGCCGCCCGTTCGAGGACGCCCGTGGCGAAAGCCACGAACGGTAGCGCGCCGAGGAGGAGAAGAAAAAGAAAGATGCCAAGGAGGCGAGGCGCACGAAGAAGCTCCTCGACGCGAAAAGCTGGACGCCCGTCGCCGCCGCGGCGTCGAAGCTCGACGGTCTCCCCGTTGGAACCGCTTCTCCCTCGTCGTCGGTGTCGGATTCTTGAGCGGCGGCGGCGCGGGCGCGAGGTGGGGACGGCCTGCTCGGGACACCTCCCGACATCGAGGAGAGATGGTTCGGGCGCCGGCAAGGAGCCTGACGCCCCTAGGAGGAGGAGGAGGTGTCCGGGGCGGTGGCGGCCCGTCCGAGCGAGCCGCACACCCAGGCGCGGGTGTCGGAGAGCGTGCGTCGGCCCGATGGGTTCGACGGCGGCGGAGGTGGAGCGGGTGACGGTGGGGCGACCCCATTATCTCGCTGAAGGGTCGAGGAGGTGCCGGGTCCGGCGGAGGCCGGTGGCGCTGAGTGGACACGGGGCGCTTCTGCCGCCACCACCGCTGCCGTTCTGCGGAGGAGGGAAGCGGTGTCGGCGGCCGCATCCCGTTCGTGGTAAGCGTCTTCTCCGGTGGAGTCCGTAGTACTTCTTGTCCGCCCACAGGTTGCATCTGACCTTGGGAGTGTCTTTTCTTCCGACCGACGCTTACGGTGGAAGATCCTCCCTGGCGCCCGTAAGGCGCTCAAGGTGAACGTTAGCTCCTCCGCCCATCGCAGCGGAGGCGCAGCTTGGTAGCGTCTTGACGCGGCGTGGCGTCAGGCGAGGCCGTTTGAGGGGCGGCGCGCCAGGAAAGGGGGCCGAGGCGGCATGGACGCAGTGGAGAGGAGGAGCCCATGCCTCACGATGTTGTGGGTCTTGGGGCGAAGGAGGCTGGGCGTCTGCTATTGCCGGGCCATCGAGGTAGAGGTGGCGGAGGCCAGAGCCCCGGCCCGTCGAGAACGAGGCGATGGAGGTGGAGAGGGGCAAATTTGGCGCGCGCCCTGGTTCGGACAATCTCGTCGATGATTCTTCCCGAGGAAGGAGGCGGCGGACGTCCAGAGCCAAGATCTGCTGGAGCAACCAGGTCCAGATCCCGCCGAGGGGAGTTCGGTTCTTGTCCGGCTACGGCCCGAGCCTCATGGGTGGAACTTCCAGCGTGTTTTGGTGGAACGGGCTGACCCCGAGGGGAGCCCGTGTTCGCTTGAAGATACCGCAGAGGGGGGGCATTGGGGCACCCTCGAGCGAGACCGCCAAGCTGGCAGCAAGGCGGTCGCTGCAGACAATGATGACTATTATGGGTCGGGACCTGCCGGTGTCACGCTGTGGTAAGTACTTTCCTCTCTCGTGCTGCGTTGTTTTCTCTCCGAGCCCCCTCGCAGTTTTTGACGTGCGTTTTTTGTTTTGCCTCCTTAGGAGCTCGAGACCCGATCCTTGGGAAATCGGTGTTCTGCGAAATGAGAGGGATATTTGGGACCAGCTCCGCGCCAAAAGGGCTGCTTGCCGATGCCTGGGGGCTATTGTCGGCGTGAGTGCGGAAGTGGAGGACCTCCGCCGTTGTCTTGATATTCGAGCCGAGTTGGGCCACGGCTAAGAGCGATCCGCTCCTCTGGTGGCCAAGATCAAGGAAGCTGGAGGAGGAGCGAGACTCCTTGAGGCTTCGGGCCCAAGAAGCGATGGCCTCTGCTAAGGTCACAGCCAGGCGGTGGAGTGAGCAGAGAGCGAGCATCAGCGACGAAAATCGCCTTGGCAGAGGCTACCAAAGGCGGCCGAGGCCTCTCGGTCGAGGTCTCGACTGGAAGAGCAAGGTCAAGGTAAGTTCCACGTGAACCATGTTCCTTGCTCCATTTGCTCGATTCGCGTTTGACTCTCGACCCCTCGTCGCGACGTAGATCTAGAGAAAGAGGCCTCCCTGCCGGGTGAGGCCTCCTCCGTGCAGCGGTATAGCGGCGCTAGATGTCGAGGTCGGGAGCACGAGACGCCGCTGCAGTGGCCTTATTCGGACCGCTGCGAGGCTCTTGACATCGAGGAGGTCCAATCAGCTAGCTCCCTTGGGAGCCGCTGATTGCGTTGAGCGCCACGTCCACGAGAGACTCCGAGGCGTTGCACACGGGTGTCAAGCATACGGCCGTCGTCTCCCTCGCACTCACGCCATCAACCTCGAAATTTGTCGGCGGCCACGGCTACGTGTTGCCGAAGATGACGAGGAGGCGGATGCGGAGGTCATGAAGCTGTTGGAGGCGGCCGAGGCACTGCACGCAATACCGCCTGGTCTGTTTGAAGAAGAGGTGGTCCCTCCCGCGCCCGGTACCGCCGATCCTTGAGCTTTGACACTGGGCCAAAAGGGGCCATGTAACCGGATTGAGTTAGTTGCCGTGATCGTGACGCTTTTTGTGGCCGTCGAGGCCCTTTTAAAGTATTTGCGTATGTGCGTCTTTTAATCGTTTTTGTTCTACTTCCGAGCTGTGCCCTGTCTCGATCTTGGGAACCCGCAAAGAAAACCCTCGGGACCTAAGCCGTCCTTGGCGAAGGGTGGTGAGGGAGCTGCCGTAGCCTGAGGCGTGAGGCCGTTCTCACGTCTCGACCCGCCCTTTGGCCTCTAGACAAACTTTTGGTCTTTGGGTTTCTTGTGAAGGTCCCATCGAGATGCGAGAGAGTTTTGGCGTAGAAATTTTTGAAAGACCATTAACAAATGGTGTTCGGGACTTAGGGGTTCCCCTTTCTAGCCCCGAGGAGGCCCGGCTTATGGAGGCGCGCCGAGTCTCCTTATAAGCGCTATTGTGACGTCGAGCCCCTATTGATAGACAAGCTCTCTGTGCTGAGAACTTCCTCGGAGCCCTCTGTTGTCTTTTGGGTGAAAAGGTGGTGGTGAGGAGTTGCAGAGTGGCCGAGGCGTGGGCCGTTTTTCACGGCTCACCGGCCTTTTCGCCTTTGAGACGATCGTGACGGTCCTTGGGTTCTATACAATCGGCTAGTCTATAAGGGGGTTTTCGAAAAGTTATAACAACTAAGAACGCTTCTTTATTGCATTTGAGAAACAATGTAAGCAACGTTTGGAATTTTAAGGGTAGAAACAGCGTAGCTGTTCTATGTTCCAAGCGTTGGTGAAGATTTCGCCCTTCTCGTTGGCTAACTTGTAGGTCCCGAGCTTCAGCACTTGAGCGACGATGTACGGCCCTTCCCAGGGTGGGGTCAGCTTGTGGCGGCCCTTGTTGCTCTGCCTCGATCTCAAAGCACTGGTCGCCCACCTTGAGTCTCGGCTTGGACGGCGCCGGGCTTGGTAACGTCGTAGGGCTTCTTTGGTACTGGCCGAGTGTAGCGGTATGACGTCCCGGCTTCCTCCGGTGGTCGAGGCGTCTTTGGCAGGCAATCTTGCGGTTGCTTTGCTCATTGTATGCACTGTAGCCTCGGGGAACCGTATTCTAAGTCGATGGGGAGGATGGCCTCTGCTCCATAGACCGGGAAGAAGCGGTGTGAATCCGTGGCTCGGCTCGGGGTATTTCTTAGGCTCGATGATCGACGGGAGTTTGGCAAGCCATTTCTTGCCAAACTTCTTCAAGCTGGTTGAATATCCTTGGCTTAAGGCCTTGTAGGATCATGCCGCTGGCACGCTCTACTTGGCCATTGGTCCTTGGGTGTCCCACGGCCGACCAGGCCACCCGGATGTGGTGGTCGTCGCGAGCGTTAGGAACTTGCGACCGGTGAATTGTGTCCCATTATCGGTGATGATGGTGTTAGGAACCCGAACACTGTGGATGATATCCGTAGAAGAAACGGCGCCGCTTGCTCGGATTTGATCTCGAGCGATCGGACGAGCCTCGATCCATTTGGAGAATTTGTCGATAGCTACCGGCGAGATGGGTATAGCCCCGGTGCCTTTTTGCGAGAGGCCCAACCATGTCCGGCCCCCATACGGTGAATGGCCATGTGATGGGGATGGTTTGGAGGGCTTGGGCGGGAGTGTGCGTCTGTCGGAGTAATCTTGGCATCCCTCGCAGGGCGTACTAGCCTCGTGGCGTCGGCCACCGCCGTCGGCCAATAGAAACCTTGGCGAAGGCGTTACCCACGAGCGCCCGAGGCGCCGCGTGGTGCCGCATGAACCCAGCGTGCAAGTCCCAAAGTAAGGATTGGCCAGCCCGGTGGTGATGCATCGTTGGAGAATACCGGATGGGCTACGCCTATACAACTCGCCGTCGCGAAGGGCGTAAGTCTTGGCGCGCCCTTGAGCCGCCGGGCTTCGGTTACTGTCAAGCAGAAGCTCTCCCGGACGAGGCGGTCAAGAAAGGGACTCGCCGATCCGTTTACGGGTCGGCTGGGGGAGGTTTCTGCGTCAATCGCCATGGCCTCGGGCTTGGTGGCGAGGTCTCGGTGGTAGAGGGGCCTCGAGCCCCGCGGCGGCGGGTTTCGGTCGATGGGCCCTCTTCTTCTATCGCCGAGGCGTAGTCGACGGATGGCTTGTGGAGGTCTCTCGCGAAAGCGTTCGGGGGAACGGGGTCGTCGTGCCGCGCCATCTTTGCTAGTTCGTCTGCGGCCTCGTTGAACTTTCGAGCGACGTGGTTGAGTTCGAGGCCGTCGAACTTGTCCTCCAGGCGACGTACCATCGTGCAGTACGCCTTCATTTTGGGGTCATGGCAGCTTGACTCTTTCATCACCTGATCGACGACGAGCTGCGAATCACCCCGTGCATTGAGAGACGCCTTGACTCCAAGTTCGATGGCGATTTGTAAGCCGTTGACGAGGGCCTCGTATTCGGCCACATTGTTGGAGGCGGCGAAGTGAAGCCGGATCATGTAGCGCATGTGTACTCCAAGGGGCGAGACCAGGAGCAGGCCCGCGCCAGCCCCAGTCTTCATCAGAGACCCGTCGAAGTACATGGTCCAGCATTCTGATTGGATTTGAACGGGTGGCATCTGTGTGTCGGTCCACTCGGCTACAAAGTCGGCCAGGACCTGTGATTTGATCGCTTTCCGAGGCGCGAAAGACAAGGTTTCCCCCATGAGTTCAACAGCCCACTTGGCTATTCTACCCGAGGCCTCCCGGTTTTGGATTATCTCTCCTAGGGGAAAAAGCGACACCACAGTCCACCGGGTGGGACTCAAAGTAGTGACGCAGCGACTTGCGTCGAGCCAAGACTCTGGTGTAAACCAGCTTACGGATGTGGGGTAACGTAGCGTCTTAGTCTCGGAGAGCACCTCATTGATGAAGTAGGCAGTCATTTGGACGGGTAGAGCATGTCCCTTCTCCTGCCTCTCGACTACTACGGCCGCGCTGACCACTTGGGTTGTCGCGGTGACGTAGAGTAAGAGGTGCTCGCCCTCGGTGGGCGGAACCAGGACGGAGGGGTTGGTGAGCAGTGCCTTGAGCCTGGCGAGGGCTTCCTCGGCCTCGGTGGTCCAAAAAAAACGCTCGGACTTTCTCAAGAGGCGGTCTAGGGGCAGGCCTTTTTCGCCGAGGCGCGAGATGAAGCGGCTTAGGGCCGCGAGGCATCCCATGACCCTCTGCACCCCTTTGAGGTCTCGGATCGGGCCCATGTTGGTCATGGCCGAGACCTTCTCCGGGTTGGCCTCGATTCCACGTTCCGAGACTATGAATCCCAAGAGCATGCCTCGGGGAACCCCGAAGACGCACTTCTCGGGGTTGAGCTTGATGCCCTTCTCTCTGAGACATGTGAAGGTAGTCTCCAAGTCGCCGACGAGATCACCGGCCTTCTGGACTTGACTACGATGTCATCCACGTAGGCCTCGATGGTTCGGCCCGATGTGTTCGCCAAAGACTTGGATCATGCACCCTTGGTAAGTAGCCCTGCGTTTCTGAGGCCAAACGGCATGGTTACGTAGCAGTACATGCCGAATGGAGTGATGAAAGATGTCGCGAGCTGGTCGGACTCTTTCATCTTGATCCGTGATAACCGGAATACGCATCAAGGAAGGAGAGGGTTTCGCATCCTGCAGTGGAGTCGATGATTTGGTCAATTCGTGGTAGTGGGAACGGGACCTTCGGGCATGCTTTATTTAGACCAGTGTAGTCCACGCACATCCTCCACTTGCCACTTTTCTTCCCGACGAATAATGGGGTTAGCCAACCACTGGATGGAATACTTCCTTGATGAACCCGGTGCTACTCTGAGCCGCACTTCTTCGCCGATAGCCCTGCGCTTTCTCCTCGTCGAACCGGGCGCAGCGCTATCTTGCCGGTCCGGAGCCCTTGGGATATCTAAGGCGTGTGTTTCGGCGACCTCCCTTGGTATGCTGGCATGTCGAGGGCTCCATCGCGAACATATCGGCGTTCAAGACGGAGAAAGTCGACGAGCACGGCCTCCTATTTCTTTGTCGAGGGTGGTGACCTTGATCCCCGGCCGTCGGGGACGGTGGGATCGACGGGGACGAGCTTGACGTCCTCCGCGGGCTCGAAGGTCCCGACGCGCCGCTTGGCGTCGGGAACCTCGTTAGCAAGCTGGTCGAGATCGGCGATGAGGGCCTCGGCCTCCGCGATGGCCTCGGCGTACTCGATGCACTCGACGTCGCAGTCGTATGCATGTTCGTACGTGGACTCGACGGTGATGATGCCGTTGGGGCCTGGCATCTTGAGCTTGAGGTAGGTGTAATTGGGGATCGCCATGAACTTGGCGTAGCACGGGCGCCCCAAGATGGCGTGGTAAGCCCCCTTGAATTCAACCACCTCGAAGGTGAGGACCTCTTTGCGGTAGTTGGAGGGAGTGCCGAAGCAGATGGGTAAGTCGATGCGCCCGAGGGGTCGCGTGCGCTTTCCTGGCACGATGCCGTGGAAGGGCGCGGAACCGCCTCGGAGCCGCGATTGGTCGAGCTCCAGGAGCTCCAGAGTGTTGACGTAGAGGATGTTGAGGCCGCTGCCTCCGTCCATGAGCACTTTGGTAAGTCGGGTGTTGCCGACGATCGGGTCGACGACAAGCGGGTACTGCCCGGGGTTTGGAACATAATCGGGGTGATCATCCCGATCGAAGGTGATTGCCTCCCGAGACCAATCGAGGTACCGGGGGTGGCCACCTTGACCGAGAAAACCTCCGGCGTCCCTCTCTTCATTTGGCGCGCCGTGAGGCATGCCGAGGGTCCGCCAAAGATCATGAAAGCGTTATGCCTCGGGAACCCATCGTCCTTGTCCTCGTTCCGACCGCCGGGGCCCTTCTGCTTGGCGTCGTCGTCGGGGAGCCCGAGCCTGGCGTAGTAGCGCCGGAGCATGGTGCACTCCTCGAGGGCGTGCTTCACCGGACCTTGATGGTAAGGGCAGGGCTTCTTCAGCATGTCGTCAAATAGCCCGGGGCCGCGGGGGCCGCGGGGATTCCTGCGATCCGTTGTGGCGACATGGACGGCCTCGAGAACTTCCTGCTTCCCTGGGCGACCTTTCTTCTTTTTCTTAGGGAGGTGGGGGGCTGAGGCCTCGGGGGCCTCTTCCCTCCGCTTCCCCTTGGAATCGGTGTTGGGGAAGATGGCTCGATAGCTTCTTCCCCGAGGCGAAAGCCTGGTGGCGATGTCGAGGAGCGCTGGCAGCAGAGCTGACGACGCGCCCTAACTCTCGGACCAAGTCTCGACAAGTGGTGCCGAGAGGAAAGCTCGGGACGATCTCCGAGTCGCCGACGCTGGGTAGCTCGGTGCTTTATTTGGAGAAGCGCCGGATGAAGTTTCGGAGAGACTCGTCGGCTTCGGTGGCAGCTTTTAAGATCCCAGAATTCCCAGGCGCACGTATGTGCCCCGGAAGTTCCGACGAAGATTCTAACCAAGTCGCGCGATCGTGGATTTGCGAGGAGGAGATGCTCGGCGAAGCTCGCGCCGAGTCCGACAAGAACAAGGAGATTGCGGATGATGAGCGAGTCATCGTCCGCGCCACCTAAGCCGGGCGAGCCAGCAGTGTCGGTGAGCCGAGTTCGGGTTGGTCTCGGCCGGCAGTACTTCATGAGGTTGGCGGTACCGCCGGAACGAGGCGGGGAAAGGAGCAACGCGGATGGCCCTGCTTGAAGACCCGAGGTCTGGCGACTCGGGGAAGGATGCGGTCCTCTCACATTGTCGTGAGCGACCGCCTCGGTGTGGGTGGTAGCCTCGGGCGGCTCCGTCGTCGTGGCGCCGTCGCCGCCAACTACGCCGTGGTCGCCACGTGCCTCGTGTTGGTCCTCGAGTCGGTTGCGCACCGAGAGGGCCCTGATTGACCGTCGGCGCGAAATGGTTTCAGGGACGGGCCGAGGCACCTGGCCTTGGCGAGAGTCGTGTCGTGGGTTGCTCGACGCGTGCCTCGCGCCGGCGGGAGGCGGAACTTTCGCCTCTTTGCCAGCTGCTGCGGTCTCGAGGAGGTCGCGGAGCTCTCCGCGGACCGTCGCCCCTCGGTGGTGGAGGGCTCGAGCATTGCTCGGACTAGCATCGCGGCATTGCGACACATTCAGGCTAAGCGGTTAAAGATTGGGGCGGCTCATCCCCTCGTTGTCGTTGATGCGGTGGTGGACGTCGCGGGCCCTCCCTCGGGCCCCTCCGCCCATCACCGCGCCCTTGCTTGCTCCGCTCGAGAGTGTCCCGAAGGCATTGCGAAGAGTCGGTCTTGTTCGACCTTGGCTTGAAGCTCGTGGAGCTGCTCCGTGTCTGGCGTCGATGCCCCATGGTGGGATTCTAAATCCCGTCTTCGCGGGGCCTCGAGACGCGGTGGTGGTGTGGCGCCGCCCGCCCTGCCGGGCGGGAATGGTTGCCTGTCCTCTCGTTCCTTCGCCGCCCTTGGCATCCCGAGCCCGACGTGGAAGCACTCACGAGATGGATCGTAAGTCCCTTCATCGTCGGTCGGAGTAGCCGAGGCGATGGTCGCTATGGCCAAGAATTGGCGCAAATCGTGGTTGTGAAGTTCGGAGAAATCCACCTGGGCCATGCCTAAATCCTCGCCCGAGGAGTCGGAGCGGGTGCTCAAGTCGAGAGCGGCTTGGCGGCGTTCCGAGGGGTGCTCGTGAGTGGCGGCGTAAGCGTAGGCGTAAAGGCGGCGGCATTTCTCAACCCAAAGGGGTATGGGGACGGGCCGTCTCCATATTACGCCACCGGGTCGGCTCTTCGAGGAGTGGCGGGCGGGTTAGACGAATGAGCATCGCCAGTAAGCCACCGGCGATTTTCCTTCGTCGAGCTCGGGTCAGACGGGTCCCACCGGGGACCCGTACAACAATTTGGTCGAGGGACATCGGCGGGAGAGGCGTGTCGCCTGGCTCGCGTAGTGTCGGGGTGGCCTTGCTCGCGTCGTGCTGCGGCGCGAAGTGGCGAGAGCGCCGCCGGGCGCCGCTGCGCCTGCTGCCGGGCGCGACTTCATCGTCAGACGGTGGGGTTCGAGGAGTGAGGAGCACCATGTCGTACTCATGCCCTAGAGACATGAACTCTAGGCTCCCCAACCAAACTATGGTGCCGAGGCGCAATGGTCGTATGTAGATCGCCATCCAGAACTTGCTAGGATGACAAAGTCGACACGCAGACGCCCCTACCGGGCGCGCGCCAACTGCCGGTGTTTTGTAACCGGGGTCCCTCAACCAACAGTGAATTTGTGTCTGCGTGCCCCTAATCCCGGATGGTGGCGCAAAGAGACACAAGGTTTATCTTGGTTCGAAGCAATCGAGGCCCTACGTCGGTCAGAGAGATCGATCTTGTATTCCTTGCACCGGAGTGCTCGTAGTGGGGGTTACAAGCTAGGTGAGAGAGGAACTAGCCCTGGTCTCGGCGAGTGTGGTGCGGGCTGCTTGAGGCGTTGTTCCAAGCAAGCGGCGTAGGAGTGCGTGGTTCTATCGGCGTGTTAAATCTGCTTTGGCCTCTCCTCTCGAAATGGCCCCATCCCTCCCTTTTATACTCTAAGGGAGGACCGGGACCGTGCAGTGGTGCTACATAGCGCTTTTGTAAATGGGGTGGCGTGTCCGAGCCCTCGTAGTCGCCCTTTGTTGTGGTATAGTCGATGGAGTGGCCCGTCCTTGTCATGCGGAAGTGACATCTTTGGTCATACTCGGTCTTTGCGCGTCGTGGGGCTCCAAAGACGGCTTGATGCGGGACATGGCGGGCGTGACGTCTTTGGTCGCCGATGTAATGACGTCGTGGGGCAGCGGCTCTGCAGATGCCGAGGCCGAGCCATCGTGGGGGCTCGGTGGTCATGGACCCTCGGTGCCGAGCCCGTGAAGCAAAGCTGTCGAGGCCTTGGGGAGTTATTGGCCCTGGTATCGATTCCGAGGCCCACGATAGCTCAGACGTGGCTCCCCATGCTGCGTTGTCCTTGGAGCAGGAGTTGGCAAAGACCGAGTGAGGCATGGGTGTCAACCATGTGCACGGTGGATAGCATAGTGACGGGTAACCCCCCGGTCCGGGGGACGTGCGAGTCATCGCGTGATGACGTCGTGGGGGTTTGTGGCTCTGTAGGTGCGAGGCCAAGCCATCATGAGGGCTTTGGCGGACATGGGTCCTCGGTTTGTCGAGCCCCCGGAGCAAGCCTGCCGAGGCCTTGGGGAATTATTGCTCTCTGGTGCGATTCCGAGGCCATAGTAGCTCGGATGTGGCTCCCCACGCTGCATTGTCCTCGGTGCGGGAGTTGGCGACATAGTGAGGCATGGGCGTCAACCCATGTGCACGGTGGTGGTTAATCTGATGGCGGGTAACCCTGCCCGATCCTGCCTCTGTCCCATCGGCCATTCGCTATCTTGTCTGCGGGCATGTGGCTCATTGTCGAAGCGTGATTGGCTGAGTTGATGCGACACGACGTTTTGCGGAGGGACGGGAGAAGGAAGAGGTAGCGAGTCTTTGCCGAGCCCGCCTTTTGCGCGAGACGGGGTCGGTGGCCTCGGCCGAGGCCTTTTATGGGGAATCGACCGAGGCCCGTGGTGAGGGGCCTCGGGTGAATCGGAGAATCGGTGAGGTCCGTGGTGATGGGGCCTCGGGCGAGTCGGAGAATCGGCCGAGGCGCAATGACGTATATTGGTTTCGATCTTCTGAAATCTAAGCAGTCGTTTTTTGGATCTCGCTTAGGGTACCCCTTCTCATGGTATCCGACAGAGAGGCAGCAACAGGTTGCGTCTCTTGATGAGGAGAAGAACATCAAGAAAGAAGAACAGAAATTGGTTGCGGCTGCAGCAAGAGAGGTTGGGGCGCACAAGATTCAAGGGCTGTGGGTTGGTGTCATCAATATATGCAAAGATGACGATGCCAGGACTGTCTTCCTCGAGACACCTGTGGAAGCAAGGCTTGAAATCATTAAGCACTATGCTGGGGTCGGAAACTAGAACCATCTATCCATGCATTTCACCTAAAAGTGACTGTAGTTGGCATGATGAACTATGTCTTTTGTGTGTGCAGATCATTAGTCCTATATGAACTATGTCTTTTATGTGCGAGGTTGTGATGAGGAACAATGTCATTAAGCCCTTAATTTGCAGCATGGTTGTTAAACTAAGTTCTGAAGCTAATTTTTTTATATTGATTGCCTGTGTGAGGTCATGGTATGTTTTAATTGAGGTAGCCTTGCATGAGTATAGTGGGTACCAATAGTTTTTGTACTGACTGTCTATGTGTTGTATTGCAATGGCCAGGAAGTTGTTCATCAAGTTAATGCTCAAGTGGATGATGACGACGACTGGTGGGAGGAGTTTTGGAGTATGCTGCTAGAAGATGATGATGAAGCAACATTTATCTATGGTACGTATGACTACGCTATACATCTGGACAAGTATTGTAATAGAGCTGAGTATAGGCAGCCACAATATACAGGTGAGGAATGGGTACAAAACAAGCTTGCCAATCAAACTGCCTGCTACAACATGTTTAGAATGAGTCCCCAAATGTTTTATAGTCTTCATAGTTTGTTGAGTACAAACTATGGCCTCACATCCTCAACCAAGTCTACCTCTATTGAGGCTCTAGCAATGTTCCTTTGGATACTTGGGGCTCCACAATCAGTTAGGCAAGCAGAGGACAGATTTGAGAGATCACTCGGCACTGTGCACAACCTTTTTTACAAAGTCCTGAGCAGTGTGTTAGACCTATCTACCGACATCATTAAACCTAGGGACCCAGATTTTACAACAATGCATCCTAGGGTCTAGAATGCTAGGTTCTATCCTGAATTCAAGGGTTGCATAGGGGCAATAGATGGCACTCACATTCCTATGGTCGTGCCAAGTGATAAATTTATGCAGCACATGTGTCGGAAGGGCAAGACAACCCAGAATGTCATGGCCGTTTGTGACTTCGACATGGTCTTTACTTTTGTCCTTGTTGGCTGGCCTGGATCGGTGCATGACATGAGAGTGTTAGATGATGCACTCACAAAGTACAGAGATTTCTTCCCTAAGGCGCCTAGAGGTACACACGTTGCTGCTAGTTCAATACTGCTGTCTAATTGAAGCTTGTTAAACTTACAGGTACTTACTGCTGTAGAGAAGTACTACCTGGTGGACTCGGGGTATGCAAACCGCCCCGGGTTTCTGTCTCCTTACCGGCAGACCAAGTATCACATCCAAGACTTTCAAAACGCCCCCGAACCACAAGGTATTAAAGAGACATTCAATTATGCGCATTTATCTCTTAGAAATGTCATCAAAAGAGCGTTTGGAGTGTTAAAGATGAAGTGGCGCATATTGTTTAACATTCCGTCGTATCCATATGAGACACAGACACATATAATAGTTGCATGCATGGCGTTGCACAACTTCATCAGAATGAATGGTGACTTTGACGGTCACTTTGCTATGGTAGACAGCAATGTCAACTATGCGTCTGTTGAAGCATCTGTGGATCAGCCTGAGACAGAGCCTGCTCCAGACAGTGCGGACATGGAAAGCATGAATGCATTCCGAGACAGGCTGGCTCATCATTTGTTTAATAGGTCGTGAATAATCTGAGATTGAGATGTAATTTCTTATGTACAATCGGAATGTCTGTAACAATTTTCGGCGGATTTAACTACATTTTACTTGAGTTTTTGAATATGCAATAAAGTGTGTAGAGTTACAGTTCATGCGATTGTGCATGCAAAATCTGGGTATGCAGATGTTTCAGTAACTGCAAATCTGGGTACAAGCTGTTTGGGGGTGCAAAATCTGCACATCACAGTATGCAGAATCTGGATACACAGTAACTGCAAACTTTGGAAGTGCATAATTTAGGAACTAAACAAGGACTTGGCCGGCCAGTGCTCCCATCGAGGTCCCAATAATTAAAGCGCCCCCGGCACGCAAGCCCCAACCGGACGGGGGCCGCGCCACGCGACGCTCGCGGGTCAAGCTGTGCCTTCTCTCTCGCCACTACCCGCCAAGTTGACCTGACCATGTAGTCTTTGCGAATCTGAAATCTTGCCTTGATTTTCTTTGTGCAGGGAGTTTCGTTGCGTTGCTGTCAAAATGGGACATCAATGGTGGCCGGGTAGCCAAAAATTAAAGGTTACAAGTTCTTCTTTTAGTACTTCGTCCATTTCATCAAGTTATAAAATATTTTGGATTTCGTAGATACATTACTTTTTATTATATGTTACAACATAGTTTATAGCTAAGTGTATAGCAAAATCTATGTATCTTAAAAAACTAAAATATTATGTAATTTGGATTGGAGGGAGTAGCTTCTAGTAAAAAACACATTAAATATGAAGATGCTAATATACAAATACGCATACTCATCTTATAGAAACATGCACGTCTTATTCCTATGAGTGTTTTTGGAGAGACTGATATTGACAAAGTTGTTACAAACATCTACTAGGCCAGTGGACAACTCACTCAGTATTGAAAGAATAATAGCCGTAAACCTAAGTAGGTAGATCTAAGTATAAGGAATCTAACCAACAATGCTACCAATTTGCTCCGCTATTAGACTCTAACCAACGGTTTCTATAAATGCTCTGTATATGGCATTTGAAAAGATAGTAATTTTTGTGGGTAATTATAGCAATGTTATCTTATGATGTCAATATACATATTTTCTTATATCTATATCTATATCTATGTCTATATTCTAATATTTAAAGGAGAAATTTTCTTTCTTCGTCGCTTGGCCTGGTTCATCACTGTCTCTCCTGGTCCGTCTATCCCTCCATTCCCTTGTGTGTATAGAAGTCTTGACTGGTTTTACTAAAGTATTAAACTTATGCGTGTATTGTTTGATAGCACACTCTATGTTCTGTCGGTGACCTGAGCTTATGACTTATGCTCATATGAGTTAGAACAACATGAATTGAAATAGATGACGTAATCGCTAATAAACTCTAAGCAACAAGTCGGCTAGGTAATTGCACAACACACTAGTAGAGAAATGAGTTGTAGTCCCGGTTGGGAACTGACTTTAGTCCCGGTTGGGGGTTTCCCAACCGAGACTATGAATCCGGGACTAAAGGTCTATCATCAGGAGAAAAATAAACGAAATTGTAGGGAGACCTCTCTTGCGATGTGTGAGATTCGAACCCAGAACCTCTTTCCTCGCGTATAAACTTCTTACCAATTCAGCTGTACACCATATGTGACAGGGTTCTGGACACTCTCCTTTTGAATTGACCTGTGGGGTACCTTTAGTCCCGGGTGGGAGACCTTTAATCCGGGTTGGTATTACCAACCGGGACTAAAGGTTGAAGGACCTTTAGTCCGGGTTGGTAACACCAACCGGGACTAAAGGTCGACTGCTGCGAAAGCGTGCCAGGACAGGGTCCTTTAGTCCCTGTTGGTAGCTCTAACCGGGACTAATTCTTCCTTTACTTCCGGACGCAAAAAAATATCAAGATTAAATCCCAAAATCAAAGCGGATGAAAGGTCATTTCTCTACAAGTGACAACTGTACATCCTGTTTATAGTGCACCAACATGTTTGCTACTCTCTCAATTTTCTTTGCTGGGAGGGAGATATTTATATGACACGCCATTATTCTTATTTATAAACCGGCGATGAAGACTACGCGTGATAGATATAGTGAGTCATGGACAAATGTCCAAGCAATCTTATGAAGTTTTATAACACAGAGTTGGCGTTGCTAAATATATAAAAAAAGAAATGTGAACTTGTCGCCGGTAATATTTCTTTGGTTTCTTTAGGGGATAAGTACGATATTTCTTTGCTGCTACTGGAAATCTACGTCCTTTCCTTGCGCTGGCATTGTGTGTTTTTCAAGTCTCAGAACTATTCTATTGAATTGAACGTAAGTACATACATAACAAAGACAGCTCCTTCAAATCCCAATTCGCCGTAACTCTCTCTTTTCCTGATTCCTAGCACAAATCACAATACGTAACCATTTAAGCAAACACATTTTCTGGAGATGACTACTAATACGCAAGATATAAATTACGAAAAAAAAAATTAACCTCCATCATAGACCACCACTGTACATTAACGCACAGCTCCTTAGTAGCTAACTACAGCAGTAACTTCTTTTTGTGGAGTATAATAATAAAAATCAAATAATCAATTTAATTAGACATATATGGAGCACGCAAAACTCTGCTTGCTCGCTGAATCGCAGACAGGAAACTGACCTGTACCTCTCAAATTGCCCCCTAATTACGTCTTTCACCGTCATTACGGCCTCGCCAGGCTGCAAATACCAGCGTCACCTTCCAAAGATGCCTCACCCATCCGGCCTGTGCTTATCTGGTTGGTGTTACCGTCCCAGCAGGGCAGCAGCACGAATTTAAACGGGAAAAAACCACACGCCGTAACAGGCACAGGTACTACAGACGCGCATAGGGAACTCATGTATGCCATAATATATACACGCGTCTGCAGCAAGTGATGTTACTACAGACGGGCGTACACTATACGTGTCCGTAGAGTTTCCTCCCGCTATCCGAGACTCGGAAATCACAATACGCGTCTATAGTACCCATTGAAGGTACATACGCCTGTTACCAAAGCGCGTCTGACGTTTCTACACAGACGCATCTTACCACCACGCGTCTGAAGTAAGCGCTTATTACAGACGCGTGTTAACGTTGCCAGGCCGGCGACCCCCGGCGACTAATCACAGACGCACGTCAGTAAAACGCGTCTCTAGTAGTACTACAGCAGACGCGCGCACATTATCGCGTCTGTGGTGAGGGTGTACATATAACGCTTTTTCACATAGTGTTGCTACATATAACGCTTTTTCACATAGTGTTGCTCTTTTGTCTGGATATTTTTTAGATAATGGATAAAACAAATATCCGGCCTCTACATCCAAGGATGTACACAGCCCATTATTACAAAGTTTTGGATGAAAAAAAAAGAGAGCCATAGTCTTATAGATCGATCAGGACGCTAGTTCAAATAATATAAATGTTTTCAACCTTTATTGGATATCTCTAAAGCAATAATTTCAAATTTCTTGCTCATCGTTGAGAGCGCGTCCTTGGCTGTCTCATCACGCTGCAGCTGGGCCCAAGAGCGTAACCGATGCGCTCCTCCGAAAATTACCCATAATAGAGTTAGATTTCATTTGATTAAAAAAAACATCATCATTACGGCATCTCCGGATAGCCCAAAACATGGCAGCCACCCCACCCAAATCAAATTTCTAATCCTTTTATTTTGATTGGTCACCAACTACCAAACATGTGGTGATTGATCTAGGTTGGGTCAAACTAGTAGCAAAAAAAAGATAATCCTCCAAATCATTTTGGTAAGGGACAGATCTAGGAACAAATGTTGGATAGTTTCATTCCCATTACAGCAGATGCACTTTTGACTCCCCTTCCAATTTTTCTTAGCGAGGTTGTCTTTGGTTAAGAGACACCCCTTTGCAAGAACCAAAGAAAGATTTTAATTTTTAGAGGAATTTTTATCTTCCAGATCTTTCTATGACGAAAAGATGTTTGTGTATCTATAAGATAGAGATACATTGAGCGGACAGAGAACAAACCTGATTTGGTTAAACTCCATCTGAAGTAATCCGAACCTTCCACCAATGCGACATTTGAGATCCGTGCTACTAAACTAAGCCATTCTGTAAGTTTATTATCCACCAGAGCCCTTCTAAAAGAGATGTTTAGTGGGCTAGTAGTCATCATTTTTGAGACTGTTGCATGAGGTTCCCGCACTATATTATATAAAGATGGATATTTAACTTTCAGAGGCTTATCTCCTACCCATATGTCGTCCCAAAATCTAGTGTTGGTTCCATCTTTAATATCGAATGAACCATTAGCCAGCACCTCATCTTTGATATGCATGAGGCCTCTCCAAAAATGAGAGTCATTGGGTTTGGCTGCCACCTGAGTTAGGCTCTTGGAGGTTAGGTATTTATTCCTAAAGAGATTGCCATATGCCTTCTGTGTTTAGAAGATTAACCAGCCATTTGGCTAGAAGGCATTTATTTTGCAATTGTAAATTTAGGATACCTAATCCTCCTTGGTCCTTTGGACGACAAAGGATGTCCCATCTGGCAAGGCGATATCTATGTTTATCTGAGGAGCCTTGCCAGAAGAACCTTGATCTATAATGATCTAGGTTTTTAATGACCCCCTTAGGGATCTCAAAGAAGGACATCATAAACATAGGTAGGCTGCTTAAGACTGAATTAAGCAGAACTAGTCTATCCCCATATGACAGGTATTTTGCTTTCCAACAAGAGAGTTTCTGTTTGAAACGATCTTCCACCTTTCTCCATTCAGAGTTCAGGAGTTGTCTATGGTGCATTGGGATCCCTAGATATCTGAAGGGGTATTCCCTTACGTTGCATCCAAAGAGACTAGTATAAAAGGATTCCATCTCTTTAGCAGCACCATAGCAGAAGACTTCGCTTTTGTGGAAGTTGATCTTCAGCCCAGATAGCTGTTCAAAAGCGCAAAGCAACAGTTTCAGATTCTGCTTCAGTTTATTCAATGTTCTTTGTACTCATCCTAGCATGTCTTCACTGTTATTTATTTGTGCGTTTTGTACAGGTTCTTGCCGATATTAATCTCATGAGAAACAGGCTGTTGTATGCGTGTATTGGCTTGTGTTAGTAGCATCTCTTGCATAAACAGTGTGCTCGATTTGTTTATCTCCTGCTTGCAGCTAGCAACCTTTCTTGTGTAGTGAGCTTGATAGTTTTTATTATTATTTGGTGCTTTTTCTAGGCATTTAATTAGTGAGTTGCTAATCCATGCTTTACCGCTTTGCTTCCGCACTGCTTTGAGAAATTCCTAATTGTTCCTAGGGTTGACATATCACCATTTGGTTTGTGTGACCTTGGCAATTAAAAGAGAAGTACGTTGGGTTATGATGGGACATACGCCAAGTCTTCTCGGCAAAGAATTTTTAACAGCTCCCATTCACCCCCACTTTTAGTCGTCTTTTTCAGTCCTTCAATACTGTTGTTGATTTCTTTGACATTCATGATATATAGGTCGAACTGCAAAATGTGAGTTGTGGTTTAGGATCTATACGGTGATTTTCCTAACGTGATGTGCTCTTTCAGTGACAACTAGTCTGTTGCCATTTGCTTCTGGTTTCATTGCAGCAGGTTGTACAAACAAGAAAGCCAATAGCAGCTCGACAGGTGAAACATAAAAAATATAGCACATTGATGAGTCATCTCCATCGTTGCATGCTCAGATAGATTAATCCTTTGGCTTATTAATTAGGTACTGCTTGGTTGTCACGCGTATGCAGCCGTGCTTAGGCTGCAGTTACCTCGTTCCTTACCATGGTTAGGCTATTTTGAATTCGTCATCAGCTCGATAGCATGTGTGTTATTTATCTCAAATAGCACTCGGCTCGATCTTATCCTAAAAAATGGCTCAATATTTTTACATGCTGGTTAATTCTTTTTTTAGCTAGTTAATTTAGTTTATGATTTGATCTGGTGCTCTGTCACCTTGTCTCAGAGCTAAAACTCAGTACGGATATGATTTTATATTTGGGGGTGATTTGTTAATTGTAAAATTTTGGATTAAGCTTCTGGCCATCTGATTGCTTATCTTTGTGTGAACACAAAATAGATCGTACATTTTTTTTCAGATCACAAAACAATCTATGAAATCTGAATTTGAAGTTCCAGTCTACAGAAATCATGCTTTCTGTCTGAGTCCCGTGTGGGTCTAACTAAGGCACTAGCAAAGGAAGCATCAATTCATCACTATGAGTAGTTAACAACTAAAATGTATATGTATGTATCCCAGGGTCCCCTGGGAGTATGACTAAATGATATGCTAGAGTGCTTTGTGTAAAATACTGGATGGATATGCGTAGTTCTAGCAAAGTGGCGGCACACCACATTTTACTTGGTTATTTAGGAATAGAACAGTGTGAGAGAGCCAGATGCGAGCTTGGGGCGTCAGCTCTAACCAGATATAACAACGTGGTTCACCTATAGTAGTTGCACCAAATCTGACGGATTTCTCTTTAAATAGGAGTGCATATGCTGCGTTTGTTCCAAACTGCCATGACTATGCTTGTTGTGATAGTAGTAGTGAGCTAGCCAGTAGTACGTGGTTACTAACAGATAAAATTCTGTAGGACTGGGAGGCATCGTGAACCCATGCTCACTCTAGTATTTGAGAACTTCATCGTGGTCTGCGAGGACAATTTTGTGCTGATGCCTGCAGTTGATCCGCACCGATCTATCAGCTCCATCCATGGACATTGACCTGCTGTTGCTCGTTGGTACATGTTCCCTCCACCACAGTATTCATTCACTGCCGCCATGTGTAGTTTTGAGGGCAGGAAAACAAGTCTGATGCCTATCGCCATGGTTGGATCAGAATACGGAAGTCGCCCCTGCAGCTCGTCCAGACTCAAGGATCGGGTCACCAGCCAACCATTGCACGACGGAAACATTAGGCCACTGCGTTCATTTCGGTCACCCGTGCCGTGATGAGATGATGAGATCATGAGTGAGATGCATGCTTGCAATGAGTTCTTAATACAATAAGGACACGGAAGCATCGAGCTTCCGAATACCCCAGTCTTCCCTTTGATTAGCCCTTTCCAACAAAGCTCTCACCATGCTTGTTGGCATGACCAGTTCTTACGCCAACACTCATGTAATTTATAGGCAGTATATACCTTCAATGGTTAATCAAACCTGCAGACTATAAAAATCTAGTGAAACACCTTAAATGAATCTTGTGGGCTCAGAGACTTTTGTAATTTAACCACTTCCGTGGAAAAGGTTAGTTGGGTTTGGGTCAACAGAAAATTATACAATCTGTTGCTTAAAACATGGATTCTTTATGAAATATTATCCAGAACCTCTATTAAGAGTTTTTTAGAATATGCCTTGCATTAGTAGAAACTTTTATCAATAGATTCCATGGAAGATAATAAGCCAAAGCTGTTACACGTTGGTAGAGCTACCGGGGCACTCCCAATGCATAATTATCATGCCACGTAGACATTTTGGTGACATGGCAAGCAATTTAACGAAGAAAGAGAGGAAAAAAATGATGAAACCGTTTCTAATTTAGACTTCGTTTCTTCCCGCGCATCCGAGCACTCGAAACCATCGGAGACCCCGTTGGGGGGAGTCATCGTTTCCATCGGCTACTGCGGATCCTGTGCGCGCTGCCGCTGCTGTTGAGTCTCGCGCGGCCGCGGCGCATCCTCTTGTGCGCGCCGCCGCCCGCGGTGCCTGTCCGCGAACTCGAACACCTCCACACCGCAGTCCAGGTGCCACCTCCACACCGCGGTCGCAGCTGTCGGCGGGACCTTGCGCCGCCGGTGGGCCGCCACGGGCCTCGCGTGGCCGGTGGATCTCGCGCTGGTCTGGATCACGTGGGACGTGGCACCCGTCGTCTTCTGCACCGACCTGCGCGCCCGCCTTCGTCCGCTCGTCGGCCGCAAGTATGCGGGCAACTGCGCCCGGTGCTGCATCGCGTGGTCGCGACCGATGACGCGGGTCTACTGGGCACGACGCGAGCAGTCCAGGCGTCGGTGCGGGAGGCAGAGGCCGCGCCGCTGGCCGGCGTCAGGCGTGGTTGGAGCGGTTGGGGAGCCTGCTGACCATGGCCAGGGCCTACTGCTCCGAGCGTACAAGGCGGACGACTTCAAGTTGTTATACTTTTAGCATCACCTAGGCGTACATCAGTGGGGTTTCATTTGGGTTTCTCGTAGAAATGGTGTGTTCAGAGAGAGACAGAGAGGGAGAGGGAGAGTTAGGGTTAGGCACGGACCATCTGTAGGCGTTGAAGAGGTGGATCCGGCCATCACAGGTTCGCCGGTGAAGATCTGTGCTAGGGCAGCGATGTGCGGTGAAGCGGTGGAGCAGTGGCGACGTCGGTGAAGGACTAGCAGTGGCGTCCCCGGCGGCGGCGTGGACATCGGCGTGGTGAAGACGGTGTCGGCGGTGGTAGAGCTTCCCGCCACTCACAGCACTCTCTCTCGATCGGACTAGGGATGGAGATGGGGCAGTTACTGTGTGGCAGTGAACCTCATATCTTGAGCCCCTAGCCCCCACCCGCCTCTTATAGTGCTGCGCGACGGGGGCCCACCAGCCAATGAACGGCTGAGTATCCCCGATCAGGACATGGTCAAGGGGTCCGCCTCATCCGTTGGGTCGAGACGGGTGAGATCAACCTAACACAAGTTTGCTGCTCCGAGCCTATGAGGCGGACGTTTTCGAGTTAGCCCGGCCATCGCACAACCACAGGTAGATACGGCTGCACATGATCGAGAGGAAAAGGAAGAGGAGGGATAAAATAATTGGTCTGATTATTTTTTGCTGGAGTCTTAAAAACACTGCATTGGGAGGATAGTTTCTACGTGTGGTTTCTTGCGGCATAAAAACTGCTAGGTAGTTTCTGCATTAGGAGTGCCCTCGTACATCCTTAGTTTGTTCTATTATTGCGAATATATGTGTATGAACTTCAATGCTTGGTCTACTTCTCAGTTCTCTCCTAGGGATCTACCATATTTTACTTGAACAGTGTTTTTTTTTGAAAGGGGCACTTGCCCAATTCAATTAGGAGAGAGGGCCGGTGAGGCCCAGTAGTCGAACTCCTGACCGGCTGCTCACTCAATAGTAACGTAACATACTAACATGCTATGCATATATGCGTCCTCGCTTTGATAGTGGTTGGTAGTTCACCTAATGTAGCTTTTATGTGAAAGCTTAAACCTTAATAGTGTGGTCCTTATGGTTGTTGCAAGTTGCAACATTCAAGAGCTGTTTAATTTTCTTTGTAATAACTATATGCACAGGTCATGTCCTCTCCGTTACGTGAGCCCAAGGGGAAGGTATAGTGACAATTCCATCATGCCCAACTGAGCTCCTATATACTCTATTGGATCTAGAGTTGTCTGATTGGGTCTAGAGTTGTCTCTAAAAATAGGTGCAACACATAAAATTCATAAGTTTTCAAATAAAGTTGGATGAAGACAAACTTTATATCAAAGCTGTATAGTCAACAATTTTTTCGTTTGAATTCATTTGGATTCGTTAAATTCTGTTTGAAGTACTCACATTTTTCAAATAACCTCGGATAGAGAAATGACCAAAACCAAAGTTTGTAGATCACTGTAAAAAAAATGACTGAACCTGAGAAGCTACTAAAAACACGCGGCGCCAGAAGCTTTGATGGGGAGCTTGTCTCCATCTGCAGGCACATCATCAATCTATTCTGCACACTTAAGGTAGCACTGCACAAAAGAGTAATAAATATTCAGTGTGTGTTTCAAAAATATTCAGTGTGTGTTGGCTGTGTGTGGGTGAAATATTGGGACCATATTATGTGTATATATAGTATATGGCTAGACATTATACAAGAGCGAGCTAATTCGCCTCCAAGCTAGTTAGCTGAGTCATGCAAAAATCGGGGCAAAAACAAAAACATGCCTTACCTAGTCGAGCGCAGTGGGATTGGAAGACATCCGGGATCAGGGAAACTAAAACTAGATGGTGTTTGCTTGCATGAGGACCTGTTCCTGCGTCCACTCATGCCTTAGCGCGCTGATGTGTGGACGGTGTCCGGCACATAGCGTTGTGTTGTCCTGCAGTACTGCTGAACGAACCGGTGGCCCTGATTTGGTATCATCCTAGACATCTCCGACCAGCCCGAAGGCAGAGGATGTGCTCAGCAACGGAACATGCTGATCCCGGCGCGAGAGTATGATCCATATCCAATGGGAAGAAGGGCGATGGAGCTCGGTGCCAGACGGCACTGGAGATCATGGAGGAAGTGTTGGGCAAATCCATGCATGCCAGAGCTCAGAAGCTAGTAGTGCGATAGGGGATGAGTCGCTGTAGGCGACCGACGTGTGCTTCTTTCATGATACCAGCATCTACCAAGCTAGAAGCCTCATCAGTCGATGGTGGCGATCAGCTACGGCTCGAGAACACCATAACATCCTTGTCCATTAGTAGTTTAAACATTCTACCATACAAGAGTTGAGTGGGTCGATCATAACATGTTCCTGAAAAAGCAAAGAGAAGATGTTTTGCTAGATGTGCCCCCACTAGTGCACGACAGGGCAGTGTTCCCGGTTGGGAAACCCCCTTTAATCCCGGTTTTCCAACCGGGACTGTCAATCCGGGGCTAAAGGATCCCCTTTAGTCTCGGGCGTTTAACTAGGATTAAAGGTCCCATTTTAGTCCCGATTTCTTATATAAACTGGGACTAAAGGGGTCGCCAGGATGAGCCAACCGGCCTAAAAGGGTGACCACCTCCAGTCCCGGTTGGCATAACCAACCGGGACTAAATATTCTCTTTTTCTGTTTTCTATTTTATTTTTTTATTTTACAGTTTCTTTGCATTCAGTTTGTTATCCTTTCAAATAGTTTTCGTACTCGTATTATTTATGCTATACTATTGTATGTTATCTATAAATAAGAATGAAACTTGTCGGATACCATAAAAAGGGGTACCCTAAGCGAGAACCGAAAAAATTGCTTAGCCCTTGTAAATATCAAAGCCAAGAAACAACGACAAGGCCTCGGCCGATTCTCCGATTCGCCCAAGGCCCACGCCGCACAGCCTCTGACGAGGTGCCGACTCTCCGCCTCGCCGAGGCCCCCTCGCCCGAGGCCCCGTCCCACAAGGCCTCGGACGAGGTACCGATTCTCCGACTCGCTCGAGGCTGGCTCGGCAAACAACCCCGTCGCCTCCGCCTCGACCGACTTCTCTGACAAAACGTCACGTCCAATTAACGCGTCCAACCACTCCCGCAACGTCAGCCACGCATCGGCACAGTACAATGGAGTGGCCGATGGGACGGGAGTCACATAGACGCCATGCAGTCCGGGACAGGACGGGGCAAGGGTTATCGACCACTGTGCTCGGCACTGTGGCCCCTGCTGACGCCCGTACTGCACTGTGCTACCTAACTCCTACTCCAAGGACAGCGCGGCGTGGAGAGTCAGGTCCGGGTCCCTGTAGCCTCGAAATCAACGTACAAAGACCAACTGCTCCCTCTGAGCCTCGGCTTCCCGCCTCGACACCCCTATAGCCTCGGGACTCGCGCCCGCCGAGCCCCCCACGACGATCCAGCCTCTGCACCGACTAGGCCTCGGCTCTGGGCCTCGGCTCTCTACGTTATCAGCACTTTGGGACCGGCACGTCATCTGCAGTACGCACCATACCCTGCGCCAAGCTGCACCCACGTCGCGCGCAGGGCCAAGCTCCTATATCCTCGGAGTCAGCACGGCCGCACCATCGCGTCAGCCCGGCCTCGGCACTCCGCGTCGGTCAAACATGCAGCAACCAGCACGCCTCCGGCAGAGGAAGACGCGCCTGCCACCACAGGAGCTCCCACGTCTCACAGGACCAGGCGTGACCGACACGTCGCTCCAGTGCACCAAGGACAAGACCGCTACATCGACCATGCCGCCACAGTGACAAGCTACAGGGCTCGGCATGCCGCCTCCACTCACAAAACGCCACGTAGCAATCCATGTACCGTCCCCGTGCCTTCCTTCGACTATAAAAGGGAGTGACCAGGGCCGCTTCTAGGGATCGAGAGAACAGATCAAAATATCACACAAACACTCACTCACTCACGCCACTCCACGCGGAGACCTGGGACTAGCTCCCTCTCTCGCCCTGTTTGTAAACCCCTACTACAAGCACCTCGGTGCTAGGAATACAAGATCGCTCTCTTAGACTGGACATAGGGCATCTATCGCCTGAACCAGTATAAACCTTGTGTCTCTTTGCATCACCATCCGGGATTAGGGGCACGCGGTTCAAATTCACTAGTTGGTTGAGGACCCCCCCCCCCCCGCCGTTCCAAAACACCGACAGTTGGCGCGCCAGGTAGGAGCTATACTGTGTGTTAGCTTAATCATCCCAATGAGTTCCGGATGGCAGACCTCGTGCGACCACTATGTCTCGGCACGGTGATCTGGTTCGGGAGCCTAGAGTTCATGTCTCTAGGATGTGAGTACGATATGGTACTCCTCACACCCAGAGCCCCACCAACCGATGACGACATCATGCACCAGCAGCCCAGGCGCAGGCGGCGCCCGGGCCGCCGCTCTCGTCGCGCTCGCCAGGCACAACACGAGCGGGACCACCCCGACACCGCACGAGCTCAGGGCGACGCGCCGTGCTCCGCCGGTATCCTGTGCCCGGCTGTTGGAACAGAGTCCTTGGTTGGGGACCTGTCTGGCTTAAGCCTGGGCAGGGGAAAGACGTCGGTGACGTGCAGCAACGCCCCATCATCGAGCTCTACCCCGCCACCTCCTGAGGAGTCAACTCCAGCGGAACGGAACCCAACGATGGCACCATCCCCGTACCCCTTCGGGTTGAGCAACGCCGCCGCCACATTCGCTTCCGCCTACACTTCCGCTTACGCAGAGCCCTCAGGACGCCACCAGCGTTTCGCCCTCGACCTCTTCGCCACAACCTTGACTCACACCCACGCTGACTCCTCGGAGGAGGACGAGGCATGGGCCGGAGTGGACTTCTCCGAGCTTCGCGACCCTGAAGCCATGCGCCGCTTCATGGCCGCGAGTGACTACTGCTTTGGCTACTCCGACTCCGATGACGAAGGCACTTATGACCCCACTCGTGAGTGCTTCTATGTCGAGCTCGGGATGCCAGGAGCGCGCGATGAGGACGAAGGGGCAGGCAATTGCTCCCCGCCCTGCGAGGGGGCGGGTGACGCCACACCTCCACTCGTCGAGCCCTGGGCAGCGCGGAATGAGAACCCCGCCCCCGAGGAACTTCGACGCCTTGACCTGGAGCAGCTCCGAGAGCTTTAGGCCAAGGTCGAACAAGACTGAATCCTTCTACAGCAGCTCCAAGACACTCTCGAGCGAGAGCAGCGGGGTCGCGGTAATGGCGGAGGAGCCCGGCGGAGGGCTCGCGACATCAACCACCGCATCAACAACGACAAAGGGGGCGAGCAACCCCCTATCTTCAATCACACTAGCCAGAACATCACGGCAGCGGCGATGCTAGTCCGAACGATGCCCGAGCCCTCTACCATGGAGGGGCGACGGGTCCACGGCGAGCTCCAAGACCTCCTCGAGACTGCTGCGGTACAGCAGGCCGAAAGTTCTGCCTCTCGACGGTGCGGGGGCACCTCAGAACTACCCATGGCATCGCCTCGGTAGGATAGAGAGGCCTCGGCTCGTCCCGATCCTGCTCGGGCACCGACAGCCAACAAGGCCCCCTCGGTGCACGACCGACTCAGCGACCGACGCGAGGTGCAAGGCGACAACGATGTGGTCAGCAGGCGACGGCGCCACGACAACGATGGGCCTGCCTAAGGCAACCACCCGCACCGAGGCGGTCGCTACGACAGTGGGGAGGACCGTAGTCCTTCTCCTGGGCCACCTGACCCTCGAGTCTTCAGCAAGGCCATCCGCAAGCGCCCGCTTCCCGGCCCGATTTCGGCTACCGGTCAACCTCTCAAAGTACAGCGGCGAGACCAACCCCGAGCTGTGGCTGGCCGATTACCGTCTGGCTTGTCAGCTAGGCGGCGCGGACGATGACCTGCTCATCATCCGCAACCTCCCCTTGTTCCTGTCAGACTCGGCGCGAGCCTGGCTCGAACACCTCCCTCCCTTGTAGATCCACAACTGGCGCGACTTAGTAAAGGTCTTTGTCGGGAATTTCTAGGGCACATACGTGCGCCCCGGGAACTCCTGGGACCTCAAGAGTTGTCGCCAGAAGCCGGACGAGTCTCTCTGAGACATCATCCGACGCTTCTCCAAGCAATGCACCGAGTTGCCCAGCGTCGGCGACTCAGAAATTGTCCAGGCGTTCCTCTCCGACACCTCCTGCCGAGACCTGATCCGAGAATTAGGCCGGAATGTACCAACCACGGCGACCGCGCTCCTCAACATCGCCACCAACTTCGCCTCGGGCGAAGAGGCTGTCAAGGCCATCTTCCCCGACAACGACGCCTAGGGGAAGCGGAGGGACGAGGCCCCCAGGGCCTTGGCCCCCCACCTCCCCAAGAAAAAGCAAAAGGGTCGTCAGGGGGAAGCAGGAGGTCAACGAGCAAAGCAACCGCACTGCCCGCGAGGACGCCCTCGACCAACTGAAGGAAGCCCGAGACGTTGCGCTGCCACACTCGGCCAGGTGCCAGCAAGCCCTACAACGCTATCAAGCCCGGCGCATTCGAAGCCGAGACCTGAAAGTGGGCGACCTGGTGCTGAGACTGAGGCAGAGCAATAAGGGCCGCCACAAGCTGACCCCACCATGGGAAGGGTCGTACATCGTCGCCCAAGTGCTAAAGACCGGGACCTACAAGCTCGCCAATGAGAAGGGCGAAATCCTCTCCAACGCTTGGAACATAGAACAGCTATGTTGTTTCTACCCTTAAATTTCCAAGCATTGTATATATTGTTTCTCGAAATACATTAAAGAAGCGTTCTTTAGTTGTTCTAATTTTTCGAGAAACCCCCCATGGGGGATCGGCGTTACGATAACGCTATAAGGGAGACTTGGCTCTACCTCTGTAGAGGTGCCCACTACGGGGCTCGAACAAGACTCGGATCTGCCTCTGCAGAACCGAGCCTCCCTCGAGGTTAGAAGGGGGAACCCCCCTTAAGTCCAAGACACCGTTTTTTGTCGTTTTTCGAAAAAAAAATTCTACACCAAACTCTCTAGCGTGCTCTGACAAATCGATTGTAAAAAACCTAAGGACCGAAAGTCTGTCTCAGGACCAAAAGGCCAGCCGAGCCACGAGACGGCCTACGCCTTCGGGCTACGGCACTCCCTCACCACCTTTTCCCCCAAAGGGCAGCTTAGGCTCCGAGGAAGTTTTTTGCAAGAGATATGTTCAAAGACAAGGCAGAGGGCAGAGGCTCGGAAATATAATAGAAAATGATTAAAAAGCATATACGCACAAGTACTTTAAAAGGCCTCGACGGCCACAAGTGTCATGGTACAATGACGTGAGTCCTAATCTATATGACCACTTTTGGCCCAGGTCAAAACTCAGGTCGCCAGCGTTGGTAGTCGGCGTAGGAGGAACCACCTCCCCTTCGAACAAACTGGCCAGTGCCGTGCCAGGGGCCTCAGCCGCCTGCACCAGCTTCATGACCTCCTCATCAGCCTCCTCGTCATCCTCAGCTACGACATAACCATCGCTGACGGCCTCGAGGTTGATGCCGGTGCAGCATGAGGAGACGACGGCCAGGGCGCGCTTGACGCCCGTATGCAACGCCCCCCAGAGTCGCTCGTGGACTCGGCCGCTCAACGCGATCAAGCGGCTCGTCCCCCGGAGCGATCCACTCTGGCCTGATTGGGTCGCTGACCGGGTGGAGGAGACCATCGTCGACGAACGACTACAGCATCGCCGCGAACACATCGGACGGACCCCAAGGATCCGTCTAGAGGACAACGGCGCCGCTGGCCATGAGAGTGGTGGAGAATGCGACTACGACGGTAACGCGTGCTCACGCTTTCTCTCTCTCTCTCTCCTCTCCTCCCCCTTCTCCCTTCTTCTCGCAGACGCTCTCTTCCACTGTTCTTAGCAACCGCTCGAGGGCAGAAAGCGTGAGTGTAGGCAGAAAAGGTAAGGAGGCGTCAGCCAATGGGAAGAAAATATCCCCAACCCGATTCCTTTCAGACTAAGGAACTGGGCATCGAGCCCATTACGGTCTAGGGGTTCGAAGGCTGGGCCCACGAGGGTTTCGACAGCCGCCCCAGGGCAAACAGAGTCAGGGATGACTATGGGCGAGCCCGTACATGGCCGAGGCCCAAGCAAGCAATTGCTTGGGATGCCCTAAGTCATGTCCGAGACCGGCAGGGAGGTCTCTGAATGGGATCCCACCATAGGGAGGCACCGAGCCCCCAGGGCCAATCAAACGGTCCGGGGACCCACTAGAGAAGCCCTCTAGTACTTTTGGAGCGCGTATCTAGACCGCTAGCCGACCCCTATCGAATGGGGCACGGGCCTCCACTTAGACTTACCCGATAACAGCTCACCGGAGCTGTCACTGCTCGCGCCCACCGAGGATAGCCTGGCATACTCCACCCCTCCTTCCGAGCGAAAAGGATGCACGAGGGCCGCACAAAAAAGACAAGGGAACTCCTGATCGCCCTCTTGCTCCGAGCAGAGGCTTGGGAGCTCTTCCTACAACCAAGCCGAGCCCCAGCGACCCAAACTCGCACTCGGGGCCTCGGCCATTCCGACTAAGGAACTGGGCACCGAGCCCGTTACGGTCTAGGGGTTCGAAGGTTGGGCCCGCGAGGGTCTCGACAGCCGCCCCAGGACAACAGAGTCAGGGATAACTATGGGCGAGCCTGTACATGGCCGAGGCTCGAGCAAGTGATCACTCGGGATGCCCTAAGTCATGTCCGAGACCGGCAGGGAGGTCTCCGAATGGGATCCCACCGTAGGGAGGCATCGAGCCCCCGGGGCCAATCGAATGGCCCTGGGACCCACTAGAGAAGCCCTCTGGTACTTTTGGAGTGCGTCTCTGTACCGCTAGCCGACCCCTATCGAATAGGGCACGGGCCTCCACTCAGACTTACCCGATAACAGCTCACCAGAAGTGTCACCGCTCGCGCCCACCGAGGGTAGCCTGGCATATTCCACCCCTCCTTCCGAACAAAAAGGATGCGCGAGGGTCGCACAAAAAGCCAGGGGAACTCCTGATCGCCCTCTCGCTCCGTGCAGAGGCTCGGGGGCTCTTCCTGTAACCATGTCGAGACCCAGCGACCCAGGCTCGCACTCGAGGGCTCGGCAAACAACCCCTCCTTCTGAACAAAAAGGATGCGCGAGGGTCGCACAAAAAAGACAGGGAAACTCCTGATCGCCCTCTCGCTCTGTGCGGAGGCTCGGGGGCTCTACCTGCAACCGAGCCGAGACCCAGCGACCCAGGCTTGCACTCGAGGGCTCGACAAACAACCCCTCCTTCCGAATGAAAAGGATGCGCGAGGGTCGCCCAAAAAAGACAGGGAAACTCCTGAACGTCCTCTTGCTCCGTACAGAGGCTCGGGGGCTCTTCCTGTAACCAAACCGAGACCCAGCGACCTAGGCTCGCACTTGAGGGCTCGGCAAACGAACCCTCCTTCTGAACGAAAAGGATGCGTGGGGGTTGCACTTCCTGCAACCAGGTCGAAGACAAGCAACCCAAACTCGCACTCGGGGGCTCGGCAAAACGCAATAAAGGGCACCGAGCCCGTTACGGTCCAGGGGTTCGAAGGCTGGGCCCCCAAAGGTTTCGACAGTCGCCCCAGGACAAATAGAGCTAGGGATGGCTATGGGCAAGCCCATACATGGCCGAGGCCCAAGCAAGCGACTGCTTGGGATGCCCTAAGTCGTGTCCGAGACCGGCAGGGAGGTCTCTGAATGGGATCCCACCGTAGGGAGGCATCGAGCCCCCAGGGCCAATCGAATGGCCCTAGGGCCCACTAGAGAAGCCCTCTGATACTTTTGGAGTGCGTCTCTGGACCACCAGCCGACCCCTATCGAACGGGGCACGGGCCTCCACTCGGACTTACCCGATAATAGCTCGCCGGAGGTGTCACTGCTCGCGCCCACCGAGAGTAGCTTGGCATACTCTACCCCTCCTTCCAAGCGAAAAGGATGCACGAGGGCCGTACAAAAAAGACAGGGATACTCCTGATCGCCCTCTTGCACCGCGCAGAGGCTCGGGGGCTCTTCCTGCAACCAAGCCAAGACCCAGCGACCCGAACTCGCACTCAGGGGCTCGGCAAACGCGATCAAACTCCTCACTCAATAGGGAAAAGACCCTAGAGGAGTAAATCCACTCCTCCAGGGCCTCGGGGGCTACACCCGGCGGGTGCGCTCACGCGCACCCACCGGAACCTCGAGCACAAAACACAATCCCGACTGGAGCTGCTGCGAGCCTAGTATCGACAAAACCTCAGGGAGAGTGCTCGCACTCTCCTTGAGGTTCGGGGGCTACTGTCGGATACCATAAAAAGGGGTACCCTAAGTGAGAACCGAAAAAATTGCTTAGCCCTTGTAAATATCAAAGCCAAGAAACAACGACGAGGCCTCGGCCGATTCTCCGATTCGCCTGAGGCCCGCGCCGCACAGCCTCTGATGAGGTGCCGACTCTCCGCCTCGCCGAGGCCCCCTCACCCGAGGCCCCGTCCCGTAAGGCCTCGGACGAGGTACCGATTCTCCGACTCGCTCGAGGCCGGCTCGGCAAACAACCCCGTCGCCTCCGCCTCGACCGACTTCTCTGACAAAACATCACGTCCAATTAACGCGTCCAACCACTCCCGCAACGTCAGCCACGCATCAGCACAGTACAGCGGAGTGGCCGACGGGACGGGAGTCACATCGACGCCATGCAGTCCGGGATAGGATGGGGTATGGGTTACCGGCCACTGTGCTCGGCACTGTGCCCCCTGTTGACGCCCGTACTGCACTGTGCTACCTAACTCCTGCCCCAAGGATAGCACGGCGTGGAGAGTCAGGTCTGGGTCCCTGTAGCCTCGAAATCAACGTACAAAGACCAACTGCTCCCTCCAAGCCTCGGCTTCCCGCCTCGACACCCCTGTAGCCTCGGGACTCGCACCCGCCGAGCCCCCCACGACGGTCCAGCCTCTGCACCGACTGGGCCTCGGCTCTCTACGTTACCAGCACTCTAGGATCGGCACGTCATCTGCAGTACGGACCATACCCTGCGCCAAGTTCCTGTATCCTCGGAGTCAGCACGCCTGCACCATCACGTCAGCCTGGCCTCGGCACTCCGCGTCGGTCAAACATGCAGCAACCAGCACGCCTCCGACAGAGGAAGACATGCCTACCACCACAGGAGCTCCCACGTCTCACAGGACCAGGCGTGACTGGCACATCGCTCCAGTGCACCAAGGACAAGACGGCTCCATTGACCATGCTGCCACAGTGACAAGCTACAGGGCTCGGCACGCCGCCTCCGCTCACAAAACGCCACGTAGCAATCCATGTACCGTCCCCGTGCCTTCCTTCGACTATAAAAGGGAGTGACCAGGGCCGCTTCTAGGGATTGAGAGAATAGGTCGAAATATCACACAAACACTCACTCTGTCACTCACGCCACTCCACGCGGAGACCTAGGACTAGCTCCCTCTCTCGCCCTGCTTGTAAACCCCTACTACAAGCACCTCGGTGCAAGGAATACAAGATCGCTCTCTCAGACTGGACGTAGGGCATCTATCGCCTGAACTAGTATAAACCTTGTGTCTCTTTGCATCACCATCTGGGATTAGGGGCACGTAGTTTAAATTCACTAGTTGGTTGAGGACCCCCGGTCCAAAACACCAACAAAACTAATTAAGAGTTTATATATTACAATGATCATCCCCATTCATCAAGTTCATACAAAGCATAATAATTTAAAACAAGTCCTTACAAACAAGATGCATGTCTAAGTACCCCCAAAGTTCATCAAATACACACCAAGATCACTCCTAAAGGTGACTACGTCGCATTATGAGATCAGTGTAGTGTAGATCGCCGATGTGGTATCCACAAACATCATCGACAAAATCCAAGGCATGCACCAATGCACTCTCCCTTGCTTCAAAAGTACGAGCACAAGGTCTAGAAACAACGGTCAATGGTGATGGGTCAACTGACCCCTCTTACTCGCAAGCAGTTTCGCCTGAAATCCTTCAGAAGTGAGTGTTGGTCAATCATCGGCATATTTCCATTCATAACCCAATGCATGCATTGTTTGGTTAAGAATGGCTTCAAAACTACAACATGCGTAAGTTAAGTCATAGTCCTCAACCTATAGTTAAGTGTTGGCAGAAGGTTTAGGGTTTAGGGTTTAGGGCGTTTTGGGTTTTGGGCCTAAACCCTAGACCAGATCATCTGCTGAAGGGTTTTGGGCCCTCGAGCAGTAAGTCCTCGACTAAAACGCGTGGGTTCCTAGCCGGGAGAGGCGTGTCAAGGATTGCTCGGTCAACCTTGGCTTGACTTCCCACCAGATTGGATCTGGTAGTCAGATTAGGGTTGCCCGCGATCGGTGTAGTAGACCGACCGGAGGTCTTGGTCGCGTGGACCGAAGTGTCGGGGATGATGCAAAGGATCTCCTCGACGAGAAGCTGGCCCCTGAGGGGAACCGAGTGCGCAACCACACGATAGTCGACGGTGGAGTCGGCGTGATGTCCCCAGAAGGGGATCGTCGCTCCCATCGCGGCGAAGACGAGGCAGCTGCTTGGAATCTTGACGGCGTCCATCAAGCTCGCCCACTGTCCCGGCGAACCCCTACCTGGCACGCCAACTGTCGGGGGAATAGTCCGGCATTCCACCACGGGGTAGACAATGGTGGTAGATTGTGTGGAGCGGATCGCCGTTACTAGAGCTAGATGGATGAACACAAAGGACACAGGGGATTTTACCAGGTTCGGAACACCGTGAGGTGTAATACCCTACATCCTGTGCTCGGTTGTATTGATTAGGGTTTAGGCTGTGTAGCGTAAGATGTTTTTGGAGGGGGGCCCTGCCGCCCTTATGTAGTCCAGGGGGCAGGGTTACAGATCAGGTGCGATCTAGTCCTAGTCGGTTACAATGAATCATGTTGCCTTCAAGTACAAGTTATCTCTTGCCTAATTTGGACATGTATATCTATAATTACATCTCTTCGTGCCAATCCTTCATCTTGATCTGCACGCCTATCCCAGGTCCCCTCGTGTGGGCCTTGACGCCCCCTGGAGGGAGGCAACGAGGCCCATCCGAGTGGTACCCAGGGGTCACATCCCCCACAATGGAGGAGCCAATTACTTGTGAGCTTTTTCAATAAGCCGGTGCTTGGGGTAATTACAAGATGAACTATACTTCGTAAGTTAACAACAAAAAATCAGCTAGTACAACTTTTAGCTAACCATCCTAATCTGGAGTAAAAAGATATGCCTAATCCAGAGATAAAAAGGCCTTCTGTATGTTTAATCCAGAGTATACAAAAAACTTGTTTATGCTCGTGACAGTACTCCGCTAACTTTACTTAATGATCATAACCAAATTATAGAATTTCACATTACAGCCAGTGGATTTTGTGTGTTTATGCTAAAATTTCATTTTTCTGACTTTGAAAGCTACCCTTGAAATAGTTTTTCTCGAGAGAAGCTACCGGCCACACATTGGTCAAGTGGTGAGAGTACTTTTTGTAGCAACATACTGTACCTATTTTTTTTTCGAAAAGGGAATATATTGATTCCAGCCTCTGCATTAAAATGATGCATATAGCTATCCTTATCGAGCTCTACTTTTCATTATAGGAGGAAACTATCGTTATCGTAAGCAAATAATGGAGTAAGAGATAGTAGCATAAATGGTGAGGCACGTGCTTTTCAAGAGATAACACATCCTACCCTAGTGACTAAACGCATGTTCCACAATATGGCACTAACAATAAAGTTGGTGTATGAAGTGTGAATTCACTAGTGTGATATAATACATGGATTTGCATTTGTCGATCCATTAATATATTCAAATGTTACACGTATCCTGTGAGATGCCAACTCATTATGAGATGGACACCATTTCTTTTTTTCTTTACCAACTCGATGTTGTGTCCAAAATTCTTCACTGATTCAATTATGCAACATATCTCTCTTAGACCTTCGACTGTGCATACGATTTGCCTTCGCTTGCCATGTAGTTCTAGCTTTGGTGTCTGGTCCTTCATGTTGCTTGTCCACTATCTATAGCCCCGTGATGATGGAGGAGTCAACTTGTGAGCTTTTTCAATAGACTTAGGCGTGTTTGGTTTTGGGAGCTAAAGTTTAGTTGTGTCACGTTAGATATTATATGGGGTGGATCATGGGGTGTTCGAATACTAATAAAAAAATAAATTATAGATTTCGTCAATAAACCGCGAGACGAATTTATTAAGACTAATTAATCCGTCATTAGCATATTTTTTCTGTATTAATTAATGTCTAATCATGGACTAATTAGGCTTAAAAAATCGTCTCGCACATTAGTCTCAATCTATATTTTTAGTTTCGTAAATAGTCTATATTTAATATTTCATACATGTGTCAAACATTCGATGAGATAAGGACTAAAGTTTAGTCGTGTGAACCAAACGGCCCCTTAGTGTCCTGTTTGGATCCACTATAGATTCTTATTAGCTATAGCTAAAAAGCAGCAAGAGACTAGCTAAAAATCCTAGCTAAATGGCTAGGTAAAAGACTAGGTAAAAAATAATAAGCTAGCTAAATGGTTGAGTAAACCAACAGACTAGCCAAATTCTTGCCTATCTATATTCAAATCACCTTCTTCCTCCAGCTGCGGCAGTACGAGGTCGCCGGAGGAGGGGTAGCGGCGGCGGCCAGCGAAGGGAGGGAGCGGCGACGGTGCTCGACGGCGGGGGCGACGACGGCGCTCGACGGCGAGGCCGGCGCGGGACGGCGGGGGCGGCGACGGCGCTCGACGACGGGGGCGGCGCGGGACGGCGGGGGCGGCCCGGGACGGCGGGGACGGCGTAGCGGTAGCGGGCCGCGGGACCTGCGCAGGAGGCGGACGAGGGAGATAGCTAGCGGCGTTGCCTAGGCAAATATGGCTAGCCACGTCGCCCAGATAGCTAGCGGGGTGGCTAGGAGAAGGAGATAGCTAGTCTGTTGGAACGCGACTTTTGTGGTGTTTTGGAAAAATATACCTATCCTACCTCATTTAGCTAGTCCGAGATGCCCGCTAGCTTAAAAAATAGCTAGTGGTGTTAGGATCCCTAGCTTATAGGGTAGTTAATTAGTTAGTTGAGAGAAAATTAGTCATGTCCAACAATTAGCTGTGATTCTGGGATTTTTATAATCTAGATAGCAGATTTTTAATAGCTGTGGTATTAGCTGGAGTGTTTGGATCCATTACAGATTTTTTAACGGATTTTTTGAATCCGTAGAGAATCCAAGCATAGTCTTAATCAAAATATGAACTATACTTCGTAAGTTAACACCGTTTGAATCCACACACCTTTTGTATGTGCCTGTTTAGTTCCTTAAACTTTGCAAAATTTTTTAAGATTCTCCGTCACATCGAATCTTTGACGCATACATGAAGCATTAAATATAAATAAAAAATAAAACTAATTACACAGTTTAAACGAAATTCACGAGACGAATCTTTTAAGTCTAATTAGATTATGATTATACACTAATTACCAAATAACAACAAAAATGCTACGATACCCATTTCCAAAAAAATTCACCAAACGAGGCCTATCTTCCTCGCCGACGTCGACCAAATCATGCGGAAAATGAGGAATTGACTTCACTGTCACGTGGCGATATGGGTACAAAAAAAAAAACAATTTCATCCAAGAAATATTTAACCCTTTCTCCGGTGGGATTACGGCCACTCGCCCGCCGGCAGGCGGCAGCGCGTCCAAGCGAACAAAATGCACCTCCATTTCCCCCTCTCCACCACTGTATTTCCGTAGCACGATAAAATAAGGCCCTGTTTGGTTGTGCTGTGGTTATGGGAAAAAGCTGCTGTGAGTTGTGAGCTGTGGAAAAGCTGCTATGGGCTGTGAGCTGTAGAAAAGCTGAAAGCTGTTTGGTTAAATAAGTATAAAATATACCTTTTATCTTTATCTCTCTTGAAACAACTATGGAAGAGTTTTTTATTCCACCAATTTCGAAAAGCAGAAAGCCAAAAGCCAAAAGCAGGCTCAACCCAACTTTCAAAAATGAACTACGGAAAAGCAGCTGCTTCTGAAAAAGCACCCTCCAAAAATAGTCCCTTTGGTTGAGCTTTTGACTTTTGGGACCAAAAGCCAAAGTCAAAAGCCTAACCAAACAGAACCTAAGTCGCCCAACAGAACGAACGAGCGGGAATTGACTTCACTGTCATCCGGAATCTTGCTATTTATAATTATTAAATAAAATATATTTATAAAATCTTTTCACATATGGTGTTACTTCGTGAGACGAATCTTTTTTTACTGGGTACAACTTTGAACGCACACAACTCACGCACTTCACATTCACACCACACGCACATACGCGTGCGTGTTCGTACACATACAAAAAAGAAATTGGGAGCCGACGTGCCATGTCCCGTGCGTGGAAAACACATAGTAACACCGAACGCGCACGTGTGCGTGTATCCTAAAAATTCTGAAAAAAATCCAGAAAAAAGTGCGATCACCAGGGTTTAAAGTAGCGTCCCACTGGACTGCCCTACCACCGACCACATGCCCATTCGCTTCATTAGACGAATCTAATGAACCTAATTAATCAATGATTTGCTACAGTGATCGGTCGTTGCATTTGGTTTGGATAGTTGGGTCGCGTGGGCCCGTAGACTATGCCGGCCCTACCCGGCCCATTACTGCCCATGTGTGGAGTCTCTAAAAGCCAAATAACCTGCGGTTTCTTGCGCCACTCCGGCTCCGCCGCCGCCGCTACCGCTCCCGCTCCCCGCCGCGCGCTGCAGCCGCCGCAGAGGAGATGGGTATCAAGGTGAGTGGTGGATCCCATCCTCCCTCTCCCTTCCCACTTGGATTTCGGGGTTGTTGCTGTTTGGTGGCGAATCGGCTGATGGACTCTGCTGGTTCGCGCCTTCGGTGTGTGTAGGGTTTGAGGAAACTGCTGGAGCACAATGCGCCCAAATCGATGAAGGAGCGCAATCTGGACAATTACTTCCGCCGCATAATTGCAGTGGATGCTAGCATAAGCATCTACCAATTTCTGGTGTGCTGCGCCCCAACATAACCCTCATTCGTCTGTGTCTCCTGTGCCAATGTTAGGGGAGCTCCTTGGGAATTTTGCTATTATTTGGTTTAGGGTTTATCGTTAAACCTTGTGATAGTTTATTTATTGCTAGTTGGGGAGGTGATTGGAGGATTTATGAATGCCCTTTTTTCGATTGTCCTAATACACTGACAAAGTTACCCAAGTGTGGAAATGCAAAAGACATAGTTACATACTTACATTGTTCTTGACCTGCCCCTGGCTGCCTCTAGCATGGTGTATTTTGCTTTTTCCGAAAGAAGATGCAATAAAGATGAAAGAAAATTGCTGCATTGCATATATTCTGTATCTTGAGATACTACCAAACCAGTTACCTATTGCCGTGGAAGTTGAAGTTGTGACAGCTGTCTTATGCTCCGTTTAACAGACTGCAATGAATCCTCTCCAAAACGATAATGGTGAAGAAACCAGGTACAGATAAATATATTTCAAGCATTCTTAATATCTCAAGTTCTGCTTACAACATTTCTATCTTTATTTTGGTTTTGTTATACAGTCACCTTGTTGGCATGTTCTGCCGAACTGCTAAGTTTCTGGAGGCTGGGATCGAGCCCGTGTAAACACTTAATCCTTCATTGATTTCTATCACAATCTTTGATTTAGACATGCGTAAAAGTATGCTCCCTCTTAAATGGATCGCTACTTTGTTTGCAGTTATGTTTTTGATGGCACGCCTCCTGATATGAAGAAACAAGAGATTGCTAAAAGGTATGATGTCCTTCACCCTTGGATTGTTCCTACACTATTTGGACTTGCGTATAAATCATCCATGCTCAAATCAGAACACTATTCTTTTCAGAAATGCAAGGAGAGAAGATGCAAAGAAAGAACTACTAGATCTGACTGGGGCAGTTGAAGTGAGCTGATAATTTCTTCATCAAAGTTTGTTCACTGTTCTTGTTAAGTTCTTCTATTTCTTATTCCTAAAGGAAAATGGTTACTGATGTTTCAGGATGGAGATGAAGACAAAGGTAAAGATGCTGAGGAATTGAGAAAGAGGACTGTAAAGGTAATTTCTTCATTTTGCAAACATTAGGATATTGTTTCCTTAAAAAAAAATCAAGACGGAAGAATACTAGGTTATTTAGTATGTTTTTGGAAGCCCCTCAGATTCTTTCACAGCACAAATGTAAAATATGATATTTAAGGTGCAAGATTTATTGTTTTGAGAGTAAGCTTTGGCTTCCATCTTCTCTTGCCTCGATGAACAGGTCACAAGCACGCACTATAATGGTTGTAAACGACTACTGCAGCTCATGGGGGTTCCAGTTATACAGGTAAATTAAGTTTTCCAATGAGTCAACATATAATCATTGAATTTTAATAAAGAATTATTGAACCCTTCACTGCTGGGTTAATGGCTATGATCTGTCAAGTGTTTCCATCAGTTCTAATTCAGTGACATCTGCCTTGTGGTACTAATAGGCACCTAGTGAAGCAGAAGCACAGTGCTCTCACCTCTGCAAAGATGGCAAAGTACCTTTTTAAAAGGACCTTCACCCTGTTTCCTTCCCGTCCTTTCACTTTATTATTAAGTGTTGTCTATTATTTAGGACCTTCAATGCTCTCCTACATGTTCAAGAAAAAAAAAACTGGAAAATAATGGTTGAACTGACAATTACAACCCAAAGAAATACTCATACATTGTTCACCCGATCTTCACTGAAATCATTTTCTTTTACCAGGAACTGAATGAGTCCCTGGAAAACAGCCATAATCAATTGGATACATTCACGATGGATGAATGGAGTTTAATGGTAAGTAAGCAAGGTCCGAAGGTGTACCTCTTTATCATGTTTAGTCCATTGCAGTTGCTGCGCAGGAACATTCAAATTAACATTAGGCTCTTTGAACAAGCGCCGAGCTTCTTTGTAAAGCCAGTTATCAGGACATTGGTAACTGCTGCATACATGCATCACAAATCAAGCAGCATTGAACATCAGACTGACGAACATTCGGAATGTCATTAGAAAAAGAAAAAAGAAATTTGACATTGACTAATAAATGCAGAAAGTTCAAAGCTGATAAATTCAGCCAACAGTACAGTGCCTTGATGGTAAATGTAGTACTATCGTGGATACTAGGATAACAGTTAAATCTTCAATATATTTGAATGGATGAACCTATCTTTATTGTCCAAAATACTTTCTATTGACCCATGACGACGAATCAGATTCAGCGCTTCTTGGCCCTCAATGCCTGATGGACAAACAAGAATAGGAAGTGAGGAAAATGTTTTTGGAATGCAGGAATTGACATATTGTGGAATGAAAGAGAATCTAGACAGGATAGCTTTGATGCCACCACAATAGTCACATCCACAAAGGATGCACAAATCAATAAATTGGTCCATGGTGAGTTTAAGTTCCTCCAAAACCTGCAACATAATAAGTTGGTGACATCACTAACAAATATGTAACATCAAGGTAAGTACTGAACAGATAACAACAATGCATACTCTGGCACAATCAAATTCTTTTACAAGTTCATTGGAACCCTTAAAATTCATAAGGACCCTTGGAGCCCCAAAGGTAAGAGAGTCTGAATCTTCTGATGCAACAGCACACACCTAAAATTGTGCCAGATTATGCATTGTTGTTATCTGTTCAGTACTTACCTTGATGTTACATATTTGTTAGTGATGTCACCAACTTATTATGTTGCAGGTTTTGGAGGAACTTAAACTCATCATGGACCAATTCATTGATTTGTGCATCCTTTGTGGATGTGACTATTGTGGTGGCATCGAAGGTATCCTGTCTAGATTCTCTTTCATTCCACAATATGTCAATTCCTGCATTCCAAAAACATTTTCCTCACTTCCTATTCTTGTTTGTCCATCAGGCATTGAGGGCCAAGAAGCGCTGAATCTGATTCGTCGTCATGAGTCAATAGAAAGTATTTTGGACAATAAAGACAGGTTCATCCATTCAAATATATTGAAGATTTAACTGTTATCCTAGTATCCACGATAGTACTACATTTACCATCAAGGCACTGTACTGTTGGCTGAATTTATCAGCTTTGAACTTTCTGCATTTATTAGCCAATGTCAAATTTCTTTTTTCTTTTTCTAATGACATTCCGAATGTTCGTCAGTCTGATGTTCAATGCTGCTTGATTTGTGATGCATGTATGCAGCAGTTACCAATGTCCTGATAACTGGCTTTACAAAGAAGCTCGGCGCCTGTTCAAGGAGCCTAATGTTAATTTGAATGTTCCTGCGCAGCAACTGCAATGGACTAAACATGATAAAGAGGTACACCTTCGGACCTTGCTTACTTACCATTAAACTCCATTCATCCATCGTGAATGTATCCAATTGATTCTGGCTGTTTTCCAGGGACTCATTCAGTTCCTGGTAAAAGAAAATGATTTCAGTGAAGATCGGGTGAACAATGTATGAGTATTTCTTTGGGTTGTAATTGTCAGTTCAACCATTATTTTCCAGTTTTTTTTTCTTGAACATGCAGGAGAGCTGCATTTCTTTATAGTAAAGAGAGAGAGAAGAGAATAGAACCCTTCCCCTTACAATGATGTCTTGACTTTTTTTGTGTGTAGACCATAAAAAATATCGTAAGAGGCAGGAGCAAACCCCTACAAAGGTGAGCACTATGATGCATCTTCAATGGAGTGCCTGTGCACATATTTTACTTGTCGAAGTTGATCCTATTGTACTAACTTTTGACCTCATGTGACCAGAATTGATGGCATTTTCATGCTGAAACGGAAGGTACCGCTGACAAAATGTCACCTCACCCACCATGCTTATATAGTTATATTTATGGTTTAGCCTTCTCTGTAGTCATCAAATATTCAAATATATATTCAGTGATGCAGGCCAAGTAACATTTGGTCCAGTGCTGTAATATGTGTGTTATTGAAATGAGAATTTTATGGCCTTCTACAGCATGTTTTCCCCGTCAAGACTGACAGTGTATTGCGTGTTAAATCATATATGTTACTCATATAACTGCACTATAGTTCAATACTTTCTTTTGCATATCAGTGCTTAAGCTCACGATTCCCATTGCCATACAAATGCAGGAAGCCTCGGAGAAAGATACAGAGGCAGCTTCGAACAAGAAAACCAAGGCCTAAGGAAAGAAGAGATAAGTCTGAAGGCGTCATGTGCAACGAAGCAACAACTTTGAAACAGAAATGGATGCCTCGTATATGTACCTACTCTCTTTTTTTAGACGGAGTTGTATGTTGCCGTTGTGCGCTCATCCGTGGATAGGATATTTAACTAATTGCCACTCTTAATATTGGCCATTTAATTCGCTCAATGACATGTAGAGTCACTTGGGTCATGACAGTAGAGGCCATCCAGTTCATTAAAAGTGGCAAATAGTTTCATTGATGTTCAGGGTTGGAAAAGATTTCGGCGATCACCAGCCTCTGCTTCGCCGTCTGCACTTATTATAGCAGAGCGGAGGCAGCTATCTCCTACCACCGCAGGAGCCCTGCCGTATTTCAGCTGCACGAGCGTCACGTATCCCCGCGTTGTCACCTGAACGTCTGACGCGCATCCGCTGGCCTGGCACGGAGATGGCGCCCGGCGGCGAGGGCTGGGTACAAGAGGGTGGAGGGGGACGGGCCTGACGATGCTGCCTTTGCGAGTTCGTCGTCGGCAATCGTTGGCGGCGGACTGGCCCTCCTGTATCGGCCCCTACGTATCGCGGCCCGCCCGCCGGCGCCTGGCTCGCTCATCTCGCTGGTGGTGCTGGGAACCTGGACGGGACGCACCGCCCCCGCCCCAGAAGTAAGAGGAAGTCCGACGGTCTGGGCTCACTGAGGCAAGAAAACGAGCCGGTCCCTGCGCGGACAACGTCGTGCTGGGGATGCGCGCGCCGGGGGCCATCGAGGTGGTGCGACAAGGCGGGCGGACATGTCCATGTCGTTTCGTTGCTTCATTCGCCGATGATCACCCCTTGCACGTCAGCCAGGCCGTCCCGTCGAGTAATCCATCAGCATCTGCTGCATCCACGCCCGCGCGCCGAGGGGTGGCGGACGGTGGGTGCCTGTTGGCTGTTGCGTCCTGGGCGGCGTGGCCGTGTGAGTGTGACGACGGGCCGTCACCTCGCACCCAAGGTCACCGGCCTGGGTGCCGACTAGATGCAAGTTCCACTCTTTTTATTGAGTCCACCCAAATTTGACACATCGAACTGCAATGACATGCTATACAGTTAGTTTAGAGAAGAAAATAAGCTGAAATAGCAAGTTAACGTAATTAATTAGCCGACCCAAAAACATCAATGAGTACTCACTACCATCCCCACTGCCGCCGCCACGCCATGAGTCGGTGGCGACCGGAGAACAGCAACTTGCGAGAGAGCAGCAACACAATCCACACAGCAAACACATAACATGGGCATATATGTCACTGAGCATTACGGAGATAATTCCAGCCTACAACACCGATTTCAGGGGGAAAAAAACGGACAGAATAATCCAAGACTGACAAAGGCATTCTGCGATTGAAAGAGTAAAAAAGAAAAAAGAAAAAACTAACTCAGAGCTGTAGAAATTTTGTTATGTTACAAAAGAAGCGGAAAGAATGACACAACGCACGGCAAAACCCCAGCACGGCAGGACCTTAGCCCAGTCTTAAAAATGTACAGCGGCTACACAAGAGAAGGAACAGAGTAAGCTGAACTTCACAGGCACTGCATTGCATTTGGCCCGTTTCAAACCCCCAAAGGCTTTGAACAATGATCCATCCAGATCTACACAGTTCTAGCTAGGTTCCTAGCCGAATTACCGAATCTAGTACGTACATCATCAACCATTCACAACCAACAGGGTTATAACTTTTCCCCATAATGCAAAACTTTCTTCGGGACCAACCAAAAATCTTCACTAAGCATGTGATCATTGTGTATTTCACACTTGTCAGGCTATTTGTCCCAGCCATCTTCTCGCATGCCAAACTCCCCATTTCCGAGGGAGGGGACCATATATGGAAGAAAACTTCGCCAAGCAACTTGTCCTGACATCGTAGTGCTTCTGGGTGTCTCGGCTAATTGCAACCGAAGAAAGCTTGGATGTATCGATAGCCCATGCTGGATGGACGTACTCCACGGTCCTTGTGGAGCTTGCATTCGCATAAAGAAAATTCATGAGCAAGTCCTCACAGTTGAAGTTCTTGTGCACAAAGTCTCTCCCTTCACGAGCTTTCTCGCTCCAGTACTTCTTGAAAGCAAACTCACTATCCATGAAAGCAGCACCTGTGAGGATCAGGTTGCATCCATTCTTACCCCTAGCATATCTCTCATTCCTGTACTGGAGAGGGTTACCATCTATCGTCCGAGGGTAAAAGCCCACCATCCGCTCAGGGTGTTCTCTCCAGACCTTAAATCCTTTCTCTAAGTCAGTGCAAGTCATCATGATATCATCATCCAGATCAAAAACAGCCCGGGTCTTTATCAAAGGGTCAACCCTAAATCGATTGTTAAGAGAATTGGTCTCTTCAACTCTTATCCTGACAGGAACACCAGAGTCAAAGGCAGCACTGCTTGGAGGATTACCTTTGTTCCATACAACAACTATCTCCCTAACTGATTCACATCTGGAGTAGCGTTCAACGAATAGTTTCAAGTTCCAGAGACGAGCTTCATATGTCATTGTGACCATCGTGAATTGTGAATGTTGACCTTGATGTGTATATGCCTCTTCAGCGCCATTGCCGCCAAATGCACAGCAATGCAGACATTGACTGTACAAATTAGAGCAACTACACAAAAGAACAGCATGTTGGACCAAGTTTTTTCATTGAGCCTTGCCTTTGTAGCTGATGGTTGAGTATCTGCGGAATTTCTGGTTGAAGCGATGCACAGGCAAGAATTCGTGATATTTCATGTCTCCTTGTCAGAGGAACCCAGAAAGTCGGAGGAATGTAACAACTGATTGCACCTTTCACAAAACTGACAAGGGCAATGGCTAGCAGGAAACCTAGGTAACCAAAGAGAGAGCGTCGTGTTGAATCACCTGAAGGGACTCGATCAGCATCCATAACAGCAATCCATTCACCAGATGCTAGTTGTTGCGCATCCATGTGATGGTACCTCATTCCATTCCATGCATTTCTCCCTTTCTTTGGCTCTTCAATACCCAGATTTACAGGGACCTCTTTGTATTCTTCCTTGGTTAGCTTTTCAACTGTGTACAACTTGACCCTCCGCACCACTACAATCTTGACCAGGGCGATATAATGACCCTTCAAAAACAAAGAGCCTCCCACCATTCCGAGCTCCCAAACTTTTATCCGCTTTGTAAATAGGGTTTTGCTTGTGCTCGGTCCAAGGACCAAGTTGTAACACTCTGGTATTACGACCTTGCTTAGCACCAAGGTTAAGACCTATGAGGAACTACTGAAACGAGTTTTCTCTGATTTTTGAATAAAAAATGCAACGCATGCCTTGATAACCATAAATAGATATACAAACTCAATTGGTGCCAAATGTATTCGTGTATACATGCATATATATACTTGTAATCTCTCTGTTATCTATATATGATTGTTGTATAGTGGAAAATTTTGCTTTTTAAATAAAGAATCAATTAAAAAAAAAGAAGGAGGAAAAATATAGCACTCACGTACTCACACAAGAATGACTCATGACTGGCCGCTTGCTCAACTGCTCGCTGCTCACCGCCGTCGTCTAGCCTGCTGCCCCGGGTAATTATGGCGCGTGCTCGCGTTGCCCGTGCTGTTGCCTGCGGCAGCGCTGTGTTGCTGCCTAGCCGTCGCGTCCGCCCTGCACCTCTGCGCATGCTGCTGCACTGTCGCTGCCGTTGCTGCGCAAGACCTTGCTGCCCGACGAGCCGCGAGTCAAGCTGAACGTGACCTGCACCTCACGTCCGCGTCGTCGCTCGGTCAAGTCGTCCTGCGGGAGCCATGGCAGAACGCGGCCACGCCCTCGCCGAGTTAATGCCGGCCCTGTCCAAGCGCTAGCGACAAGCCAGCGGTACCTAGCCTAGCCACCCGCACATGGACGCGCTTCCTTGGTCGTTGCCGGCCTTGACCAAGCCAAAAGACCGCAGCCGGCGCATCTCTTAAAGTCCCAGCGGCCATCTCTTACAGCACCAGCACCCGAGCTGAGCAAGCTCGCAGCCACTGCCGCGTGACCCATGCCACCTAGCCCCGTCGCGTCCAGTCGAAAGGGTTCGGCACCACCTCCTCCACCACCCTCTGCACTAGCCGTGCGCCACCGCCCGCTGTCCTGTTGCCAGGCGCCCGCCGCTGCGTGTGGCCGTGCCCCTGCGCGCCACGGAGGGCCGAGCCGTGGCCACCCTCGAGCGCGTCCAGGTCCGCCGCTGCCCCGGCGCCCACGCCGCTGTCTGCGCCCCTGCACCCGGCGTCCGAGCACATGGCCACCGCTTGGGCCGCCTGCGCGCGTGGCCCAATGGCCATGGGCCGTCGCGGGCTGTGCTGCGAGTGCCTGCGGACGCGTCTCGCCACTACGGAGCTACCCCGCCCTTCCTCACTGCCGGCCATGAACGTCGCCGAGCTCATGAATTTGGGGTAAGGCTCGATGCCCTCGGTAGTGGTTGAATTGACGGCGTCCTTCGACTCGCCTTGATCCCCTTTATCCGCTCGCCCTATTTTGGCCAGGGGCTCGCCGATGGCGTGGTGACACGTCGCGGTCCATGGCGGAGCGCCGCCGGCCGCGCTGCGCGCACGTGGTCAGGCCGCCTTGGCGCTCCTCCGCCCCAACTATCACCTCGGCCGGACCCATGGTAAGCCCCTGACGCTCTAACACTGTCAGCAGCTCGGACCCGGCGGCACCTGATCGAGAAGATACCACTCCCAGCTTGACAACCGGCCCACTTCCTATCAGGCCCAAGAGAATCATGAAGCCCAACTCGCTGGTGACTGGCCCATCCTGGGTTAACTAGGAACCGTGTATAAGTAGCAAGAGAAGGGAAGAAAGAGACATGAACAGACAGATGTAAAACTCAATTTTAGTTTTAATCATTTGTAGCTTATTTCAAAATCTGTTCTTCCTGTATTCTGTTAGCTTCGGCACCTTGGGATTTGGACAAATGGACAAGAGCCCACGACGCCGGTGGATGGAGGTACGAGTTTCAGTGCAGCAACATGGTGGAGTCATTCAATAAGTTGCTATTGGGATATGTGGTATGCCCGTGAATGCAATCGTTCAATTCACATTCTAAAGCTTGTTGCCTGGTTCAACGATAGACACGCCCATGCATTGAAGTTGTGTAGTGATGGAGAGATATGGGCTCCGAAACTAAAGGCACATCTAGAGAAGGCAAATGAAAGGGCTGGCACACATGAGGTTACATGTTTTGACCACGCCATAGGGACTTATCAGGTCGAGCATAGGGGCGGTACAACGTCCGACGGCGAGGTTCAAGAGTCGAGGATACATGTGGTAATCCTCGAACATTTCACATGCACTTGTGGTAAACCAAGGCAGTACCACTTTGTATGTTCTCATTTGGTGGCAGCAGCAAGGCATCACAACTATAATATCGAGAGCAGGATACCTCACGAGTTCAGTGTCGACATGCTTGTGCACACATGGAGCCCTCACTTCGTGCCTTTCCGGGACCCTGGAGAGTGGCTGCCATATGATGGGCCAAAGTACATTGCGGATCCAGCTTACCGTTGGAACAAGCGTGGATCAAGGAAGAGGACGAGGCACAGGATGGTTATGGATCAGATACCCGGAAGAATCAGGCGTGGGAGAGGAACCCCATTTCTTACCGATCCAGAGCAGTATGAGTGCAGCAAGTGCGGTAGACTGGGCCACAATTCACGCACTTGCCATTGTCAGATTAGTGAGGTGGGACAATTGGTTGTTTTTATTATTTCTTTTTGGTCGTATTCATTGAATTATTTATGCATGCCTCAATTTTTTAAGTTTATGTTTCATTGTACATTTAATTTCTAATTCATTGACTTATTTTTGTAGGATGGCGCAATTCCACCTGCTCGACCTGGCGTACGACGCGACGCACCGAGGACGTCTCATAGCGGAGGGGCAGGTAATAATCTATACGTCTTGTTCAAATTTTTATGAGCGTACATGTGTTCGTCAACTAACGGCCCACGCTCATGTTTTATTCCATGCAGGACCTTCCGCTCCTTCGTTCTAGAACCCACGATGGGTTCTTGGACATACAGTACGACGACAGGTACACCCCGCTCCTAGAAAGAGCTGGCCTAGATGTCATCTCTTTTCAGGTACGTCGGGGGTTGCCCAAGTTCAACTCAGCGGCCATAACTGCCTTGGTTGACAGGTAATATCTTCAATCATTGCCTGCATTCATGGCCATTTGTTCATGCGCTTCGTTTTTCGACAAATGATCTTGATTTGTCTAAAATGTAGGTGGCGGCCTAAGGCTCACAGCTTTCACATGCCTTTCGGAGAGATGACAGTCATACTTCAGGACTGTCAGAAGATGCTAGGTGTGAGGATTCACGGCAACGCGGTAACTGGCCAGTGCAGGTCAGAAGGTTGGAGAGCACGAGTTGAGAACTTCCTTGGGCGTGAGGTTCCCAAGCAAGGGGCTCGCACTTCTGGAGTTCTAATCTCCTGGATCCGATAGCAGTTCGCACAGTGCCCCGAGGAGGCCGATGTGGAGACAGTTGGGTACTACTGTAGGGCGTGGATCCTACACCTATTTGGCTGTGTTCTCTTCCCCAACGGCACTGGTGACACTGCTTCATGGATGTGGGTTCACTGCCTTACTGATTGGGACCAGGTGGGTCAGTACAGCTAGGGCTCCGTAGTGTTGGCTTTTCTTTACCGCCAGCTTTGCGAGGCGTGTCGTCAGATGACGTCCTCATCGTTAGTTGGTGGATGTGTGTACCTGCTCCAGTTGTGGATGTGGGCTCATTTACCAGTTGGCTGTCCCGAGGTTCTAAATCGTCGTGACTGGTTCACAGGTCAGCCTCCAAGTCGGCAGTCGACTTGGGCGTACTTATGGGACCAGGTTAAGGTTCTGCACGCGCGCCAAGATCAGGCTTACAAAGAGTTCACGAACGAGCTAGACGCGCTCACGGCGTCAACTGTAAGTAAATTTAATTTCCTATTGTGACTTTCAAATGGTTCAGTATAGCTACTGACATCTTTTGTGGACATGTTGCAGGTGTCTTGGGAGTCGTACGATGGAGAGGGGGCACTTCCTTTTTAATTGAGCAACATTTGTTGGAGCAACGACGACTTCTACAGGATGGCGTGCCCTCTGATCTATTTCTATGCTGTCGAGTTTCACCTCCCACATAGAGTTGCACGCCAATTTGGAGTGCGACAGCTTTGGCCACCGGCTCCGTTCTCAACTAGCGTCGACTTACACAAGTAAGTGTTTTCATATTTCAATTGTCTCGAGATGGTCCATTTCCATTAATTCTGATATAGCGTAGGCGCTGTCGTTGTTTAGCATCAATTTTATCCCTAAGAAACTAACATCAAAAGTGGCGTGCAGGTTGGATCGTAAGAACAGGAAGATTTTTGATTGGGAGAATCACCACCAGCACTACATTGACGAATGGGTGCTCTGGTATGACAACCTCGATGAAAACAACTTGCCGCACACGGACCGTGAGTACAGGAACTACCAAGCTTGGTACCAAGGTGCGACACGTTGCAGGCTAAGACCTCAATGGACACAAGATGACTACGCCGACATCGAGTCCTCCGACGATGAAGACACGGCGTACGACCAATCCACTCATGAAGGAAGGCAGGTGGAGGCAGGACTAATCTTGGACAGAGTGGTAAGTCCATTACCTTATTTTTCTATGTTAAGTTTGATATCAATAATTATATGTTTATGTTTGCTTGTGGAGGAGGCAACACACAACCACATTTTTACTGTGAACTTTGTTGCAGGGCAATACCCTCAAATGCTCTGTTGAAGACATTGAGCGCTTTCGCTCGAGGGTCAGGGACAACGAGATGCGTACCTTCCTAGACGTAAGATTAAAAATATTCTTTCAAATATATTATTAATACGTTAAATTCTTTCAGTTAACATAATTTTATACAACAGAGCCTGTCACGTCGGCTACGCTGTGCGGCTGGTCATTGTGGTTGCAGGACAGGCACGACGCAAGACGTGCACGTTCCTTCTGCAGGCAGACGAGGACCAGGTTTGTCTAGCCAAGCACCTATAGGGTTCACTGGCCTTGCGTACGACGACGACAACAACGATGTGGACCAGAGGCACGATGAGCTTGGCCCGTCTCAGCTCCACGATGCTCCCTCCACTCAGCGTACATAGCCTTCAGGAACTAGGCGACGACGTCCACCTGACCCTTACACTTCGGGCAGCGATGCTCTTGGTCACAAGGGTAAGGGTAAGAGTAGGAGGCAGTGACGGTTCCTTGCACATGCTATTATGTAATATTATGGACTTTGTGGACTTTCATTATGAACTTTTGAGGACTCTATGGACTATATTTATGGACTGTGTGGACTATTAAACTACTCATGTGTATGGTCTCAGATGAATGTGGCATATATTTCTATGTTTGAACATGTTGTATTGAGGTTAAATATTCATCTCGTAATTGTGTATGGATTGAAGCCCAAAAGAGGGGAAATTATGCCAAAATTTTCTGCCTGGAGTTCGTATTACTCAGCGACATCAGTTTCCTCGGTTAATTAAGTAATCTATTTGTCATGTCACCGTCAAATATCCGCATCATCACCCACTAAGCAACTCTTTAAATTATTTTTTTCCAATACATAGAGATGAACGGCCGGCAAAAGTACTTCATTCATTCAATTACACCACCGTACATGAACTAACATTGCAAAACTAGCAATGGCATGTGGCGCCCTCTGCAGAAACAGGATAAAGAAGTCGCAAACTAAACATAACATGCCTTAGGGAATTCAAAGAGTATGGAACATCAACATTGAAAAGGACTAACACAGGTTACTAGTAATAATGTTCCCACATAGCAAACTGAGTTGCACCCTCTCCACAATACCCTCCCATTGTTGGTGGCGGTGGTGGTGGCGAAGGAGGGCCCTTCTTCTTGTGATAAGGGCACTGGCAGTATAGATCAGTGGATAGTGGCTCCTCGACACCATCGCTCTTATCATCGCCCTCCTCGTTCTTGGTAACGCTTCCAACCTATCTTTCTAGGTCAAAAATGCGTCCCTGTAGGTACAAGATGTATTGGCGATGGGGATACATAGGTGGAGGATCGACCCATCTAGTGTAGCCACAGTTCTCTTCAAAGCTCGAATCCTGAAATACCCATCAGTCTCTCCTATAAGTACTACTACACATCATAAACATATTTGCAACAAGATATAGTTCATAACAAATACCCATCCTCGCGGGCATCTGAAGAAACGACGACCGCCACCTTCAGCGTCGTTGCACATCTGCACTAAGCAATACTGATCATGGCGGCATTTTAGCCAGTCTTCTTTCCGGTTATCATAACCTCTAAGAGGTGCCTCGTTGGTGAAATCACTCTTGCTCTCCAAAGGAAACTTATCTAATGGCTCATCAAAGAAGTCTGGACCAAGAGAACCATCCCACATAATGGGAGGTCCCTTGCTCCCCCCCTTTCCTCTCCCTTTGCCTACACACTTTCCGCTAGAGGAGCCTCCACCAGACATTGCAACTCCAAAGAAACTAGAACACTTGTATTGAGGGTATGGAGCAAAAGAAGGAGCACTACACATATATAACCGAAGCCAGGTTCACCAATAATTGTACCAAGCAAAACAACTGTAAAATATAAGTACTTAAGTCTACAAAGTGCATTTATTGAATCTAAAAAAGCTACTGAAAAACCTAGATGCTAGAACTGAAAAGCCTACAACTATATTCAGTCATTTCATCCGAAAAGGCTAATACAATTGGAAATTAATGCCACTGAAAAGGCTAGTTCTGTTGCAAATTAATGCCATTGTAAAAGCTAGTACTGTTGGAATTTAATGGCACTGAAAAGGCTACAATGGTAAAGACAGTGCAAATTTAAGTACACAACAACAAACTAATAAGTTCAGTAAAAGGGTACAGTCCATCATTACTTCAAATGCAATACAAGACTACACAATGAAAACTATACTACTGGACAACATTGTTCAGTAATAAACCATACAACTACGAAATCTAAGAACTACTGAGTGCAACGAGGCCACTTTCCCTTCCTCAGGGCATCGGGATTCTCCTCCATCGCTGCTTTAGCTCGGCGTCCACGCTCAAACTTCTTCTCCTTATCCTCCCTAAACGCAGCAACACGCCTCATTTCCTCCTCTTCCTTGTGCTCCTTTTCTGCAGCCGCCTCTCTGCGTCTCTTCTCCATCATCTCCTTGTCCTCAGCCTCCCACCGCAACAGTTTCTGCATCCATTCCTTGTCTTCAGGCTTGATTTCAGTGTTGATCCACTGCTCAAAATCACAGAGCGGTGGAGGGGTCTGCAACCAATGCAATTGTTACAAAATAAGAAAATCATACAAGATGTCATATTACAAAACATAAACATAACATGCAATCATTTCCTCACCATCTTGTTAATGCGGTGCTGACGAAGTGTAGGCTCAAACGCAAAATTGGAACACATCCAATACCTCTGCCTATACGTATCCTCTTCATCGGACTTGTCCACCTTGCAAGGATCGCCACAAAAGCACATGGGCACTGGAACACCACTGGGCAGAGGCAATGGGTCGAACGAATTTCCGGTCATCCGACCATAACTACAATGTAGCCATTTTCATTCTAAGAATCGAAAGCAATTAACAGCAAACCCTACACCTAGGGTTTCCCATTTGATCCACAACAACGTACCCATAACATAATAACGTTGCTTTGGTTTGCTAGCTTTTCCACGCCTTGGCATCCTAAGGTTGTATAATATAAATTTTAAAAATGCAAGAAACCCTAAGTAATGACGATTATTAAGTTGAAAAAAATGACTGATATATACCGAATCGATGTGAAAAAATACAAAGAGGGAGCGAGGATACCTTGCTCTCGGAGATCCACGGAACAAATCAAAGTTTTCAAGCTCTAATATGACGATTCGTGAGGTAGGGCGAAGCGGGGAGAGCAAGAACCCGAGAGGGAGAAGAAAGAAGGGGAAAAGGCTCGGGCAGCAAGGCTGGGCGTGGGGCTAAAATACCTAGCTTGGCGCCATGTATCTTGGCGCCAATCCCTCTGCCAGATCAGCAGGTGTTGTCCACGTGTACAAGGGGCTTCACGCCAAAGGTACCGGCACCTTGCCATGTTAGCTTGGCGAGCTAAGGGTCTAGATTTTGAAATCATACCTCCAGGGGTATATTTGTGAGATACTTTTGAAAAATGGCTAAAAAGTGAAAAATTCGGCTTGTGGGGTACTAATCGAAAAAAAAGTTGCTTGTGGGGACGGTAGGTATCTTGGTGCCCGGCTTATTTCTGTTGGGTGGATCAACTTTCGTCCAGGCAGTTTTCATATCCAAGGCTTCCAGGCTGCAGTCATAACCGGTACCATGCACTTTGAGATTGAGATCAGTCATAACTTCACTGAGTATCAGACGGCGTGACACATAGGCAGTGCTGTAGGGCTCGAGGAATAAAATGTATAATCTGTTTTAGTGCATACAAACGAACTCAAGTGTGAAAGGATAGAAAGTAAAATCTGATTTAGTGGGCTGAATCAGTGGGACTGTTAAAGCTTAGGATTGTTAACTTGGTTTAATTTGATTAATCTGAAGAAGGTGAATTGCAGTTTATAAATAGTGTAAGCTGATAGTCCCAAGTAATGTATACCCTTTATATGCATAGTATAGCTTTAGGAGCACAAAAAACAAACATAACTACACCGTTGTAATAAACAGGAGTGACTGTGCTTAAATTGACTATTACATAGTCAATCGAAGTGTGAATTTTCTTTCAAGCAGTGAAATCTGTTGTTGCAGTACACCTGATGTTACATGATACGTGGTCCGTTCCAAAATGTAAATCGTTTTGCCTTTTCTAGATACATTCTATTGGCTATGTATCTAGACATAACATATATCTATGATGCATAGCAAGATGAATGTATGAATTAGAAAAGCCAATTGACTTACATTTTGGAACGGAGGGAGTACAATTTTTCGTTTGTATATCAAAAGTGAACCGAAGAAGATTGAAAGTGTATGTCGAATGAATGAATTGTAATTCTATATTTCCTCTCTATAGTTAAAGATCAACTGAATATATGGTGAACCGTAAAGAGAAGCTTTTTCAGACAATGGCAGAAGATACCTGAGCACAGGCAGCAGACAAGATAGAGCGGGTCCGCAGCTAATGGTAGCACAGAGAACACACATGAATAACCTATGCACAGTTTTGCAACAGCAAAGGGGGCGATACAAAATCGGTGAGGAAGCTGTACAAGCCAGCAGGCGAAGTGCAAAATTAATCGGCGTCTTAGCACGAGCAGGACAGAGGCACCTCATCAAGAACGGCGGGATGAGCGGGTTGCTCCAACAGCAGCAAATGCGACGCCCAATCGATACCCAGAGGGAAGAACAGAAAAGGAGAGAAGAGGTAGAGGAAGTTAGCAGAGGAGAGCCCAATGTAACACGGGATGATAGGAGGACCAGCACAGAGCGGACTCACGAAGAACGACGGCGCGGACGACGAATCGAAGGCGGGGCAGCTTCCGCGCGGCCGCCTCGGGCAGCTCCGGCGTGGCCGGGCCCACCCGCACCGACACGGGACTGAATGGAACGGCGCTCCGACGGCCGGGTAGAAGGACGGCGCTGAACGACGACGGCAGCGCCGGCGACATACGGCGGAGAGAAAGCAGGACGCACAAGCGAACCAACGCAGTTGGCTGGGCCCACTGCACGGAACGGACGCAGGTGGACGGGGGACTCTTCCCCAGGCAAGCGCGGCCACATCCGAGAGGGCACGTGTCGCCCTGTGGTGCGCATGGAGCGCGTCCGAGCTTGGAGGGAGCTGCACTCAGCTCGCACGATTAGATATAGAGTATTTAGTTGTTGCAACGGGATGACTGAAAGTTTGCACAGATAGTATTATTTGACAGGCTGAAACACTTGCAAAATAACTGCTTCAAGATATGGTCATCATTAGGAATGTATCAATGATATCTAAAGTAATATATGTGCATTGACATCTAAGAGAATACACCAAGGGTATTGGATAGACTATGTAAAAGTATACAATTTTTTGGACTGGTTACATGTATCAAACTAAAAAAACAAAGCAGAATCTTCATAGAACAATTTGGGTTAAATGTACAAAGAGAAGATTTACTCCTGAAGTTAACTGGCAATAGCACCCTTATGTGCACCAAGCAGACATTATCTCCATATATATGATTGTGATTGTATCTCAACTCTCTATGGGAAGCCCGACATTCACTTGCGCACTCCCTCTGATTATGTGGCAAATAAAATCCAGTCAGTGCTTAACATAAGAAACCATCACACTTTGAAACATTCTGGTTACTCGATATGCGGCATTACAGTATGATGTTTAATTTTCAGTTTTTCACTGTAAGTTTATTTGCATGAAACATATGTTCTTTCAACCTAAATTTTTTTGCGTGATCAGTGTAAATAGTGGATGAATTTGCTCTCTAAAGACTACATGTACACTATCTTCTATATGGAAACAACTTAGCTAGGAAAAAAAAATATTGAACACCAAGATTGTTTTGAATAAAACGAATGGTCAAAGTTCATATAAAAAAATCAATGGTGGCATACATTTTAGAATGGAGTGAGTATATTACTAATGGAGGCGCCAAGAAAAAAGAAAATATCAGCAGGGGAGTACAAGTAGAACAGCATGCAAATTCGTGCAATTCCTAATGCAAGATTATTGTTCAGACACAAACAAACCTCGCTACACAATGACAAGCACACATCTACTGATCTGCCACTTCATTCGGTCCAGAGCTTCCCGCCTCTTGTGCGGGCTTCGGTCGCTGCTGCTGCTCGGCCGACGCCTCCCGCTGAGTCCCGACCGCGCGTAGCCCTCCCGGTTCGCCACGCGCCGGCGTATGTTCCGCAGCTTCGTATGATTTTGCTGCAAGAACTCTCTCTTCAGCTTCTTCATTTTTTTTTCTTTGCAGCCTCCATCACTGTTAGGGCTTCAGACATTTTGGCTTCATATGAAACCTTTATTTCAGCTGTTTCGCAGCGCATATCTTGCAGTGCCTTTTCAAGCTACATTAGACAACTAGGGTGAATGGCGCGTCCTGCCGCGCTCGCTCATATGCAAGGGCATCAAAATGATGAGGCACATGAAACAATACCTATCTTTCATGCGTGGGCTGATTAAGGGGGTAAATTTTGCGTGCACGGAGCACTCCGAGCAATGTTCAAGTCAGACGAAAAAGTACCCTTCCGGCCCCTCTCCTCCATCACCCATGCCCGGCAACCATGGGCCACCGCTGCTCTGTGCCGTGGTGCCGCATGTCTTCTCCTTGTTGTCCTTCGCCCGCAGCCACAGCAGCCAAAGATGCCAGCCCTGCTCCGGCGCCCGAACGCCGCCACCTCCGCGCCCTGTGCCCTGCGGGCTGCGGCCTGCGCTCCCGCACGACGCCGGTTCTGCACCCGCAGCCGAGCGCCCTGGATCCACCGGAGGGCGTAGGGGCGGAGGCGGCGGTCAGGGCGCGGGGCATCGGGCAAAAACGGCGAGGCATGGAGTCGTCGGCCGGCGGCGATGGCGCACGGGCGCAGAGGCGGCGAGCGGTGGTGGCGGGGCCCAGCGACGGGCAGCGCGGACTTTGGCAGCGGAGGGGCAGCACGGATGGTGGCGGCAGAGGGGCCGTGCGTACCTCGGCCGCGGAGGCCCAGCGCCGACGGCAGCTGCCGAAATATAGCGACGATGGCGGCATCCGCAGCGAGGGCAGCAGCGAGGCACAGCGAAGGGGCGAGGGCGGCGACCGCGGCGACGGCGCGCAGGAGCGCCGAGCACGACGACGGGCCGGAGGAAGCCGTAGACACGCTGAGCAACGACGCGCCGCCGAGCTCTTGGCCAGCAACCGACGACTTCGCCGCTGCCGCGGCCGGGCCCCGCCTTCTCCGCCGCCGCGGCCCCCGAGCCTCACCTTCTCCGCGGTCAGCGCCGCGCCTTCTCCGCCATCGGCCACCGCCTCTGGGCTCGCGCGCCTTCTCTAGCTTTTTTCCCCTCAGCCCCCTCCGCCTCCGTGGAGAGAAAACCGAAGACCTTATCCGTTGGAAGCTACTGCGGCGATTTGGGGGGAGGCGGTGCGAGGGCGACGTGCGCACCGTCGCCTTGGGCCGATTTGCTGGAGGCGGTGCGGCGACGTGCACAGCATGTCGTGGGCCCGATTGCAGGCCTGCTTTCTGTGGGACACGTGCCGCACGGAGGTGAACCCAGCACTCCCAGGGCTGCATTCTCCATGCTGTGTAGGAATATCAGCAGGCGGTAACAGCCCTGTCTATCCCTTGAAATCCACGTTAGACTTGGTGTAGTTGGGTTGAGCTCAGTGGTTGGCAGACTGACTCTGCCCGTTGCGGCAAGAAGGTCGTCCTGACAGCCCGCCCTTCTTTCTCTTGGCTTTCCTGTGCTTCTCTCTGGCGTATCTTTTCTCTCTGTACAAGTAGAGTATAGGAACCTTAGCTCAACTCGCTGTCCTCCCAGCAGCTCTCTCCGCTCTACTATAGGGTAGTATTTTATCCCGTGACCCAGTGTCATCTTATCCTAAACCGATCTAGTTATCCCCCTCCTTAAGTATAGTGGGTCATTTATCTAGTACTCCTATCTTATCTTCTACTATTCTATAACATTGAGCTTCATCGTGAAAATCGATACTCTGGAATACTCCCGAGTGAAGTGCTACAGCGGTGTACCCTGTGCATTTGCGGATCTTATCTAAGAGTGGTAAATGCCAACATCGGTGAAGGACAGCTTTACCTGCGAGTCGGTGGAGAACTCCAGGGATCCGAAGCGGATGGTGAGCCCCACGGGGAACTCGCCGAAGTCGAAGATGAGAGCCATCGAAAACTTGCCAGAAAAGACTAAACGCAACCCTACCTTAATGAGGACATCACTCCTTCGGATACACACAAGGATCCTCCGCTAGACATACAAGGTCCAATCACTCGAGCTCGCGCGCGACAATTAAATTTAGAGGTGAGCTCACTCCTAAGCAATTCTTTTTATGATTTTGAAAATAGATTGCTACCTAATGATTATATTATGCTTAGGAATCAGGGCGAGGACCAGGCGTGGAGGGGACCTCCTATCCATATGATGTCATACTCATTGCTATGAGTAGGACAGCCCATTTAGGCCCATTAGGTTCTCCTAAATAGGCCCGTAACGAGAAAGCAAAATAATATTTGTTTTAAAATAAATATTCTGTACCAATGTTCTGGAACATTTTTCTGAGATAAAGTCAAATGTTCCGGAAGATTTTTCTGGAACATTTTTTTGGGACAAAATCAAATGTTCTGGAAGATTTTTCTAGAACATTTTAAAGAAACTCTTTTTTTGGAACAAAAATCAAATGTTCAGGAACGTTTTTTCAGTACAAATCAAATGTTCCCGGATATTGTTCCGGAACATTTTTTTGAAATATTTTTCTAGAATATTTTTCTGAGATATTATGAGGAATATTGTTCAAAAAAATTATGGAACATTTTATTTTGTGCAAAATATCTAGATTCTTTTTTAAAAATAAAAAATCTAAAACAAAAAACAAAAAAAAAAGAAAAAAACGGAGCATGCCCGTGTGCCGCGAGCCCCTCCTCTACCTCCGGCGAGCCGCCGCCGCGGGCGAGCTCTGCCTCTGGCGAGGGCGAGCCGGCGGGAGGAGGAGGCGGTGGCTAGCCAGAGGAGCGGCGGCGGTGCCACTCGAGGAGGCCCGAGCAGAGAGAGAGGATTGAACAGAGATGAACAAGCATCCTCCGATTTAGGGTTGCATAGATCTCAAACAGTGTCCTACTCATGACTACGAGTAGGACGTCCTATAGATAGGAATTGCTATTTCGGACCTGGGTTTTCAAGCCCAATGAGAGCAGATGCCCGCGGCCCAAGAGTAAGCTCCACGCGGGCCACGAAAAGGAAAAAGTCCATTCTACCTCCCTAAGCTGTCCTCGAAGTTTAGTTTTCCTCCCTAAACTCGAAAACCGGGTAAACCACCTCCCTCAACTTTTAAAACCGTTCACTTTACCTCCTTAACCCGGTTATAGGTGGTTTTCAAAGACGATTTTGTCTTTTTCTTTTTTATTTATTTCGGCTGAATATTTGAAAAATTACTGGCAGCTCCTGAGACAAAGCGGCTGATAGCGCATGGAACAGCAACAAGAGCAGTAATGCAGGCAATAGTGGATGGTAACAAGCTACTACGCGTGCCTTACTGGTGCGACTATGTAAATATCGTTACCGTGCGGTATGATCCACGCGGACTTGGGGTGTGTGTCTCTATTGTCAGTTAGCTCCTTTGCCATGCACACTCGAGCACTTAAATCATGGCTTAGAACCAGTTTACGCTTCCTAGTAATTAAGTTACCTTGGCTCCATCGCGTTTTTCATGTTAGGCTTTGAGCTGCTTCTCTCGCTGTGCCTCAAACATGTGGAGGGGCCGGCGTAGAGCTATCCTCTGTTTCGTGAAGGATCTCCATGCCGAGGGTTTGGAATCCGCAAAGTGACTTCTGCAAACAGCTTACTTCGTCGTCCGGCAAACAGGTCTGTTTGACCTACTTTCGGTCGGACGGACTCCGTGTAGTGCACCCCGTCCCAGCTCTCGCGCGCCGCAACGGGTTCTGGCAAGCGGCACCCCCGGGCAAGACCGCAAGGCTTGGTTGGGCCCCGGTTCTATGAGCCGCCGGCTCCGCGGCTTGCCCTGTCTGTCTCAGAGTGTGGCAGGTTAGATGCTGCCATGCTGGCCAATGGATCGGGTCACGATCATCGTACACGGCGGCGTTGCTTTTTCGCTGAAGAGCTAGCGTGGGCTTGTACGTGGCGCTAGCTCAGTCGCCGTAGTGGTGTGCTTCTGGGGCCGCACCCGCCTCGACCGGCCGGAACCCGTTTGCCCATCACCCGGCCCCTGTTGATTGACCACGGAAAAGGCAGCATCGCTACGTCTGATTCTCTGACCAGACTGCATGTTCCGCGCGCGATCCTGCAGCCTATCAGCGAGAGGAAAAGAGGCGGCGGCGGATGGCGACGCGCGCGGCCGGCTCACAGTCGCCGGCTTCCCGGCCGGTATCCTGCGAGCGCACGTGCCTGCGCGGCCGACGGTCGTCAGTTCGTGGCACGGGACGACGATGCTTCCGATAACAAAAAAGTGAGCCTTTTCGCTGAGATCTTCCATGGGTTGTTGCCTGTTGGAAACAAGAATCGGCCTAAATCAATCTCTGGTGGAACTGTAATCTTTAGGTCTGGAAACAATGCAAAAGGCCGGCCTTTACGATGGGAAGGACTTCTCAGTTCATGTGGCTCCGTTACAAGTATGCAGTGTGGCAAACTTAAAAGAGTGCCGCCGCGCCATCAGCACTGCATGTTCAGGGGAAGATGAGAAGAGACGGACGGACCCAGCTCCGTAGTTTTCTTAATAAAACAGCCCATCGGACGTCAAGCACAACTGCGCCGAGGCGGCAAAGCAGAGTCACAGCCAATGCCTAACAGCTGCATGTCACCCACCAGAATTATGACGACGATTATCTCTCGATTACTACTGGGGATTCACTCCAAATCTCAACAAGTTAGTGGCTAGAACTCCGATACAATGCGAGATCCGCGGATCGTCGCCCAACTCCGGACGCAGCCGGCCAAATCAAAGTTCTTCTTCTCGCTTGTCTCCACCTCACGTTTCGGTCTCTGCTTTATCCCCGGTTGGCACGGTCGACAGGTTCATTTGGGCCGCCACTCTGGGCCGCTGAGTCGCGTGTTGGGCTTTCTCACTAGAGCAGGCCTCAACTTCCCGCCAAAAGCCGATGACCTGGCTTCGACGGGGACTTGATCAGCTTCAGGTGTTCCTCCAGGTTCAGCAGGAACAGCTTTGTCTTCGTCAGCTTCATCGACGATGCTGAAGCCCCTTGACGCCACCTCCTGGTTGGTGACATCTCCCCCTCCATTTGCACCGGCTTGTCACCAAGCCGGAGCGGCCGGGAAACTGATGCTTGAGCGCCGGTTCATCCTCCCAGGTAGACAGAGAAGCCGGCCAAGAAGACCAATGTATTAGTACTTGATGGACAGGATCACCATTCTTCATGACAGTGCGTCGATCAAGCACTGCCATTGGTATTTGAAGCTGAGTGGACGTAGGGGGTAGAGCGGGACTGACCTGATCAGTAGCGCCTACTGCACGCTTCAGCTGGGAGACGTGAAAAACAGGATGAATGGCTGAAGATGGAGGGAGTTGAAGTTTGTATGCTACAGCTCCAATCTTGTCAATAATGGGGAATGGTCCAAAGTATCTGAAGGACAACTTGTAATTGGCTCGAGGCATGACATATTGTTGTATGTATGGCTGAAGCTTGAGGTATACAAAGTCACCAATCTCAAAAGATCGTTCAGTACGTTTCTTGTCAGCTTGATGCTTTTGACGTTGTTGAGCTCTCATGAGCTGCTGTTGCATCAATTGAGTCATGGTCTTTCTATTAAACTGCCATTCAGCTAGATCATCCACAACACATGTTTCCACACGATCAATCCCCGAATGACGTGGTTCATGACCATAGAGTATTTCAAAAGGAGTTTTGCCCAAAGAAGAGTGATATGTGGTGTTATACCAGAATTCAGCAAGGGAGAGCCAATCTTTCCACTTAGTAGGCCTCTAAGCACTGATTAACTCGTTCAGTTTGACCATCTGTTTGAGGATGGTAAGCAGAGCTGAGTCTAAGATCAGTACTAGACAATTTGAAGAGTTCTTGCCATAAATTGCTGGTGAAGATCCTATCTCTGTCAGAGATCAACACTTGAGGAAGCCCATGAAGTTTATAGACCTGATCCATGTAGACTGAAGCTATTTTCATGGTAGTATAAGGATGTGCTAATGGAATGAAATTGGCATACTTAGAGAACTTGTCCACTACCACCAGGATAGCATTGTATCTGCCAGATTTAGGTAACCCTTCAATGAAGTCCAGAGTGACCACTTGTCAAGCTTGATCTGGTACAGGTAATGGTTGTAATAAACCAGGGTACTTGACCCTCTCTGTTTTAGCTTGTTGACAGATTTGACAGTGGGAGACAGCAGTTTGAACCATTGCTTTCATTCCAGGCCAAGCAAATAGGCTCTTGATTTTGGTGTAAGTAGGATAAATGCCTGAGTGTCCACCAATTGGGCTAGAGTGCAATGCCTGAATAATACTCTGTTGGGCTTCAGAGTTATGAGGGACCCAGATTCTGTTTTTGAATCTAATCACTCCATTTTTCAAGGAGAAATGACCAATAGTTGGCTGTAGACTTAGAGCAGACAACAATTCCTTAATTTCAGGATGTTTCAAATAGCCTTCCACTATCTGTTGCAGCCAAACAGGCTAAACTTGGGACATTGCCAGTACTTCTTGCCCTTCAATGGCTTGCACTCTGGAAAGAGCATCAGCAGCCCTATTCTCATAGCCTTTCTTGTAGCAGATTCTGTACTGAAGGCCAAGTAGCTTGGTTAGGGCTTTATGCTACCAGGGGGTGTGCAACCTTTGATCATCCAGATGGATTAAGCTCTTTTGGTCAGTTAGGATCAGGAATTCTCCTTGGATTAAATACTGTCTCCATTGATCAACAGCCATAAGAATAGCTAGATACTCCTTTTCATAGATAGAGAGACCTTGTTTCTTAGGCCCTAAAGCTTTACTGACAAAAGCTATGGGGTGGCCATCTTGTTGCAAAACTGCACCTACTCCTTTGTCAGAGGCATCAGTTTCAATAACAAATTGCTTGTTGAAATCAGGTAATGTCAACACTGGTGCAGAGACTAGAGCATTCTTAAGAGCAGTAAAGGATTCTTCATGAGCAGAAGTCCAAACATAAGGAGTGTTCTTCCTCAATAGATTTGTGAGTGGTTTAGAGATAATACCATAATTCTTGACAAATTTTCTATAATAGCTGGCCATGCCAAGGAAACTTCTCAACTCTTTCACTGAAGTTGGTGTAGGCCAATGCTGAAAATCACCACCTTCCTTGGATCATTAGAGACACCCTAGGCACTAATGATATGACCCAGATAAGGAAGTTCTTGTTGAGCAAAAGTACACTTGGACAATTTCACCTTGAATTGATGTTGTTGCAGTATAGTGAAAACTTTAGTAATATGCTGGATATGCTCCTCTCAAGTTTTGCTATAGATGAGAATATCATCAATGAAAACAATCACACATTTCCTGAGCAGTGATGCTAGAATATTGTTCATCACTCTTTGAAAAGTGGCAGGTCCACCAGTAACCCCATAAGGCATGACTTTATACTCAAAGTGTCCATGATGAGTTTGGAAAGCTGTCTTATATTGGTCCAGGCTGTTCATTCTGATTTGATGAAATCCAGACCTCATATCCAATGAGGTGAACCACTTAGCTCCAGCCAGTTCATCCATGAATTCATCTATCACTGGTAAAGGAAATTTATCCTTAACAGTTAAAGCATTCAACCTCCTATAGTCAACACAAAGTCTCCACTCACCACCTTTTTTCTTGACCAACAGCACAGGTGAAGCAAATGGACTGGCACTAGCTTGAATCATACCATTGCGAAGCAACTCAGTGACTTGTCTTTCAATTTCATCCTTCTAGGCAGGGTTGTACCTATAAGTGAGATGCCGGTGGGCTAGCACCTTGGTGATGAGCGATTGACAACACGGTGTGCGTGTGACGTGTCTCTTGGCAGGTTGTGGTTGCAGGTGACAGGTGGAGACAAGGTACATGCGGCGACGAGTGAAGAACGAAGATAGGATGCCGCGTCGAAAAACCGCAGGGGCGGAGAAGGGCGGATCGAGGCTTGCGTTCGAGGGACAGGCGATCGTGCGGTGTACGTCTACTGTACCTGGCTACACGGTGGGAGGACGTCGAGGGAGGTTTCCGGATTATACCACAAAATCCGGGGTTTGCTGGTTGAGCCACAAAGCCATGCATCGTACCGGGACGCTCGTGCGGCGTGCGTTGGCCGAAGATGGAAATTCTGGCGATCGCGATACGATTTCGGATGGTCGTGCGGCGACATCGCGAGGATCACATCGCGGAGATGGAGGGATCGCGGACATCGCGGAATTTGCCATCGAGGATGTAATTGGAATTTACGCCCCTATGTTGGATTTATTTAGCGTAGGGGGCTATGTGAAAATAGGTCGTGCCACCCTTTGGAGATATAAATATGTGGCACCTAGGGTTGAGAGTTGGAAGACGTTTTGGACTCCCGGCGTGAACAGTACCCGTGAACAGTGCTCGTGCCCTGGGGTTCCACGGTTCAATTTTCCTCTCTCCGGTCTAGCCTAGGGTTTGAATTCTAGTGAGAGGTTTTTTGTTGATCTCTCCGATTAAGAGAGGGAGGATGTTCGGGCGGAGGCTAGATGCACTTTTGTAAGTTCAATTACTCGATTTAATCTTTCATCTATAATGATTGATCTTGTGCATCTCGATTGGTTCTTTACAATTCTCGTCAGCATCTGACATAGTCTGCTTGTTTTATTTTTATCTCAAGATCCGTAAGTCCGATTGACGTGATTCCAGTTGGGTTAGTTTCGTAATTTCATCTAGTTTAATCTGACAAATTGTTAGGTCGATCGGAGTTACGGATTTTCGTCCACATCAGGTTTACTAGGTACATAGAGTTCTGTCCAGATTTGAAAAACGTGATTTATTCAGGTTTTGTGTTTAGGGGAAGGGTTAGAAATTTTTGTTAGAAAGTTTTGGCTTCCGCGACCATTCACCCCCCCCTCTGGTCGCCCGTTACGATCCTTCAATAAGGTCTCAACCTAAAAGGTTGTGCCCCAGTCAAGAATGGTATGGAATGATCATAAGGTCTCTGAGGAGGTAAGCCTTTGGGTTCTTCAAATAACACAGAGAACTTGGATATCAGCTGCTGAATGTCAGTGGGCCTCTCTGAAGATACATCATAAAGCTGGAGAATACACCACAGTTCATCTTGTTCTTGCATCTTTATTTTCCACTTCAGAGAATTCAATTAGCTCACAAGAAGAGAGATCAGGTTGGATTCCTTGCAAAATCACTTTCTTATCATTGTGCAGAAAGGACATCCACTTGAGTTTCCAATGAACCTCCATGGGACTGTGAAGTTCAAGCCAGTCAATGCCTAGTATAACATCATAGCACTTTAAAGGAAGTATCCTCAAAGAGGTTGTAAAGCAGTGGTCCTGAATCCATAACTTGCAGTCTGATATCTCATGAGTGCATGTTAATATCTGCCCATTTGCCACTTTAACCTGAATGGGTGTGGACAACTTGGTCCACTTGGAAAATTTTGCAGCCATTCTTTCACTGATAAAACTACCAGAACTCCCAGAATCAGCTAGTATGATAGCTTGAGTATTGTTGAGCTTGCCCAAAAATCTGATGGTCCTGACTGCTTCTTGTCCATTAACAGCAGACAATGAGATAGCACAGAGATCTTCAGTTTCATACTCAGTGCCAGGAGAAGATATCAGTTGGTCAGAAGGAGCATCTTGGATCAGTTGCCATAATTCTCTACCACATGAAGAGGAACAGTGGAGGAGCATTTGTGGCCAGGGTTCCATTTCAAGCCACACTTAAAGCATAACCCCTTTTCCTTCCTAAAAGCCATCAGAGCTAACATTTTGGAATCAGTGGGGTGAATTGCACTAGAAGAAGATTTAGAAGATTCCCAATTTATTTTATCCTCAACAGGGACCACTGGTGTTGAGCTTCTGGAATAGCTCTGAGAGTATTGTGGAGCCCCATAAGACTGAGGGCTAGCAAAATTGGACATTCTAGAAGAGGATTTCCCAACAAGTGAATCAACCTTCTTGGAATCAACTTTCTTAAGATCTCCCATAACCTCCTCCTGCAAGATGGCAAGAGAACAAGCAGTATCCAAGTCGATAGGCCTTTGTAAAAGAACTATAGCTTTGATATCATCTCTCAGGCCATCAATGAAACGATTGGTAACCATAATAGGTTTGAGAGAAGAATCATGAGCAAGCAACTGGTGAACTAAGTTATCAAACTGTTCCACATAATCTATGACAGTTCCAATTTGTTTGACATGGTAAAATTGCCTAATCAATTGATTGTGTTGTTCTCTTTCAAATCTACTACAGACAGCTGCACAAAATTCATTCCAAGGCCTGACTAAAATGCAAGGATCTGCTGCTTGGAGCCAGAAATCAGCTGAGCCACTAAAATACATAGTAGCAAGCTTAACCCACATGTTATCAGGGACAGAGTAGATCTCGAAAAAAATTCTCACACTTCTTTTTCCAAATTTTAGGTGAACTACCATCAAAATGAGGGAAATCTAACTGAGGGAGCAAGGTGTTCCAATTAGGCATCTCATCAACTCGATTCAGAGAGAAAGGGACTGGTGGAGTTCCAGAGTGAGGTTTCGGACCTATGACTGGGGTAGGCTTAAGGGTGGTCACCACCCCACGGCCAAGACCCCGGTGATCGTGTGCAGCGCCGTGGCCATTAGGCCCAGAAGCTGCCCCCGAAGAGGTAGTAGTCAGATCGGCGACCACCGGCTTCTTGGTGAAGTCGAGGAACTCCTCATCGAACACCTTGTACACGGGATTGGTGAACTCCTCCGTCTTTAGAGCGAGTCGATCCACCTTGCTCTGCAAGTCCCGCACCTCGGACTACAGCTCCCCGACCTTGGAGTCGACTTGAGGCTTCCAATTGTTGAACTCCTTCACCACAGCGACGTTCTCCTCCATGAACTTCTGCATCGTCTCCGCCACCTTCCAATCAGCAGCACGATCGGTCTACATCTCCTTTAGGATCGCCATCATGTTGGAGATGTTCTGCTCCATCGCCATCAACTTCTTCTGCTCCCGCGTCTGGTACTTGTTGGCGGTTCTTAACACGAATCAAACACCGCCAACATTTGCATAAAAATCACCAAAACTAAAGTAGATAGGGCTTTACACTAACAAATTCCATAGTTTTGGTGTACACACTTGTTTTGCAGATACATATGGAAATATATCAAGAATGGAAAAAAGAAGAAAACACACATGAAATGGCAAGCCCATCGAGCAAAACAAAAGCAAGCCCAAGCCAACCGACCAAACCAGGCCGAGCACACCTCGGGGTCCAACTCCAAGCCTAGCCAGGAGCTCGTGGGCCAAAGCAGAGCTAAGGGGGCGGCACCCTAGTCACGCGCGCGCCCAGGGCGTAGCCGCGCCCCTAGCTTCACCGCCTCGGCCCAGCTTCCTCTAGTCGGTTGAAAGGTCCTAATTGGCTGAGGGGGGTGAATAGCCTAATTTAAAAAACTACAAACCACTAGACAAACTTGTTAGACAACTAAAATGTTATAAAGCTTTTTGCACTAGCTCTAACAAGTGTTGCAAGCCTCCTATCCCAACAATTCTAATTGCTATAATCTCTAAGACAATCAAAGGCTAAGTCACTAAGAGCTCTCAAAGCTAGCTACACTAAAGAGCTCAACTAGGTGAAAAACTAAACTAGCAAGGGTAAGACAAGCTCTCAAAACTAATTACATTAAAGAGCTTGTTACAACTAGTTTGCACAAAGTAAAGATAGGATGAAGAAGTTTATACTGCCGTGTAGAAGTGATGAACCAATCAACTTGTCAACACAATAAGAATACCAGGAGAAATCCAATGACAAGAGACAATCAATTTTTCTCCCGAGGTTCACGTGCTTGCCGGCACGCTACGTCCCCGTTGTGTCGACCAACACTTGGTGGTTCGGCGGCTAAGAGGTGTTGCACGAACCTCGTCCACACGTTAGACACCGCAAGAACCAACCCTCAAGTGAGGTAACTCAATGACACGAGCAATATATTAGAGTTGTCTTAGGCGCTCCACCGGGGAAGGCACAAGAACCCCTCACAAATCACCGAGAGGTGGCCAAGAACAATCACCGACTCTTGCCACAACTCCTCCGTTGCTCCAAGTCGTCTAGGTGGCGGCAACCACCAAGAGTAACAAGAAAACCGTAGCAAAAATGATCGCCAAGTGCCACTAGATGCAACAACACAAGCAAATACACTTGGAATCACTCAATCTCACTTTGATTCGCAATATCAAGCAAGGAGATGAGTGGGAGAGGTTTGGCCTAGCTCACAAGGATGTAATGTCAATGAAAATATGCAAGAATGTGAGCTAGAGCCGGACAACTTCTATTTATAGAGCCCTCACACTCAACATACCCGTTGGCCCCTTTAGTGGGTTGACTACGTGTCGACCGGACGTGCTGCAGGGTGCACCGGACGCGTCCGGCCAACAGCGTCCAGTCACCTCCGTGACACCACATGTACTAGCCATTTGAAATTAGCCGTTGGCGCGCTTACTAACCACGCACCGGACGCGTCTGCTACATCGACCGGACTCGCCAATAGTGGTGTCCGGTCACTATGCAGAGAGGGTCCAGAAACGATATTTGCCGACCGGACGCGTGTCCGGTCACCCATGACCGGACTCTGACAGCGTCCGGTGCTCTCTCTGCTTCAACTCCGAGCGACACGTCATTAGCACCGGACGCACCAGAGTCGCGTCCGGTCCGTTTTCTCAGCCAGCGTCTGGTGCAACTCAGAGGGCTCCCCGAGAGCTCCTCGAGGCATCGGACGCGTCCGATCACACAAGACCGGACTCGCCCAGAGTCCGCACACCTAGGGTTAAGCACCGGATGCGTCCGGTCACCACGGGGACCAGCGTCCGATGCACTATGTGAAATCCTATCTTTTCTGTACAGAGCGCTGGTGGCACCGCCGGTGGAGCTTCATCTCCAAGCACTTCGCTCCCAAGTGCTAACACAATGTGTATCACTTTTGTGCATGTGTGTTAGCATATTCTTCAAAGCGTTTTTCAAGGGTGTTAAGTTAGCACACTAGGTCCTAATGCAAATGCATATATGGTTCCACCTAGTGGTACTTTGATAACCGCATTAACCGAGATTCTCCCCTCTTTATAGTACGACTATCTATCCTAAACACACTCACACCCTCTATGGTGTCTTGAGTGCCAAAACAAAAGAGCCCTATCAAGTTATACCTTTGCCTTGATCTCTTTTTGTTTCTCTTTCTTCTTTTCCCAAGTGTGAGCACTTGATTCATCTACTTGTGGCCTTCACCATCCACCAACATGATCATCACTTTGCTCCACAACTTGGCTCGGACTACCTTTACTAATCAACACACTTAGCCAAGAGTTAGTCCAATAGGTTTCATCAATTAACCAAAATCACATTAGAGCTTTCATCGGTGCATTGAATGCACTAGAGGGAGGTGCGGGGGTGTATCCGGGGAATATTCCCTTGGAACCAACCCAACCACCTCCTATATAAGGATGGGCACACCCCCTCACTGAAACAACACACTACACACTCAAGCTCCACATTTGAGCAAGAGAGGAGGAGCCTCAAGCTAGCTTCTAGCTAGAAAATAGAATAGGGAGTGAGTGAGGACAAGGGGAGATCAAGGGCAGAATTGACCACCCTCCTCCTAGTGCATGGCTCCTGGAGTCCGCCTAGTAGACGGAGTGTCGGACTTGTCGGCTCTCGCTACACTTGTACCTCGATGGCCGAATTACCACTTTGGGTAAGAAAGTCGTGATATTATTTCGGTATTACTTTCTTAAGTGATTTATCGCTTATCGTTATACTTTGTGGGTTCGTCGTCCGTCCTCGTGGCGGAGGTTCTAGTAGAGGACTCCTAATAAAGACGGAAGTTTCTGGACGACGCTAGAACTATGACCGATAGCGTAGACGTGGTGTCTAGGCTAGAAGTTGCCTTCGTTTGCCTTGTGCCCCATGGTCGAGGGGTAGGCGGCAGGTGGTGACAGCCTGTCCATCCTTTGAATTCCCCTAGGTTCAGGTTCGGCGTAGAGCTATAGGCCGGCATCGCTTGGCAGACCAGGTGATATCCGGTGCTCGAAGTAGAATATAATGATAATGGTATCTAACCTTATGAAAGCTACCTAAGGTATCCTCACTACCCGAGCTATCCTTCTCTTGTTCATAGGGTTGAACTAGAATTAGAGACTACCTACATAGACCGTCCTTTTGAAAATACGATATCCTGAATACTTCTGGGTGAAGTGCTACAACGGTATTTCTGTGTGCTTGTGGAAAAAACTGCTTTCGCTAAGAAACACCAACAGTACTGCGGCAACCTGTCCCTCAGATGTTGACTTGAACGTTCTTCAAGCAACAACATCTGCTTCCTTCTCCTTCTCTCAATGCAAGTCCCTACTGGTAGCTGGCCGCCATCGATCTCCTCCTTACATATACAAAGGACTTGCATGACCAATTCTTCCGCCACAAATTTCCGTAGCAACAAGCAATGGAGCTCCCACTTCTCTTCTGCCCTGTCTTCCTCCTATCCTGCCTCTCTAGCGTGATCTCCGGCTCATCATATCCCACAACTTCACCTCGATGTTCACCCTTGGGGACTCGTACATCAACACAGGCAACTTCCCCATCATGGCGAGCGCCATAGACTTTCCTGTGTTGGAATGACAAGCCTCCCTACGGCGTGACCTTCTTTCGCCACCCCACCAGGTGCACCAGCGATGGAAGGCTCATCATATATTTCATGGGTAGAAACGCCACCTGATACTCTGATTGGCAGTGCAGTGCGCAGAGGCAGAACACATTTTGGACTGCTGAAAGGTCCAACTATGACTAGAGGGGGGAGAATAGCCTAATAAAAACCTCTACAAGCTCAATTAAACCATGGGTTAGAATATAAGATGGCAAAATGCTTTTTGTGTAGCTCTAGAGAGGGTTGCAAGCCATCCTACCCAACAAGACTAGTAGATTATAATCTCTAGCACACCCAAAGCTATGTCTCTACTAGCTCCCTCGAATTCTACAAACTAAGCAACTAGAACAAGCTACACAAGAGACTAAGCAAGAAAGATATGAACAAGTGATACAAGGAGAGGTGATCGATATACCGCCGTGTCGAGGTATTGAACCAATCAATAGATAGCCAATTGAAGACCAATCATCGGGAGATAATCAATTCAATCACAAGATGAACACAAGAATTTCCTCCTGAGGTTCACATGCTTGCCGGCACGCTAGTCCCCGTTGTGTCGACCAACACTACATGGTTTGGTGGCTAATAGGGAGTCCACACCCTAGCTCTCCAAGAGCACCGCAAGAACCTACCGCTAGTGAGGTAACTCAATGACACGAGCAATTCACTAGAATTGCCTTTGGCGCTTCGCCGGGGAAGGCACAACACCCCTCACAATCAACCGATCGAGGGACGGAGACAAGCACCACCTCCACTCAATGATCCACCTCCACTGGGCCATCGAGGCATCGACAAACGCCTAGAGTAACAAGCTCACAACCAGCCCAAAGCTTTCACCTAGTGCCACAAGATGATGCAACTAAATGCAAAGCACTAGAGGCTCACCAATCTCACTCAAATGATGAAATCAAGTGAACAAGTAAGTGGATTGTGTTTGCTCAGCTCACAAAGGATGTGCACAAGTGAATGGGGTTTCAAGAGAGTGGCCAAGGCCGGCCACAAGGTCTATTTATAAGTCCACAAGCAAATAGAGCCGTTACACCCTTTGAGCTGATTTCTGCGTGGTGACCGGACAGGTTTTCGTGGTCACCGCCGGGCCGGCGGTGCCCTGTCCGGTGCCCTCCAATGGTCAAATTTCAATGGCTAGTTGACTGGTCATGGTCATCGGACAAGGGGTGGCGGTGCACCGTCAGGGGGTGACGGTGCCACCTCGGCCAACCCCCAGAAAACCATCTCTCTGGATTATTAGGATGGTGCACCGTCAAGGGGTGATGGTGCCTATGACAGTGACCAAGCCTACGAACCCTGCTCTCTGGAAAAAAGGGACGGTGCACCGGACATGGGTGACGGTGCCCATGACGGTGCACCGTACAGCCCCTGGCGGTGCACACCTTCACTGACGGTGCCACGCACCAACTCAGCGCTCAGACTAGGGTCCAGGGTGGCACCGAACAGGCGGTGACGGTGCCACCATCGGGGTGACGATTACCACCTAGTCACAAACCCCTCCTCTAAATCATGATCTTGTTCGCGTTTCGTTCCACGGTGACTTAGAGCTATTCTTCGCCTCCGGCGTAATGGAAAATAGGCATTTCATTTCCATGAAATCGCCGAATCTCGCCGAGCTTGCGAGGCGGGAGGGAGAGAGGGTCCCAAACCCATCTCTACCCCTCAAACTCCACCAACTTTGCAAATGTGCTAACACCACCAAGTGTTTCACCACAACGTGCAAGTGTGTTAGCATTTTCACAAACATTTTTCAAAGGTTAGTCACTTCTCACGGTTGTGCACTAGGCCTAAATGCAATGCATGAAGTCCAATGTGGCAGAACCTCCTAAGAAATTGGGCCCACGTGCACCTATCGATGTCTCAACAGACCCCTGATAGCGTACATGAGTTCCCAACAACTTAATAGATCTGTCGGGTGTCCTCGGGAAACCCGAATCATCCATGAATCTTTTCCAAATAGGATCCCAATCATAGACATTACAGATTACAACAATTTTCAATATACATATCGGAGATTATAAAGCGGAAGACTTAAGTTTTAATATTACAAACTAGTTGTTTCAAACTTACAAAACCATAAGTGTCATACAACCATAGTAGCAGGATAATATTACATTAACATTATTTATTTCACACAAACTAGTGCCTTGTCCAAAGGCCATTCATCATTCCTCGTCGTCATCGACTTCAAACACTGACATGCAGCAGGGACCAAAACAAGCCTGCGCATGTGACTCACCTACAACAAGGGTTAACAAACCCTGAGTACAAAAGAACTCAACAAGACTGACCTGACAAAAAAGGGGGTGAAGGACTTTAGAGATGCAGGTGTTGGGGCAAGGTAAGGATGTAGCAAGATTCAAAAGTTCTTTGCCAAAAGCTCATTATTCTTGATCCTATTTTCAAGTTTTACCCCTAAATCTTCTTAGTTCATTATCTCAAACTAAGTGTTCATATCCCATGTTTCAATCCTTCTCATTCCATTCTTTTTCTCAAGTTTTAGTAATTCACCAGTCCTGCATTGCTTCTGTAATGAATCAAGTCTCCATATCCGCGGAACACCGGCAATTCGAATTGATTCAAGTCCTAGCTGGGGATTCCTTATCACACGACATATGTAGAACTTAATCTTGCATATATCAACCTCGCTACCGGATCCTCCCATACTAAGCCGTCTCCATGCCACCCGAGAGCACAGCACACCTCCAATCCGGCCACATTCCAGCCACGAGGGTACACGCTACTCCCGCCATCTCTCCACTCCCAGTGCATGGGCATTCGTCTTAGTATCGGATTAGCCGAAGTAGGCTTACCGGAGTATGTGACCAGTACTACAAAGTGTCTCGTTCAGAAGATCCACAATGAGTGGCCTTTAAGCGACATAGTCGGCAACATTACCCAACATTCAAGATAAGTCACCCGACTAGTCTCTAGTTTATTCTATCTTCTTTCTTTCTTTGGCCAGTATGCCATCTTTGATTGTATCGAAACTTTTACTTTGAAAACCTACCATAAAGCATACTAAGCATTCTACGCCTCTGTAAATGAAATCATCTTCAAGGATGGTAAACAATTAACAAGGTAGGCAATGCATCAAGTAGGTAACATTTTGAATTAATCAACTTAATGCAATAAGTAACATAGGTGATAAACTTTTTAAAGTAAACAAGGTAATGGTTTAATGCATAAACCGGGGCTTGCCTTCGTTGACGATCTCGGGTTCTGGATCAGTACCACAAATATCGAATCCCAAGACAACCGGGGATTCTTCCACAACTTGCTCAACTAGAATCGGTTCACTCTCGGATTCTACACGAAATAATAACATATGCTTCAACATGATGATAATGTAAACATGATGCTTTCGTGGTGCATGAAATGTAATAACACCTTGAGTACAACTTTCCTTCATGGTACAGTTGCAAGCCAACAAAACCAACTTGCAATTCTACCATCAAGGATCACACAAAAATGTTTATTAAGAAACCCTACATTCTTCTAAAGAACTACCCTAAAGTTTCACTCCAAAGTTCTACCCTTAATGAATGAAATCATTTATTAACTATACTCTAACCAAACTTTAATGATCTAGTGCTTATGACCTAATTGACTTGACCAAATTGATCTTGAAACCCTACTGGTCACAAAACATGACCCAAAACAAGATCAAGCCCTAACCCAACACTAGGGTTTGCTTTTATTTATTTTTGAATTAATTGGGAATTAAGCTCAAAATGAACTTGTTCCAAATGACCTCAAAATTTTATGTAAGATTCCTCATGACAAATTAGTGTACCAAAATAAATTTCATTATTTTTGGAGTTATACAGTGTCCTACAAAATTTATAGAAATTGCATTTATTAATTAATTAACTGAATTTTTGAACATTAAAAATTTATTCAAATTTCAAGTTTCATATTTTTAAACCATAATAGAACATGTACATAAGCTACACACAAATTTTCAGAATTTTTGAAGCTGTAATTATTTTCCTGTGATTTTCCAAAGTTGTTGCACTATTCAAAATCCAGAAAATACCAAATCTCTCTGTTCCCTCTCCCTCTCTCTCACTGACAACCGGCCCCCGCATGTCAGCAACACAACACAGGACACACGGCGGCGCTGCCAGCTCCGGTCGGCCAAAACGCGCCGGCGGTGAGGTTCCGGCGAGGCGGACCGCACCAGCATGATCTACACCACCCCCGCGAACCTATCCCGACCCTCAGAACATTAGCAGGCGCACCGGAGGAAGCTCCACGCCGGCCATGGCAGCCACGGTGGCGCGGACACGATGGCACACGACATAACTTTGGCTACGATGCAATAGAGGCTAAAGCGGAGCGAGCATCACGCTCAGGAGCTCACCGCAAACACGACGGTAGACTCGGTGAAGGCGGAGACGGACTGGAGCGGCTTGGCCACGGTGAGGTCGGTGGTGGCGGTGCTTCGGTCAGCTCCGAAGAAGAAGACGTCGCGCGGTGGCGCTGGACTGCTAGAGGTGAGGCGAGCAGGCCTGGAAGGAGCGGCAGGGCGAGGCGGAGGAGAGGTTGGCAAATATAATCGGCACGAGGTGCTATGGCGAGGACAAATTTTGCGAGCGCAGCAAGGACACTAGCGGCGAGCAGACGGGAGGAAAAGAAGAACGACGGCGGCGGTTCTCCTATTTATAGAAGGGAAGGGTGCGTCCGGCTTCGACAGCTCCCGAACGAGGTCGCCACGGAGTCCAAAGCGTGTCACCGTGCGAGAAAGCGGCGAAGACGGTCGGCGGCAAGCAGCTACGTGGCGCCGGCGGCAAGCAGGAGGTGTCGTCGGGCTTCAAATTGATTTTTTTTGAATTATTTACAGAATTGCCACTACGTTTATTTTGCAAATTACTCACAATTTTTCTAAAGAAATTGAAAATCTCCAAAAATGAAAGTTGCTCAACTTTTCAAACTCTACAACTTTGCTTCAATGAACATTTTCAAATTCTGCCTCCATTTTGAAATTTGAATTTGGGGTGCATTTGTGCATTTGAATTATTTCAAAATTACTCCAAATTTTATATGTAAACTTTAAAAACTTTGAATACCAAAGTTGATCCTTATAAAATAAGCTTCAACTTTGCTTTTTGTCACACCCCCAAATTCCAAATGAATTTTGCAATAAACAAAAGGGGCAAAAATGACTTTTATGATTTGAATTTAAATTCACATTTAATTTGTTTCCCTTTTTACTATATTATGGTTTTTGACCAATTACATGGCCCATTAGGGTTATTTGAGTCAAATGACACATGGTCTCACATGATCACATGAAATTTGACCCCTGTGGTCATGATTTTCATTTGGAGTTTTGGATCACATTACATCACATAAAATAACAACTTATGAAATAAAGCTTATTTAGTGAATGCATTCAAAATTTTCTACTTTATGAATGCTTTGCAATGCATATGATGACATGTCAAGTTTTAGTGCTAGGTCAAAACACCAGAGATGTTACATCCAACACCTAGTGGCACTAGATGACTAAATTGTCAAGTTAAGAACCCCTCTTAATAGTATGACCATCTATCCTAAAAGTGATCACACTCTCTATAGTGTCTTGATCACAAAACCAAAATCCTATCTTATACCTTTGCCTTAAGCTCCATAGGATTTGGCTTCTCCTCCATCCCCATCATCTCCAAGTGTGGCTCCACATCATGATCACCATGAGCACCTAGCCATCCACCTTGGAGTGTACCAATCACCTTTTGCTATCACACTCAAGCACTTGTGATTAGTTCTAGGGTTTCATCAATTACTCAAAACCAAACTAGGGACTTTCAACTGCCTGAACATTTGCATATCTACAGTTTGAGTTGAAATCAGTACTAATGTGCACTTCGGTTTTAGCCGAGGCGCTTGGCCTCCTGTCATTCCTCCCAGCCTCCCTGTCGAACAGCTCGAACATCTCGCACGGCGTGAACTTCGCCGTCAATGGTGCGATGGCCATCGACGTTGGCTTCTTCGAGAGGAACAGCCTGGTCAAGTTTAAGCTTCTGAACAATTCACTGGATGTGCAGCTAGGATGGTTTGAGAAGCTAAGGCCATCGCTTTGTGACACCACGAGAGGTATATGCATGACATGAGAGATACTATTTGATTCCTCGAAACAGTAGAGCCACTAAATTTGCACCTACGTCGCAGAGCCCAGGGGCTGTTTTAGTAACTCACTTTTTGTCGTCAGGGAGTTCAGCGTCAACGACTACAACTTCATGTGGACCATGAACAAGACCGAGGATGAAGTGCGATCGCTCGTGCCAAGAGTCGTCGACACCATTGCCTCGACTGTGGAGGTATAATACGTACACATGATGCTGAGCACTCCACACCCCCAGTGTTTAGCCAGTTGACCTATAAGAGTAGCTTTCCAAGCAGTGATGGAGGTAGCTTTCCAATGCATGGCACAACAAAGCATGTGTATACATTATTGATGGCACAGAGGCTCATCAGCACCGGCGCCGCGCACGTCGTGGTGCAGGGGAACGCGCTGAAAGTCCCTAGTTTGGTTTTGGCTAATTGATGAAACCCTAGTACTAATCACAAGTGCTTAAGTGTGATAGCAAAAGGTGATTGGTACACTCCAAGGTGATGGCCAAGATGATGTTGATTATGGTGATGAAGTGGCTAACTTGGAGAAGAAGATGGAAGAGAAGTGCAACCCTATGGAGCTCAAGGCAAAGGTATAAGCTAGGGGTTTGCTTTTGGTGATCAAGACACCTAGAGGGTGTGATCACATTTAGGATCGGTAGCCGTACTATAAAGAGGGGAATTTCCAGGGCTATTGATCACTTAAGTGCCACTAGATGCTTAATTACATGTGCATGCATTTAGATCTAGTGGAGAGCTAACATAACCCTTGAACATGTCTTTGAAAATTTGCTAACACACATGCACAAGGTGATACACTTGGTGGTTAGCACTTTTGAGCAAGGGTCGAGAAGTTGGCGAAGTCGCGGTGGTAATTTTCACTGGAAATAATGCACTGGACGCTGGCCTCAGAGGCATCGGACGCTGGCCTCAGTGTCAAGTGCGTTGCCAGCAGTGCACAGTGCCAGGGTTTTGCACCGGCGCATCTGATGTGTTTTGACTGGACGCGTGACGTCAGCGGCAGATGCGAGTGATGTAGGCGCGTAGATTTGAAGTTGTACTGATCAGACGCTGGCTGCGTTCGATCAGCACCCATCTGATGCGTCGGTGCAACAAATTGCCCTCTGGTAGCTCTCTATTGTCCATCAGACGCTGGCCTCCCTACGTCAGGTGCTTCAGCGAGGTGCATCAGGTGCGTTCACTCGGCAACGTGAGTTTATACTGACCGGACCCTGGGCGTGCGTCAGATGGTTGAGTACCTGCGCGTTCGGTGCTTCTCTACTGTGCGCGACAAGATTCTTTTGACCGTTGATGATCGACGAACGAGATTTGAATGAGGACACATGGCAGCGATCGAGCGGTGCGACCAGGGTGCGACCGAACGTAGGGCAGTGTTAGGTGCGTTTGCACCTGCGCGTCTAGTGCACTCGACAGGAGCAGGTTTAGGAGCCTAATGGCTCTATTCTTTTGGGGGCTCCTATATATACTTGTTGGCCGGCTCAAGTGTGTCTCTCTTGGCTTTTTGATCATCTTGACATCCTCTTGAGCTGAGCACACTCCCTCCCACTCATCTCCCTTGCTTGTTTGCAAAATCAAAGTGAGATTGAGTGATCCAAGTGCATGAGCTTGTGAGTTTGCATCATAGTGGCACTTGGGCGAGCATTTGCTGTGGGATTCTTGTTTCTGTTGGTGGTTACCGCCACCTAGATGGCTTGGAGCAGCGGAGGAGGTCCGACACGAGTTGGTGATTGTTTGTGGCCAGCTCCAGTGACTTGTGAGGGGCTCCACCTTCCCCAACAAAAAGCCACAAGGTAGCTCTAATACATTGCGCGTGTCATTGAGTTACCTCACTAGCGGTAGGTTCTTGCAGTGCTCTTGGAGAGCTAGGGTCTGGACTCCCTATTAGCCGCTGAACCACGTAGTGTTGGTCGATACAACGGGGACTAGCGTGCCAGCAAGCACATGAACCTCGGGAGAAAATCTTGGTGTCTCTCTTGCATATTGTGATTGATTGTCTCTCGATGATTGGTCTTCATTGGATATCTTGTTGATTGATTGGCTCACTCCTCGACATGTCGGTATATCAATTGCCTCTACCTTGCTTTACTTTTCTTAGTCGTTCTTTCTCTTGTGTAGCTTGTTTAGTTGCTTAGCTTTGTCTCTAGCTCTCTAGTGTAGAAGTATCTTAGCAACTTAGCCTTTGTGTGATTAGAGATCATAAGCTACTAGAATTGCTTGAATAGGTGGCTCGCAACCCTTGTAGAGCTAGGAAAAATTGCTTTACGCCGTTTGTTATACTAATCAATTTTGTCTAGTGATTTTGTAGAGTTTTATTAGGCTATTCACCCCCCTGTAGCCATACTTGGACCTTTCAAGTGGTATCGGAGCCGTGGTCACCATATTTGAAGGCTTAACAACCTTGGTGCATTGAAATATGGCTCAAGTTGTGTTCAATCATGTGGGGGGAAACCACTGTTCTTTGATGGCACTAGTTCTTTTGATTATTAGAAGAGAAAGATGAAGATGTACCTTGGTTCAATCAATGATAAAGTATGGAATGTCACTGAGCGTGATTTTGTGATCATTGATCCCACCAACCTCACCGACAATGATAGAGCCAACAAACAATGCAACACAATGGCTCTCAACACAATTTACAATGGCATTGATTCCAAGGTGTTTGAGCAAGTCAAGGATCTTGAGAAGGCTAGTGAAGTTTGGACAAGATTAGTGGAAATATATGAGGGCACTTCAACGGTAAAGAGTGCCAAGTTGTACATGCTCAAGGACATGCTCTCAACATTCAAGATGAAGGATGATGAGTCTATTCCGGAGATGTTCTATAGGCTCCAAGTGATTGTCAATGATCTCAAGAGCCTAGGAGAGAAAGTGAAGGATGAGGACTTATCTCACAAGTTCTTGATGTGCTTGCTTAAGAGGTTCAAGACATTGAGACAAATGATCTTTAGAGAAGGATTGAGCAAAGTGACACCAAATGAGGTACTTGGTGATGTGATGACCAATGCTCAATACAAAGAAGAGAAGGAAAAGGAGGACAAGAAATAAAAGAGTGTTGCTTTCAAGGCCTCTTCCTCCTCATCCAAGGTCAAGTCCAAGAAATAAGCTTCAAGTGATAGTGATGACATTGATGACGAAGCTATGGCCCTCTTAGTCCGCAAGATGGGTAAGTTCATGAAGAAGAGAGGCTATGGTGCTAGGAAGAGAAGAGATCACATGAAGGACAATGTGAGGCTATGCTTTGAGTGCAAGAGTCCGGATCATGTGGTGGCCGATTGTCCTCACAAGAGAGATGATGATGACAAGAAGAAGAAGGAGAAGAAAGAAAAGAAAGAGAAGAAGATGACATTCAAAAAGAACAAGAAGGGAAGTGTAACACCTTGGGTGTTTGTCACCAGTTAAGCAGTGGGTTTGAGCTCAAACATGGCAGATCAAATGGTGTTGAAGATGTCAAAGTCAAATGTATGAAATTGAACTCAACTTGAATTTGGATAAAACACCTTGTTTACATGATAACCCTTTTCAAGATATATGTTTGAGTGATGTTAATGGAACTTGTTTCATGTGTCTCACATCACTATTCATCTATAGTGACCACTGGAAAAGTTTCGTGGAATTTGGAATCAAAAAGTCACATGAAATGATAAGTTATATCTTTGCTTGAATTGCACTATTAAGTGAACAAGAACATAGGTCATCAACCTAACCTTGCAACCTTGCCCAAATGACTCTAGATGAACTCTACAACTAAAGTCTTGAAAGGTTCATGTTGAGAAAATGTCCAGAAAATACTCCAATGGATCACAAAGGATAATTTAAGATTTATTGTGATACTACATTGGTCAAAGTAGAACTGTAGGTTCTATACCAGTTTTGGTATGGAGCCCTAAATAAAAGTTTTAGTTCATGATATGTAGAACAAACTTTGTTTTTGGACAAAGAGCTAGATCATCAGGGAAGCAAGTCAAACCGAGTCCCAAAGATTGAACTTAGTGCTGTTTTGAAACCTCGAAAATCGGCTAAGTCTGGAATGACTGAAATTTGTGTTTCAGTTTTCATGTACCTACCTTTAGAGAATTATAGTTTGGAAACCATTGATAATTAGACGAGACTCCTTTAAGCACAGTTGTTTTCCTCATGTAGCTTTACGACATGGTGAAATTGGTTTAGTTTTTAATCAACCGGCTAGAGATTTAGAGTGGGACTAAAATGGTGTGTTAGATGTATTTTTGAGGTGGTATTAGAAATTTGAATCAGCAAGCAGCACTGCCCGACCGCGCACAGGCGTGCAGCGCCGCGTGGCCCTCCATGCCGCGCATGCTTGCCACCTCGCCCGCAGCTCGGCCGAGGTGCAGGCACAAGAGAGCGTCGAGCTGCTTCGCTCCCTCGCTCTCCCATTCTGGCTCGCTCCTCCTGCTCTCTCTTTCTCTATCCGCCATGGACGGACGGGCGTAGCTCCACTGCTGCCATGGCCGACCGCCGCCACGCTCCCAATTGCCGCCCTCCACTCCATCTTTCTCGCTCGCTCGCTCTTCCTTCCCCTGGCTCTCGCCCTCTCGCTTCTCTCTGTCTCTCTGCCACCATGGCCGGCGAGCCGAGCTCCGAGCCACTGCCACCGTTCCCTGCCTCCGATCCCTCTCCGCCCTAGCTGAATGCACCACCGCCTCCGCCACTTTCTCCTCTCCTATCGGTGATCCTCGGCCGAGCAGGAGACCACCAGAGCAGCCCAGCCATCGGAGCTGCCGTTGTGCGGGCCGCCGCGCACGTGGTTGGGGCTCCACGCTCCACCTCGGGCCGAGCCGAGGCCACCGGCGAGTGCGCGCGGGCCTCCCGGTGCTCCGTCGCCGCTCCACCATCGCCGACGAACCTCCTCCGGCCGACATCGACAAGCTCCAGTGCCTCCTCTGCTTCCAAATCCCGTCAAGGACTTTTTACTAGAATTCGAGAAAAGACAGGGGCTTGTTTGCACACCAGTAGACTCATATGAATAGTGCCTTTTGGACCTATTTGTTTTAAATCGGTTGAAAATTTGGAAAATCATAATAAATCATAAAAATTCGTAAAATAGCAAATGAGGACTTTTTGGAATCCTTGCGAAATTGTATATGCAGTAGATCTATAATATTTCATGTTTTAGTTTAACGTTTTAGCTGTGAAAATAGATTTATGCATCTAGGTTTTCAATTTTAGTTGTATTTGTCTTTTTCATAACTGCAGTTGTAGGGCTCCAAATGAAGTGAAATTTTTGTGGCATACTACTCATGTGATGTTTGATGTGTGGTAAAAATTTCATGATCATTGGTTGCTGTATGAGTGAGTTATTGGTTTATCTTGCTCTCACATGATTTCTTGCTTTAGCAACTTGTCTTTTTCATAAAGGTTGCTATACATATTAAAATGGAGTGAAATTTGTACAGTCGACTATTGAGAGGATATGTGAGCCACTGTAATTTTTGTAGAATTTATTGTGCACTTTTGGTATATGTTCATTAACTCACCTTGTTATCTAAAATAAATTAAGAAATGCATTGAAAGAATTTATTTGGTCATGGAAACTAGGTTTTCTGGTGTTCTTTAGTCATGTGTGACATGTTGGTAAAGTTGGTTTTGCCAAATTATGTGTTTGCAACATAAGTTAATATTTATTTTCTTGCAAATATGGTTTATGGATAGATCTAGGAACTTAGCAAAGTTCTTCATGATAATGTGCTTTGTTGTAAAACTTGTTTATACAAAAGTTGTAGATAATTCATGTATCTAGCTGCTGTTAAAATTTGGTGTCATTTGGCCAAGTAGTTTAAGAGTTACAGCTGTTTAAAGTTGGGTTATAGAATTGATTGCTCTCTGTCTTGTTTAGACCATTTTCTGTAAATGTATAATTTCGACCTACTTAACTTGTGAATCATGCTGTGATGGTTATATATGAAATGTAGAGAATTTCATAAGATTTCTAGAATGTCTTCTTGCAAGTCATTTGGATTTGTGTAACTCTAGTTATAGCTAAATCTTGTAGCTGCTGTTTGCATGTCCAGAAATTGACAGATTCCAATTATAGTTGTTTGCTTGTATATTGCTAAGTGTGGCTCATACCTTTAATGATGGTTGAGTTAGAGTATCTGAGATCTTGGAAAACTTGTGTCATGCTTGGTGTTGTCGTCTTCTTCTCTATCGTGGCATGATAAATTGTGCGATATTTAAAGTAAGCAATGCGAAGTGCTTGTGCATGTTAATGTAATCTTGTGCTTGTCTTACTTACTGTATGCGATGCATTGTTTATTGCACTTTCATGTATTCATACACTTGCATCTTGCATCTCATCTAGGTACGCTAGATGCATCACGAAAAGGATGTGATGTTGGAGCCAAACCCGAAGATGGTGTTTGGTGGACCTATCTCAAAGATGGAAGGACTGAGCAAGTGTTATGATGGAAGATGCTCACCAAGCGAGTATCATCTAACAAACACTAACCTAAGTGTTGGATCCCAGGTAAGTCCCGGAGCATTATAAGTCTCCCTATTTTATTAATGTCACCTAAGTTATTCGTATTGATGCATTACGTAATAGGAGTTGCTTGGAAACACTTGCTGCATATTGTCTTTCCTTGTCCAGAAATAGTTACCATGAATCCTAATTAAGTCTAGGATCGCTCTTCATGCTTAGCCATGCTTAGACCGGTAGAAATCGGGTGATTTCCTGTCACCTGCGAGCTACAGGTGATAACTTGATCACGGTTGGCTATATTGTGCTATCGTGGAACATAACCGGAGGTTGTGGATTAATTGGAGACCGGGCGGAGTCTTGTGTAGAAGGTAATCATAGTGACTCCGTCTATGTCATTTAAGGACCGGTCATTGAAGGTCATCTTGTCATGTTGAACGCATGCCTCTCACATTGTTGGCCGGATAAGTCGTTCCGACCACGAAGCCAAGTAGCTCAATTTAGGCCGGGGACATGAGCAGTTAAAGTGTGCACCCTGGTTGGCAGTAAGGATGTGCAGAGAGCCAATGGCGTGAGTCCAAGGGCGGGTTCAAGTCCCGAGCTTCCTGGCAGATTGGTATTTTCTTTGAGGGTGCGGCGCTGGTCTTACCCACGATTTAACCTGAATTGTACCAAAGGTGATCTAAGGCTACCGTGGCTGGTAGACCTTGGTGTGTGTTAGGAATATTTCCCCAGCTGGGTAGGAATCGATTCGAATCATCGTCTCTCCCGGATAGTGAGAACTTAACTTGAGCACACTTCATCGTAGTAAATTAATGGAAGTGTTGGTTATGTGGTTTATGAAAGAGTTCAACTTGCTATGGTTATTATTGTCTTGACCTAATGGTACAAACATGTTTGGCATAGGATAGCTGCAAACTTAGTATAAGATAGGAATGATAACTTGGATTCAAAGAGTAAAAGTCGATGAACTACTACTGCTTTTTATGCAAAGAATGTCATCCAGCTCTACTTATAAAGCCTTGCATACTCCTTGGTGTCGTATTATTTTGGTTATGACGAGTAAGTCTAGCTGAGTACATTCTCGTACTCAGGGTTTATTCCCACTTGTTGCAGGTTGTGATGTATCATGGCTACTGCAAGAATTGGATGACTCCTACCGTAGTGGCGGAGTAAGATCATGGGCATGATTCTTCTTGGTTATCTTGTCTATGATGCTCTTATTGGACTTGACCTTGGTACTGGCATGTATTTGAAATAAGGGTAATGTTAGTTTCAAATTACTTTGCTTCTGCTACTTTTGAACTTGAGTTGTAATAACTCTGTTGAACTACTTGTGAAATGGATGTAACATGTGACTTGTTATGTTGAATCACTACGATCTTGGCTTGTATGTTGGTTGATTTGAAATCCCTCACGATTTTGTTGGACTACCAGAGTTATATGGGTTCAAGTATGACAATTTGATCACTTCGGTGATTGTTTTTGTACTTGTGCTCTTATAATTTGGATAGTTCCATGACAGGAAGTGGCTATGTGGTCACTTGGGATAGTGATGGCTCGGATGTTAGTGATGATGAATCAAGTGATGATGAGAAGAAGGCTATGAAGAAGGCCTTTGCAAGCATCGCCATTTCCAACAAGCCATCCCTCTTTGGTGCTTCATCGACATGCCTCATGGCAAAACCCACTAAAGTACAAGATGATAGTGATGATGATTCTTGTGCTAGTGATGGTTGTAGGAGCGATGATGACGATGAGGAGGATCCCTCCAAGGAAGAGCTCATGGAGATATGTGAGCATCTTGGCAAGGGCTACAAAAGGAAGAGTAAGGAGTGCAAAGGATTAGAAGAAGAGCTCAAAGCTCTTAGGAAATCCTTTGATGAGCTCCAAGCATCTCATGAGTGTCTAAAGGAAGACCATGAGGAGCTTGAGTTGGCTCATACTAAGCTTAAAAAAGCTCACTCCACTCTACTTGAGCTTGCTAAGGAGAAGGAGACCAAGGAGGAGGCCATGAAGGAGCAAGTGATCATCACTTGTGATGTGGGACTAACATGTGATTTGCTTAATGAATCATTTTTTGAACCTATTATTGTTGCTCCCACTAACCCTTCTTGTAGCTCTTTATCCACCACAACCAACTCTACCTCTACTATGAGTGATGGTTTGACTTGTGATGCCTCACTAATGGTTGAAAATGAGATTCTCAAGAGAGAGGTGGATGAGCTCACTCGTGCCTTAGGCAATGCCTATGGTGGAGATGCCCGCTTGCTAAAGTATTTAGGTAGCCAAAGGTTCTCTCTTAACAAAGAGAGATTGGGCTATACCCCTAAGAATAGCAAGGTGACCTTTGCTACTCCAAAGCCTAACTTCATAAAGAGCAATGGTCGATTTTGCAATAGATGCAAGCAAGTTGGGCATGTAGAGAACATAATTGTAATAAAATGAACAAGAACAAGAACAACATAAATGCTAATGTGACTCACATTCCTCTTGATTCTTGTTATGTTCTTACCAAGGGTAAGAAAGGTGTGCGTGCTAAGTTTGTTGGTACACCAATTATGGGCCTAAAGAAGAAGGCCATTTGAGTACCAAAGAGCTTAGTTACTAACCTCCAAGGACCTAAGCAAGTATGAGTACCTAAGAAACATTGATTTGTTTTGTAGGTCAATTACAAATCTAGAGGGAGGCATTGGGTGTTTGATAGTGAGTGCACACAACACATGACCGGTGATTCTAAGATGTTCAATTCCATCAAACCCAATGATAGCGGCATTGATAGTATCACTTTTGGCAACAATAAGAAGGGTGATGTTCTTGGTCTTGGAAGAATTGCAATCTCAAATGATCATAGCATTTCCAATGTGCTACTAGTTGAAAAGTTGAACTTCAATCTCTTATCCGTGGCTCAATTGTGTGATCTTGGCTTCAAGTGCATCTTTGGTGTGGATGATGTTGAGATAGTGAGTGTAGATGGCTCTAACTTGATCTTTAAAGGATTTAGATATGAGAATCTATACTTGGTTGATTTCAACACAAATGAAGCTCAATTGTCCACATGCTTACTCACCAAATCAAGCATGGGTTGGCTATGGCATAGAAGGCTTGGTCATGTTGGGATGAAGCAATTGAATAAGTTAGTGAAGCATGACTTGGTTAGAGGCTTGAAGGATGTCACATTTGAGAAGGACAAGTTGTGTAGTGCATGTCAAGCCACAAAGCAAGTGGGCAACACTCATCCAAAGAAGAGCATCATGAGCACATGTAAACCATTTGAGCTATTGCACATGGATTTATTTAGATCAACAACATACACTAGCATTGGTGGCAACAAGTATGGATTTGTGATTATGGATGATTTTACTAGATATACTTGGGTGGCATTTCTTGTTGACAAGAGTGATGTGTATGATACATTCAAGTTGTTCATCATGAGAGTGCAAAATGAATTCGAGACCACCATCAAGAAAGTGAGAAGTGATAATGGAAGTGAATTCAAGAACACAAGAGTTTATGATCTATGTGATGAGTTGGGAATCAAGCATCAATTCTCGGCCAAGTATACACAACAATCCAATGGGCTAGTTGAAAGGAAGAATTGAACCTTGATTGACATGGCAAGATCAATGCTTAGTGAGTACAATGTGAGTCACTCCTTTTGGGCCAAAGCAATTAACACGACATGTTACTATAGCAATAGACTCTATTGTCATGCATTCTTGGAGAAGACACCCTATGAGATCTTGAATGAAAGAAAGCCCAATATTGCATACTTTAGAGTATTTGGTTGCAAACGCTACATTTTGAAAAAAGGCACTAGATTGAGCAAGTTTGAGAAGAAGTGTGATGAAGGCTTCTTGCTTGGTTACTCAACAACTAGCAAAGCATATAGAGTATGGAATTTGGCTAGTGGTCAACTTGAAGAGGTGCATGATGTTGAGTTTGATGAGACTAATGGCTCTTAATATGAAGATGAGAACTTAGAAGATATGAGAGGCACACAATTGTCCGATGCTATAAAGAAGATGGACATTGGTGACATAAGGCCTGGAGAAGTGATAGAAGTTGAAGATGACAAAGATCAAATACTCTCTAGTCCAAATGTGCAAGCTAGTGGTTCTCATGATCAAAATCAAGCTAGGACATCATCTCAAGTGCAAAATCAACAACAAGTGGCTAGTACATCATCTCAACCAATTGATCAACCAAGCTCAAGCAATCAAGTGCAAATACTCCAACCAACCAACATTGCAAGGGATCATCCCCTAGATTCCATCATTGGTGATATTCAAAGAGGAGTTCAAACTAGATCAAGATTAATATTATTTTGTGAGCATTTCTCTTTTGTGTCGTTTGAAGATCCAAAGAAGATTGAGGATGCATTGAAAGATCCCGATTGGGTAAATGCCATGCATGATGAACTAAACAACTTCAAGAGAAATCAAGTATGGGAACTAGTTGAGAGACCTAAGGATCATAATATGATTGGAACCAAATGGGTCTTCAAGAACAAGTAAGATCAAGATGGGATAGTTGTAAGAAACAAAGCAAGACTAGTGGCTCAAGGTTATACTCAAATTGAGGGTCTTGACATTGGAGAAACATGTGCCCCGGTTGCTAGATTGGAAGCAATTAGGATCTTGCTAGCCTATGCTTGTGCTCACAATATCAAACTCTATCAAATGGATGTGAAGAGTGCTTTTCTCAATGGGTACATTCAAGAGGAAGTCTATGTTGAGCAACCTCCTGGTTTTCAAGATGATAAGCAACCCAACCATGTGTACAAGCTTAGGAAGGCATTGTATGGATTGAAATAAGCACCTAGAGCATGGTATGAGAGGCTAAGAGATTTCTAGCTCTCTAAAGGGTTCACTATGGGCAAGATTGACACCACTCTCTTCACCAAGAAGATTGGAGAGGACTTGTTTGTTGTTGGTATTTCTTAACACCACTACTAAAAATAGAATTACTCCTACTCATAGCAATGGTGCCAAAAATGATATGGTAATTTATTAACTTGTCACTTGTCACGTTACAGTAGCCACCTAATCAATTAACCTTCATCTCCAGTATTAAACTAGGTTGCCATCCCTAGTGATGAACTTAGAAATGTTTGTTGGTTCTATCTAGCATTACTACAAGAATAACACTAGATAAAATTCATTATTTCATGTGACTAAATAAAATATAAAGATAGGAATGAAAAGAATTATGCAAGCGGACAGATAATTATACCATTGTAGCATTTTACCCAAGAGTATTCTAGGGTTGTCGATTTATAATTCTACCACTAGGAAGGTATAACTAATCTATACAATGCACTAGTATTGATAATTTATGAATATGCATGAGAGAATGAACCAATATCATATACTCTACTCAAAACAAGGATAAGTCACAAGATAAAGATAAAGATATGTATGATAAGTACTTGATCAGTCATCATAATGAATAAATAGTAACTCAGAGCACTCTAGTTAAGCAATAGGTTAAAGACCAATTAGAATATTAGAAAGATAATTCCTAGGTATTCTTACTAACAAAGTCACTGTAGTTTTAATTAACTATATCTGGTGATCATTGCCACAACTATGCCACATAAGGAACATCATCTGAGGAAATTCGAAAACATAATTCCTCGTAACCTCCGTGACCACGTTCTACCTACATCACTATATATGGGGATGGACTGCAAAGGACTCAACGCAGCTGTCACCTACGCGATCTACCACCTCTCGGCATATAAGGGCATCCACAGATAAACAAATATCTAAGCACCACGCTCACATAATGTCTATCACTCATCCATGGTCCAGTAAGACGAGCGCTATACAAACATATGCATGGTTTACATAATCTAGCTACACCAAATATCAGACTAGAACAAACAATGGACAATGCTTTCATAATATATAATATAAAGCTCAATGTTGACATAAACATAGTAGCAACGGTACAATCTCAAATAAAATAAAGAAATAGAGTAAAGTATAGAGGATATACCGAGACCACGCTCTTGCCAACGTCGGGAATCCAAGCATTGCTTGATCTCCCTCTAGACCTAATCTAACTTGCCTAAGCTCTAATCTAGAGGATCTCTGAGGAACTAGGGTTGGCTTTGGATGAGTTGATCTCCTTGAATGACTTGATGCCCTCAGGGGGGGTGCAGGGGTCCTTATATAGCCTGGTGGGTTGAACATGAGCCCTTGGATCAAACCGACTTGGATGAAGGGTGAAGATGGATCCTAGGAGGCGATGGAGGAATACTCTAGAAGCTCATGGAGAGATCCCCTATGGGGGCCGAGTGGCATGGTGGTGGGGCCGGCCGGCCCCACCTGTCAGCACCTCGTCCTCCGCTTCGTCCCCGTGCCTTCTAGTGTCTTCTATAGTCTTCTAGCGCGTCCTTCGTCGCGAGCTAGTTTCGTTCTTTTTCTCAATTAAGTCCCCTTTCCTACGTTTTCCAGAATAACCCTGTAGAAAATAGAGATTCACCAAAACTCATGGAAATTGTCAGTTTAAACCCTAGTCCTAAGCATATTCTTGTACTTTACCCATTTCTCTTGTTTATTCACATATAAAATGTTGACATTATCCATCGTCAACAAGCTCCCCCAAGCTTACCCTTTGCTAGTCCCTTAGCAAAGCCAAACTTAGCAAATTTGGAAAAGAACTTGAACATGTTGAGATTGTATTTAGAAAAACATTGAGATAACTCCTAGAGAGTAGACATGCATTCAAACAAAAATTCTACTCTAGATTCTGATATAACTTTCAAACTTACTCATATTACCTTTGAACATGGAGCTTTTTAGCCTTCACTTGGGTCTTGAGCAATTGAAAAATAGAACAACCAAGTCAAGCACTATGTCTCTAGCTCTTCACTCAACCATTATTCCAGAGTTTTGTAAGTTTTCGCAATAAAACTCAGAGCTTCAATTGTATGACACTCTTAAATCTCTCAATATATGTGGTATTTGTGGATTCTCACCAAGGCATTAATGATATCATGCCTTTCTCTACTACAACTAAAGCTTATGTGGAGCTCATAGGAGTGGAGAAAATATAAACAGAGCATACTTGTAATTCATATATTGTAAAGTTAAACAATGAATCTAAAGAGAGTTAGGTCATATAATCAAATCAAGATGTGCATGTGTATGGAATATGGTGGATATATGATAGGTGTATATGGTGGCTAATCCTAACTCTAAAATTGCTCCTTGAAAACACACCTCTCTTGAAAATTGAAGAACACTTAGCAAAGAAAACATGGGCTATCTTATTCATCTCTTTATTAATCATTTTTTCTCTCTTTTTTTTCTTTCTTGGACACTTGTCCAATTTTTTTCAATACTTTTTTTAGCCACATGCATCTTTCTGCAACAAAAACTTTGGAGAGATAATAACAACTTTGGAGCATTTATTTGGGGGCTGTCCTATAGGGTATATTTTTTGGTGTTTACTCTCAGTGTAAGAGCAAAACATTTTCTGATGGATCTATATGGAATGAAAAATGAGTGCGCCTACTCCCAGTGTAGGAATAGTGCATAAATGGATAGTGTGTACGTGATCTTAATTTTAAAAGCATGACAAATCTCTCATAAGGCATCGACAAAGCTTGACTAAACTCAATGCAAAGCAGGCATCATGTAAGTGGAAGGTTTCCTATTCTAAATATCATATTTGGCTTTGGTAGGAATTCAAGCTCTATCATACAAGAGCTCATCATATAAGTTTTCAATTTTCAAAGATAAATCTATGGAACCCTAGTATCATTAGGAACAAGATAAATAGCAGCTCAGACTTTCATATGTCATATCCCTCAATTACCTAGACTTAGCTCAAGCTTATGCTCCCACAAGTTTCAGGTTCAGAATAAATTCTTCTATCAAATCAAAACTTAGGAGAATTCAAATTTGAATACTAGGTACTAAAAAAGAATTATAGTTGAGCTCTATTCATTATTTCCATTGCCAACATTTTATGACTCCTAAAAACATAAATCTAAACACACTTTTTATTTTGTTTTCAAAGTTTAAGATCACACCCTAATATATATATATATATATATATATATAATTAGCTAGACAAATCTTTATTTGGTTTTGAATTGTTATTCATCTTTTTATTTCTTTTAACTAACAAAAAGCAAACTTAAACATAACAACTAAACAGGAAAGAAATACTTAGCTAGATACACAGGGGAATGCTCCTCCCCCAAGCTAAATGTTGTCGTTGTCAGAAATTGAGAATCTTTAGAGCGAGCTCATCAGTGGCAGTCCTTCTTATTCCGGCAAAGTGTAGCGTCTACCACCAAACAAACTTACTCAAAGTGTCATCCTGCAAAATATCTCCAACAAGAACACAAAAAACTCGAAGCTTTGATTATGACAAGGGGTTAGCGGTCAGCTGAGCAATCGATTGTCCTTATTGCTTAAGATTGAATTCAAAATTTGACAGAACTTTGATAGGATGTTGACTTTTATCTTTTTGTGATTTTCTATTTATAATGCAAAAAGAAATACATATGCAATTTTTTATTTTTATGCCACCACGGTGAATAATCCTACAAGGTCACCATAAGTTACTCACATGGGGCTTCAGATTTTTATAATGCAATGATAATGAAAGTAATAAATATTTTTATTATTTTTTTATATGCAAAGATAGATGAAAACATTATGAAATATTTTTATTTTCTTTTCTGATATAAAATGCTAAAGTGAAAATTATTTAAAAGCAATGCTAAAACAGTAAATATGCTAACATGCAATGCGAAAAATATAAACATGGATAACTACCATTATTACCTCATGGCAAGGGTACATAATTTATTAGTCCTCCGAACAGGACGAGGTGGGAGAGAGTACTTACTGTTCAGGTTCATCATCTGATCCTTCTAAAGAATCAGATGCTTGCTCTTCTTGCGGCGTTGATGTTGATGTTGTCTTCTTTCTCCATACCTGAGTGGTCTGTGTAGTAGAATCTAGCTATGTAGCTTCTTCATTAGTAGGCTCTTTAATCTTCTTATCTTGAGTGTCCCATGCATTCCAGCGATCTTCATATCTTGACACTTCTCTTGGGTAATCTGCCCATCCATCCTTCAGGGGCTGGGTTGCTTGACGGTGGGATCGACGTCTCCTCCTATTGTGGTTCTTCTTGGGCTATTCATAATTAGTGTAACTATTAAAGTAACAGCGTACCTTTCCTTCTGGGAATTGGAAGTGGACTTGTCTAGATCCAATGTAGATGACAACGTTGGTGGTGTTGAGGAACGGTCTTCCCAAGATGATGGGGGTCTCTTCTTCTATTCCTATGTCCAGGACCATGAAATCAGCAGGAACATAGCGATCTTGAATTTGTACAATGACGTCCTTTGCTATTCCCTCCGAGAACCAAACTGATTGGTCTGCCATCTGCAACTGCATATATGTAGGATACAAGGGTTCGTTACCAAATAAATATTCATATGTTACCTTTGACATTATATTGACACCCGATCCAATATCGCAAAAGGTCTTATGGAAAACTTTTTGATTGATTAGGCATTCAATTGTTGGTACTTCAGGATCATCCTTCTTGTCTAGGAATGGTGGAGCAAGCAAACCTTCATACTCTGATTGAATTGTGTTGATCATCTTCACAGTCTCTTCCTGTGCATGGCTAGCCTTGTTCTTCCTCCAGCTTCTAGGATTCTTCTTCTCTTTGATCGTCATTGGTTCATTTCTCTTAGATGGTGCATGGGGTTGTGCAGGTGAGTGTAACATCCTATTCTTGAATGAGAACTTCTCTTTATTATCTTTAATGGTGAAAACAATCTTGGAGTGCTCTACATAGATGATGGCCTTCGTGGTGCATAGGAATGGTCGGCCTAATATGATTGGTGCTTTCTCATCTTTTCCTGTGTCCACAACCACAAAGTCTACAGGAACATATGATTGTCCCACTTTGATGATAGCATCATCAAGAACTCCCTTAGGGTAGCACAGTGTCTGATCTGCAAGCTGCAAACACATATTTGTGCACAACAAAGGATCTCCTAAAATCTTATCATAAATTACCTTGGGCATGATGTTGACACTTGCGCCGAAATCGCAGATAGCTTCTAGAAAAATATGACATCCTATGGAGATAGGAATGATAGGTCTCCCTGGATTGCCTTTCTTGTCAGGAAGTGTGTATTCAATCCACTTCACTTTCGATGGTTCGACATAATAATTAGCTGCATTGTAAATATCAACAAGATTTGTAGTTTCTAAATCTTCCGGCTGGCCCGGAATCTTACCTTTCTCCAGTGGAGGAACAGCAGCTGCTAGCTAAGATAATTGTGATTCTATCATTTTATTAAAGTTGTGCTGAATCTTAATGGCAGAAGCAAAGGCATCCATTCTAGTGCTTATGTTTTCCAAAGTTTTATCAGTAGAAGCTACCTTTCTAGTCATTTGATCCAAAATTTTAGATTGACCAACAATTACATCTCTCAAAGGTGGTTGATTAAAAGCATTATAATTATTACCTTAAAAGTTACCTTTGTAGTTACCTTGGTAGTTTGGCCTCTGTTGCTAATTCCATCCTTAATTTTGTTGAGGACGATAGTTATTGTTGTTGTTGATGTAGTTCACATCCTCTTGAAGTTCAGGACAGTTGCTCTCTGAATGCCCAGTGTCTCCACATTCTTCACAAGTCATGCGAGAATCATGAATGTGCATGACTTCTTTCTTCTCACCCATCTGGTCTTCAAGCCTCTTGATCAGTAGGTCTACCTTGGCAGTCAGCATGTCTGCCTCTTTGAGTTGATGCATACCTCCTCCTCTCTTATGAGGTTGAACACGTTCTTCATTCCAGCTCTAATTGGAAGCCATCTTCTCAACAAGTGATGTTGCGTCTGCGAGATTGAGTGATAGGAATGCACCTCTAGCAGTAGCATCAATAGTCTCACGGGTGCTAGTGTTTAGCCCGTGATAGAAAGTCTGTAGTAGTATCCAATTCTCCATCCCATGATGAGGACATTCTACAATGTATTCTTGAAAGCATTCCCAAGCTTCGAGGATTGGTTCATCATGTTGTTGTTGAAAGCTTGAAATTTTCTAGCACAGAGCATTGGTCTTGCATGTGGGAAAGAACTTGGCTAGGAAGGCAATTGAGCAGATATTCCATGTAGTGTGTTTCTCTCTGTTTGTGTAGAACCACTGCTTAGCTTTCCCTAATAGTGAAAATGGAAAAAGGTGGAGTAAAATAGCATCTCTAGGTACTCCCTTGATAGTGAAGGTGTTGCAGATCTCTAGAAAGTGTTATAAATGTGTACTTGCATCTTCATGAGCCTTTCCACAAAACTGATTAGCTTGCACCATAGTGATGAGTGCAGGCTTGAGCTCGAATCCATTCTCTCCAACATTGACTTCTGGTCTAGTACAAATGTTTGCAGTTGTCGGAGCAGAGAATTCACAGAGACTCCTGTTGGCAGCCATGGCCTCAAACTCTAGTGTCAAACTCCTTCTGATTCGGTTATCTTCCAACTCAAGAGCAAGAACCATCTTGAGTTTAGCTCTAGTCTTCTTGAGTAATGCTTCTGGATCGTCAACAAAGTTCTCTGGAAGATTACGCATACATTACCCAGCATAAGATACACAAGTAGACAAAACAAGGCTAAGCCTTTTATGAGTAGAGATCAATGGTCATTTTTCTTCTCAGCAGTTACATAAAATTATCAATACTTCCTAAGTTAAATACCTTCCCCGACAACGGCGCCAAAAATGCTTGTTGGCATTTCTTAACACCACTACTAAAAATAGAATTACTCATACTCATAGCAATGGTGCCATAAATGATATGGTAATTTATTAACTTATCACTGTTACAGTAGCCACCTAATCAATTAACCTTCATCTCTAGTATTAAACCAGGTTGTCATCCCTAGTGATGATCTTAGAAATGTTTGTTGGCTCTATATAGCATTACTACAAGGATAACACTAGACAAGATTATATTATTTCATGTGACTAAATAAAATATAAAGATAGGAATGAAAATAATTCTACAAGCGGACAGATAATTATGCCATTATAGCATTTTACCCAAGAGTATTCCAGGGTTGTCGATTTATAATTCTACCACTAGGAAGGTATAACTAATCTATACAATGCACTAGTATTGATAATTTATGAATATGCATGAGAGAATGAACCAATATCATATACTCTACTCAAAACAGGGATAAGTCACAAGATAAAGATAAAGATATGTATGATAAGTACTTGATCAGTCATCATAATGAATAAATAGTAACTCAGAGCACTCTAGTTAAGCAATAGGTTAAAGTCCAATTAGAATATTAGAAAGATAATTCCTAGGTATTCTTACTAACAAAGTCACTGGAGTTTTAATTAACTATATCTGGTGATCATTGCCACAACTATGCCACATAAGGAACATCATCTAAGGAAATTCAGAAACATAATTCCTCCTAACCTCCACGACTGTGTTCTACCTACATCACTATATATGGGGGATGGACTGCAAAGGACTCAACGCAGCTGTCACCTACGTGATCTACCACCTCCCGGCATATAAGGGCATCCGCAGATAAACAAATATCTAAGCACCACGCTCACATAATGTCTATCACTCATCCATGGTCTAGTAAGGCGAGCGCTATACGAACATATGCATGGTTTACATAATCTTGCTACACCAAATATCAAACTAGAACAAACAATGGACAATGCTTTCATCATATATAATATAAAGCTCAATGTTGACATAAACATAGTAGCAACGGTACAATCTCAAATGAAATAAAGAAATAGAGTAAAGTACAGAGGATATACCGAGACCACGCTCTTGCCAACGTCGAGAATCCAAGCGTTGCTTGATCTGCCTCTAGACCTAATCTAACTTGCCTAAGCTCTAATCTGGAGGATCTCTGAGGAACTAGGGTTGGTTCTAGATGAGTGGATCTCCTTGAATGACTTGATGCCCTCAGGGGGTGCAGGGGTCCTTATATAGCCCGATGGGTTGAACGTAAGCCCTTGGATCAAACCGACTTGGACGAAGGGTGAAGATTGATCCTAGGAGGCGGTGGAGGAATACTCTAGAAACTAGTGGAGAGATCCCCTAGGGGGGCCAGTGGGCATGGTGGGGGGCGGTCAGCCCCACCTGTCGGCACCTTGTCCTCCGCTTCGTTCCGTGCCTTCTAGTGTCTTCTATAGTCTTCTAGCACGTCCTTCATCGTGAGCAAGTTGTCCTTTTTCTCAATTAAGTCCCCTGTGGCATAACCGACCAATTCATACAGGCTTAAGTAAGAAAATCACCTGCCGACGCAGATAAATTGACGTACTTAAGTCCATACGAACCCGGTAGTCCGTGAAATCATGAAGGATTTCAAACTAACCAACATATAAGCCAAGATCGTACAAGTTTAGCTGCCACCATTCAAGTGTTACATAAAGTTCGCAACATCATCTGAATACGTCGGAGTTTAGAACATAGAGTTATTACAAACCAAGTTCATCATAAGTAGAAAAAGCTAATAGTTTTCAAACCACACACGCACACTTAGTTCAGATACAGTGCCATAAAATGATCAAGTCTCACAAAAGCAGTAGATAGGACGTAAGGAATGACCACGCCCTTGGTCCTAGTTGTCGTCCATAGCTAGATAGAGACAGTTGATGTAGTAACCATAGTTCATCTGACCATCTACAACAATGGGAACAAAGCCCTGAGTACGAGAATATACTCAGCCAGACTTACCCGCCTTAAATGAAAATAAAGAGACACCAAGGAGTATGCAAGGCTTTTTTTGGTGGGCTAGCTGGACTCATTTGCAAAAAGCATAAGTTATCATGAATAAACCAGTTTAAGTACTTTTGCTTCATCTTTATTATAACCTGTTAATCTAGGTAAGCACCTATGCTAAAGCAATCACTTGATTAACCATTAACATCAAAGTTACCATCTTAGGTTTAGCATTTCCAACCTAATCCACATAACCATCCAAGTTCCATCATCATTACTACAATGTCGTAGCTCGAGTCAAGTTCTCACTGTCCAGGAGCGATGGCGATTCGAATCGATTCCTAACTAGCTGGTGATTTATTCCTCACACAAACCACACTCACCGATCAAGTGAGCTATAGGTCCCCAATGACACTATTTTGGTAAACATCGCGGGACAATCTGGAGCCACAGTATCCAGGGACCACCTGACTGCCAGGAATCAAGACGCACCTGCCCTTGGGCTCACTCTTCGCGCCCCTGTCACACCCCCATCAGCACCAATACGCGTACCTATGTAGATCCCAGCCTGAATAGTGCCACTGGCTTCGTAGTCGAAATGAATTATTCGGCCAGCTAAATGTGAGGCATGCGTTCAACATGACAAGAGCGACGAGCAACGATCGGTCCTTAACCGACACAAGCGAAAACTATGAGAGCCCTAGAACCCTGTCTGGTTGTCCACTATACATTCCGCTTGGTCTCTATTTATCCATCAACACTTGGTTATTTCCATGATAGTATCCATAGCTAAGTATCCAGGTAACCACCTATAATTGCCGGTGACCAAAAATCACCGACTGCTACCGGTCTAAGCAGGGCTAAGCATTTAACTCAGTCCTAGACCTAGCAGGGTAAGATATATTAAAGTAGACAAGGATATAATATATGCATCAATGGTTTCACTCCACTCCTATAACTTAATGCAACAATATATATATAACTTGTATAAAGTTAATTGCTTTATAAAGTAGGAGACTTAGAATGCTCCGGGGCTTGCCTCTTTTGAACGAGCTAGGCTGGTGGTCCACGCACACTGGAAGCTCCTCAACTGGCTCCTCGGCCTCAGGCACCTCCTGTGCCTGGATCTCCTGCTGGTCGACCTCGGCCTGCTCCTCAGGCACTGCTACTATAAGCTCCTCCTGCGATCCTATATGATGCATACATATGTGTGACTAGGAGAAATGTGCATGGGATGGAATGAGGTATGATGAACATGAATGCTTGCATGTAGATGAACAATTTCATTTCTATTTTACCGAGTAGGTGCAAATCTCCTCTCCGGTAAAATAAAGCAGATAACAAACAAGACATGCATACATATCACACATCACTAATATGTTAATCATACCAGCAGGTTATTTAGTGCTTCAAAGATACACCAAAGCAACACCTTTTAACTAAACATGCATTAAGGAAATCTTAATTTAACTCCAATTTAAACAAAGGCTATAACAGCAACCTATATTTCCTAAGCTCATAAAAATCTAAGAAAATTATAGTAATCTCATTATATCTACTGGAGTCTATCATAAAATTTTCACTTCAATTGGATAAGCATAACAGCCTATATTAAAAAGGCAAAAAGCATAGCAATTAAGCACATGAAAATACTTTGAACTATGAAAAGTGTCAAACAATATATTTCATATTTTTCCCACAATCCACATAGTATAGAATCACTGTAGAAAAAGTTTCATATACATGTATTATTCATATTTTTAGCCCTAGCAATTTTACAAGAAAACAACAATTAATACACATAAATTACCTAGCTATATTTTTCCATAGAACATGCATGTCATATATTTTTCACAGAAAGTACATCACATGAATAGATCAACAAAATTGGAATCACATTTTTATGATACATATATGATTTACTATGTATTTTACAAGATATCAGCAATATCAAGAATTAAATAAAGCTCTATATAAAAATATCTCAAAAATCACATCGAATATTTTTAACACGTAGATCTGCTTAATAGAAACAAAACAAAATTTGTTTCACAAATGTTGGACAACCACAGCTCAAGATATGAATTTTCCAAGCCTTTTCCTCCTTTCTGAAAATCAATTTTGAAAATCATTTAAACCCAAACTACTACGCGCACCCAGATCTGGGCACCAGAGACACAGGCGAGCGGGCCCCAGCATTAGCCAGCCCCACACGTCTGCCTCACAAAGGCAGGGGAGGGGTTTGACCGATGAGATCTCACCGCTGGTGAGGTTTCCGACGGTGAGGTCACCACCGTCGCACTCCTCGCGGTGAGGCATGTCCGTGGGTGTAGCTGGTTGAACCGGAGGAGCTCCAGAGCAAGCTCATCGGTGGCCATGGTGCACGGCAACGCGGCACAGCGGCAAATCCGGCGAATCAGGGCATGGCGGGGTGTGAGAAGATGCGCGTGACCACCGCTAGGTCGACGAGGAGCTCGTGCTCGCAAAAAGAGGGAGGGAGAAGCATGGCGATGAGGTTGGCCACGCGGACCGTGGCGGTGGCCATGGTGGCAGCAGAGGGAAATGGCCAATGCCAGCCAAATCCTGCCATAACCTTGACAAAACGATGGCGCAGGAGGTGCGGGACGATGCGGCAAAGCTTGTGCGGTCGTTGGTGGGGCGTTGGCGTGAGTGGGGCGACGCTGGCGGAGCTCCGCGCCGTGAGCGCTGTTACTGCTGCTACGCCAAATGGAGGCGGAGTGAGGCGCGCGTGGGGTGGAGCGGGCGCGTCCCGACCAGGTGAAGCCGGTCGGCGCGGCCACCGCCCCTCACAGCCGGTGCGTGGCCGCCACGCGGCATCGGGCGTACGGAGGAGGGCGGGAGCGCGGGCACGGGTTAGGCTGGCCTTCCTAGCTGGGCCAAAAGGCCAGGAGCCGGCCTGCCTCCCTTCCAAAATCTCTTCTTTTTTTAACAGTATATAAAATCACCCTTTTGAGTATTTTGCTAACATTTTTTCAAGATGGTCCAAAAATCAAAGTTGCTCCATTTTAAAAGCTCCACAACCTTGATTTAAGGGCCAAGGTCAAATTTTTCTTAGATTTTGAATTACATAACTCAAATCAATTTAAATAAAAAAACCTATTTTTGGTTAACATCGCTTAGAAGCTTAATTAATAAAAATGGTCAATATAAACATTGCCCCATTTTGTATCCTAATTATGTCTAAGTTGTTTTAATGGTCAAACATCACTCACTTATACTACTTAGCAAGATTATAAGCATATGTGACTTAATTCAAACAATTCTAGCATCACATGAAATGACAGTGCATAAATGATGCTTATGCTCATGATTGCAATGCAAATGCATGCTTAACATCAGAGGTGTTACAACCCCTTCCCCCCTTATAAAAATCTTTTCTCGAGATTTGGGTTACTAACCATTGTTTATAAAAGTTTTCGTAAGCCTTTAATAAGTAATCTCCTGTTTCCCAAGACGCATCACTGTCATCGTGATGACTCCATTGTATCTTGTACATTCTCACCACTTTGTTTCGAGTGACTCTGTCCTTAATATCCAAAACTCGTACCGGCTGCTCATGGTACTCCAAGTCTGAACCAATCTTAAGGTCTTGGGATTCTATCCTTTCCTCCAGAACACGTAAACACTTCTTCAATTGTGATACATAAAAGACTGGAAAGATCGAACCCATTGCTTCTGGTAATTGTAACTTGTAAGCCACTGGACCCTTCTTTTCTAATACTTTATATGGTCTGACAAACCTAGGAGCGAGCTTTCTCTTTATACCAAACCGTTGTACCTTCTTTATTGGTGTGACCTTCAGATAGACGTAATCACCTACTTCAAACTCGAGCAATCTTCTTCTTTTATCCGCATAACCTTTCTGATGCGACTATGCAGTCTTCATGTTTTGCTGGATAATACGAACATTTTCCTCAGCTTCCTTAACAAAATTAATGCCATAATACCTTCTTTCTCCAGACTCAATCCAATTCAACGGTGTTCTGCACTTTCTGCCGTACAATGCTTCGAATGGAGCCATCTTGATACTCTTTTGGTAGCTGTTATTATAAGTGAACTCGGCCAAAGGTAACCATGATTCCCATGAACCTTTTGAAGATAACACACAAGCTCTTAGCACATCTTCTAGAACTTGATTAACTCTCTCTGTCTGGCCATCTGTCTGTGGGTGGTAAGTAGTACTACGAACCAAACTGGTACCCAAACCTTTGTGCAAATGTTCCCAAAAATGAGCGGTGAACTATGATCCTCTGTTAGACACTATAGTTTTTGGTATACCATGAGGTCGAACAATTTCTGCAATATACCGCTCAGCATATTGAGGCGGTCGAAATGCGGTTTTGACTGGTAGAAAGTGAGCTGACTTTGTAAGACGATCTACGATTACCCAAATTGAATCATTTCCTTTCTGAGTGGTGGGAAGTTCGGTGATAAAATCCATACTTATATCTTTCCATTTCCAATCTGGAATAGATAACGGTTGTAGCAAACCTGTGGGTTTCATATGAATGGCCTTAACTCTACAACACGTATCACATCTAGCAACATAAGCTGCAATCTCTTTCTTCATCTTCGTCCACCAATAACAAGGTCTCAGTTCTTGATACATTTTGCTACTTCTAGGATGGATGGATAACTTAGAAAGGTGAGCTTCATCCATGAGTTGATTTTTGAGTTCCCTATCCTTGGGTACAACATGACGGTTATCGAACCACAACACACCATGTTCATCCACTCTGAAATGTTTAGTTGGTTCCCTTTGTATTTTCTCTTTGATATGGAATATTCCCTTATCCATTTTCTGGCCTTCAATAATCTTACTTTCCAAAGTGCAACTGATCTGAATATTATGCAGCACAGCAGGATGCATCGGGTTGAACCCATCTTCAAACAACGACTGTACAGAATGAAAATGTGACTTCCTACTCAAAGCATCAGCCACTATGTTTGCTTTCCCTAGATGATAGTGCACATTCAAGTTACAATCCTTGATCAGCTCTAGCCATCTTCTCTGTCGCATATTCAACTCAGGTTGAGTGAAAATATACTTAAGACTCTTATGATCCGTAAAAATATTACACACATTTTCAAGCAAGTAGTGCCTCCAAATCTTCAAAGCATGCACAACTGCAGCGAGAACTAAATCGTGTGTTGGGTAATTAACTTCATGCTTTCTTAACTGGCGTGAGGCATAAGCAATCACCCGTCCTTCTTGCATAAGAACACAACCTAAACCTGTTTTTGATGCATCGCAAAACACCTCAAAAGGTTTCTCTATGTCTGGTTGCGCTAGAACAGGAGCAGTGGTTAGCAAATTCTGTAAGGCATGGAAAGCTGCATCGCACTCCTCAGTCCAAGCGAACTTCTGATCTTTCTGTAGCAAATTGGTCATGGGCTTAGCAATTTTAGAGAAATCCGATATGAAACGATGATAGTACCCAGCCAAACCAAGAAAACTCTGAATCTCGTGGACAGTAGTTGGAGCCATCCAATCCATAACCTCTTGCACTTTGCTGTGATCTACCGAAATTCCATCTTCTGACAGAATATGACCAAGAAAAGGAACTTTCTTTAACCAAAACTCGCACTTGCTAAATTTAGCATATAACTTATGGTCTCTGAGCCTATTCAAAACAATTCTCAAATGCTCGGCATGATCCTCATTCTCAGAATATACCAGAATGTCATCATTGAACATGATCATAAACTTATCCAATTCTGGCATAAAGACCAAATTCATAAGATACATAAAGTATGCAGGAGCATTCGTCAAGCCAAAAGACTTGACAAGATACTCATACAACCCATATCTAGTAGAAAAAATGGTCTTAGGTATATCTTGCGGCCTGATCTTGATCTGATGGTATCCTGATCTCAAATCTATCTTAGAAAACACCTTGGCCTTTGACAATTGGTCAAACAAGATATCAATCCGAGGCAGAGGATACTTGTTTTTAATTGTCACTGCATTTAGTGGCCTGTAGTCCACGCACATCCGTAAAGAGTTATCCTTTTTCTTCTTCACGAATAGTGCGGGACAACCCCACTCAGACTTACTTGGTCGGATGAGACCCTTGTCCATCAGTCCCTTCAATTGAACTTTCAACTCGGCTAACCCATTGGGCGGCATCCGATAAGGCTTTCTTGAGATCGGGGGTGTACCAGGGATTAACTCAATAGCAAACTCAATATCCCTATCTGGTGGAAGACCGGGTGATTCCTCCGGGAACACATCCGGAAACTCACATAGTACATGAATCTCAGTCAGAAAAGTGGTTTGGACTGCACAGGTTGTACTTGTAAGATCTATTCTTCGTGGCAACACTACTTGAAAAGTACCTTCTCCAATAGGTTCCTTGAGGGTAAGGGTTCTACTCCCAGTATCAATCACTACCCCCATCTTATTCATCCAATTCATTCACAGGATTACATCCAATACTAAACTGGGCATGACTATCAGATTTACTTTATACTGTCTGTCTGCTATCTCAAGGGTTACCCCTCGAACTACCTGATTAGTTAACAGATCAGCCCTAGCTGAACTTATTCGATAAGCACATTCCAATTCAACTATCTTTTGTTCATGCTTTCTTGCAAATTCTTGGCTTATAAATGAATGTGATGATCCAGAATCAAACAAAACAACGACAGGATGTTGGTTGATAGAAAACATACCAGCTATCATGAGCTCTCCTTTAGGAATGTCATCCATGGTGGTATAGTGCACACAAGCTTGATATTGGTTCGATGACTTCTTGGGATATGGGCAAAACTTCGCAAAGTGCCCAGACTGATTGCAGTTGAAGCACGGTCCCCTTACTAGAGTAGCAGCTCCAGATGAACTGTCTTGTCCTATCTTTGCCTGCGGTATTGCCATCTTGAAAGGCTTTTGATTCCTCTGCTATGACTGGGTATTCTAGTTCCTCCTCTGAGGCGGTCTGAACCTAGCACCAGGGGCTAGTGAACGGTATAGAGGATGACTTGCCATAGGAGCTCTTGCTTGTGAAGGACCTGACTCAAAAGCTCTCTTACGGTTCTTGGAGGTGGAGTAGGCATTGTTGTTGTTTTCTTAGGTCAGACAATCACTGATGAAATCATTGAACCTCGTCCTGCTAGAAGTACCCATTGTTTTCAGCATCTTGGGACTCAACCCTCTCTTGAAATTTGCGATCTTTTTAGCATCTGTGTTCACAAATTCAGGAGCATAGCGAGAAAGATTGTTGAATGAATGTAGATATTCCTTCATGGTTCTATGCCCTAGGTGAGTCTCATAAACTCTGCGCCTTTCATAGCTATCATGCCAGTTGGAATGTAATTTCTATGAAAAGCAGTAGTGAATTGCGTCCAGGATATAGGAGTATTAGCTGGAAAAGTGGTCCGGTGATGCGACCACCATATCCCGGCTGGCCCTTGCAATTGATGGGTTGCATATTCTGTCTTTAGCTCTTTCGTCAGCCTTAGCAAATGGAACTTCTGCTCTATGGTATTAATCCATTCATCAGCTTCCAAGGGTTCTACCGCTTCCTTGAAGATCAGTGGCTTGGTGTCCATGAAGTCCTTGAAGGTACTATACTGGTTCATTTCATGACCACCTAGATTATGGCCATGACGGGTGTTGTTAGCAATATGGTGCAAAGCCTCCTCCATGTTCCTTTGCATACCTTCCATGTTGCGCTGGCTTCCCAGAAACTGCGCAAAAAAAATTGCTCTATGGTGTACGGAGGAGGAGGTGGTGGTGGCGGGTCACGGTTCTCATTTCTAGCACCACTACCACTTGCCCTGGTGGCACCAGCAACGGTACGATGCGTATCCACCATCTACATATTTCAGCAACAAGTACGTATTAGGCGATGTTGCAATATTTGGAGGTGAATATATAATTATGCCATACTAAATTTATCAGATAGAATAAATTCATATAATAAAACAGAGGCACAATAATTTAATCCACAACACAACATCTCTAACATTACTTAATGACATTGCATAGCGTACACATACAACCAAAATTGCCAGCATACAAACACTGAACTTTGGGCGTTCGGATATCGCCACACAAGCATCCAAGGTTCCACTTTTCATCAAGGTCTCAACATCATACTTAGGTTTACATGCCATATATAATAGATCGCAAAAGAACTAACTAGTGACTACAGAAACATCGACTAGTCTACTCATCGTGATCGCTATCCATCTCCGACACATTACATCCTCATCCTCATCCTCACTCTCATCTTTCTCTATCACAGGATCTTCCGTAGCCTCCATGTCATCATCAACCAATATGACACCAGGCTCCATCTTAGCTGCTCCAGGAGGAACATAAGGGTGCAGCTGATTGTGCAACTGGTGCACCTCCTCATGTAAGTTGTCATTGTACTCTTCGGGATTGGCCAACTGCTACTCAAGCTCAACCTATCGAGCTCTCAGAACATCTTCCTTGTGCCAGGCTTCATTCCTCTAGTTAAGCACATGAATCAGCATGCGCTCACTGTTCCTGTGGGCGGTTGTCAGCCTCTGAATCTCCTGCCTAGCCACCTCATCCCTATAGATGGCCTGATCCCTCTGCTCAGTCACCTATGCCAGCTCTACCTGTAGCCTCTCTATCTCACCATCATGGTCATGCTGTAGCTGACGGCGGTCATCACGAGCCTGGCTAAGTGCACCAGACACGCACCTAAGGCTACGCTCCAATCCATCATAGGTCTTCATCACTGCAAACATGACACTCATCGCCATGTTGTCACTGTTCTGGCTCTCACCTGAACCTCTCTCTAGAGCTCTTCCCTCGGCCTGATCCCACATAGCAGTAGCAGGATCACCCCTTGGAAAGACTCCAGCAACTACGGCGGCTAATTCCTGTGAAAACCTCTCCATGATGTCCCTCAGTATGGCAAAAGCAGCTCTACTAGCAGCTTCCTCAGGAGTCCTACCTCGAGACTCATAGAACCAACCTCCCCAGTTGGGGTCATCTCCTCTGGCGAGAACAACTGCCTCCACTGAGATCAACGTCTCATCACCCAATTGCTCACGGTTCCAATAGTAGCGGGGTTCCTTTCCTTCAGGGTACCCAATAGAATTCAGCACCCTCCACAACAGTGTAGGCATGCCAAACTCTCCCAAAAACTTACTCTTGCGGCGAGGCTCCCTAGGGACTAACTGGTGGCGGGGAGCTCTACCTCCAGTGGACTTGCGAGCAGTGAGCTTCGTACGGGCCATCTGTAGCAATGTTACCATTTATTGTGAGAACGGAGATTAAGTTATAAATTTTATCCAAAAGGAGATAATCAATTTATAAGGGGAGGAACAATGCAATGAAATGATATGAACATATAACATGATGCATGCACGTTCCATACGTTCTCACAATCCTAGAAACAATAAATAAATTCTAGCGATATAGACGGTGGCATACACATGTTCTCTCATATATACGAAACTACTTCGTACTACTGGATTGCGTTGTTAAGTACCTGTAGAAAATCATTTCAGCCCAAACCCCACAATATGTATATTATGCATTGCGGAATTTAAAAGCTACGTACACCCATATATGCATATTCCCAACATACATACTTGTAGCACTTACTACCTAAACCATCATCCTATTGACGGCATCATCTCAATAGACGGAATCACCCACACATGAGATACCTTCACATAAACATACGTGTAACATGTAAATATTCTAGCATCAGATAAGCACTTCCTTAGACTGGCTGTGTGTCTGATCATGCTCTCACAACTCACACTTACCGAGGCGTAGAGGCAATTGATTCATACATTACCATTCAAGCGAATGGCACCCATACAATAGAACACCGTATGAGCAATGAAATAGAAATATGGTGCAAGAACCCCCAAGTCAGTACTTAAATAAGCCACCTAGAGTCCTTAACTGGACATAAATGATGTGGCCACTGGCACACTCTTAAGTTTTAAATTAGAGGTTTAAACACCTATATAACTATAAGTTGGCAATTAGTTTTGTAACACAAAACCCTTTTGTTTAAAATGCACACATGAACAGTAACATACTAAACCTTGCTCCGATGCCAGCTGTGGCAGAACCGAACAATTCATACAGGCTTAAGTAAGAAAATCACCTGCTGACGTAGATAAATTAACGTACTTAAGTCCATATGAACCCGGTAGTTCGTGAAATCATGAAGGATTTCAAACCAACCAACATACAAGCCAAGATCGTACAAGTTTAGCAGCCACCATTCAAGTGTTACATAAAGTTCGCAACATCATCTGAATACATCGGAGTTTAGAACATAGAGTTATTACAAACCAAGTTCATCATAAGTAGCAGAAGCAAATAGTTTTCAAACCACACACGCACACTTAGTTCAGATAAAGTGCCATAAAATGATCAAGTCTCACAAAAGCAGTAGATAAGATGTAAGGAATGACCACGCCCTTGGTCCTAGTTGTCGCCCATAGCTAGGTAAAGACAGTTGATGCAGTAACCATAGTACATCTGAGCATCTGCAACAACAATGGGAACAAAGCCCTGAGTATGAGAATATACTCAGCCAGACTTATCCGCCTTAAACAGAAATAAAGGGACACCAAGGCGTATGCAAGGCTTTCTTTTAGTGGGCTAGCTTGACTCATTTGTGAAAAGCATAAGTTATCATGAATAAACCAGTTTAAGTACTTTTGCTTCATCTTTATTATAACCTATTAATCTAGGTAAGCACCTATGCTAAAGCAATCACTTGATTAACCATTAACATCAAACTTACCATCTCAGGTTTAGCATTTCCAACCTAATCCACATAACCATCCAAGTTCCATCATTATTACTACGATGCCATAGCTCGAGTCAAGTGCTCACTATCCAGGAGCGATGGCGATTCGAATTAATTCCTAACTAGCTGGTGATTTATTCCTCACATAAACCACACTCACCGATCAAGTGAGCTATAGGTCCCCGATGACACTATTCTGGTAAACATCGCAGGACAATCTAGAGCCGCAGTACCCAGGGATCGCCCGACTACAAGGAATCAGGATGCACCTACCCTTGGGCTTACTCTTCGCGCCCCTGTCATACCCCCATCAGCACCAATACGCGCACCCGTGTAGATCCCGGCCTAAATAGTGCCACTAGCTTCGCGGTCGAAACGACTTATTCGGCCAGCTAAATGTGAGGCATGTGTTCAACATGACAAGAGGGACGAGCAACGATCGGTCCTTAACCAACACAGGTGGAAACTATGAGCGCCCTAGAACCCTATCTGGTTGCCCACTACACATTCCGCCCGGTCTCCATTTATCCATCAACACTTGGTTATTTCCATGATAGTATCCATAGCTAAGTATCCAGGTAACCACCTATAATTGCCGGTGACCGGAAATCACCGACTGCTACCGGTCTAAGCAGGGCTAAGCATTTAACTCGGTCCTAGACCTAGCAGGGTAAGGTATATTAAAGTAGACAAGGATATAATATTTGCAACAACGGTTTCACTCCACTCCTATAACTTAATGCAACAATATATATAACTTGTATAAAGTTAATTGCTTTATAAAGTAGGAGACTTAGAATGCTCCGGGGCTTGCCTCTTTCGAACGAGCTAGGATGGTGGTCCACACACTCGGGAAGCTCCTCGACTCGCTCCTCGGCCTTGGGCACCTCCTGTGCCTGGATCTCCTGCTGGTCAACCCCGGCCTACTCCTCGGGCACTGCTACTGGAAGCTCCTCCTGCGATCCTGTATGATGCATATGTATGTGTGACTAGGAGAAATGTGCATGGGATGGAATGAGGTATGATGAGCATGAATGCTTGCATGTAGATGAACAATTTCATTTCTATTTTACCGAGTAGGTGCAAATCTCGTCTCTAGAAAAATAAAGCAGATAACAAACAAGACATGCATACATATCACACATCACTAATATGTTAATCATACCAGCAGGTTATTTAGTGCTTCAAAGATACACTAAAGCAACACCTTTTAACTAAACATGCATTAAGGAAATCTTAATTTAACTCTAATTTAAACAAAGGCTATAACAAAAACCTATATTTCCTAAGCTTATAAAAATCTAAGAAAATTACAGTAACCTCATTATATCTACTGGAGTCTATCATAAAATTTTCACTTCAATTGGATAAGTATAACAGCCTATATTAAAAAGGCAAAAAACATAGCAATTAAGCACATGAAAACACTTTGTACTATGAAAATTGTCAAACAATAGATTTTATATTTTTTCCACAATCCACATAGTATAGAATCACTGTAGAAAAAGTTTCATTTACATGTATTATTCATATTTTTAGCCCCAGCAATTTTACAAGAAAACATCAATTAATACACATAAATTACCTAGCCATATTTTTCTATAGAACATGCATGTCATATATTTTTCATAGAAATTACATCATATGAGTAGATCGACAAAATTGGAATCATATTTTTCTGATACATATATGATTTACTATGCATTTTACAAGATATCAGCAATATCAAGAAATAAATAAAACTCTATATAAAAATATCTCAAAAATTACACCAAATATTTTTAACATGTAGATCTGCTCAAGAGAAACACAACAATAAATTTTGGACAACCACAGCTCAAGATATTAATTTTCCAAGCCTTTTCCTCCTTTCTGAAAATCATTTTTGAAAATCATTTAAACCCAAACTGCTACGCGCACCCAGATTTGGGCACCAGAGACACTGGCGAGTGGGCCCTAGGGTCATCTGGCCCCACACGTCTGCCTCACAGAGGCAGGGGAGGGGTTTGATCGGTGAGATCTCGCCGCCGGTGAGGTTTTCCGGCGGTGAGGTCACCACCATCGCACTCCCCGCGGTGAGGCGCGTCCGTGGGTGTAGCTGGTTGAACCGGAGGAGCTCCAGAGCAAGCTCGTCGGTGGCCATGGTGCACGGCGGCATGGCACGACGGCGGATTTGGTGAATCAGGGCATGGCGGGGTGCGAAAAGAGGCGCGTGAGCACCGCTAGGTCGAGGCGGAGCTTGTGCTCACGAAAAGAGGGAGGGAAAAGCACGGCGGCGAGGTTTGCCACGTAGACCGCAGGGGCGGCCATGGCGGCAATGGAGGGAAACGGCCAATGCCAGCCAAATCCGGCCATTACCTTGACAAAACAATGGCGCGGGAGGTGCGGGACGATGCGGCGAAGCTCGTGCGGTCGTTGGTGGGGCGTTGGCGTGAGCGGGGCGGCGGTGGTGGAGCTCTGCGTCGGCGATGGCACGGCGGCGCTCGCATACGAGCGCTGCTGCTGGGCGGAGTGAGGCGCGTGCGGGGAGGGGCGGGCGCGTCCCGACCAGGTGAAGCCGGTCGGCGCGGCCACCGCCCCTCACCGCTGGTGCGTGGCCGCCACGCAGCGTTCGGTGTACGAATGAGGGTGGGAGCACGGGCACGGGTTGGGCCGGCCTGCCTACCTAGGTCGAAAGGCCAGGAGCCGGCCTGCCTCCCTTCCAAAATCTCTTCTTCTTTTTAACAGTATATAAAATCGCCCTTTTGAGTATTTTGCCAACATTTTCTCAAGATGGTCCAAAAATCAATGTTGCTCCATTTTAAAAGCTCCACAACCTTGATTTAAGGGCCAAGGTCAATTTTTTCTTTGATTTTGAATTACATAACTCAAATCAATTTAAATAAAAAACCTATTTTTGGTTAACATCGCTTAGAAGCTTAATTAATAAAAATGGTCAATATAAACATTGCCCCATTTTGCATCCTAATTATGTCTAAGTTGTTTTAATGGTCAAACATCACTTACTTGTACTACTTAGCAAGATTATAAGCATATGTGACTTAATTCAAACAATTCTAGCATCACATGAAATGACAGTGCATAAATGATGCTTATGCTCATGATTGCAATGCAAATGCATGCTTTAACACTAGGGGTGTTACAGCCCCCTTCTACGTTTTCTGGAATAACCCTGTGAAAAACATAGATTCACCAAAACTCATGGAAATTGTCAGTTTAAACCCTAGACCTATGCATATTCTTGTACTTTACCCATTTGTCTTGTTTATTCGCATATAAAATGTTGATGTTATCCAACGTCAACATTTGTGTTGCAAATCTATGTTGATGACATCATATTTGGGTCAACCAATCAAGATTATTGTGATGAGTTTGGTAAAATGATGACAAAAGAATTTGAGATGTCTATGATTGGAGAACTTGGTTACTTCCTTGACTTCAAATCAAGCAAATGAAGAATGACACATTTGTGAGTCAAGGCAAGTACATAAAGGACATGCTCAAGAAATTTGGCTTGGAGGATACTAAAGGCATTAGCACACCAATGGGGACTAGTGGAGAATTGGATAGTGACATAAGTGGCAACATGGTATATCAAAAGCTATATTGGTCTATGATTGGAAGCTTACTGTTGGTGTTTCTTAACGAAAGTAGTGTTATCCGCAAGCACACGGAAATATCGTTGTAGCACTTCACCCGAAAGTATTCAGGGTATCGTATTTTCACAAGGATGGTCTGTGTAGGTAGTCTCTAATTCTAGTTGAACCCTATGAACAATAGAAGGATAGCTCGGGTAGTGAGGATACCTTAGGTAGCTTTCTTAAGGTTAGATACTGCTATCGTTATATTCTACTTCGGGCACCGGATATCACCTGGTCTGCCAAGCGATGCTGGCCTGTAACTCTACACCGAACCCGAACATAGGGGAATTCAAAGGACGGACAGGGCTGTCACCACCTGCCGTCTACCCCTCGACCGTGGGGCACAAGGCAAACGAAGGCAACTTCTAGTCTAGACACCACATCTACACTATCAGTTACAGTTCTAGCGCCGGCTAGGAACTTCCATCTTTATCAGGAGTCCTCTACTAGAACCTTCACCATGAGGACGGATGACGAACCTACAAAGTATAACGATAAACGATAAATCACTTAAGAAAGTAATACCGAAAGAGTATCATGACTTTCTTACCCAAAGTGGTAATCCGACCGTCGAGGTACAAGTGTAGCGAGAGCCAACAAGTCCGGCACTCCGTCTACTCGGTGGACTCCGGGAGACGCGCACTAGGAGGAGGGTGGCAAAGCCCGCCCTTGATCTCCTCTTGTCCTCACTCACTCCCTAATCTATTTTCTAGCTAGAAGCTAGCTTGAGGCTCCTCCTCTCTTGCTCAAGTGTGGAGCTTGAGTGTGTAGTGTGTGTTGTATGTGAGGGGTGTGCTCCTCCTTATATAGGAGGTGGTTGGGTTAGTTCTAGGGGAATATTCCCTGGATACATCCCCGCACCGTCCTCTCCTCACTTAATTGTACCGACAGGAGAAAACCGGGCTGAGGCTGTGGAGAGGGGGGCACGGCCGCGCCCTAGGCATGCGCGTGCCTAGGCTGGCTCTACTGCCCTCCGCCTTCCTCTGCTGGCTTCCTTCCTAGGCCAGGTGTTGGGGCATGTGGTGTGTTGGTCCAGATTTGCACGATGGAGTGGGCTTCTTTTCTCTTCTTCCCTTGCTTTGCTTTGGGCTTTGTCATTTCATGTGTGTTTTCTTCTTTTTTTGGCCTATTCTAAATATATTTCCATTTATACCTGCAAAACAAGAGTGTACACCAAAACTATGGAATTTGTTAGTGTAAAGCCCTATCTACTTTAGTTTTGGTGATTTTTATGCAAATGTTGGCGGTGTTGGATTCGTGTTAAGAACCGCTAACACTTACTCTATGTGACCGTATCAAGGTCGGATGTCATATTTAGTGTATGCATGTGTGCAAGATTTCAAGTCTCACCTAGAGAAAGTCACTTGAAGGCAACAAAGAGAATATTAAGGTACTTGAAGCATACATAAGATGTTGTACTATGGTATCCCAAGGGTGCAAACTTTGAACTTGTTGGATACTCGAATTCAGACTATGCCGGTGACAAAGTGAAGAGGAAGAGCACATCGGGCACATGTCAACTATTGGGAAGGTCACTAGTATCATGGTCATCCAAGAAGCAAAATAGTGTTGCGTTATCAACCGCCGATGTTGAATACATTGCCACCGGTAGTTGTTGTGCACAACTCCTATGGATGAAGGCCACATTGAAGGATTTTGGAATCAATTTCAAGCAAGTACCATTGCTATGTGACAATGAAAGTGCCGTGAAGCTCACTAACAATCTAGTTCAACACCAAAGAACAAAGCACATAGATGTGAGACACCACTTCATAAGGGATCATCAACAAAAGGGTGATATTTGCATTGAGAGTGTTGGCACCGATGATCAACTTACCAATATCTTCACCAAGCCACTTGATGAGAAGAGGTTTTGCAAGCTAAGGAAAGAATTGAACATATTGGACTTCTCAAATATGTGTTGATGCACCCTCCATTATATGACATGCCTCTCCTTCAAGCCCTAAGGTATAAGTTGTTTGACATGTCATTCATCCTATGCTAAGGACTTGTTTAGTGCATCTAGTCATTCCTTGCACATCTAAGTTCATTCATGCAAAGAAAAATGAATTTGATGATCACATGGTACCACTATTGCTTCTATGTTTATATGATCTAGTGGTAACATATAACATGTTTGTGGGCTTGCAAACCTAGTGTTGAATCTAGAGAACTAGCTAAAAGTGTTTAGCTCAACATGATACAAGATAACCCTTATTTAGAGGTGTGAAGAAGCTTGTCCTTGGATCAAACCGAGTTAAATTCCTATGGCAAGTAATCTAGATTGAACCAAATTTGAGAAAATGGTCCTTACTTAATGATTCCACACAACTTCTCTAAAAATTTGACAAAGGGGGAAGATTAAAATTTGAGCTCACCTTTTGTGGTCTTTGATGACAAAGGGGGAGAAGTAATTCACAAAGATGTGTGGAACATGATAATGAAAGAAAAGGGATCAATTAAAATTTTGAGCACACAAGTAGGGGAGCAAGCTCATAGGCTTGATTGATGCATTTGAATGTGCATAAACATATGCATGCTTGCATTAGCTTAGTGCTAAGTTCGTTTTCTCCGATACCTTGCTTGTGTGATGTATGCTAGTAATAGAAATGAATGATGAAATAAAGTACTAGCATGCATAGGTTTTAGTTAGATGCTTCTTGCTTTTGTTTCCAAGTAGTACTAGTACCTTGCTTATAATGTTGATCTCACGGGGTATCTAGTCTTTTGTGATTGAAAGTGTTGTCTAACTAGCAATGGTGCTAAGGATGGTGTAAAATTAGCAACACCGATTGGTATCACACTTCAAAGGTCCATTCTTTACACCTTAGCATCATTTGGTAGAAATTGGCTCCTATTTTTTCTATCTAAGCATATATGCAAACTTTCAAAACCAAACTCTTAGCATATGTAGGGGGAGCAATTGCTACCAATTGGGTTCATGAAACTTGTCCATATCATTTACACATGATAAAAAGCTTGGGCAAGCAATATGGATTCAAATGAATTTTATCATAACATCTTTGTAAATAGGTTGTCATCAATTAACAAAAAGGGAGAGATTGAAAGTCCCTAGTTTGGTTTTGGCTAATTGATGAAACCCTAGTACTAATCACAAGTGCTTAAGTGTGATAGCAAAAGGTGATTGGTACACTCCAAGGTGATGGCCAAGATGATGTTGATTATGGTGATGAAGTGGCTAACTTGGAGAAGAAGATGGAAGAGAAGTGCAACCCTATGGAGCTCAAGGCAAAGGTATAAGCTAGGGGTTTGCTTTTGGTGATCAAGACACCTAGAGGGTGTGATCACATTTAGGATCGATAGCCATACTATAAAGAGAGGAATTTCGGGGCTATTGATCACTTAAGTGCCACTAGATGCTTAATTACATGTGCACGCATTTAGATCTAGTGGAGAGCTAACATAACCCTTGAACATGTCTTTGAAAATTTGCTAACACACATGCACAAGGTGATACACTTGGTGGTTAGCACTTTTGAGCAAGGGTCGAGAAGTTGGTGAAGTCACGGTGGTGTTTTTCACTGGAAATAATGCACCGGACGCTGGCCTCGGAGGCATCGGACGCTGGCCTCAGCGTCAGGTGCGTTGCCAGCAGCGCGCGGTGCTAGGGTTTTCAATCGGCGCGTCCGGTGTGTTTTGACCGGACGCGTGATGTCAGCGGTAGATGCGAGTGACGCAGGCGCGTAGATTTGAAGTTGTACTGACCGGACGCTGGCTGCGTCCGATCAGCACCCATCTGACGTCGTCCGGTGCAACAAATTGCTCTCTGGTAGCTCTCCATTGTCCATCAGACGCTGGCCTCCCTGCGTCAGGTGCTTCGGCGAGGCGCGTCAGGTGCGTTCACTCGGCAGCGTGAGTTTATACTGACCGGACGCTAGGCGTGCGTTAGGTGGTTGAGCACATGCGCGTCCGGTGCTTCTCTACTATGCGTGACAAGATTCTTTTGAATGTTGACGATCGACGAATGAGATTTGAACAAGGACACATGGCAACGATCGAGCGGTGCGTCTAGGGTGCGACCGAACGCAAGGCAGCATCAGGTGCATTTGCACTTGCGCGTCCGGTGCACTCGACAGGAGCAGATTTAGGAGCCCAACGGCTCTATTGTTTTGGGGCTCCTATATATACTTGTTGGCCGGCTCAAGGGTGTCTCTCTTGGCTTTTTTATCATCTTGGCATCCTCTTGAGCTGAGCATACTCCCTCCCACTCATCTCCCCTGCTTGTTTGCAAAATCAAAGTGAGATTGAGTGATCCAAGTGCATGAGCTTGTGAGTGTGCATCATAGTGGCACTTGGGCGAGCATTTGCTATGGGATTCTTGTTTCTCTTGGTGGTTGCCGCGCACCTAGATAGCTTGGAGCAGCGGAGGAGGTCCGACATGAGTTGGTGATTGTTCGTGGCGGCTCCGGTGACTTGTGAGGGGGCTTTGCACCTTCCCCGGCGAAGAGCCACAAGGTAGCTCTAATACATTGTGCATGTCATTGAGTTACCTCACTAGCGGTAGGTTCTTGTGGTGCTCTTGGAGAGCTAGGGTCTGGACTCCCTATTAGCCGTCGAACCACGTAGTGTTGGTCGACATAATAGGGACTAGCGTGCCGACAAGCACGTGAACCTCGGAAAAAAAATCTTGGTGTCTCTCTTGCATATTGTGATTGATTGTCTCTAGGTGATTGGTCTTCATTGGATATCTTGTTGATTGATTGGCTCACTCCTCGACACGTCGATATATCAATTGCCTCTACCTTGCTTTACTTTTATTAGTCGTTCTTTCTCTTGTGTAGCTTGTTTAGTTGCTTAGCTTTGTCTCTAGCTCTCTTGTGTCGAAGTATCTTAGCAACTTAGTCTTTGTGTGATTAGAGATCATAAGCTACTAGAATTGCTTGGATAGGTGGCTCGCAACTCTCGTAGAGCTAGACAAAATTGATTTACGCCGTTTGTTATACTAATCAATTTTGTCTAGTGATTTTGTAGAGTTTTATTAGGCTATTCACCCCTCTTCTAGTCATACTTGGACCTTTTACCCGCCGAGGGAACGAAATCTTCTGAAGTTGGGCGTGCGACTTCAGAGCGGCACAGCGATCCGTGCCTTGTGCTACAGTGGTCTCTACAGCAATACTGTAGTGATAGATCTGGCGCATCCATTTTAGATCCGACGGCTCAAAACCGGTGACTTCCCTCTGCAGTCAAACAGTGCTCGCCCGCCATCCACACCCTCCGGTGGAAATGGCAATTTATGTGCGTCTCTCATCAGAAATGGCAACTATGGCAGCTACTCCCTCCGTCCCAAAATAAGTATAATTCTGGGTATGAATTTGGACATTCATTTGTCCAGATTCATACATAGAATTGCAATTATTCTGGGACGGAGTAGCTAGCAAGCCACCGGGGCCACGCCATGCCTACGTGGTAGTAGTACTTTACGATGGTAGTGGTCACACGCGAGCTGGGCGCAGAGTGGTAAGACGCGCACCACACGCCTGCACCGATGGACGACTAGCTTGGCACGGCTATGATCCTACTAACGTATGATGGTAGTGGTCAGACGCGAGCCACATGCTGACATGCATCGATGGACGTGACGACGCGGAGTTCAGCGAGCTGCGTGTCGATGAGCGTAATCAACGCTGCGATGCCAAAAATGGCCCCCGGCGCCTGCCGCTGGTTCAACGGAGCTGCGTGTCGATGAGCGTAATCCGTTTGGTTAAACGTATAAAATATACCTTTTATATCCCTTGAAACAAATGGAAGAGCTTTTTATTCCACCCCCGGGCGCCAAAATATTTTGGCATCGATTTTGGTATGTCACAGTGCGCGTTGCTTTTGGTTTTTGGGACCAAAAGTCAAAGCCAAAAGCCCAACCTAACGGGGCCTTAATGCCTGCCGCTGGCCGCTGTGATACCAGAATAACCACATACCAAAATCGTTGTCTGCCTCCCACTGTGCGTGTCGTGTGCGGCAGCGCGAGGAGAGGAGGACGCCGGGCTCGGCGTCTTCAATTCGGCTCCGTCCGGTCCAGCTAGATGACAAACGACACCTGCATCCACGTCTCTCTCTAGCGTTTTGGCTATCCGTACTCCACAGGACTACGTAGGAGTAGTACGGTTGGCAGTCTGTACCCTGGCATAGCGATGCGATGATGCTCCCTCTGGATGTACTCCCTCCGTCTCGCAAAGATTGTGGTTTAAAATTTATCCCATAAAAAATGCTATTTTAGACCATTAATTATCTAAATGGAACCATCTTATTAAGTATTCTTAGTTCATCATCCACTCTAATTGGCCAACTACCTACTACGTGCATGCATACAATAGTTAATCCAAAACAATTATCTAGGTCTTGAAAATTGAAACTACACCAAATAAATAGGGGTATAGTAGTCATTTGGCTATCCCACTAATCTATCTTAAAAAACCTAGAATCGCAATTTTTGCGGGACGGAGGGAGTAGTAGTAAGGGATTAAAGGGATTCTAGAACAGATTAAGAGATTAAATAAATGACTGATATACCTCTAATTAATTATGAGTTTAGGTGTTAATTCTGGTGGTCCTTTGGATTACGAAGCGCCACACACAGTAATTACGGAAGCGGCGTGGAGTGCTGTGTCTGCGTTGTAGTTACCGACTACCGAGGCCACAAGAGCACCGGCGGAGCCTCGTAGAGCGAAACGGGGCGTTCGCCCTCGCCCCCCTTGCCTCTGACAAAAATGAGTGAACAGGCCTGCCAATCCCTCAAGAAGGCCTTTGCCTCTGACAAAAACGAGTGAACTTGTACAGCTGCAGTACCTACCTTCAGCTATGACTGACCGGAGAGAAGCCGTGCATGCCTGCCGCTGCCACTGTCATAGCTACAGTAACACCATTTAAAATTAGCCCCTCCTTGATTCTGATTCACCCTCCGCCACTGCACAAGAGGTTTGCCTTTGGAATTTTCTATCTTTTAATGTTATAAAAAATCCAGAAAACTTCTAATTCATACATTTCTGTCGGTGGTTTATTAACTAGATCAATCATGGTGTTCTTTCATTTGCAGTTCCAACTCTTAGTAGATCAGCCAAACATACCAAAACATGAAGGTATATAATGAACGGAAAGACAGGATGAAACTTAGTAGTTCGTGAGTTATGTCATTTAATGTACTCATTATGCAGCTGACTGTTTCATTCTGTTTTCCTGGCTTTTGCAGTTCAATCCATATTCGACATTGTATTCACAGATGAAATTTGTAGTTCACGAAAATTTTTTGCTTTGGCTACTGTAGCAATTCGTTTGTATTTGACAATTAGTGTCCAATCATGGACTAATTAGGTTCAAAAGATTCGTCTCGTAATTTACAACCAAACTATGTAATTAATTTTTTTCCATCTATATTTAATGCTCCATGCATGTGTCCAAACATTCGATGTGATGGGTGAACCTGAAAATTTTTGGGAAATAAACAAGGCCAGCCTTGCAACATACGCTGAACTAGCTGCCTGCTCGGCTGCTCACACGATGCTTGAATCAGTCTGAAATTTCGTTGAAACAGGAATCTCTTCATTTCCATCAGCAAAAATGGTAGAAGACCTGGAGTAGCCATCAATGTAAGTCTTAAGCATAGGAAGCCGATGTGTAATGGTTGAAGACCTGTTATAGCCATCGATGCAAATCTTAAGCATAGGATGATTGGAAGCCGATGTGCAATGTAGTTCAGCATATTTCAAATGAGCTGTTATGGCTCTTTGTATGGTGTGGCATCTCAGGATCTCAGTGAATACAGTGATAATCTGGTAGACCCATTGTCTAGAACTTGTGTATGAGCATTAACGAAGGATATGTCTTTGCTTCGCAGTTGTTCTTCTTCATTGTACTATTATGTGTGACCTATTTGCGTAATTTTACTCCAATCTCTAAAACAAACATTAAATATACAATTATTGTTTTTTTCATTCCATGGGTAAAATGGTCTTTTTAGCCCTGCCTTAACACGAAACCGGCCTCATAGGTAAGTTCGAAAATTTTTGACCCTCATAAGGAAGATGGAGTTTTTCTAAGCCCTCATAGGTAATTCTCTCTCTCTCTTTTTTTACCTGCTTTTTCTCGCCCCTGTAATCTCTAGTGTACCTTACCTTACCCTGCCCCACGTTTGCTTTTGACATTGGCACAGTGGGCTGTTGTTGTAGTGTTTGTTTGAGCCAGAACGATCGGGACATTCCGGGGACGACGAGATTTGTTTAAGTCTTAGCTCCTGTGAATGCAGTGCGTGGAATAATCTTGTGACAATTCTTCTATTCTTATGGTTTTGAATCTCTTCTCCGTGCCCTGCCAATCCAACATTCGAAATCATCACACCGCTGCTCAATATGTCATGGGGGCTCCGTTCCATTAATACGAGGATACGCATGGGAACACCATGCCATATTGTGAGTACGTGCCGTTACGTGCTGCACAGGAAAAGATGGGATTCGCTTTTCTGTACCCCGTTCATACCGCAGAACATAAAGATTATTCAAAATCAACTACTATTACCCAACTAATAAGAAATAAGAAAATAGAGTAGTAATAGCAATATTTGATTTGTTTGTACGGTACTCAAACACGGGGGAATTGCTAATTTCGTGCGTTATAATTTGGACAGTTGATAATGTACAGATTGTGGGCCGTGCAGTTTGAGTGCTCGGAATCAGAAATATATTTTCGTTTAGTCTCGTCTGCCTGATTAGTTGATGTACTATACATTTTTTTTAGATAAAGGATATATATAAATATCCGGCTTCTTCTACTCACGTAGAATCAGACCACATTATTACAAAGTTCACAACTCACAAATTGTTTTGGGTAGCTATACCGCACCCATCTTAAAGACCAAACAAAAGCAACGAAGTAAATGTTTGAGACTAAACAAAACCAATCCATCTGCTTGAGAGTCAACCATTAGCGCTAAAGAAGTGTAGAGCAGCTCCTTCAAGGTGGCGGCAAGCTTGGATCAGTTCTTCCTTGTGTCCATCATGACGCTGCAAGCTGGCCCACTGCCGAAGCCAGTGTGTGCCCCTGAATAGTACCCGCAAGAAAGATTTTAGATTTATTTTGTCAAAAACTACTTCATTCCTCGTTAGCCATATTGCCCAACATAGAGCTGCTGCTGCAACAAGTAATAAGGAATTAAATGTCGGACCTCCTCTATGTAACCAAAGAGTAAACAGATCATCTATATTACTCGGAGCCGGAATACTAAAAGAGATTTGGACAGTGCACCATAGGAATTTAGCGTAGGAGCAATCAAAAAACAAGTGGTCTATTGTCTCTCTCGAATGACAGAAGGAACAATATTTATCCCCGTGCCAGTTACGTTTTGCCAGATTATCTTAAGCTAAGATCACCCCTTTTTTTAGATACCACAATAATTCTTGTTGGTAATCTAGTACGCCAAATTTCTTGTGACACTCTAATTCCACGCAGCATATAACGATTTGACTGAAAATTGTCCTGATGAATGTAAGGCGCAAGCAAATTTATCTCTTCCCTCTTGTAAGTCCACATCTAGTAAAGAAGACACAATCCGATGCCAATCCCTTAGATTATTACCCACTACAGATCTACGAAAGGAGACATTTAATGGAACAGAGCTTAGAACTTGGGCAACTGTATCGTGCTTTCGTCTAACGATGTTGAACAACGAAGGGAATCTATCTTTGAAAGACTAGTTACCTAGCCATTTGTCCTCCCAAAACCGTATTTGGGAACCATCCCTTAGACTAAAATAATCATAGTCTAAAAACGTATCCTTTACATTCATCTTACCTTTATTTCCAGAAGTGGGAGTCCGTTGACTTTTTTACACAACCTCCTATTGGTTTATCCTTGAGGTATTTATTTCGTAACAAGCTTTAATTTGCCACATCCCATCTTCATTGCATAGCTTGAATAACCACTTACTTAGGAGACATTTATTCTGAATTTCTAAATTATGGACTCCCAAACCACCTTGATATTTTGGTTGGCAGATGAGGCTCCATTTGACAAGCCTTATTTCTTCTTTTGTTGATCACTTTGCCAAAAAAGTCATGATCGGAAGCAATCGATCTTTTCTGGCACTCCCTTCGGTATCTCAAAAAAGGACATCATGAACATGGGGAGGCTCAAAAGAACTGAGTTTATTAAAACCAGTCGCCCCCTACTGTTAATATTTTCCCTTTCCAACCGCTTAATTTCTTTTCAATTCTTTGTTCAATCATATGCCAATCTTTGTTACTTAGCTTTCTAAGGTGCATGGGCAAACCAAGATATGGAAAAGGGAAATTCCCAATGCCACAACCAAACAGTTACAAATAGTAATTCTCATGGTCTTTTGCTTTCCCAAAGCAAAACATTTCGCTTTTGTGAAAGTTGATTTTCAATCCAGATAGCTGTTCAAACGTGCTTAGTAAAAGCTTCATATTGACCGCCTTGTCTAGATCATGACTCGTGAAGATAACTGTGTCATCTGCATACTGTAGGATAGACAAACCATCTTGCACAAGATGTGGGATTACCCCTTCTACCTGGCCAGCTCTTTTGGCCCTATCAATGAGGATAGCCAGCATATCTGTCACTATATTAAATAGTATGGGTAATAGTGGATCCCCTTGCCTAAGGCCTTTCTTTGTTTGAAAATTTTTGCCAAGTTGATCATTTACTTTTATGTTGACATTCCCGCCTGTTGTGAATTGCTGCACCCATTTACACCATTGTTGTGAAAATCCCTTCATTCTCAATGTCTGTTGTACAAAACTCCATTTGACTTTATCATTTGCTTTTTCAAAGTCAAATTTAAAAATTATCCCATCTTGCTTTTTGGTGTGTAGCTCATGGATTGTTTCATGCAAAATAACTGCCCCTTCCATAATATTTCTCCCTAGTATGAAAGCTGATTGAGAGGGCCTAATTATTTTTTGTGCAACTGCCGAAATCCTATTTGTGGCAACTTTTGTGAAGATTTTGAAAGAAACATTTAGTAGGCAAATAGGTCTGTATTGTTGTATCATTTTCACCTAAGATTTCTTTGGCAATAAAATAATTGTGCCGAAATTAAGGTTGTGACGACATAGAGAGCCATTGTGAAATTCCTTGAACAAAGCCATAAGATCATCTTTTATTGTATCCGAGAAAACCTGATAGAATTCTGGTGGGAATCCATCAGGTCCCGATGCTTTGTTGTGATGCATTTGGAATACTGCTGCTCTCACCTCATTTTCTGAAAATCACTACAAGGTTTTCCCCCTAATGCCACGAGTCACAGTAGCAACACCCACTGGCCATCTACCTGGAGGACGCGCCGTGGCCACCGCGTTTTAACGCGATGACCCTACCGCAGTACGACGGAGACTCCGACCCCAAGACTTTCCTGATGAAATACGAAGCAGTCATCGAATCCAACGGAGGGGACTCCGCTACGAAGTGCAAAGCCCTCATCATGGCTCTGAAGGGACCTGTGCAGACCTGGTACACGAACCTGCCGAAGGGCGACATCTACTGCTGGAATCAGCTGCGCGACAAGCTCATGCTCAGTTTCCGAGGCTTGCAGACCGATGAACTGAACGCCAATGATTTCTTCAGCATTACCCAGGGCGAGGAATCTCTTCAAGAGTACCTTCAGCGCCTAATCAGAATGAAGGCGTGTCGATGACGCTAACATCATAGCCGCAATGCTTAAGGGAATCCGCTGGAGCGCATGCGCAGAGCAAATCTCGCGAGTCAAACCTACAACAGTGAAAGAGCTCTTCGAAATTATGCAGACATACTGCGCTTCGGACAGAGCGAGACGCAGGAAGCTCGAAGAGCAGAACGCGGCAAAGAAAATGAAACAAGGCCATGATTAGTTCACCCAGAATCTAAACTTTGGCACTATACAAAAAGAAGATTTTCCGTCACATCAAATTTGCGGTACATGCATGGAGTACTAAATGTTGACGAAATCAAAAACTAATTGCACAGTTTGGTTGTACTTTGCGAGACGAACGTTTTGAGCCTAATTAGTCAACGATTGGACAATTATTACCAAATACAAACGAAATGCTACAGTGCGCTACAGTATCTACAGAATTCAGGCGGCGCCAACTTTGGGGGCAACTAAACGCGCGGCAAGCCGCAAACCCGCAGCCGAAGCCATGGCAAGCTGCCACCCCGCAGGGAAACCGACCAGTCAACATGATCACAAAAAGTGAGCCCGAAGCTCCAGCCCCGAAACCAGCGAAGCAATCGCAGCAACAAGCTCCGCAGACGCAAAACCGAAGCAAGGGGCGTGGAGGAAAGAATTCTCAGCCCAGACCACCGAAGGTTCCCATCTTCTGTTGGTTTCATGGAAAAGACAAGGGCCATTGGACCAATGAATGTCCCGAAGCTCTGAGAGCTCGGCGCGAAGCTGAGGAGCGAGAAAGTTAGCAAGCTCCTTCGAAGGCAGTAAACCACATGACGACCAGCGCGCAATCGCCAGCTTACAAGCCAGTGGAGTATTGGCCGCAGCAAAGTTTTCATTCATAAGCCTACTGTCCTTCGCCCATGTTGCTGCAGCCTCCACCGCAGATGTCCTGGCCCCGCGTGATCCTAGGTTATGACCCAGTCAACTACCATATTCAAGTCACGCCGAAGCAAGAGGCGTCAACGGTAAAGGCCGAAGCAGCTCCGGAGCCAGCTCTGCCCTCGTCTCCCCCATCGCCGAAGGGCTATGTCAACATCATCAACGCAATCTCCTGGGGATCAGGCGAACCCATTCATGAGTCCAAGAGGGCGAAGAAAGAGCAGCTTCGGCGGGTTAGCCATGTCTGTGAGGGGAAGCATTTCAAAACCCCATGGTCTCACGTGCCCATCACCTTCACAGAGGCGGACATGAAGCTCCAGGACTATCTGCATAATGACCCCTTCGTAGTTTGGGCCAACATCGGTCGAAACACCATACACTACTACGGCAACGACATTGGGGGCGTACTTGTGGACAACGGCAGCTCCGCAGACATCATGACCTCCAGATGTTATCATGACATGAAGCTTGACCGCGCCGACCTTCGTCAGTCAGGAAACCCCCTCTTCGGCTTTGGAGGGCGGCGCATTGACGCCCTCGGCCAGCGTGACTTGTATGTCACCTTCGGTGAAGGGGATATGGAGCGCACAGAGCTCATAACCTTCGACGTCGTCGATATCCCGTATACGTACAACGTTATCTTGGGGCACAACATGCTCAACAAGTGCATGAAAATACCAACAGCAGGAGGGGTGCTCTTGATCTTCGGTGATCAGGAAGAGCCGCGCCGAAGAGAGGGCAACACAGGCCAAGACCGCAAGCAGGTTCACGTCATTAAAACTGACACACAGGCTTCGGCACTGCAACCAGAGACTAACGAAGCAGACGGCGTGGACTTAGAGCGCATGAAACCATTCGACCACACCAAGAAAGTACCGCTCAGCCCCAGCATGCCGGAGCGAACAGTGTCCATCGGCCGAAATCTCTTAGCGAAAGCAGTTTTATCCGTAAGCGCACAGAAATACCGTTGTAGCACTTTACCCGAAAGTATTCAGGGTATTGTATTTTCACAAGGACGCCTTTTGTAGGTAGTCTCTAATTCTAGTTTAACCCTATGAACAAGAGAAGGATAGCTCGGGTAGTGAGGTTATCTTAGGTAGCTTTCTTAAGGTTAGATACCGCTATCGTTATATTCTACTTTGGGCACCGGATATCACCTGGTCTGCCAAGCGATGTCGGCTTGTAGCTCTACACCAAACCCGAACGTGGGGGAATTCAAAGGACGGATAGGGCTATCACCACCTACCACCTACCCCTCGACCGTGGGGCACGAGGCAAACAAAGGCAACTTCTAGTCTAGACACCACGTCTACACTATCAGTTACAGTTCTAGCGTCGGCCAGGAACTTCCATCTTTATCAGGAGTCCTCTACTAGAACCTCCGCCACAAGGACGGATGACGAACCTGCAAAGTATAACGATAAACGATAAATCACTTAAGAAAGTAATACCGAAAGAGTAACATGATTTTCTTACCCAAAGTGGTAATCCGACTGTCGAGGTACAAGCGTAGCGGGAGTCGACAAGTCCGGCACTCCGTCTACTCGGCGGAGGAGGAGGGTGGTCCAATTCGCCCTTGATCTCGTCTTGTCCTCACTCACTCCCTAGTCAAATTCTAGCTAGAAGCTAGCTTGAGGCTCCTCCTCTCTTGCTCAAGTGTGAAGCTTGAGTGTGTAGAGTGTGTTTTGAGTGAGGGGGTGTGCATCTCCTTATATAGGAGGTGGCTGGTCGGTTCCAAGGGAATATTCCCCGGATCCACCCCCACACCGTCCTCCTCTATTTATGACCAAACCGCCAGAGCGAGGTGGGCCCGAGTGGCGGCAGGGGGGCGTGCCCACGTCCTGGGCGCGCACGCCTAGGGTGCCGCCTCCTCGGCCCTGCTTTGGCCCACGTGCTCCTGGCTGGGTCTGGTTCTAGGCCCGAGGTGTGTTGGGCCTGGTTGAGCTGTTTGGATTGGGCTTGAACTTGTTTTGCTTGATGGGCTTCTCATTTCATGTGCATTTTCTTCTCTTTTTAGCCCATTCTTGAGATAGCAGACGAAATAAAAAGCGAAATTTATATGAGAACATCCAAATCAGAGACAAAATGCAGAGATGTTGGCCTACAGCGGGAAGAACACAACCAAGAATCAAATGGGGTGATTTCAAGAAGACCAAATGAAAGGAAGATATGAACAGTAAGCCTGTGAGCAAATTTAAACGGTGTGGCTAAAGGGGACGACAAATCAGAAATATTGATAAAGGGGAAAGAAATTTTCTTTGACCAAGCCAACCATGAAACATGAAGAAGAGGGAGAACTGCCATTCTTTGGAGAAGGAAAAAGTACTAACAAAAAAAGAAGGAAATTGCAGGTGGAGGTGCTAAAAAAAAGGCGTTCTCCACAGAACCCCACCTGGAAGAAGCTGAGAAACAGGTCGCCGGGGAACCAAATCTGGCCGTGGAAGAGAGGAACAAGAAGATGGCCCACGGGATGGGAGAGATAATGGTGTAGGGTGGCTTCTCACCGGGAAGAAGCTGAGAGCCGCCGTCGGGGAACCAAATCTCGCAGTGGAGTTGAAGAGCAGGGCGGCGCACGGGATGGGAGAGAGGCCAAAGCGTTGGCGACGGGGGTGGGATTGAGAGGTGTCGGTGGATGTCAAAAAACTCAAAACTCTAATTCAATATACTGAAGGGACGTCTGAGTACCTGAAAAAACGAGGCGAGAATCTCAGGCATATTTCCCCTACGAGGCAGAAACATAGTTGACTCAGTGGGCCCTCTAACTGACAAAAGCCTGCATGCAAGGAAGGCCCACTTGAAAAAGCAGCCAATGACAACCGCACGTTAGGCTGAGCGCGCGCTCATGTGAACCGCGTTGCTTTTCAGTCTTCGATGCCATGGCAGCATGGGCTGCGTTTAGACTGGGGTGAAAAGTTTTTAGGTGTCACATTAAGAATGTCGGAAGGGGTTTTTGGATATAAATAAAAAAACTAATTATATAGCTCATCCGGAAACTGCAAGATAAATTTATTAAGCCTAATTAATCTGTCATTAGCACATGTTGGTTACTGTAGCACTTAAGGCTAATCATGGACTAATTAGGCTTAAAAGATTCGTCACGTGATTTTCAACCAAACTGTGTAATTAGTTTTTTTATCTACATTTAGTACTCCATACATGTGTCCAAACATTCGATGGGATGGATGAAAAGTTTTAGGGTAGTAACTAAGGCCTGTTTTAGTTCCCAAAAATTTTTGCCTCCACCTATTACATCGAATGTTTGGACACATGCATGAAGTACTAAACGTAGACGAAAAAAAACTAATTGCACAGTTTTGGAGAAATCACAAGACGAATCTTTTAAGCTTAATTAGTCCATGAAAAGCCTTAAGTGCTACAGTAACCCGCATGTGCTAATGACGGAGTTAATTATTATCATTAGATTCGTCTCGCAGTTTTATGGCGGGTCTGTAATTTGTTTTTTATTAGTATCCGAAAACCTCTCTCGACATCTTTCCGACACATCCGATGTGACACACAAAAATTTTCTTTTCGCGAACTAAACACAGCCTGAAGGAGCAGCAGGAGCCAGCAGCGGCATGCCGCGGTGACTTGAATGCGGCACTGCTGCGTCGCCGACCAGCCGTGTAACCCTGCTCCCTCGCTGTGCAGCTCATGCCACCGGCATCAGCCTTGCGCCCGCCCACGCCGAGACGACCGATTTTTTTATTTTTTTAGTTCTTTTTTCGAAAGTTTCTCACAAAAAATACCTCTGGAGGTATGATTTCAAAATCTTAACCTTTAGCTCGACGCCATCCTAACAACGGCGCCAAGCTGGCTGCTTTAACCCCGCGCCCAACCTTCCTGTCCGAGCCTTATTTCCCTTCTTTCTCCTATAAGTGCACCGTAGAGATAGATTCCGTACTAGTATGAGCTGATTTTTTTCAATCCTAACTACAAACTATCATGACTTGGACACCCTAAAATTTTACCATGAGATGATAATGTCAAATTTGGTTGCATTTTTATTATGAGATGGATATGTAATTTGAATTTTTACCATGGCAATGCCATATTGAATTTTATTGTGACTTGGATATGTTACAATCTGTCTAAATATGTGATTTTACCATGAGATGGACATATGTATATTTACCACGAGATGGTCTGATTTTTTATCGTGGCTAAGTTCAAACTTGACGAGACTTGTTTTGTTGTCATATCCTCAGAGAGTACTCAAACTCATAGTAAGGTATTAAATTGAGTTGCTATACAAATTTGGAAGATAAAATATCGCAAACATGTTAATTCACTGCTACAAAATAGCATTGTATTCAAACTTGTGGTCACTATTTGGCCATGTTAAAAACTGTCCAAAAATAAAGTTTGTTGTACTCAACTCAAACTACAACTTCTATTAAAGGTCAAACTTTATATCTAGAAAAGAAACTATAGTTTTACTGTGGTCAAAACTGCATCGTGAAAAAGGGTGTTAACTATTGATCCAACACTTATAAACATTTTTAGGCTCGTTCATCAACATGAACCTAGATCATTTTTTATCCTAAGTATTTCTATGTTGTTTTAAGTGCTCAAATATCAAGTCAGTGTAAAACTCTAGAGTGAGCCATATTTCTCAATATCCAAGTCATGGTAAAAATCAAATTTGACAATGTCCAAGTCATGGTAAAAATCCAGGCTTAACAAATTTCTGCATGTCCATCTCATGGTAAATTTAAAGACCGGGATAAATTCTAAGGCGCCCATCTTATGGTAAATTTAGGGACTTTATATCCATCTCACGGTAAAATTAGGGTGTTAGGTTAAATTTAGAGGTCGGCGCCATGACCTTTCGCCGAGACGTTACCTCGGCTGCCGCAATCAACCCCGCAACAGGCTAGGCAGCGGGCATGCACTACCTCTGGTAGCATCGTCTTTGCCGCTCTGAATGGTCTCCCGGCACCCGTGACGAACATGCCATGTCTCCATCACTAGTGGAATGAAACCGATCGAGTTGCATGCATGCTTCTCTGATCAAATGAATCGTGATGCGTGGGGTGGGGTTTTGGCATATTTGGCAACGAAGGTTTCTTATGCAGCATAGCTCGGTGCCATCGTTGGTGGCGCCAAGCTTAGCGCCACTAACAACGGCGCCAAGCTGGCTGCTTCTCGCCGAGCTCCACTACTCCGCGTTAAGCTCCGCCTCCGCCCCTCTCCACAGTGCGCCGCGCCGCGCTGTTCCCCCTGGCCGGCCGGCCCCCTCCTGAGCGCGCCGCGGCTGGCGCTGCCCCACCCGGCCGCATCCCGCCGCCGGCTGGCCCTAGCCGGCCAGCGCTGGCCGCCCCCTGCGCCATCTGAGCTTTCCCCAGAGCTCCACATCGGGAGGTAGAAGAAGAGGATAGAAATTAGATTTGAGTTGAGTTTGGTTCCAGATGAAAGTTTGCCTAGAGTGGAGGGTTTTTAGATCTAGCCTTCCCTGATTTAAGACAAGTGTAGGGGCTGGTTTGCCAAGTGGTTTTCTAGGTTTTCTGGAAATCCATTTAAATAGGCAGCGCACTTAGATAAATCATAGTAAATATTTCTGTGCATGCTAAAAACGTAAACCAAAATTCCTTGAGTTCCATAGGAATAGATGGTACACATACATGCAGTCTTGTTTAGCCACAAGGCATGTAAATTTTCCTAGAAAATAGTGTTCATGCCTAACTAGTTTATGCCATAAATACAGTACATTTCTGGTGCCTCGAAATGATGGGGCAGTTCGCTGGTCTGGTTTCACCAGCCAGCCGGCTGCTCCCCCTCTCAGTTACTGTTCATCAAACCAGCTAAATAGTATTTTTCTCTCACAACAATTCAGCCGGAACAGTGTTTTTCAGCCAAGTTTCAGACCAGTGAACGGGGCCGATATCTCATATTTTTCATGTGTATCACATGCTTATAAGTATCTTTAGTCACAAGACATGTTTAAGTTAGAAACTTAAGTGTTAAGTTAAATAAGAAATAGTAATGCTAATAAGATTCGTTTGTTTTCCTTGTCTTGGTCAGCATCATTCCCACAACTGCACTTTCATACTCCACAAACAATGGTGGGTGGTGTGGTGTCTCGGTTGGACGAGACCATATCTGACAAATTTGGGCGTTCTGTGGTAAGATTGCATCCTCCAGGAACATCGGGCAATGGCTTCATTGTATATTCCATGAGCGGCACACTTCTGATTATGAGCTGTGCACACATCATGCGTGGGGTTGCCCTGGGCTCCTACATGCCGGCGTACTTCTCCGACAAAAGCAATGAACCTGCCATGCTACTCCATGTTGACGTGGTTAGGGATCTTTCCTTGCTGAAGATTGCAGATTCGCAGCATGTCTGCAATCCTGTGCTGTTCTTTGATGGACCCACTGTGCCGGGGATGGATGTTGTTATGCTTTCCTTTTTCAAAATGGATGGTTCACACGTTGTGCGCCCAGGGACGTTCCAAGGCAAAATAGGGCCTTGATTAGATTACAAATTTTATAACCTGGACACTGTAACACGTTTCGTTTGTATTTGACAAACTTTGTCCGATCATGGACTAACTAGGCTCAAAAGATCCATTTCATGATTTACAACCAAACTGTGTAATTAGTTTTTTTTTTACCTACATTTAATGCTCCATACATGCGTCCAAAAATTGATGTGATGGAGAGAGAGTGAAAAAACTTGGAATTTGGAGGTGATCTAAACAAGGCCTAGTGTAAGAAACTAACCGACGACTATAGTTACTATTTGCTAGCATTATGTACCGTGTATGACTTACTCGTGTGTCTCCTTCGCAGAGGACCACCGACTGCTCAAACACCTGAACACGAATGTGTTCGCTCAAACTACGTAGCTAGGCTTGGCGCATCAGGTGCGCCCGTTTTCTCAGGATCTCATTTGCTGGTTGGAGTGCATGTGTTAGGCATGCACACGGATTCACGTATGCTGTTTCAATCCCCACAATAATAGCTGCTCTACGAGGGTGGCTTCAACCTCCCAATGTAAGAGATACAAATCTTATAATAAGTACAAGATTACATATATATATAACAACTCGTGTTCCAGATTATGGACTGACATTTGCATTGCTTTTTGTACTGCTAGGAAAATGCTTCGATACAGTTCATGCTAAGGAGACTTGCATCCCCCCCAAGCACACTCACATGAAGGTCTAGTTTTGGGGTAGAGGATGCCCTTTATTTTTCACCCTACTACCTTCGAAAGACTCGGTTCTTGGGGAGGATACAAATGCTCACAGATTTAAATTCTGACAGGTCCTGCCTGCTCGTGATGTGGTATCGTACTACAAGAGCTGGCCACGACCACGATCGACAGTTGTTCTGGGGGAAAATGATACGTGTCTCGTTGCAGGTTGGCTGTCATGTGTTTGTGTCATTGTGTCTGTTATGTGTGGCACCAACCGTTGTATGGCTAAGTTAGTGGGTTGGGTCAGTATCTAGATGTCAAGCCGTCCCAGCTGACTCCAGCATTGACGTTGCAGTTGTTGGGCTTGTAACTTTGTAGGGCGACTTCCTGGGAGTGTGTTGACTCGGTTGTGTTGTGTACCATTCGCTGTTCTAAATTCAGGCCAAAAATCGAGCCAAATTTCAGTCAATAGGTTCGACCATAGATCATCGCTTGAAGAGCCAGATATAATTTTCACAAAACTGTACCAAGATCATCCCGATAAAATCCAACTACTGTACCAAGATTTCAACATCCGTTTCTGCTTTGGCCTTTGGGCCAGATAAATCATGACGTGGCAGGTTGAGCGGTTCGTGCGTACAGCTCAACTGATAAAGTTACATTAACTTACATAAAATGTAAAATGCAAACAGACCTAGGAAAATCTCTACCCCACCCTATCACACATGGTAGAGTTTTCACAGTTCAAATTAGGAGGTCCGAGACTCAGATGCATTAAGGTCACATTTCAATCGTGTACGAGACTTTTGGACCACGGCTGTACCCTAGAAGGATAGGACCAACGTGGCTTGGGCACAGGCCATCTGTTAATGAACAATGTATTAATAGTCAATCAATGAATTATTTTATGAAACAAAGCAAGCAAATCATATCGAGAAGCTTCAAAGAATACCTGTATCGCTTCTCGTAGCTTGCATCATCAACATCAGACCTACAGAGAACAAAAAGTGAGCTCAAGATTATAATAAATAGAGGCCTGGGGCCACTTGAGCGGCTTATACAATCTTGGCTCAGGTTACTGGTACTGGGATTTCAGCCCCCTTGAGAAGAGGATAAATATAATGCAGAATCTGTTAAGACATTTTGTGATATGCCCGAACAAGATTTGTATTGCTGATATGGTTAAAACAAAAATACACAAGAATTTTAAACACAAAGTAACTATAAACCAAGATAGAATCACCAAACAGACCCTATGCTTTGCAATTACCACCAAAAGTTTCGTTGGAAGAGGGGAACATGCACATGGATAACACTTGCCGACTGTTAGAAAAAAGATAAGTAAAGGCATACCTTTCAAAAAGTTTCTGAACCATAGACCTTGGTAGATAATGTGTTTCCTCCATACCATAGAAGTTCATGCCAATGAAATTCCCACCAAAATCAACCAGGGGGCCTCCAATACCAGCCTAGCACAAAAGCAAATTGACACATGAACAGATGAATATTTATTATTGTTAATACCATGCAAATGCAGATTCAAGTGATAAATAATATTGTTCATATTCTGATGCAACTATTTCTTTCCACCATAACGAAATCAACAGTGTACCTTTGTCACTTTACAAGTGGAGATCATAAGCTCTTTGCAGTCGAGATTGCTTCCTTTCTCAGATAGTATCCCACTTGTGGCCATTAATTTGCCTGATTCAAAGATACGCCCTACAGCTACTACCTCCTTAAGAGGTTCAATTTGCACCTGATTGTGCAATTCTGCGGTTCGAAGACAACGGAAACCCTTGACACTCACCACAGCAATATTATAACTCAAATTGCAACGTTCCAATGTCCCAAAAACAAGTTGCTTATTTGGAAGGTACACTTTAATCTGCTACAAATGAGTGAGAATTAACCAGTATCACAAATGAACAAACAAAAGGAGTACATAATTGTTTGCAGTACCAACCTTTAAGTCATCAGCTATCTTGTATTCATCAGCAGAAGCTCTAACCAAACTTGCTGAAGTCAGAACTGTTGAGGTGGAGGTGGATCCATCAAAGTCTATAAATATACCAGTGCAAGCAAAAACCCTTTCTTCTCCTACAAAGAACATTGTTCCATAGTTAAGTGATGTAATAAGAAAGCAAACATATGCAGAAAAGTAAATTATCTTATGCAATCACCTTTGAATGAAGCAAGTGAGACAACACTTCGGGATAAATCTAAAGCAATCTTTTTACTGAGTTTGCTCCATGTATCTTCGACAAATTCCTCTTCAAAAGTATTAATCAAGCGCATACCCCCTGGGTAAAAACAAAGGTAGTACAACAGTTGAATGCTAGAACAGACTGTCAAAATGTGAAAAAAAAGACAGGAAAGGCATAGCAATAATTGCTCACCCTTAAGCCTAATTGGCATAGGATAATTACCGGGCTTCAGATCATTTCTCAGAAACTTCGTGAAATCTGGCACACAGCCAAAGAGATGATTATTATTTTTTTGGGGGGGGGGGGGTTGTTCACTGATACTATAGCTACAAATTCTGAAAGCAATGACTAACCATCGGCTGGCAAGCGATTAGGATCAAGGAAACTGCAGAGTTCCTCATCCACAGATTCTGCTGCATCAAGCTGAATGAATCAATGACCATGTCCCGGTAATGATCAACAAGCAACATTATAATTTACAACATGATGACAGCGCGCATGATAATAACATTAGAACTTAAGTGGCTCATGTTCGGTAAAAAAAGGAAGTCACCCAGCTTGATTCACCTTCTGAAACACTTGATGCGGAAAGCTCATACTTACTTTCACTCTCCCCACTTGACATACCAATGATTTAAAAAAGAAAAAACATCAGAATGAAATAAGCAATGTGGCGAAGCGATGAATGACCAGATCCTAGGTTTCTTTTCCCCTACAATACACAGGAGAGCTGTATACCATGGCATTAAGAAGAATACATACAGCACCAAAACACAAACAAACCGTGACTTCTCCAAGAAAAAATAAACCTCGACTATGATCAGCTGTGCCAACACTCACTTTGGCACGGCCATGATCCAAAGTTGGAATCTGAACCACCCTTTGTGAGCAGAGATACCAATTGAGGATCAGCTGTATAACAATATGAACCACCCTTTGCGTGCGGCAATACCCCATTGAGGACACTCATTTCAATGTTTCCAAATTATCCAAGTCCCTAAGGATATCAAGGAGTTCAAACCAGCCTCCATAGAACTTACCACTCCAGACCACCAATCAAAGAACTGCATGGCGTAGGGGTGACAGGTCGGGGAGACCAAACAGTCAGAATAGTGACCAGACTTCTCTTGAGAAGAGAGAGAGAGGAGACTAAGATATGGTGGATTATCTCATCTTCTCGTCACAGAGCAGTCAATGCTCAGGATGCATTATTTCCCATCGTGCTAGGCAGTCACGGCCCAACATCGATTATGGGCTACTAAGCAAAGGAATAATTGGCTGTAATGACCATGACTAGTAATGGTGGAAACTCTAAAAGACACATCAAGACATGTATCTGTATCCGACACGTACACAAGTATTACTTGGTGGATACTAGTAATGGCCGAATACTTGCTTGGTGGATACTTCATGGATAAAGCCCAGCCTAGCCACAACCTAAAACCTAACAAGTAATAAGACATACACCGCATGCCTTGAAACACAGCCGCCAGACCAGACCACTGCACGCTTCCCCTCATTGGTGGGTGACCACCTACCAGCCGCGACTCATCAGTGAGTACAGCCAGTCATCCCAGACAGAAAAGAAGTGCAAGTTCTTTGCTTGAAGCAATGACACAAAACAAAATTCCCAAAGCAGACATTCTAGCTGTTGAGGGATGGTGTCATCAGCCAAATTGCCTTAGCCATAGCCACCCAGAGACCAACTTTGCCTATTATGGCCCTTAAGTCCTCAACCAAAGCTATATGGGTAACAGCAGCCATAGATTGCCACCACATTACCCCAATGGCCACACTTGTATCCATTCTTATTTAGTCTTGGATGGGCAGGTGGGGCCTTTGGTGAATTGGGATGCTTGGCTGTTTTGGCTCATTAAAATGGAAGCTTTGGAAAAATAGAAAAATGGCCTAATCAGAAGCTAATTTTTTTTGTTCCTAATATCCGTGCCTTAGTATTTGCATTTCAAAAAATACCAAGACAAATCCATGTATTGGGTATTTCTGGAAAATAGAGTATACATGTATCCAAGAAGGGCAGGCCTAGTGCAGTGGTGAGACTTGAGAGCTGTCTCACTGAGTCACCAGGTCATGGGTTCGAAGCAGCCTCTCCGCAGATTTTGCGGGGGGAAGGCTTGCCTCGATTTTTCCCTTCCCCAGACCCCACTCATGTGGGAGCCTCCGGCACTGGGTCTGCCCTTTTTTTTAGAGTATACATGTATCCACATAGGCTGACAGTTTGCATGATAATTTAACAATGTTAGATTTAAGTGGCCCAGCTTGATTCTCACCGTCTGAATCATAGTCACCGGAAACGGGGTCAGTGGCAGAGTCCCTCAACCCGGAAACATCGTCCCCTACCCGGGAACGCAGGGTCATTTTTGTGACTATGCAAAAACGACCACGTTCCTCGACCCCGTCCCTCGTCCCCATCGACCCGGGAACTTTGTGACTATGGTCTGAATAACTTGTATAAGATTCGGAAAGCTTCTGATTCTTGTCCCTCTTCCCACTTGAGCTACCTAAAATAGAAAAGAAAAAGGAAAGAAGAATGAACAAAACTGAAACAATGGAATGTGTTATCAAGAGCATCAAGATTCTGATAACCACCATATGTATTTACAATGAACCAGTTAGGACAAATTCAATAAGTATAGTCTGTACACAAATGTAGTGTTTGATTTTTTTTTAAATATTACTGTCCAAAAATATAGGGCATATTTCATATTTCAAAGCAAAATAAGTTTATTATTCCCCATAATTAACAAACCTAAAGGCTAAATCTACAGGAGAAGAATCTATATAAGTGATGATTAATGATTAAAGTTGGTACAGATGAATTTCCTGACAGAATAATTTCAACCATTTTGAAGAGTGAACATGCTTTAACTCACCTTCTACATTGGGCATAAGGGGTGTCAACAATTCCTGTACCTCACTTGTGCTTCTTTCAATTTTGTCATCACCTCCATGCTCGATTTCATGGCTGCAGCAGAAATGTAGTAAAGTCATCTAGAACAAATGCATAGAGCTACCAATCCCAAAGTAAGGCAAACATTGCTCTTATGGATTCAAAAGTACTCAGCTACAAATGTGCAAAACCAAATTGTAGCTCAAATGCAAGAACTAGCAAGCTAGAATCAGCTCAAAAGCTTCACATACAACCCATTCGTACGACTCCGTTACAACCAGGTGTTTGGGACCTTTGATTTATAAGGGAACAACCACTCAAGTGATCCCAACCATTTGATCTCTTGGTCAAAACAGAGTCGTACGAATCCAAGGATGAAAGCAGGATGAAAGCATCCAAGGCTATTATTCTGTACCAAAGAGATGAGCTGGACCAATTCAAATAAAAACTATAAGCTGGACACCCCATAAGCATAGTTGCATAGTTCACAGAAATATATTAGATAAGTTCACAGAAGTATTACCCAGGCCATCAGCATTCACTACATAGTGTTTCGAGGCCATTAACAGCATAGACTACCATTACAAGTTCATGTGCCCAAAATGATCAGAGGCACAGAGAAGTTTTTGTGCCCAAAAGCATTACATGACATTACAAGTTTTTTTTGCCAAAAGCATCAGAGAACATTTTGAGCCTTGTCAAGTAGACTATGGATCGAAGACAAGCTTTGTGATACTAGTCACAGCAGTGGGAGGTGGGTTTGCCTTTGCCCTTTTCAGCTTCTTCTTCACAGGTGTTTTTTTCTTGGCTGTGGTTGTCTTCTTTTTCTTCTTTTTGTTCACCTGTGGTTGTGAGGTACCTGCATCATCTTCTATGGTCCTCTTTCTGCAATGGTTCCTGCATGGACCTCTTTCACCATCTTGACCAACCTCTGGCTCTTTGCAGCTTTTTTGGAAGTGGCCAAGTCCTCCACATCTTTTGCATCTCACCTTTTTCTTGGTAGCCCTTTTCTCCATGCATCCTCTAATCCTTTGCACCTTTGGCCTCCCTGGTCCTCTACCCAATAATGGTTGGTGCACTTTGAACCCAAGATCAACTTCAGGCCACTGGGATCTATCAGGTATAGGTTCAACTCTTGCCTCATAAGCTTTCTTGAATTTAGCCACTGAGTAGTACTCATGCACATAATCTTCTATTTTCATCCCTCTATTGGACAATATCCAGGCCAAAGCATGTCTACAAGGCTTTCCGGTGACTTGCCACTCCCTGCAAGAACAATTGTGATTTTGTAGGTCTACTGTTTCGCGCTTCTGGTTGTTCCATTGGTCCACAATGGTAACTTCAGCAATGTCATCATCACTTACAGATACTTTGAGGACCGTCAGGTGATTGCTAATCAGATTAAGTTCCTTAATAACATTAGGGAGAATCCTATCATGCCACTGTCTAGCCAGTTTCTTCCTCAAGTATCTCTTCTCCATTATCAACTCCCGCAACTTGTCTACTAGTTCATGCAGCAATAGACCCTTGAATTTCTTCACTTGTGCATTAAAACTCTCTGACACATTATTAGTCAAGGCATCACACTTGCTGTTTTCAGAAAAAGAACTCCTGTACCATAACCTACTATGGTGCGTGTCAAGATACTCAATTGTTCCAGGTGCAAAATCAAATATTTTCTTCATGTGCCATTTGAACATTCCTTTTGTGTAGCTCCTAGCTGCTGGGTATAGGTGATCAGTGAAAACATCACCTGTGTAGTGCTTCATGAAATTCTGGTAAAGGTGTCTCATGCATTCCCTATTTTCAGCATTTGGGAATACAGCTCCAACAGCCTTCTCCAAACCTTTACAAGCATCTGTACAAATAACAAGGTTTGGAACATCACCAATGGCTATGTGCAGCTGTTGCATGAACCATGTCCAGTTGTCCTCATTCTCAGTGTCAAAAATTGCATATGCAATGTGATACAACCAATTGTGCCCATCTATACCAGTTGCAGATGCCAACTGTCCTCTGTACTTGCCATACAAACATGAAGCATCAATCCCTATAAATGGTCTGCATCCCTCTAGAAAGCCATCAATACATGGCTTAAGAGCTACAAAAATCCTCCTAAATCTCTGCTTGCCCTCAACCATCTCTACCTCTATCTGCACATGACTGTCAGGTGATGATTTGGCAATCTGAGCTGCCCAATTGAACAGAAGCTGAAAACTCTCCTCATACTTTCCATGGATCTGCTCTAGTGCTACCTTCATGCCAGACCATGCTTTGGAGTACTTGAGCTTGATACCATAGTCACCCTCTAATTTGTCCTTGCAATCTGTTGGAGTCTTAGTAGGATGCCTCTTCAACCAATCCCCTAACCTTTCTGCAGCTCAGCCTTGGGTTGCCATTTTGGTTTCTTGGAGTTTAGTAGTAGCACATTTATGTTCTGCACATAGTGTTTTGATCTGCACACACAGACAGAAAATTGTTAAATTATAAGGTGGAAAACTGGTAACAAAATGAAAGAGATGTCATAACTATAATTCACCTCTATTGTCTTGCCATCAAAGATCCTTGAAGCATGTATACGCCAAGGACACCCTTCAGCTTTACACGTAGTAATAAACCTAGTCTTATCTGTAATGATTTTACCAAATTCAAACCCTTTCACCACTGTATGATGTCTCACTACCTTCCTAAATGCAACAATGTTAGGAAATCTTTCTCCCTTCTCTATCTTGGGGTTTTCAAGATCATAGATAACTTGAACCTCCTCTGGATCTGCATCATTTACCTCTGCCTCAAGAGGAACACCTCCTTCAGCAGCACCAACATCATCAAACTGATCAGCAACATGAACATAGTCATCATCATCAGCAGTATGAGCATGGTTGTTACAAGGTTCTGCATTGTTAGCTGCCTGCACAGGCATGTACAGTCCTTCGTCGTCAACACCGACATACTCCTCATTATTGTCAAACATGTCAGGTTCCCTGTCAGGCTCAGGCTCTAATGGATACTCATCATTATCAAAAGGCTGGGCTGGTGGAATGTCTTTGCTACTGGGGTTGCCGTGAATAGAAAACTCAGGTGGAATCACACATATTGGGTCTAGGTTTGTAAACTCATCAGACTGTCTAAGACAACTGTCAAACACAAGAACTTCACAGCGCATCTGATCCTTATACATTTCAAACAAGTCATGCATCTGAAAATCATTTTCTATTCTCACATCTTCACATAGCCTTTTGTCAAAGAACCACACACTAGGAGACTGGCTACTGGACCACTGGAACTCATTGCACAGGCTTGTCAACAGCAAATCGAAGGAAAATGAAGCTACTTCAACATCCCACTTAATCAAGCGTCCCTTTGTGTATGCTTTTCTACCAGTGCTGTTTTTGGTACAAAATCCTTCTACTTTCATCACTAGCGAGAACAACGAAGCCCTAGCAACAAACAAAATCAACCCCAAATCCAATGAATCCCTATCAATAGCCTCAACGAAATCTACCGAGGACGAGCTCATTCACTATAGAGGGAAGAAAAAGAGGCAGAGGATAAATACCCGCCCTCGTCGTCCGCCATCTCCGCCATGCCGCGCGGCTGCGTCTCACCCATTGCGCGCAATAGGGTGCATCGCAGCACGCACGCAAGCTGGGTGCTTCTGGTCGTCGGAGTCTATGCCACCGAAGACAGGGTCGCCGCCGTCCTGCTCGCCACCGTCGTCGGGGTGAGGGTGAGTGAGAGGAGACAGAGCGTGAGGAGGAAGAGAGCAGTCAGCCTGGGTGGGATACGGAGGCACCTTATCCAATTGACCCGAGGGCATGGACGTCCATACGGAAATAGTGAGGTAGTGTACACACCTGCAGGTGGCCCCAAGACGTCGCTGAGCGTATCCCATGGCGTTGGTCCGAGTATCGCACAATTGTAATGGTATGATTTGAATTAGTCGAATTGTAATGGTATATCTCCAATAACCGAAAATTGTAATGTTGTCAATCCAAAAAACCCTATCATATATAAGAAAAATAAAGTGATTTGAACTGGCGGTACAAACGATACCGATGCACAATAGGAACCCAAAGGTAAGTGGGCAACGATGAAAGCAAGTTCAGAATAACTATTTATCTACAAAACGTAGCATCATCATGGCAATGTATAAATTTGCAGCAGATTAAAAGGCCAACTAAACACCAATAATCCAACCGGATCTATACCTTGAAAGAACTAATAGATAAGCAGAATAGCTACTAAAGATACACTAACTCAAAAGCCAAGGCAGAAACAACACAAGAAAAAAACAGATTATCAACTCAATGTCAAGCAAAAGCGGTGATTTCTAGCAGATGTGGATTTTGCTCTGGTACATTTCGAGCAAAAGTACAGTGTGCAGCAAAGAAACGGTCAGCCATATAGTTAGCAATAAACAGTGCCCCCAGACCTTAGCAATGTATTTATCAGTACAACTAGCAATGTATCACAACGAAATAGTAAGCAACAAGCTGGTATATCATTTGCAACCACAAAGAAGCCTCACTAACATGGGACATCGCACATGGCAATCACATATCAACTTATGTTTATTTTCTGTTACTTGCTTGCTGTCTATAGTTCAGCATATAGACAAGGGGATCCCAAGACAGGGATGAATGACTCAGAGTAGGGGTGTGTCATTTAGTCCTCTCGAATATTGTCTGCAAATTCCAGTTGCATTCTTGGACCGGGACAAGTCAGTAAAAAGGGGGCTTTCTTAGGAGCGACTGCAAATTCCTAATCAGTAATCAAGAATGGCTCCAAGTGATACTAGTACTAGGCAGGTCGAATGTAGCCCATCAACAATATTTCCCAAGTGACAAACATACCTATAGGTCAAGCCAATGGCTAATCTTACACAGATTACAGGGAAGATAAAATTACAATTGGGAAAGGAAAGGAGCTTTAGAGGTCACCTTGCCATCACCCGAAGTTGGCGGCGCGGAACAAGGCCGATGGACGGTCGCTGGCGGCGCAACCACCCGAGTTCCGGCGTCGAGGGAAGAAAAGACGGTGAGGCGGTGCCGAACCGAGGGAGGGCAATTGCGGAGTACAGCGCTCTGCCGCCGCCAGCGAGGGGCAAAGGGTGAAACCCTAGGGAGGGTCTCAAGTCAGCCTGCTAACGGTTTGGCCCGATACGGTTTTAATGGATCGGTTGTTGCTGTGGATTTGTTGGGCTGGTTGTAGGCCTCGCCCTCGCCCTCGCGGGTCCCTGCCGCCGGCACGCCTCCACCGGCCACAACCGCCGCTCCCCCTGCCGCTGCCGCGCTCCGCCTCGGCAGCCGCGGCCACCGCCTCCTCCTCCTCGCCTCGCCCCGCCCCGCCCCTACTCCTCCGCTCCCGCACGGTCGCACCCCCTCCTTCCGCCCTCCCCACCGCCACACGCCGGATTCCAGCGCCCCCGCCGCCCCAGATCCAGGCCGAGCTCAAGAAGCTCTCTTTGTCCCTTGCCTTTGCCGCACCCGCACCACCCGCACCCGCACGGCACGGCTCGGCTCAAGATCTTTTCTCGTCTCTCCCGGTGGCTGTCGTGTCGCTCTGTCGTACCCGTATCCATTGAGTAGAGGCGTCATCCGTTAAGACGTTTTCATTTTTATCTATGACTTGTGGGCCCTGTTGGCCAGCTGTTTGCGTGAGGCCTCTGACTATCTGGTCACGCCATGTATTCTGGATGGAGACCATCTGAATTGTGAATCTGAAACTGAGAACAGGAAGCCCCTTTCCTAGCTACCTCCTCTCTCGATTCTTGTTGTGAATCTCTCACGTCGCCGGCGACATTCCGGCGGCCAAGGGTCACTACACGCTCGCGCTCTGAGAACCACCACAGCACCAACAGTGGCATCTGGGAAAAGGCGCAAGGGATCAGAAGCTGATGGTGGGCAGCAGGGATGTGGGGGCGCACGTCAATTCTTGTCTAATTAATCCCGCCACCCCTCGCGTAGTCGCGTCACCGATTGAATTCACGATAGGGTTGGGCAACGGAGTACGTAAATAATCCTAACCGCCGGCTGCGTCAGTGCCGTCGGCTCATCTAGCTCAGATATGTAAATGTTATACATCTTCCTTATCATGCTGCTTTGCTCGGTAGTGCGCGCGCGACAGACAGACAGATATATCCCATTTCATGCGAAAGTTCCTGGCAATATGCATGTGCAGTTCAATGGAAAATTTTCAGATCAAGAAGTTACAGAGATGCCGATAATTTGTATCTGAACTCCAATTATGCAGTACAAAGGATACTGGATAAAACATTGTTGCCAACAGCTTGGTCTCAGCTGGAACTATTTCTTAGTGATTCAAAATTTGTACTACAATGTATTTATTGTGTCTGCACACGTACATTGGCTTAAGTATGTTTTCATTTATCTTTCTGTTAAAATGTATCTTTACCAGCCAATTCATGAAATTTATTGAGTTGTGAACAACATTATCCTTGACAAATCAAATTCGTTCTTTTAAAACAGAACAAGTCTTGCGAACTCATTTGCAAAGCATATGCAGCTCCTAACTCCACAAAACCCCTGATGGGCCTTGAAACTGAAACACGAGGAGGAGGAAGAAGAAAGGTCCAACAAATTTTTCTACCATCAGCAAACAAAGAAAGAAAGAAAGGAGGCAGCTTTGCTGTAAGTTGTCCACTTGTTCCTCTGCTCTGCTGTGTCTGCTTGTTCATTATCTGGATTGGATAGTCGTGCTGCTTAGGGGGAGAATAACCATAGTGCACCCTAGCAGTCAATTGTTTGTAGTAGCTCGGTTCAGCTGTTGTATGTATGTTTGATGAAGAATATCTGAACTGGTCTCAAGGATCAAACATCTGCAATGTAGAACGCAGTGAAGATAAGCTCTTGCTTGGCAGCCCTGCATAGATAAAGCCAGCTAAATAGCTCGGCATACTCTAGTTTTTTCAATGGCTTTGATGAGTGTTGTATGGTCATTTGGAGGGTGTTATTACTATGAATATTAGTATTCTTTTGTTCCGCAAAATAGAACCAGTAGTTTTCAGCAAACATATAGATGTTGCAGTTAGTGCTATTCTCTAGATTAATGCTGTGAGTTAACATGAGCAAGTGGGAGTTTGTTACTAATAAGTCACTGGATAACTCATATTACAGCATTGTGATAATTGATCCAGCCATTTCTTGCTTGTGCAGATTCACGGTTCCTACCTCAAAAATGTCTGCAAGCACAACCGACACAACTGATAGCTCTGGAACGGATGATGAGCACCATTCATCTCAACCACGTGTTAGGAGACCAAAGGTATGGCTGAACAAGTGACCATTAGCAGTACTAAGATGCTTGTAACGAATCATGCCTGATTGGTTCAGTTTTTGTTTTTGGGGTCACTTTGCTGTGGCATTTAGGTGCTAGTAATATTACTATAGTCATTTCTCTCTCTAGTAGTTATCATAGTTTTTCATCTAGTGACTGAACTGAGCACCCATCAGGAGCATCTGAATGATGCTTGGGTTATTCAACCAAGTGCCTTGCAGTAGATTTCTGTGTTTGCTTTGAAGTTGACAGGTTTCTGATCGTATTTGTTGTAGTTGTACTTCCTTAGATGTGCAATATCTATATCGATTCATGACCAATCACATGAATTTTGACTTCTATTACTTCTGTTCGGTCAGGCTTGTGTTTGAGTCTTCATTATGCCTTTTTTCCCCTATCTGATACTATTATCTGAAATGAGTAATGGCTGAACAACGCTACAGAACCTAATATGATGCAGAATCTACCTGGAGGTGCATCGCAGTGGCAAAATCACTGCTATCAAGTGCACTGCACAACTGAATGAGTTTCGTTGAAACATTTGGAGATATATCACCACTGTTCAGTTTTGCAAACAATGCACATATTTTACTTCAATTTCACGCTTTTTTGGTGCTATGCTTCATCAGGTTTCAGTAACTTGGTTTATATGGCCCCCCTTCTCTATCTATATATAAGCTTGCTATAGTGTTCAAGTGATATATCATATATAGATAGTTTTTTCTTTCTTCAAAAGTACTTTTTTCCATGGGTTGAATTGTTAAATCAGCTGTTCATGTGATGGTAGATGACGTTTCATGCTATATTATATTTGCAGTAACCATACTCATTCGCTTAAACATATTATATTTGCAGTTTCATGCTACTCTCTCATCATGGTGTCACTCTACTGTGGCGTTGGAATGTACTCCTGGATGTGGCAGCTCATATGGATCACTCGCGCTTTTCTAGTGCTGAGACTAATGCAATGGACAACTATTTTCACGACTGGCACAACAATTTTGTATACTTGCTAGTCATTATCTGTGAGAAATTTTGGAGATGTAATAGTGTCACAATGTAATAGCTGCTGGTATCAGCCCGTGCGTTATAGACTGATTTGCTAGAGTCAGTTAAACGCCTTTCGCCAAAGGGTCCCTAAAGAGCACCTGGTGGCATCCAGCAAACCTGGTTTCAACTCCCCGTGAGAGCGAATTTAAACTAGTCTAAAATAAAAGAAAAATATAAAAATTGTTTGGGGTTTCCCCTGCTGACTTCGGTCAAAAAAAAAAAAGTTAAACACCTTTCTATAGTAGGTATAGGTATCTTCTTGGGACCATGGACGCTGGAAGCTTATATTATTAAAAAAAAAATCTGCTAGGTGCACCACTTCTATTGATAAAGCAGAAGATCACAGGTACTCCGTAAAACCTTCTGTTTGGATATCGTGAGATTTTAGAAGCTGGATTTTTGGATTGTAAAAGCTAAGTCATAAATTATAAAAGCTGAATTATAAAAATGTAGTATGTTTGATCGGAAGTTAGATTGTAGAAGCTGGATTCCACGATCCCGCAGGATCCAAATAGGGCCTTATGCTAGTTTCAGTGATGTTTCATTGACATTTAATAAGATGTCATATCAGCAAAAAAGTGGCATGACAAAAGAATTAAAAGCAAAGAGAAGAAATAAGTTTCATGTGGACGAAACTATTGGCACCGTTTCATACATGAAACACCTATGAAACTGCATTGAGAGTGAAGAGTTTTATCCTAAACATGTTTTGACCAATCTCAATATATCAATTTCATGTTGTAGCTGTAACACCCTAATTTTCAATTTTCAGAATTATTAAAATTTTCTAGAATTGATTAGAGTGTTCACCGAATTTTCCAAAATAAAATAAATATTTTATTGTGCAACTTAAAATTTATCTTAGGTCAAGAAATTATTTGATTGCATTGCATTCTGGCTGCATGGTTTTATTGTGTGAAATTATTTGATTTCCAAATGCGGTCATTAGCGTTTAAAATCTATTCTGAAAAAATATTTTGAAAGGAAAATCTCCCTTTGGGCCTAGCCTTCTCTTTTCTTTTGGCCCAGCTCCTCTTTTTTCTCCTTGGCCTTCTCATCCGGGCTGGCCCCTCCCCCCTCCCCTTCCATACTGGGTCCGTGCCTTTCCCCTTGGCCCAACGCGATGCCTTTAAATAAAAAGCGCCACCACCCCGGCCCGTCCCTACCCTCGCGCCCAGGGTCATGACCGCCGCCGGCCATGGTGTCGGCCCACCGATGAAGCCCCCGCCCTTGAAGTGGTCCGCGCTGCGCCGCTTCCGATGTTGTTTTCCGACGGAGGATCAAGGCCCGCGATGTCATTTGCGTGCCGCCGCCCCTGGTTGCACCACCGACGCCCAACCCCACGCCCACCCCACGCCCACAGGCGCCACGGGGCATGCCACGCCCACCGACCTCGAGGCCCACCTCGGGGCTCATCCCGTCCCTCGCGACGCTCCTGCCTGGGAGGAGCTAGCCGGCCGGTGAGGCGGCATGGCATTGGGGTGAGGGGGCGGCGGATTTTTGGAGGCTAAGCCATAAATTATAAAAGCTGATGATAGCGAGTTAGATTGTAGGCTGGGCCGGTGGGGGATGGTGGCCGATGGAGGCAAAAGGAGAGAGAGAGTGGAACACCCACCGGATTAGTGTGGAGGGGCATGCGGCAGCAGCAGATCTGGCGGCGGGAGCCATCGGAGACGGTGGAGGAGGGCGGCGTGGGGGTGAGAAAGAAGGAGGGCTTCGGCGGTAGAACGACTCGCAGTCGCTCGCGTGACTCCGAGCACCCCTGCTGTCGAATCCAAAAGGCTACACCTATACGTTTGCACCCCGGCCGGACAGATTTTTTTCCCAATAAATAAACTAGCAGAGTCCGACAGTCCTTCGACCTAGCCAAGCCTCTCAACTATCAAAACCCTTGCCAAGCCTCCCAACTCGTAAACCACATCATATCGGCTTGGCGTGTATATCAGGCGGCAATGGCGAGCGGCGGCGCGACAATGGGCGGGGCTGCAGGGCGCGAAGGCTCATTCGGCGGCTCGGCAAGCGGCTCTCGGATGGTCGGCTTGGCCATGACGGCGGTGGTGGCGGGGATAGAGAAAGCTGGTGGGGCTTGCGCCAAGGCCAGGCGGGGCGCGAGGCCAATGCGTGGCGCTTGCGCCGCATGGGCAAAGTGGGGCGCGACTAGGTGATAGAGGTCGCGGAGTTCGACGGCGGCCATGGCGGCTCGGAGGTGGCGAACACGTTCCCGGTGAACGGGAGACTCACCAGAGAAAACGAGAGGAACACCGGGATGGGGGATGCGAGGCAAACGTGATGCTCCTGCGAAAACGGCGAGAGGTGGTCAAGAGAGGCCGGAAAAGAGGAGAAAACCTAGGTGGCAACAAAGCTCTCACCGGCAACGACGGCGACGAACTCGTTCCCAGCGGAGGAGCGTGCGGGGGGTGAACGAGGGTGCAAAGGGGAGGAGCTTGGCAAGGTGAGTTCATTTTATGGGTCAAACGGGGTTGAGGCTAGGGATTAAAGCGGGAACGGGAAAATCCCGTACCGACCGGCACCGTATACCATGTAAACCGATCGAATACCGTATAGACAGGAAAAACAGGAAACGGGAAAAAATCTAGGAAAATCCAGCGGGTTCGGGAGCGAATCTGTCAGCCCCCTATTTCTAGGGCGCACTGTGCATCTATATCACTCCCTGGATCAGTAGGTGATACGCACAACTCAACAAAGTAATTATAAAAAAGGCCATACTTTTATTACTGAAGGAAAACCAAGAACATGGTTCGGGTTTTAGAGCTTGGCCACGGGCCTTATATAGCTCATCAGAGATCTACTACAGCGGTCCTATACTAACGTTGTTCCTAACCTATAGGCAATCTTAGAGTGTGGACGATCCCTGACCTATTACTAAAGGCGTAATCCTAACGTCATGAACCTAGCGTAATTCCTACGAATGGTTGCGTATCTCCGTTTTCGAGTGTCCTCCTGGTGGTCGATCCTTCGTAGCCTTGTCCTCGGATATACATTCATAGCTTCCTGTCTATAGAGGTGGAAAAGAAAAGAGGGTTGAGTACTTACGTACTCAGCAAATCCTAAACCTTGGGTGGAAGGGTTATGGTGGTTAGTTATATAGGTTTGGCCCTGGTAGGGTATTCCTCATCCTCACCAGTTCCGGGTTAATTATGGTTACCAATTAAGTCATGTTCAAATCTTACCGGGTTACTTTGTCAGGTTCATTAGTTAGCAAGATAAACAAAAGGTTCGTATCTTCATGGAAGACTTCATCCTAGCGGGGTCCATTCCAAGGACGTGGCTATTTGAATAGATTCTAGAAAACTCTACAGAGGGGTACAAATTGCCCCACATGATAGGCGTTGTCGTCCCCGGGCCATTGGTTTCGACAGGCCTAACGAGACCTCATACCCGAGAGGGCGCTACCTTAGAATCCACATAGTTCCTACCATGGCGTATCAGGGGTTGGAAACCGAGGAAATCCATCCTCAAAACCCACGGACGCATCCCTGAAAAGAGCGGGAGTAAACTTAACCCCTAAAAATCAGTGGCTCGAACGCGGCCTAAACAAATTGCTTAACGTGGAAGATGCAACCTAGCCATCCACGCCAACCGGGCCCCATCCGACGCATCGTCCGTGATCGGCTCCTGATATTCCGCTGCCGCCCGGACTCCCAGTACAAAACTATGCTTCAACTAATGGGGTGTGAGATTCAGTCTGCCCATACAGACATCTGGCTGTATGACTAATCACTAGGTGAACGTGTTCATGAGACCGGTCTTCCGGCAGCTGAACGAATATCTCCACGGCAATCCACTCCGGGATCCCGCCAAGGTAAACTATCCCCACATAGCTTACCCCTATTCGCCCCCTGTCGTCAGGGTGGTCAACTAGCTCATGTTCATCGTACTATGGGTGTGCTTATACTCATTTATCATGTTACTTAGTTATCAGGGTTAGGTTATATCGTAGTTTTAGTTATCATGTTTAAGGTTATAGGGGGTGTTAGGACTTGCCTCAGGTCGCTGTCGGTAGAGGCTTTCAATTCGTCGGTCTTCTGGTGTTAGTGTAGTCGTACTCCTAGGGTCCTTTGTGGTTCTTCAATGTTTACTATGATATGCATTCTAATGTTGACGGACACAAACAAGAAAATGACAAACAAGCAAACAAAACGAAAACAAACATGGCAAACAATCGATCCTACGTGGTTGGTTCTAATGTGTGGTTGACTATCATCTATCCTATTCTACTACTACATCGATCTAGGGTTAGCTTGGATGGAGGTATTCCATCCAACAAGGGCTCCTACGGGCTGGGTTAAGGTGGGTGGTTGGTTTGGCAAAAACCAAACCACGTTATCCTATTAAACCTGAAAGAGAAAGCCTTACCGAATCATCACAGATGGCCGGGCCAGTCTCCCTACAGGTCCGCCAGAGTTAGCGACACATACGCACATGCATATGTATGTGCCTAGGGTTGGTGTGTTTAGGGTTAGGTTGGGGTTAGCCATACAAGGGCGTACACCCGGGTATCGGGCATAGCTGGGTATGCATAGGTGTTATTATTTCATGTGAATATATTCGGGTATGTGGCATGGTATATGCACATACTCGAATATACGGCTTACTATTACTACAGTGATGGCTACTACGGGTTATTATTTAGTTAATTAGTTATTTATGCCACTACGGATTAATTATCGAGAAAAGAAAAGAAAAGCAATCAAATCTAGAATTTAATTGGGCACCATTATTTAGGTTTAAGTGTATTATTATTTAGGGTTTTATTTTAGATGATTTATGGTGAAGGAATTATGCAATTCAGAATTAAAATGTGCAAGTTATAAATTATCTAAATCTACCGATATTGCAAACATGAAGAACAATAGAGACAAATTACTTACTTGAATTAGAAGTTGATTATCAAAGAATCTTAGAAGCAAGCTCCAGAAGAACTTGATCCCGAAGAATACAGCAGAGAAGAAGCACCGACAGGATGGAACTCCTCCAGAACTCTACACTTGCACTCTATCTCTCTCTATCTCTAACTAAGACTAAATCCTATGGAGGACTAATCTTCTCTTGATTGTTGGCCTAGATCTTGATGGAATAGGAATTAGGGTTTCTGGCTCTGGATCTGACTTGGCTTCGGGGGGGTTCTGCCCTTTATTTATAGCCCAGGAGGTTGAATACGAGCCCTTGGATCAAACCGACTTCACGTAGGGCTGAGATGCATCCTAGGAGGTGGTGGAAGAATACTCCAGAAGCTCGTGGTGGCTTCCCACCACAGGGGCCCGGGTGGCCCCACCTGGTAGGCTCTGGTCCCCTCCCTCGGTGTGGAGTCTCTCTGGTGTCCTCTAGAATCTTCCCGTGTATTTGTGACGAATTGATCCCGCGATCTCTTTTGACATTTAGGTCCTCTTTGGCGGTTCTCTGTGTAAATCCTGCAGAAAATATGAATTCACCAAAACTCATGAAAATTGTCAGTAATAACCTCCTACTCTATCATATTTATCCATTTTGACCATTTATGAAAGAAAGGTTGACGGTTCTTAGTATGCTTTAACTACCGTTAACACCCCCCTTGGTCTTTCGGTGTGCAAACTACCTCCCACTTAGTCAATCTATATTTTTTCTTATGTTCATCACTCTGCCAAAAAAACCATGATCTATAGTAATCTAGTTTCTTCAAAACCCCTTTTGGAACTTCAAAAAAGGATAGCATGAACATTGGGAGGCTACTTAAAACAGAATTAATTAGAACAAGCCTCCCTCCTACTGATAACATCTTGCCCCTCCAACAACTGAGTCTTTTTTTGAAATCTTTCCTCAACATGTTTCTAGTCCTTATTCAAAAGTTTTCTATGGTGCATAGGAATTCCCAAGTATCTGAACGGGAAGGATCCTACATTGCACCTAAAAATCTGTGTAAATTCAAGTTGATTGGCTTTGACCGCACCATAGCAGAAAATTCACTTTTATGGAAATTGATCTTGAGTCCTGATAATTGTTCAAAAGCACAAAGCAAGAGCTTCATGTTTTTGGCCCTCTCCAGATCATTGTCCATAAAGATAATAGTATCATCCGCATACTGGAGGACCGAAAGTCCCTCATCTATCAAATGCGGAACCACACCCTTAATTTGTTCCACCTCTCTAGCTCTCGAAATAAGGACAGCCAACATGTCTACCACTATATTGAACAAGATAGGAGATAGTGGATCCCCTTGACACACTCCTTTTCTTGTTTGAAAATAGTGGCCTATATTATTGTTAACCTGCACCACAACACTCCCTCTAGAAATAACTTTTGAAATCCATTGACACCAAGTTGGTGAGAGACCTTTCATTCGAAGAACTTGTTGTATGAAGGGCCACTTAAGTTTATCATAAGCTTTTTCAAAGTATAGTTTTAAGATGATAGCATCTTTTTTCCTTCTATGCAGCTCATGAATTGTTTCATGCAAGGTTACAACTCCTTCCATTATATACCGACCTAGAATAAACGCCGTTTGAGATGGCCCTATCAATTTATCTGCCAGTTTTAATAATCTATTATTTAAAACTTTTGTGAAAATCTTAAAACTTACATTTAATAGGCAAATTGGTCTATATTGTTGGATCCGGACCGCATCAGTGACCTTTGGTAATAAAGTAAGAATCCCAAAATTTAAACTATGAATAGGCAATCTCCCGCTATGAAATTCAAAAAACAAACTCATCAAATCCGGCTTCACAACCTCCCAAAAGAATTGATAGAATTCAGCGGGAAAGCCATCCGGACCGGGTGACCTGTTGTGTTCCATATCAAATATTGCCATTTTAACTTCATCCTCACTAAATGGAGCCATCAATACTTGATTCTCCTCCTCCGACACTTGAGGTATATCATATCTCAAAGTCTCGTCGTCCATTGAGAAAGAATTCTGTATATGAGGTCCAAACAGTCCTTTGTAGTAATTGGTTATGAAACTTTTTAGGTTTGCATCTCCGACAATAACCCCTTGTTCCTGTTCTAACTGTACAATTTTTTATTTCCTATGTCTCTCATTGGCCACCAAATGGAAATACTTAGTGATATCATCCCCTTACAATAACCTTGTTGTTTTTTATCGTTGGAGCCAATAAATCTCCTCCTCTCTTAACAACTTGGTTAATTGCTCTTTTAGATGATGTCTAAGATTTTCCTCTTGTAGAGACAACAAACAAGTCTCTGCCTTTCTATCTAAGATGTCTATGTTAGCCAAGAGAGTGGATTTGTGTTTCTTGTTTTGTGAGACTAAATTCCTAGCCCATCCTCTAAGGAAGCGTTTCAATCTTCTTATTTTACATTGCCAACGTTCCATAGGTGACCGCCCCCTATTCTCAGATTCCCAAACCTCTTTCACCAGGTCAAAGAAACCATCTCGTGTTAGCCATCCTAGTTCAAATTTGAAATTTCTAGCATTGCCTCTATGGGATGGTTCCCCCCATCTAGCAAGAGTGGTGTGTGATCTGAGATTTCTCGGGTGAGTGCCTGAACAGAGGCTAATGGAAATTTTTGTTCTCAATCTGTTGTTACCAAAATACGATCTAACTTTTCAAAGGTTGGCACTTCTGCGTAATTAGCCCACGTGATTTTTCTCCCTGTCATATCTCTCTCTTTTAGATTCAAAGTTTCAATAATAGCATTAAAAAGAAGTGGCCATTTGTCATTATATCTTGAATTATTTTTTCGGATGGATTCCTAATAATATTAAAATTCCCCCCCCCACCCACTAAGAAAGGTATATCTCCACAGCTAGTACAAGCTCATACTAACTCTGATATAAAGTTCTCTTTATGCTCCTCTTGTGCTGCACCATAAACAGATAGAAAAGCCCATCGAAAACCATCTACTTTATTTTTAAGACAAATTTGATATGGTACTCTCCATCCACAACATTCTCTAATTCAAATGAACCTTGATTTATTCCCATTAGCATCCCCCAGACATACCCCGAGGACACCGCCAATGCCAAACAAAATCAGCCCCGCACAAAAATTTTCCAGACACCGAGTCGAGAAACTATTTTTGTTGGTTTCTGATAAAGCTATAAAATCAAGTTTATTATCATCAACCACATTATGTAAAAAAGTATGTTTAGCTAAGTCTCGTAACCCTCTACAATTCCAAAAAATACCTTTCATTAGAACAAGATTTTTTCCCTAGCCATTTTTACTTTTTGCCACCTGATGGGTACATTAACAAGTATTCCATGGAGGTCCGCACTATTATCGTCCATGACCTCCTCCGTTAAGTTGCCACAGAGTCGACTTAAGGTGGATATTTCAGGATCGATCTCATCCTCTTCTCCGTCAATCTCGTTCTCAGATAGGTTTACAACAAGAGAAGGTTTTAATCTATCTCTCTCAATATCTTTAATTAAAGTAACAGATTCCTGTATTAACAGATCATTGTCACCCAAAGTAATGCCCAAACCCCCTAAAGTCTGCTGTATATGATTATTAGAAAATGCTCCAAACTGAATTTACAACCGGCTTACATTGGGTTCCTTCGAGATTCTTGATGGCCACCCTTTTTTCTGCCTTCTCAAGTGAGTCCACATCAGCTACTTCTGCATTGCACTTGCTACGCCGCACTGGAGTGAGCTCTCCATCTGCCAGAGCAGCCATTGTCATCACACTTCCCCATTCGTTTTCTTTTTCTGGAACACCGTCCGCTTGGACCCTGGCCTCAATCATGGCATCAAGAAGTGCACCATTTGCAAGTTCTCCTTCTGTTGCCTCAACAAACTGCCCCACTGGTGTCTCCATTTGATCATCAACACTTCCCAGTTGTGCCTGCAGTAGAAGACACAGGCACCTTCCCCAGCTTCTGATCACACCCGGGCTGTGTCGTCGTCCCCACAGGGAGCTGCAGCGTGGGGTCCTGAAGCACGGCCTTCCTGCCCGTCCCAGCTAGCTGTGAGGTTCGCTGCAGTATGCGTGCTGGTGCCGACGAAGAGAGTGCCGCTGCAGTCCTAACCTCCACCGAGTGACCCTTTTTAACTCCCACAAAGTCACATGCTGCTTCACTAAGATCATTTTCTTCACCAAGCAAATCATCCTCTGAGAGATCAAGATCCATTTGTGCATCAGGTGCTAAGCCCTCTTTTCCACTTGAACTCATGCTGGCTGCATTCCCCCCCGTTGCTCCTGAAATAGAGTTGCTGTCATTGTTTTTTGTTTCCTTCATCTCTGTACCCTTTGGTGTCCCATTTCCATGGTCCTTAGTCCCACCAATCTGGTTGTTCCAAATACTCCGCAGCCCAACATTTGGTAGATACGGCTCAACTTGGAAAACCAACTGAAAATATCTATTCCCGATGATGACATCAAGCTTGGTTGGTATCGCTTCAGGTTCTAGAACTGCCACTGCAAAGCGCCCGAAACTATTTGCTCTAGTAGTCACCATATCCACATCCCGTGTGACACCAAAAGCGGTCCCAAGTGCCCACAAAATGACATATTCTCTCAGAATGGATGGTAAATTCAAGACTCGCATCCAAACCACGGGCAGTGCATGACAAAAGTACTCTTCATCTTCCTTAAATTCCTGAAATTTGAGGGTGACACCATCTTTCATCTCGGCATTGAATTTTGTCATCTTTGTGAGATCTCCCTTTGTGGGAAAAAGAACCTTGAACTCTGAGTCACTATGTCTTTTCACCTCCCGATTGAAAGTGTCAGAAACAAGAACACGCAAACATGCCACCACCTCCTCCTCAGACAAATTTTTCCCAGAAGTCAAAACAAGCGCCAATCTAGAATCTCTCTTGGTTGATTGAATTGGTGCATGAGGGATATGGAAACCAACAAGCGCATCAGCTGCCTGGCCAATTATCTGCGCTACTGGTTTTGGTTGCTTAGGGATCGGACACCGACTCAAGGCATGGTCAGTGCTCTTGCAAATTTCACAGGAAACTATGGCTGTACACTCGGACATCAGATGACCTTTGACACCACAACGCCTACAAATCTTGGCCGTGACAACCTTCTGGTTCACATCTGCAACACCAGCCCCGGTCACAGGAATGATTATATTGAGTTCTCAACCGAAGCACCCACTGTACCTGCAGCTGAAGATGAACCGTGCAAAATTGGTTGCTTGTCTGCCTTGATCACGCTAGGCTCTAGTACTGCAGTCCCTTTCCCTTGCATCTGCTGATGCTCCACATCTACCCTTTGTTGCTGCAGTCCCTGCCCCGGCTGTGATGCGTGAGCCACTATGCTTGGAGAGGTGTGAAGAACTTGAGGAGCCTGCTGAGTGGTCTGTTGGTTCGACCCCTGCTGCGCCTGCTGCATGGACTGATGATGGCTGAGGGAAGATCACCTGCTGCTGTGACGGTCCTTGTGAAGAGAACCGTTGGATGTGGAGTAAAGTCACACACTCTCAAGCGTCTTACCACGCGCTTGCAAATGTTCTCATCAAAGCAAGTGGAACAATCATTGGCGGGTCGTGATACCTGTTGAAGCTTGAGTGTAACAGTTGCAAGGTAAACTTGTACTGATCAGAAGTGTTTGTGGAGTCTGTGGAGCTCGGACAGGCAAATTATAGTAGCAAGGATTAGCAATTAATCAATTCAGAAATTGCAAGTCTGAAAAGTAGTCCCAAGCTAGCCTATGTCACCAGCCTAAACTCGTCTCGGACCTTGTTCAAGCAAGCAATAGATACAGCTCTGCATGGGACTCAAAGATGCAAGCACTTCTGATTTTTCTTCTTCTTTTCTTCCTTTTTTTTTTTTTTTTTTTTTGGTGCGGCTCTTTTGTTTTCTTTTGTTTATGCACCTTGCCTTTTACTTATTTTTTTTCTACTCAGAATGTGCCGCAAGATATATCACAAGGCACGGCGAAACTTCCTGATTGGAAAGCTGGCATCAAAAGTGGAACACAAGGTTCTCTTCAACGAGGAAATAACTTGCGCAGCAGCTAAGCAAGATAAACTAGAGTTTTATAAATTGGCAACAGGAGGCTGCCAAAATTTTGCACAGCAACGTGCAAGATGCACCAATCAACGTTCCTTTGCCTTCTAGTTTTTTAAAGGTACACGGCAAACCGATCTATTAAGCTGCAACATGCATACAGGATGCAAGGATATATTATGCTATTATTAATTAACATGCAGCATGAGACAAGCACTCCTCGATGGCGAACAAACAATTCAGAATCCAAACGGATCAGATTGTCTTCCCTTCAAAGATCCGCACGAATGACAACTTAAACAGAACCAAAATCCTACTCGACTCGAACTAGACAAGGAACAAGACCTAGACACGAGGAACACAACGACACAGCGAGGGACTAAAATTCAGAAAAGCAATCAAAAAGAAAAATTGCGATGCACAAAAAGGGTTAATGGACAGCAGAACCAAATTTTTTTAGGGTTTTTTGTGGACGATGGGACGAAGGCGAAACAAATCTAAAGGGGAAAATAGTGGATACCTCACGGGAAACCTGGAAAACTGATACCAATTGATGGGAACGTGGCCCGATCTTCCGAGAGGTATGATAAATTCGATTGGTGGAGTATGTGACGTTGACGATCCGGACTTCTAATCAGCATGATTCAAACCCCTGCAACCGCTATACCGCTGCTCCGTTGGTTTATCAACCATGCACAACACAATTGACCTAGCCGAGAAGGCTTTTCCTACAAGCGAATCGAAGAACACAAGCAAGAACAATAAAGAATGCAATCTGAAATTGCAAATGTGTTTGAAGCAAAGATAAATATGGGGTTCAATCACTCGGTTCAAAAGGACTAATCGACACAGACGAGGAGATCATGAACGGGGGCCCTGGATCACTGTAAAAGGACTTGTCGCCACAGTTACAACGAATCAATCTCAGTTTCACGAGGAAAACTAGAACTAAACAAAACCCAAACCCTAATGTGGCGGCGGCTACTGATTATATAAGGGTTGGGGCGTGCATAACCCCCTAGCCACGTCCATAATGGACCCCAACACGATACACGGGCCAACAACCCAAAAGATGGTGTCGCAGCACCATGACAGATTCTGGATGTCCCTTTGTTTCGATGATTCCCGTCGACTCCTAATGAATTTGGGCCTAAAACTGGTGCCATTGGAAGCTCCTTGAAATTATCTTTCCATCCATATAAAGAACGTCCAAAATGGACTCCATATGAGGCCTGGGCATCATTTTTTGTGCATACTGGTCCTGGACACCGAGGTGGACTCGAACTTGATTTGGGCCACCACCTTGGCGACTCAAACCGGATAAGCTTTGGGCCTCCTTCTCGTCTTGGAAACCAATGTTGGTCTTCTCGGCCTTCATTCCATCCTTCAAATATGGTCGTATGCATGGAGGTCATGTCCTCGTCATCATTCAATGGGCCAGAGGAATGGGCTTCATCTGCATTGATTATTTCAACGTCTTGTTTCTTCCATAGTATGAAGCAATGCTTCGCTTGTCCCTACTTACTAATGCCATCTCCCCCATCAATATCTAAATCCATGTCTTCATAGCCGTCCATGACTTCATCGATGGACACCTTGCAGTACCCTTGTGCTATGGGTCCATGGTGCACTACCGCATTAGGTACGGCTGGATATGCCATTCCAATGGCGCACTTGAACCGGAGAGCTCTGAAACGGACATAAAGCTCGCAATCTTCATGCTTTGTGATGCGATCCACTGCGAAAGGTCCTTCCTCGGAGTAAGATGCAACGCTGCTCTTCCTTGTTACGACATTTGGGCTTGTTCGGGTAGGTGCCACGATCTCATCGCCCTCCTCCAAGGCCGGCCTCTGGCTCTCCACATTTGCCTCCTAATCTCTGCCCTCATCTCCTCTTGAGCTATCTGCCTTGCCTCCTCTTGAGCTATCTGCCTGATCCTATTATCCATCTCCTCCTGCTCTCGCCTCTTCCTCTGGCGGCTCTGATACGAGCTTTCATATTTTGAAAACCCAGTTCTCCAAGGCTCCACCCCAACTCCTCAGGTTCGGCCAGGGTGCTCGGGGTTTCCTAAGGCCTCGGTGAGGCTGTCCTTCTCCCTATTTGGGTCCCATGTTCCAGCGATTTTTGCTCTATCAGCTTCAGCTATTTTCTTTCCAGTTTCTTCATCTTCCTTGGTACGGTATAAAATAAGCCTGGTGTCTAGATCTAGATAAGCCTTTCTTGCATACATCCAGTGCGTTGCTCTTTCCTCCCAGTGGAATGTCTCGAGTTGCAGACCTTTGGCTATGATATCAGCCTCCATCTTTTCCCAAGTCAAAACCTTCTTGTAATAGCCTCTGGTGCCAAGGTGGTGGGGATGCTTGTGCTTTGATGCATTTGCCTGACCCTTCTGGCTCATCTCTTGGTATTCAAGCGAAGTCCTATATTGCATGAACTCTTACCAAAACTGTTCCAACTTTGGTTCCTTTAGGAAGTTTGGGGTCTCTCCCTTCTTCACATACTTCTTGTTCAGCTCAGTCTTCCAGCCCTTGAATAATATGGCCATTTGTGTTAGGGATAATGCTTTGCCAGAACTTCATCTAAACCGTCGGCAAAACTAAAATTCTGCTTCAAGTCCACCCACAACATGTCCTTCAATTCCTCCTTGACAATGTACTGGTCCTCCTCTTCCTTAGATACCCATCTACGCAAGTTAATCGGCACCCGATCTCGAACGATGAACCCCACTTGGGTCGAGTATTTCATCGCGGTTTCAAAGGGTGCGATTGGTTTGCCGATCGGGGATAGCTCTGTGATTGTGTAGTGTGCGGTGACCTTCTTATTCTTGCCCCTCGGAAGGTACCTCACAGCGGAAGAGCCAGACTTGAAAAAAATGGAAATAGTTAGAGAAATATTCAGTACAGGTAGCGCTTACAGGTTTAAATTTGCGATAAATGTGTACCCCAGTTGATTGCTCCGGAATCGGGTTCCGCGAATCTACTTCTTGGTTTTTGAGGTTCTCCGGAACTCCTTCTTGGTTTTCCGGGTTCAGGAAATCTTCATCTTGGTTTTCGAGGTTAAGGTAATCGTTCGGGTTTTTGGCATTACCGCTTTGTGAACCGGTACCAGCGCTTCCAGAAGTCATCTTTTGGTTCAGAATACATGTTTCATACATCAATATGACTACCACATGTTTATACAGCATGTTTAGCTCTTAATACTTGTTTACAACATTTACAATAGTACACAGTATTAATTATTTAGACCGTCAATAAGCAGACAATAAATATTCATTATACAGCATGTTTACAGCATTTACAATAGTACACAATATTCGATGATAATTTACAACATATTTATACAACATTGTCGATGTTTCACCACCGATAGCCTGTCACGGGGGTACCCGGGGCAGTTGTTCGGGCTTTGGCGTATGCAGAACTCAACGGTTAACGCAAGAGACAGTCGATTTATCCTGGTTTGGGCCCTCGACCGTGATCGAGTAACAGCCCTACGTCCAGTCGGCGTTAGCCTTTGCGTTGGATTGATTGGTCTGTGTTCAATTATCTTTACAGGGGTGCCCACGGCCTCTCTTTATATAGACAGAAAAGGCTGTGGAGCGATTACAATCCTAGTCGGATCCAAAGAAGGTGTCCTGAACTAAATACAGAAGGTACTTTCCATAGGAATCCGGCTAGTCTAGCCTATTCTACTCGGATTCGGTGTAGCAGACGCTGCACCTCTTCTCGCTTCTGCCCATGGGCCAGGCCAGGGCCCATGGTCTGTAATTACTTCGCTGGGGAACCCTATGGGTCCTGCATCGATAAGCCCCCGAGCATTTCATGGTTGAACTCGAAAGCCTCCTTGTTTCCCCGGCTTTACCTGGCAAACCAAGCTCGGTCTGGGTTCTTTCGACGTGAAGCCTTGAAGTGGTCCTGTCTTGAAGAAGTCTTCTGAGTGGCGTGCGCTTTTTTAAAGAAAAAGGGCACTCACTGAGTGTAGCCCCCGAGCCTCTTGCTATTTGGAACAAAAAGTTGGAGGGTCTTGAATCTTTGTTGTTGAAAAAACTAAAAATCTCTTATGAGGATATGTACCCTGCAGCCCCCGAGCATATATCCGGGTTCTTTTTCAAGAAGAACTTGGATAGAGGGTCTCGGGTCTTTGTTGTTGAAAAAACTGAAAATCTCTTCTGAGGATATGTACCCTACAGCCCCCGAGCCTATGTCCGAGTTCTTTTGAATAGAAAGAACTTGGACAGAGGGTCTTTTTGTTATATTCTCAGGTCGTCTATTTGTCATATGTAGGTGGTAGGTAGTGGTTGAGTGTAAATGCTGCTCAATCACGAGTTGTACAGTGTTGGTATATTCTTCTGAATATGCTTGTCTTTGAGCACTGTTCCTTCACGCTTGTGTCCTTTTTTATTGCTTTCTGTCTTTTCTCTGAGTCCTTTGTCAGACTTGTTCTGTTGGTGCTCCCAGTCTATGTGCATTGCTCCTTGTCCTATAAATACCCTCCTGGTGTACTACTTTGATTCATCAAGTGTCTTGTTGCATAGTCTGAAGTCTCTGTATGAATATGATAGTTTGTGAAGTAGAGCAGCCCCCGGGCGTATTTTGTAGTTCTTGTATATCTTGTAGATGAAGAGTCTTTTGATGTAGCTTCTTTTTGTTTCGCTGTGTGGATGTCTTCGTCTTGTTTGTTCTTCAGACAAGTTATCTAAGTGATCAGAATTTCTTCCGAGTAGTCGCTTCTTGGGCGTGGCACGCATCCGCAGCTTAGAGTGGTCGTGTTCTTTCATACGTTGTAGGATAACTCCTTGATAGGTCGAGCGCTTGTCTGGCTTTCATCTGAGCCATGTAAACAATTCGGGGTAAGTCGATCGTTGGCATGACAGAGTTCCTTGATAGGTCGAGTGCTTGTCTGGCTCTCATCTACACCGTGTAAACAACTCGGGGTATGTCGATCGTTAGCTTGACAGTCTTCTTACTTTCGTCAGGACTGAAAAGATTTAGGACCAGCGGGCTCAAGCATCTTTTCAGCTATTTTGCTCTCGTCCGGTGAGCTCAAGCATCTTCAGCTATTTTGCTCTTATCCGGTGAGCTCAAGCATCTTTTCAGCTTTTTTGCTCAACTCGGGATGTGGCCAGCATTCTTGGCACTCGCCCTGGTTGCAAAAACAACTCAGGACCGGTTCGAGTGTTAGCTTATCAGCTTTCTTACTCTCATCGGTGGGCTCAAGCATCTTTTCAGCTATTTTGCTCTTGTCCGATAGGCTTAGGCATATTTTCAGCCAATTTGGCTCTCGTCCGGTGAGCTCAAGCGTCTTTTTAGCTTTTTTGCTCAACTCGGGATGTGGCCAGCATTCCTGGTACTCGCCCTGGTTGTGAAAACAACCTAGGACCGGTTCGAGTGTTAGCTTATCAGCTTTCTTACTCTCATCGGCGGGCTCAAGCATCTTTTTAGCTATTTTGCTCTTGTCCGATAGGCTCAGACATATTTTTAGCCATTTTGCTCTTATCTTATTGTGAAAACAACTCCGGACAAGCCATAATAAGACAAATGTTGATGAGGAACGCCATCTTTATTTTATTGATCGTGAATGTCGATGTTATGTAGCTTTTTTGGTACATAAATTCTGCCTTGAGTTCTTTTATGCGTAGAATCTTATTAGTTGGCTAATGTGCCATGTATTCTTGACTTCTATTCCATCTTTAGTCATCAACTCATACGTGCCAGGTCCAGTGACTTTTGTGACAATAAAAGGACCTTCCCACGGGCTGAGTAGTTTATGGTGTCCGTCAGTTTTTTGTATTCTTCGTAGTACTAGGTCTCCGATTTGGAGTGATCGAGGCTGAGTACTCTTGTTGTAGTGGCATCTTAAACCTTGGAGGTATCGAGCTGATTGCAGGGTAGCGTTTACTCTGACTTCTTATCTGTACTGTCGAGTTCCAATCTTCGGATGTGTTCTGCTTCTCCTTCATCATATTGCTCGATCTTTGGTGATGTCTAGATCAGGTCGGTAGGTAATACAGCTTCTGATCCGTAGACTAGGAAAAAAATGAGTATCTGGTGGCTTTGTTTACTTGAGTTCGTAGCCCCCATACTACTTTGGGTAACTCTTCAATCTATTTGGATCCATAGTCCTCTAGTTCTTCATACAATCTGGGTTTTAATCCGACTAGTATGAGTCCATTAGCCCTCTCTACTTGTCTGTTGGCTTCTGGGTGTGCGACGGATGCGTAATCTATGCTGAAGCCGTAATCCTATGCCCAACTTTTGAATTCTATAGCTGTGATGGGAGAACCCAAATCTATGATGATTCGATTGGGCATGCCGAAGCGGTGCATAATGTCTTGGATGAACTCGACTGCTTTGGCTGCGCTATATTTCACGAGTGGTTTGTATTCAACCCACTTGGTGAACTTGTCAATTGCCACAAAGATGTATTCAAAACCACCCTTTGTCTTCTTGAGAGGTCCTACTTGATCCAGCCCCCAGCAAGAGAAAGGCCAAGCGGACAGGATGCAGATGAGATTGTGTGCTAGGACGTGAGCTTGTCTTGCGAACATTTGGCAACCTTTATATTTTCTCACGAGTTCTTCTGCATCTTTCAAAGAGGTTGGCTAGTAGAACCCGGTGCGGAATACTTTGCCGACTAACGTTCTTGTAGCGGCATGATTTCCACAGCAACATGAGTGGATTTCGTCTAAGATCTCTTTGCCTTTTTCTGATGAGACACATTTTAGGAGTACTCCTGATGATGTGGCTCTTCTATAGAGTTTGTCTCTTACTAGGACATAGTTCTTGCTTCTTCGAACAACTCGGGTAGCTTCTTCTTTGTCTGCTAGCAACTTATTATCTTTGATGTAATCAATAAAAACCTGAGTCCATGAGGCGGTAATTACCAAAATTTGGGTGCCTTTAGCTGGGGGTTCCATGGTTATCTCATCGGGCTGTTTGATAGAGGGAGCTGATAACTCCTCTATGAACACACCGGGTGGGACTTTTGCCCTGTCCGATACGAGCTTGGCAAGGACATCTGCTGCAATATTTGAATCACGCAGGACATGTAGAATTTCTAACCCTTGAAAATATTTCTCAAGTTTTTGTATTTCAGCGCAGTAAGCGCCCATGTTGTCTTTGGTGTAGTCCTAATCTTTGTTGACTTGGTTGATGACTACTGCCGAATCGCCGTAGATGAGTAGTCACTTGATCCCAAGGGTGATGGCTACTCGGAGCCCGTGGATAAGGGCTTCGTATTCTGCTTCGTTGTTTGTAGCTTGCCATAATATCTGAAGGACATATTTGAGTTGTTTTCCATCTGGAGAGATGAAGAGAACGCCTGCACCAGCTCCGCCTAGTTTGAGTGATCCATCAAAGTACATCTTCCAATGGTTGAGGATGGTATCTGGCACAGGTTGTTGAACTTCTGTCCACTCGGCAACAAAATCGGAAAGGGCTTGAGACTTGATTGCCTTCCATGGGGTGAAATCAACGTTGAGAGCGCTAAGTTCAACTGTCTACTTGGATATGTGCCCCGTTGCGTCTCTATTGTGTAGGATGTCTCCGAGTGGGAAATCTGTTACCACAGTAATCTTGTAGCTTTCAAAATACTGGCGAAGCTTGCGGAAGGTGATTAGAAGGGCGTAGAGTAGTTTGTGCACATGCGGGTACCAAATCTTTGATTCTGACAGTACTTCGCTGATGTAGTACATGGGGCATTGTACTTTGTACACGCGCCCTTCTTCTTCTCTCTCTACGACTATTGCTGCACTGATCACAGTAGAAGTTGCTGCGATATACAACATCATGTCTTCGTATTTCTTTGGAGGTGTGAGGGCGGGTGAGGAGGTGAGGTATGCCTTAAGGCTTTCGAAAGCTTCCTTGGCTTCCTCTGTCCACTTGAACTTACCTGTCTTCTTTAGTAGCTTGACAAAAGGTAGCCCTTTTTTGTCGAGTCTTGATATAAAACGATTGAGGGCAGCCATGCAGCCTGTCAGTTTCTGCACATCTTTGATACATTGAGGAGGGCCCATCTCTGTTATAGCTCGAATTTGCTTAGCGCTGGCTTCGATTCCACGATGACTGACCAAGAATCCGAGTAGTTGTCCTGAAGGAACTCTGAATACACACTTGTTTGGGTTCAATTTCCACTTCCACCTTTTTAGGTTTTCAAAAGTTTGCTTTAAGTCTTCAATTAGTGTATCCGGGTTCTTCATCTTTACTACCACGTCATCCACATATGCTTTCGTGTTCTCGCCGATCTGCTCATCAAGGCACGTTTGTATAGCTCTTTGGTAAGTAGCACCAGCGTTTTTTAGTCCAAATGACATGGTTTTGTAGAAGTAGGCGCCGAATGGAGTGATGAAAGATGTCTTGCTCTCGTCTTTTTCTTTTAGTGCGATCTGATGATATCCTGAATAGCAATCAAGAAAGGATAATAGGGCAGATCCTGCTGTTGAATCAACTATCTGATAGATGCGAGGTAGCCCAAATTGGTCTTTCGAGCAATGCTTGTTGAGATCTGTGTAGTCGACACACATGCGCCACTCGTCCGTGTTCTTTTTCTGTACTAAAACTAGGTTGGCTAGCCAATCTGGATGAAGGATTTCTCTTATAAATCCAGCCGCCATTAACTTTGTAATTTCTTTTTTGATTGCTGCCTTCTTGTCGGGTGAGAATCGTCGTAGCCATTGCTTCACAGGCTTGGAACCTTCATTGATATCGATTCTGTGCTCAGCCAACTCTTTTGGGACACCTGGCATGTCGGCTGGCTTCCAAGCGAAGATATCTTTGTTGTCCTGAAGAAAGTTGGTGAACTTGAGTTCCTATTTTACCAAGAGGTGGGTACTGATGGTTGCTGTCTTAGAGGGATCACCAGTGCCCATGTCGATTTGCTTGACGTCAGCTTCCTTTAGTGGTGCGAGGATGCTAGGCCTCTTAGCCAGGATCTCTAGTTCTTCTGGGTTCATTTCTGCAGCGACAGTGGCTATCTCTTCTCTTCCGCTGGTGGCTTGTGCCTTAGCTGCAATTTGGATTGCTTGAACATCACAGTCAAAGGCACGCTTCAGATCACTTTGGAGAGAAAGAACACCATTGGGCCCTAGCATCTTAAGCAAGAGGTATGGGTATTGTGGTATCACCATGAACTTTGCTAATGTTAGACTCCCAAGGATGGCGTCATATGATGATTCGAAGTCTGCAACCTCAAATTTGATAAACTCTATACGATAGTTTGAGGGAGTCCCAAAAGTAACTGGTAGAGTGATTTGTCCAAGTGGCATGGCTGCCTTGCTGGGTACTATCCCATAGAAAGGGATACTTGTTGGAGTAATCATCCTGGCGAGTTGTAGTCCCATCTTCCTTAGCGTTTCTGAAAAAATGTTGTTGAGTCCGGCTCCCCCATCGATTAGTACTTTTGTGATGGTCATACCGGCGATAGTTGGATCTAAAACCAGTGGGTAATGGCCGGTGTTCCCTACGCTAGTCCATTGATCTTCTCTTGAAAACTAGATTGGATACTACGACCAATTGAGGTATCTTGGAGTAGCCGGTTCTGCTGCCATGATGGTCTATAGAGCCAGCTTGTCTTGATGCTTGCTCCTAGAACCTGGGACCCCGGCAAAGATCACTGCTACTATCCCCTTGGATTTTTGGAATCCCTTATCTTCATGGTTGTCTTTGTCTTTTTCTGATTGTCTTCTTTGTTGTTCTCCTTATTATTTTTTCTAGCGTATCGATCAGTGAAGATGTAGCAATCTCCGGTGGTGTGATTTCCTTTAGGGTGCCAGATGCAATGCATGTTTTCAATGTCTTCATGCCTTCTGGGTTTGGAAAATTTCTTTGATTTGTCGGCCACCGCTACGGTGTTGTTGGGTCCACGCTTTCTTTCCTGATGCCTAATGTTTCGATGGTTTTGCCTGTCTGGGTTGTCTCGGTTGCTTCTATCCGGGAACCTTTCTCGTGTTTTCTCTTCTGCAATGATCATCTTCTCTATTGTGCTTTCACCCCCTTTTTGCTTGAGTCCTTTTAATTCTGTGTGGGTGATGGGGTGCGTAATGATACCCATGAAATTTTCACAGAAAGCTCTTTGCAAGTCCTCCTAGTCTCTGATTGACCCTGGGTTCAATTTGTCGAACCATTGAAGGGGCATGGTTTCCAAGGCCATGGGAAAGAATAAGGTCCTGATATCATCGTCTCCTCCGGCTAGTTCAATTGATTGCGAGTAGATCCTAAACCACTGCCTTGGCTCGGTTTTGCCATCATATTTAGAGTGGTTGGATGGTTTGAACTTGTGAGGTAATCGTATCGAAGCAAGTCGGTTTGCAAAACAGGGGAATCTATCGTGTGTTCTGGCTTCTTTGTATTCTAATTTAGCCCCTCCTTCCAGCCAGCTATCATTCTGGTGAGAGTAGTTTCGCAGGGCTATTTAGATAGGTGCTCTGCTCCTAATTTCCTTTGGTTGTTCGACTCGGTTGATTTGACTACGGTCCCTTCTACTCTCTCTATTGTGGCTTTCGCTTGGCCTAAGTCTCTCAAAAGTGGACTTTCTTTGACTTTGATCTTTCTGTCTGTGAGATGCTGATCTGGCGGGTTGTCTTGAGCAGGTCCTTCCATCGTGTGTTCTTAAGGCCGTTGACCGGATAATCTCCCGGAGCCATTCTTGTTCTTCATTGGGGTGTGAGATTGCCCTGAGTTCTTCTAGTGCTTCTCGGATCCTATTGTAGGGTATATCTGCCGTGCATCTTTCTTCGGCTTCTCGCTCTGATTTTCTTCTATTATACTCGGCCAGATCTGACTCATATTTGATCCAAGCTTCTTTGCGCTGCCTGGCACGGTGTTGGCGTCCTAGCTTCATTTTGTTTCTCCTCTCTTGGGCTTGCTTTTGGCTTTCAGTTTCACCGTCATGCCCCCGGGTGAAGGGTGATATCTTGGATTCAGATTCATCTGACGACCTGATGTCGGGTGCTTCTGGAGGGGCCAATGGTGATCGGGGAAGGTGAATCATGAGTACTTCTCGAGTACGAAGTGTTCTGTTATCGACATCAGTTCTGACACTATCAGAGTTGTTGAGAACTTTAGTAGAGGCTTCAGGGTCGTAGATTGAGTCTCCTTCTTGGTATGGTAGAATTGTTGTCGTCATGCCAACTAGTCGGGTACTGTCATCTTCGGGAATAGAGCCCAGCTAGTGGATGATGCAATCTTGAGATGTTATAGTTAGTACAAGGCCTTCCTGAGCTCCTTTTAGTGGCATTCTTAGCACCGGACTGGTAGATCCTTCGAGCTGTGCCTGATAAGATGTTGCCGCGTTATGGAGCCCGAATGGAAAACGACCCGACTTCTTGAAAGAACTCTGAAGGTACTCCGAGTTGAATTCTTGATAGGTGGATGCTGTGTTCCGAAGCCCCATCGGAAAAGAACTCGGACTATTGTGGAAAGAACTCGGGTAAGACTCAGTCTCGGATGCGGAGCCTGAGTCTTAGTGGGATGCGGTTGGCCGCGAAGTCTAAGTTGGATCAGACACCACGAGCTATGTGAGTCTTCCGGTGAGTCGATCTGTTGTAGTCGTCGAGATAGCGAGGTCTTCATGGCGATCTGAATCTTCAAGGAGATGGCCTTGGAGCTTGTAGTTGTCGTCCGCTTCGCAGATCCATGATCCAAAGATGAAAGTTGATCCTATTGAGAATATCATGTTGTCGAGGTCCGTCGAGCTCTCGGACGCAAATCTGCCGAAAGCCCCTACCTGGTGCGCCAGCTGTCGATGTTTCACCACCGATAGCCTGCCACGGGGGTACCCGGGGCAGTTGTTCGGGCTTCGGCGTATGCAGAACTCGACGGTTAACGCAAGAGACAGTCGATTTATCCTGATTCGGTCCCTCGACCGTGATCGAGTAACAGCCCTACGTCCAGTCGGCGTTAGCCTTTGCGTTGGATTGATTGGTCTGTGTTCAATTGTCTTTACAGGGGTGCCCACGGCCTCTCTTTATATAGATAGAAAAGGTCGTGGAATGATTACAATCCTAGTCGGATCTAAAGAAGATGTCCTAAACTAAATACAGAAGGTACTTTCCATAGGAATCCGGCTAGTCTGGCCTATTCTACTCAGATTTGGTGTAGCAGACGCGGCACATCTTCTCGCTTCTTCCCGTGGGCCAGGCCAGGGCCCACGGTCTGTAATTACTTCGCTGGGGAACCCTGTGGGTCCCGCATCAACAAACATGTATACATCAATAAATAAACATAGTAATAATATACAGCAAAAAATACCTTGGCACTATAAAGTTCCTAAACTGCAAAGATCTTTATTCATTTCAAGTATACTTCCTAAACTGCAAAGTTTGCATTTTCATTATTCAGAGTTCAGAGGCATCAGAGTACCTTGACACGCTTCATGGCGGGTGGCGGTGTCGCGGTGGGGAGGAGTGCCGAGGTGGAGGGCGTTGTCGGAGAGCGAAGGCGTCGCAGATGGCGGCGACGAAGTCCGACGGTGGCGTCATAGAGGGCGGTGGCGGCGGAGTCCCGAGGCGGAGTCACAGCGGAGACGCCGCAGAAGGCGTCGGCGGAGTCCGGCGTCGGTGTCACAGAGAGCGGCGGCGACGGTGGCAGAGTCCCGAGGTGGAGTCCCGAGGCGGCGACGGTGACGCCAGAGTCCTGAGGCGGCTGTGGCGGAGTCCCGAGACGGAGTCGCAGTGGGGACGTCCCAGACGACATCAGCGGAGTCCGGCGGCGGCGTCGCAGAGCGCAAGGGGGAGAAAATGGCTAAGGTTGGGTTTGGAGAAAATGGCTAGGCGGAGACCTCTTTATTTTATATTGACCCCCCTTCCCTACCGGGTATGTTTCACCCAGTAGGGAAGGACCCCCCCCCTCCCTACCGGGTGGTACTATGAGCCGATAGGGAAGAGGGTCACCAGGGGGATAACAAAAAAAATTGGGTACCATTGTGCCAATTACAGATGTTCGTGAGATAAGGTTCAGGATTTCTTTTATCATGGTCATAGATATGAGGCGGCTGGCCAGCCCCCGGCCGCGGCTGGCCACATCGGGCCAGGATCGGCAGCGTTGGGAAGGCCTATTTAATTCATTCTTTATTTTTAACCTAAATTAAAATTTTCATTCCTTATGATTCTATCTACTCTTACAGAAATATTTATTCTTAAATTACAAAAACAAACAAAATATCTAAAAAATCAAAAAATGTATTATTGGTTCGATCCATATCAAAAGGAAAATATCTGAAATCAAATTGCAAATTAGAGAAATAAAAAGAACATTAACTGACATAGGTTCAAGAAAAATATAAAAGGTTACATAGTACAAAAGGTTGGATCGAATGGAGCTCAGTTACATATTACAACTGCGACCCCTCTTAACAAACCAAATTTAAATATTTCATTTTTACAAGCGTCCCTTCTTCAAGGTTGTGTCGAACGTATGGAGCTTCAATGTTGTCATGGATCAAGTTGATGTCCACGTCCTCTCCAAAAGGCGGGAGCTCGTCAAATTGGTTGTACTCTTCCTTGTCTACTACGTCCTCAACTCCAACAATTCTTCGCTTTCCGGAAGAACAACGTGACGCTTTGGCTGCTCGCTTGACTTGTCCTCCTTCTTCTTGTCCTCCTTATTCTTGTCGTCCTTCTTCTTCTTGTCATCCTTCTTCTTCTTTGGTTTGCTAGACATGTCCATAACGTAGAAGACTTGCATTACGTCATTGGCGAATGAAAATGGTTCATGCAGGAATCTGGTTTGTTGGAGGTCAACTGTAGTCATTCCATATTCATCGATGGCTACGCATCCGACACTACTTCTTACCCATTTGCATTTGAATAGAGGGATCCTTATTGGACCGTAGTCTAGTTCTCAAATCTTCTCGATCTTTCCATAGTAGAATTGTCTGTTGCCTTCACTGTCATATGCTTCAACACGTGCACCACTATTCTGGTTAGTGCTCTTTGCATCTTGTGCTGATGAGGTGTAGAACATGAAGCCATTAATCTCATACCCTTGATATGTCATGATTTGAGTTGATGGGCCCGCAGCCTACCACTTCAACTGCTCATCTTCAATACCCTTCCTCATTATTTCAAGGCGTAACCAATCGCCAAATGTTGCAGCTTGGTGCTTTTGTAACCAACCCTCAGATCTAGTTGGATAATTCTGGCGTAGGGATAGCATGTGGTCATCGAGGAATGGATGAACATCTTCAGATTGGCCAAGAATCAGAAACAACTTTCCTGAACACTGCCTTTGTGCCTAGTGTGCCTTTTCCTCTGAGGCGTCCCTCGTGATGGGAGACGGGAACGCCAATCGGATCAAAATCCATGTAGTCCATACAGAACTCAATGACCTCCTTGGTCCCATAACCCTCTGCAATGGAACCTTCTGGTTTGATCTGTTATGGACATACTTCTTTAGCACCCCCATGAACCTCTCAAATGGAAACATATTATGAAGGAAGACTAGACCGAGGATGTTGGTCTCTTAGACCACATGAACAAGGAGATGCATCATAATGGTAAAGAAAGATGGAGGGAAGATCGCCTTCATGTTGCATATAGTGTCGACCACATCCGCTTGTAGCTTCAAAAGCTTTTGTGGATCAATGACCTTTTGTGAAATGGCATTCATGAAAGAGCAAAGCTTAATGAGCGTCCCTCGTACCCAGTCCGGAAGAATGCCACGAAGCGCAACTGGCAAGAGCTATGTCATGAGCACATGACAATCATGAGACTTAAGGTGCACCAATTTCTTCTCTTGAACATTTACTAGTCTCTTCACGTTGGAAGAGTAGCTTGATGGGACCTTGATACTGCTAAGACAGTCAATAAAGCTCTTCTTCTCTTCCTTGCTCAAAGTGTAGCTAGCACAAGGCAGGTAGTGCTTTCCTTTCCCTCTTTGTTCTGGATGAAGGTCTTTCCTCTGGCCCATGTGCTGGAGATCCTTCCGGGCCTGCAATGTATCCTTGCTTTTTCCGTACAAATTCAGAAAGGATAGAATATTCACACATAGATTCTTCATCAGGTGCATGACCTCAATCGCGTGATGGACTTCTAGATCCTCCCAATATGAAAACTGCCAGAATATTGACTTCCTCTTCCACTGGGGTCCACCGTTAGGGTCCGATGCACTCGGTGATGCTTGGGATTTCTTTCCAAGGACAACTTGAAGGTCTTTGACCATAGCAAAAACATGTTTGCCACTACGATGAGCTGGTTTCGAACGATTATCTGCTTTCCCATCGAACATCCTGGCTTTCTTGCGGAGCGGGTGGCTCTTCTGAGAGGAACCTATGGTGTTCCATGTACACAACCTTGTGACAATGCTTCAGATAAATGCTATCGGTGTCCTCCAAGCACTGGATACATGCTTTGTAACATTTTACACTCATGCCCGACAGGTTACCAAGGGCGGGCCAGTCATTGATGGTAACGAACAACATTGCGTGAAGAGTGAACTCGTCCTGTTTGTACTCATCTTTTACTACCACACCGTCATTCCATAGTGTAAGGAGTTCGTCCACTAATGGTTTGAGATAAATATCAATGTCATTGCCAGGTTGTTTCGAGCCATGTATAAGTAGCGGCATCAGGATGTACTTTCTCTTCATGCATAGCCAGGGGGAGGTTGTACATGCATAAAGTAACGGGCCAGGTGCTATGGCTACTGCTCATGTCACTGAAAGGATTCATGCCATCCGTACTCAACGCAAACCTTATGTTCCTCACTTCTACCGCAAACTCCTTGTACTTCCGATTTATTTTCCGCCACTGCGAACCATCCACAAGATGTCTGAGCTTTCCATCATTTTTCTACTCTTCAACGTGCCATCGCATCAGCTTGGCATGGTCTTTGTTGGCAAACAACCTCATCAGTCATGGTATAATAGGGAAATACCACGAAACTTTCATGGGCAGTCTCTTCCTTTTACGCTCCCCCTCTACCTCGTCGGGGTCATCACGCTTCAGCTTGTAGCGGGATGCTTTGCACACCGGACACTTTACAAGGTCCTTGTACTCCTCTCGATAGAGTATGCAATTTGGACATGCGTGTATCTTCTGGACCTCCAGTCCTAGTGGGCACACTACCTTCTTGGATTCGTAGGTTGTCTCGGGCAATGTGTTCTCCTCGGACATTCTTTATGACACCAAGTAGTTCACCAAAGCTCTTGTCTGACCACCCATTTCTAGCCTTCAACTGCAGCACTGAGTGTGTCGTGTGCAGCCTCGTGTCTCCATCGTTGCACCCTGCATACAGTGGTTTCCTTGCATCCTCTTTCAATCGCTCGAACTTCTTTATGTCCCTCTCATCGGTTAGGTCATGGCCACCCTCACGCAGCATCTGGTCGAGATTGGTTTCCACCTGAGGCTCATCCGACACATGACCCGTAGGGCCATCAAATTGAATGTCATCATCCATCAACACATTATTCCAAACATCATCATCATCGTCATCATCTGCATCATTGTTCATGATTCCTTCTTCCCCATGCTCGGTCCAACATGTATAGCCCTGCCTTGAAACCCCTCCTTAGAAGGTGCGAGTGGATTTGCCTCTTATCAAAATAGCCCTTCAAGTTCTTGCAATCAATGCACGAGCACTTAAATGAAATTTCCCTTATCCTTCCGGCATGCACGCAGAAACTCAGCAAGACCAACAAGGAACTCGGGATGGTTTGATCCGGAAGGTACATCCAGTCGCGTGCCATCTGACAATTTTTTATGACGACACTAACTACATTCAATAAATTTATAAACGTATTGTTAACTTTAATAACTCAGAAACATTAACTAAAATTAACTGTACAAAAAATAATATTAATTTCAAAACAGTAAATCTTGTATTCAAATCATACATAATATTCTACACTTAGGGTCAATATACTCAGCGTCGTTAGAGATGGTCAGAACAGAGAGGAGAGGCGAGCAAAACCCTAGGGAGAGAAAATCCGGCGATCGCCGGAATCAACCACTATTTTGTCGCAAAAAGTAGGAGAGTGCGCCCGTGAGAGATGGAAACATCCCGCGCCGGCATGGGTGTATATGGGGAAGCGCCGCTGGCGAACTCCGATGAACAGGAGCAGGCATCGGAAGAGCAATGGCGGGAGGTTGGGCAAGCGAGGTTCCCAATGGCAGGAGGCAAAGCGTGATGACTCACAATGGTGCCAGGTACGTTCCCTACTACTCCGATCACACCATTCTCGGCTATGAGGGTGGATTGCGGTGCTCAGAGAGAGAGAGGGTCGGCAATGGCGAGGGTGATTGGGAGTTCCCCACTCTCCGGGATGCAGTTGTGCTTGGGAAGTCGCCAGCAATCGCGATAGGCTTACCGAAACATTCTGCACCAAGAGAGGCGGTGGCGAATAGAAGAGTTAGACACCTATCGATCTCCGCCGGTGTTCGTAGTGAATTAGAGCGGTGAGATTAGCAGATACGAAGATCCAGTTGACTTGGGAGAGCTGCGTGAAGAGGAGATTGAATGGAGGTGATGGTAGAGAGGATCAGAGTCATGAAATTCATAGAGATAATCACCCTATTCCTGATCGGAGGCAGTCATCAAAGAGCGGAGAGGGAAACAGGGGGATCGCCGGAGATGAGCAAGACATAAGATGCAAGAGCAGGAAGGATGGGCCAAAATAGACGGGGTCCAAAGAGATGGGCCAGCCCAAAAAAGCTTTCGGGTCCAACATACAAGACCTCTTTGCGCACTCATACACGCCGAGCAAGAGCCACCAAACAGAGCACTCCCCAACTCAATCCCGATGGTTCTGGGTGGCGGTGGCTAGGGTTTGGGATTCAGAGGCAGAGAGGTTTCCAGCACGTGCAAGTGAAGTGAAGAGGTTTGGGGGGAGTGCCAAGATCTTGTGGAAAGTGAGCCAGGTAAGCACTGATTCAAGATCTTTTACTGAGGTAGTCGCTAGAAAGAAGATGGACCGAAGATTCGGAGGGGTAGAGACGGTAGAGATCCACAAGAAAGCTCATGGGGGCATAGACAATAACAAAGATAGTAGAGATATGCAACGTGATGGTAGAGGGGGGCGGGATTTCAGAGAGGGAAGAGATAGATTCATGGGCGCAGGAAGGGATCAGTTCAACCTAGGGCCTCAACGTACATGGGAAGGGGACAGAGATAGGAGAGACCTTGCGGGGATGAAGAGATAGGGAGATGCTGAAGAAAGGAGGGAGGTGAGACAGATGACTGAAGCAGATCTACGTTACAAGCTAAACAGAGATCAAGAGGAAAGGAGAGAGAGGAAATATGCAGCAGCCACAAAATGTGAGATGGGATCAATTCAGAAGAGAGGAGCCACGCAGAGACAGGGAGGGAGGTGGGAGAGAGCCCTACGGCAAGCATGTTGTGCTTAAATTGTAATCTGGTGGGCCATCACAAGTCTCAATGTACTAACCCTTCGTTTTGCTATGGGTGCAAACAAATGGGTCACATTGCTACAAAATGCCCAAATGCTAAAGGAAATAAAGGACTCAAGCTATGTGGATATGGCATGCCAGGTCAATTATTCTATAGTATGAACATACCAGTAGACAAGTCTAAGGAAGCAATAGAGGTAGAGAAAGCTATAAGAGCTATTGTTACAGTCCATGAGGAAAGAGGAACTATATTCAGAATTGCAATGGAGATGAATTATCTGATTGGATCTTAAGTAGACTGGAAAGTTTAGAGGTTATCTTCAAATGAATTCTTGATTGAGGTGCCATCCATACATGTGCTGAATTTGCTTAGAAAGATGGGGCAAATCAAATTCACAACCTTTGACATTAAAGCTTCAGTAGAGGAAACAAATAGGGATCTAGATTCTTTTGACATGCTTCAGTCTGTATGGGTCAAAGCTAAGGGCATTCCAAAAATTGCTAGAAAGGAGGCTCATGTATTGGAACTTGCATACTTGGTGGGTGACCTAGAAGAGGTATGGATGGAATCTCAACAATGGAAAGATGTATGGGTAAAAGTCTCATGTAAAGACCCGAAAAAGATCAGCGGAACATCGGAGGTATATATCAACAAACAAGGCCGGCTCATTACTTGGACAGTTTCAAAGACAGAACCTTCCAAGTCAAAACATATTAATGCGAAAGATACAGAGGAAGATGAAGCAACTGATGAAGAAGACCCAGACTCGCAAGATAGTTATGAGGGGATGGAAGAGCTACTAAAGGGAGGGGAACCCCCATCTCAAAGTGAAAACAATGGAGCAAAGAATGGGAAAATGATAAACAGGAGGATCAGGGGGGCAACCGCACGGGGGAAAACTGTTAGGATTGATCTCCCACCAGTTAGGCCCAACGGCCTAACTGGGCCTTGTCCTCATGCCCTGATCGGGGGCGCCCAACCCTGCATGGTTGGTGGGCCCCCATCGCACAGCGCTATAAAGGAAAGGTGGGGGCCGGGGCTCACAGTACGAGGTTCACCGCGCCGCCAGTCACCCCACCGATATCCTATCCCTAGACCCGATCTTGAGAAGGGGCGCTGCCAGCGACGGGAAGCACCACCAACGCCGGCAATGCCACCCGACGCTCACGCCGCCACTGAGGACGCCACAACGCCGACTCCCTCTCCACCGAACGTCGCTGCTAGCGCGCAGATGGCGTCCGTCAACGAAACCCCGGCCGGAGCTTCGACAACTACGGCATTTGATGGTTTGCAACCTATCACCCCTTTCTCTCTGTCTCTCTGTGATCCCGAACATCTATTACTACTATGCTAAGTATCCCGATCTAATGAATACACCTAAAACGAAACCTAACAATGGTATCAGAGCCACGGTTCGACAAGAAATCAGATCAGGTAAGTGAAACCGACCGATCTGATGCGGATCGGGAAAGAAAATAGAAAACCGAACCCTAAGACCTAACCCTAATTCCCAAAATCAAATCTGAAGAAGGGATTGAAGAAGGGAAGAAAGAAGAAGGGTCGAACCCTAACCCTAATCCTAGTTTTTCCATTCGGATGAACGAAAAGAAAGAAATAAAAAGCAAAGAAAACGAATCGGCAAGAACAAACCCTAACCCTAACCCTAGTTTTTCCCCATTCGGATAAACCCGAAAAGAACAACTCAAAAGAAAGAAAGGGGAAAGTAGGGCTAGGGTTAGGGTACGTCGGATGAACTTTCACGTGCAGAGAGAAGAAAAGCGCGATTGATTTGGCTCATTGGGCTCGGCCAAGGCGCGCCATGAGCTAGGCTGCTCGGCGGCGGCGTGCTCACCCGTTAGAGAACGCAGCTTGGCGGCGAGGGGCGGCGACAGCGCCATGGGAGCGCCATTCCTTTCGCTCTCGGTCCTTTCGGTTGCTTGGCTGCGACCGAGAAAGGAGAAGAGAGAGAGAGAGCAGTGAGGCGAAGAGAGAGAGAGAGACCGAATGAAATGACCTAGGGTTTGCTCAATCGGGCGCGGCGTTGCGGGTTTTATACTCGGCGAAACGTGCGCCTGGCCGTCGGATCGAGACGGATGCTCGAGATGCGCTGGGCCAAGTCGAGGCCCAAAGGGAGTCTTGTTGTCGAGGCGCTTGTTGCAGCCTGAGCCTAGGTTGTGGGCTGGAGTGCGGGGGCGGCGCGCATGGACGCTGGGCCGTCTTAGGCTGCTGCTGTATACCTTCTTCGGGCCGGGCGAAAGGAAGGTATGACGCTGAGGCGTTTTCTTAGACACTTACATTGTATATTCTTTGGGCGAAAGCCGATTTTTTTTTCAGCGTTTTGGGCGTATTTGATGCTGAAAATGAAAGAAGAAGAAGAAATTTTTTCTTATTATTTTCTAGGAGCAATTTTAAATGCATATTTTGATGAATTTGAATGATTTTGATACAATTTTCTATGCAAATTTTATCCAACGATATTTTGCTCAAAAAACAATGAATTTTTAGTGCTTCTGGAAAATAATAATATGAAAGATTATTAAAGTTTCCACTGTGCATGATAATTATTGTTCTCTTTGATTAAATTTGAACCAACGGGATAATTTATTTTTAAGAGAAATGAATTTCTGATAATTTTGATGCGATTATGATATTATTATTTTCTGACCAACGTTGTTAATAACAATATTATAATTTTTTGATCCATGAGAAATTGTGCATTAAATTTACTTCTGCCCAACGGTGATGTAAAATGTTTGCATGGATGAATTACAAGTTTTAATTTGACCAACGTTGAGTTAAAGCATGGAATTTTATGTATAAATGTTTCTTACTTACTCTGGTGTGATTTTAGGAGGCAAATGCATTGTGAACATTGCCAACATCCCGACACTCAACAGAACCAATCACCATGTGTGGCGGGAGAAGTATGAATTAGAACTTGCGTTGGGAGAGGTCGATTTTGCCATCACCTCCTTTGTGTCCTCTTGAGCAGAGGACCCGGTGAGAGGTGACAATGAAATCGACGCGATGATTCATTTGCTCAAAAGTGTGATCATCTTTGAAATAAGAATGAAATATGACCTTGAACATAGGCAATGGACTCTCTCCAACCGCAGAAAGTGCTGTTGGTAGCCAAAGCCACCATAGAAGAACAGATAAGGGCTCAATCCTCAGAATGTGCTCTCGCCAAAGAATATCTTGAGAAAATCAAGAGTCGGGGTTCTTTGGGGTCTACCAAGGCCACAACAAGTTCATTGATTAAGAAGCTCGTGAATGAGAAATTCACTGGTGGTAGCATAAGAGAGCACATTTTGAAGATGAACACTACGGCATCTAAGCTAAAAGAAATGAATTTGAAGGAGGAGGATTTCCTGATTCATTTGATTTTTGCTTCTTTGCCAAAAGAATATAACACCTTTATTGTGAACTACAATATGCAGCCTGAAAGATGGGGCATAGAAAGACTCATCTCAATGTGTGCTCAAGAAGTGGAGAGGATAAAGTCCTCACAAGGTGAATCTGCTCATTTTATGAAGGATAACAAAAGAAAGAACTTTAATGGCAAGAATTCTAAACCACAAGGGAAACCTAAGTGGGATAAGGCCTCTTCCTCCAATTCACAGGGAAAGAAACCCCAGAATTTTGAGAATCAGCAGTATGGTGGAGCTGAAAAGGATCAGTGCAAGCACTACTTCAAGAAGGGACACTATAAGAGGGATTGTCCAGACTTCCTGAAATCTCTGCTAAAGAAAGGTGATGAATTTATTACATTTGTAGATGAATCCCTGTATTTATGTTATGATAAATCCACTTGGTGGGTTGATTCAGGAGCAACTACTCATGTTGCAAATTCTTTACAGGGGTTAAGTGGGACGAGAACCTTGCAAAGAGGAGAAAGAACGATTAAAGTTGCAAATGGAGTGCAAGCCAATGTTGAAGCCATTGGAGATTTTTCTTTAGAATTGAATAATGGTTTTGTACTTAGACTTAGAGAAGTACTTTATGTTCCCTCTTTGCGTAGAAATTTGATAAGTGTTTCGAAACTTGATGATGATGGAATTGATTGCCATTTTGGTGATGGCAAGTATAAGATACTGATTAATAATAAATGTGTTGGTCTTGCCTTCCGACAAGACAAGCTTTATTTATTATCTCTTGCTGAGAATGCGAACAATGTATGTGATGAGAATGTGAATGATTCCCCATCTACGGATGTAACTAAGAAGCGGAAGAGAATTGATACTGTCTCTTCGAAATTATGGCATTGTCGCTTGGGCCATATTTCGAGGGGAGAATGGAACGATTGGTTAAGGAATCAATTCTCCCGCACTTAGAATTTTTAGATTTAGAACAATGTATTGATTGCATCAAAGGAAAGTATGTCAAGAAAATTAAGAAAGATGCCAAACGAAGCACAGGAATTTTAGAAATAATCCACACAGACATATGTGGTCCATTTCCTGTGAAAAGTGTGGATGGTTATGACTCGTTTATAACATTCATAGACAACTACTCTCGTTATGGCAATATTTATCCAATTAAAGAAAGATCGGAAGCATTAGATAAATTCAAAATATTTAAAGCTGAAGTTGAAAATTAGCACAATAAGAAAATCAAGATAGTACGATCAGACCGAGGTGGAGAGTACTATGGGCGACATACCCCATATGGCAAAATTCCTAAACCATTCGCAAGGTTCCTACAAGAAAATGGCATAGTTGCTCAGAACTCCACACCGGGGGAGCCTCAGCAGAATGAAGTGGCTAAAAGACGTAACCGTACCTTAATGGATATGGTAAGAAGCATGATGAGTTACTCCACATTACCGATTAGTTTATGGATGGAGGCACTGAAAACCGCCATTCACATACTTAATCGAGTACCAAGTAAATCGGTGCCTAAAACACTGTATGAATTATGGACAGGAAGGGAACCCTCATTCAACCATTTGCGTGTGTGGGGCTATCCAGCTGAGGCAAAAGTGTTTAACCCAAACATAGGAAAGTTAGACTCCAAGACAGTCAGCTGCCATTTTATTGGCTATCTAGAAAGATCGAAAGGATATCGCTTCTATTGTCCTGACAGACATACGAAGATTGTAGAAACAAGACATGCTGTGTTCTTGGAGGATAACATGATCAGGGGGAGCATGGTAGCACGAGAAATCAGCCTATAGGAGAAGCGGGTACATGTACCCACTCCGATGGTTGAAGAACCATTCTTCACGCTACTGCGCCGCATTGCATTGCACCGAGTCAGTGGAGACACTTTGTAGTGCCAACACACTGTTGCAAGTTCTCCGCATGGCGACAATGAATGAACATGAGGAACTCTGTCCTTGAGGAACCTATCCTTGAGGAACCTATAGAACCAAATGTTGCACATGAGGAAGAACAACAACGACCAAATGTGGAACAAGTGCCGGAGGCACCTAGAAGGTCTCAAAGAATAAGAAGATCAGCTATTCCGATGATGACTATGAAGTTTATGAAATGAAGAATGTCGGATGGGGATGATCCCACCTCATTTGAAGAAGCCATGAGAAGCGACCACTCATCAAAGTGGCTCAAGGCCATGGAAGATGAATTAAAATCAATGAGTACCAATAAAGTTTGGGACTTAGAAAATATTCCTAAAGGAGCCAAAATAGTAGAAGGTCGTAAATGGGTCTACAAAACGAAATATGACTCCCAAGGGAATATAGAAAGATTTAAAGCGCGACTTGTGGCGAAAGGCTTCACATAAAGAGAAGGATTGATTACAATGAGGCGTTTTCTCTAGTCTCATGTAAAGATTCCTTCAGAATTATAATGGCACTTGTAGCCCACTATGATTTGGAGTTACATCAAATGGATGTAAAGACGACTTTCCTAAATGGGGATTTGGAAGAAAATGTTTATATGGCACAACCGAAAGGTTTTGTCGTAAAAGAAAAGGAAAATATGGGATGCCGCCTGAAGAAATCAATCTACGGATTGAAGCAAGCTTCAAGACAGTGGTATTTGAAGTTTGATAGAACGATAAAAGGTTTTGGGTTTGAAGAAAATATTGAGGACAATTGCGTTTATGCAAAGTTCAGGAATGAAAAGTACATATTCCTAATTTTGTATGTGGATGATATCTTGCTTGCTAGTAGTGATATCAATCTGCTAATGGAAATGAAGAAATTCTTGTCCTCAAACTTTGATATGAAAGATCTCGGTGAGGCCTCATTCGTTTTGGGAATAGAGATTCACCGAGACAGGAGAAAAGGGGTTCTAGGATTATCGTAAAAGGCATACATAGAAAAGGTCCTGAAGAAATTTAGTATGCATGCGTGCAGTCCTTCACCTGCTCCTATAGTCAAGGGCGATAGATTTGGAGAACATCAATGTCCCAAGAACCAATATGAAATTGACCGAATGAAAGCGGTACCATATGCTTCAGCTAATGGAAGTTTACAATATGCTCAAGTGTGTACACACTCTGACTTAGCTTTTGTTACCGGGTTACTTGGCAGATATCAAAATAATCTAGGAATTGAACATTGAAAATTAGTGAAGAAAGTCCTGCGTTATTTGCAGGGTACGAAAGGCCTCATGCTTACGTATAGAAGATCTGATTCCCTACAGATAGAGGAGTATTTAGATTCTGATTATACGGGAGATGAAAGAAAATCCATGTCAGGATATGTATTTACTCTCGCAGGAGGGGCTATATCGTGGAAAAGCTCCAAACAAACCGTGACTACATCCTTGACAATGTATGCCGAGTTTGTAGCATGCTATGAGGCAACGGGGCAGGTGAATTGGCTAAAGAAATTCATACCCGGATTGAAAGTGATTGATGATATAAATGAACCACTGAGATTGTATTGTGATAACAATCCAATGAGATGAGATGCTCTCACAACAATAGGTCAAGTGGGTGCTGCCAAACACATTGACATAAAGTACTATGTTGTGAAAGATAAAGTTCGGGATCATATAATAAATCTTGAGCATATAAGTACAGAGAAAATGCTCATGGATCCGCTCACAAAGGGCTTACCACCCAACGTGTTCAGAGAACACGAGCGGCATGGGTTTAAGGGAAAGCCTATGATTCCCTAACAACATCGAAGAGCCTAAAGAAAGTTTACATTTCAAAACGGATAAGTGTATTGTGGTCATTAGTCTAACGGCACTAATTGATGTGACGATGGGGACGATTCTATGCACTAATCTGTGATGAAATAGGATGGAAGCAAGAAAAATATGAATTGAAAGTTTTGAGTATGAAATTAAAGAACGAAGAATAGATGAGAGATCAAGGGGGAGAATGTTAGGATTGATCTCCCACCAGTTAGGCCCAACGGCCTAACTGGGCCTTGTCCTCGCGCCCTGATCGGGGGCGCCCAACCCTGCATGGTTGGTGGACCCCCATCGCACAGCGCTATAAAGAAAAGGTGGGGGCCGGGGCTCACAGTACGAGGTTCACCGCGCTGCCAGCCACCCCACCGATATCCTATCCCTAGACCCGATCTTGAGAAGGGACGCTGCCAGCGACGGGAAGCACCACCGACGCCGGCAACGCCACCCGACGCTCACGCCGCCACTGAGGACGCCACAGCGCCGACTCCCTCTCCACCGAACGTCGCTGCTGGCGCGCAGATGGCGTCCGTCAACGAAATCCCGGCCGAAGCTTCGACAACTACGGCATTTGATGGTTTGCAACCTATCACCCCTTTCTCTCTGTCTCTCTGTGATCCCGAACATCTATTACTACTATGCTAAGTATCCCGATCTGATGAATACACCTAAAACGAAACCTAACAAAAACAACACAAGGCTAACAATGACACCAGAGGGATGTCGGCAGAGATCCATGCAGTGGCAGAGGACATTGATAAAGTCAAAACTGAAGAGCAGAATGGAGGAGGGAGCTGGGGTGTGACACAAGACAAGTTGAGTGGTGAAACAGAGAAAGGAAATGTGGAAAACAATGAGATGAGGGATAAGATGGAGGATAACAGAGATACAGTCTCAACAGAGAAGATGGGGGGAGTGAACACTCTAGAAGAGTTAGGATTTCTAGAAGTCATGGAGGGGGGCTCTGCTAATTTAGATCAGGTTTTTGATGAAGATAAAATAGATGCAGAAAATGTGAAGAAAGATGTAGGAGACAGGGATGAGGAGGGGGTGACACATAATCTCCATCGACCAGCCCAGGCTGCAAGATTCAGCAAAACGATCCTGCGTGATGGCGTGCCAATATCCAAGACAATGGAACAGGAAAAGCAAAAGGAGAAGAACCTAAACCCAGGTAAGAACTCGAACCCTTTCTTTATACTTCAAGAAACTGATAATAACCTATTAGAAACAGTAGCATTAAACTATGGCATTGTGATGAACCCAGAGCAAGGCTCAACTAACATTTCCTTAATAAAAGTAAAAGAGGTAGCTCAATTAGCTTTAATAAAAGCAGCTGAAAGGAAGAAGTTGCAAGAAAGACAGGTAGTAGGGAGTAGAGAAGAGGCGGGGTGTAAGGAAAAAATTGAAGAGGTAGCTGACGTTAGAGAGCACACTGTGGAAGAAGAGGTAGCAAAGCAAGTGAAGTCAACACCCAATGCCACACTGGGGGTGCAGCGGGTTCAAATAATGGTGGACCAATGAGGATGCTCTTCTGGAATGTTGAGGCTTGGGTGGAGAGGGAAGACGAAGGCAGCTGATAGAGTTATGTCAAAAACACAATTTTAGTTCCTCTGTTTGCAGGAAACCATAAAGGCAACTTTTACGCAAAGGGAGTTGGACAGATTTAGTAGAGGCTGTGATTTTCACTGGGCATGGGTCCCGCCGCAGGGGCGCTCGGGGGGCATGCTGATGGGAGCAGATAAGCAAATAGTAGAGGTAAGACAGGAAGATAGGGGGGAATATTTTCAAAGCCTACAGGTCAGAAATATAGAAGATGAATTTCAATGGGAATTGGTAAACACATATGGTCCGGTTCAAGATGAGAAGAAAGAGGAATACCTACAAGAGCTGGGAGGGAAGATCAAAGAGTGTGGGTGGCCCATGATTATAGGAGGGGACTTCAACTTGGTGAGAAGGGTGGAGGAGAAATCCTCAGGCAATGTAGATGTAAGGTTCATGGTTGCGTTTAATGACATGATCGATGACACCGAATTGCTGAAATTGCATAGAGGAGGGAGTAGGTACACGTGGACCAATAAGCAGGTCGATCCAATTCAGAGTGTGCTAGACAGGGTTCTAGTCAATAACAACTGGGAAGACAAGTACCCACTGGTTAGAGTAACATCCATCACCGGGATTGGTTCAGACCATAACCCTCTGATAGTAGACACGTGCGCAGAAGTAAGATAGTCCAACAGCTACTTCAGATTTGATCCTACATGCCTCACAAATGCAGACTTCAAGAAATGGGTAGTGGACAACTGGCCAGAAAGACACAAACCTGGGTGTTTGGACCACTGGCATGTGGTTTCTGGAACACTGCGAAGGAAGATGAAAGGGTGGGGTGTGAATTTTGAAAGCAACATGCGGAGACGTAAGAAGGAACTGTTGATACAAACTGAACAGACAGATGACAAGGCCAACAATCGTGATCTAACACAAGACGAATGGCGCCAAAGATATAACATGGAGAATGAGCTAGAAGAGATATATGCAGCAGAAGAGGGGGGCAGAAATGGCTGCTGAAAGGAGACTCCAATACAGTTTTTTTCCACAAATGCGCAAGTGGCAGGAAGAGGAAAACTGTGATTTCTGGACTAGAAGAGGAGGGTAGGGAGATCACGGATTTGGAAGAACTAAAACAACACATTACAAATTACTATAAAAAGTTGTTTGGGAGAGAAGACATGACAGATATACACCTCAGTGATAATTTGTGGGATGAGGAACAAAAGGTCTCAGACAGTGAAAATGAAGAACTAATCAAACCTTTTACGTTAGAAGAGTTAGATGAAGCAATGAGAGAGACAAAGAATAACACGGCTCTAGGCCCAGATGGTTTTTCTGTAGAATTCTTTAAAGAGTTCTGGGCAAAGAACAGGATGCTCATTAAAGAAATGCTGGATGAACTACATGAAGGGGGGTTGGGCTTGTGGAGGCTGAATTATGGTGTTATAATACTCCTCCCAAAAATCAAACTGCCAAACAATATCAAGCAATTCAGACCTATTTGCCTGCTGAATGTAATATATAAAATAATTACAAAAGTGCTGACCATAAGACTGACCAGGGTGGCAAGTAGAGTTATAAGTAAATTCCAAATAGCTTTTTTTACAAAGAAGAAGCATTCTAGATGGGATCGTAATTGTACAGGAAGTGTTGCATGAGTTAAGGAGGAGAAAAGAGAAGGGTGTGATTATCAAGCTTGATTTTGAGAAGGCCTATGATAGAGTTAGCTGGACATTTCTTGAAGAGGTGCTCACTAAGAAAGGTTTCGCTACAAAATGGGTAGAATGGATTATGGGAGCAGTGAAGGGCGGCAGGGTCGCAGTGGATGTCAATGGGGAAAGGGGAGAGTTCTTTAGAAGTTATAAAGGGTTACGGCAAGGAGACCCGCTTTCCCCGCTCCTCTTCAATCTGGTAGGGGATGCTCTATCAGCAATGCTATCGACAGCTTGTAGAAGAGGTGAGTTGGAAGGGCTGGTTCCCCACCTAGTGGAGTCAGGCTTGACACACTTACAATATGCGGATGATACGATTATCTTTTTGAAGAACGATGAGAGGATCCTGAGAAACATGAAATTCATCTTATACTGTTTTGAAGCAATGTCGGCGATGAAAATAAATTTTGATAAGAGTGAAGTTTTTGTGATGGGAGTAGAGGTAGAGGAGCAACAGCGAGTTGCGGACATTTTTGGCTGCAAAGTTGGGACGCTTCCTATGATATACCTTGGAGTGCCAGTGAATGAATATAATATAACAAAAGCGCAGTTGAATTTTACGGCAGATAAGGCAAAGAGAAGACTAGGGACATGGAAATGTGATACTATGTCCTCAGGTGGCAAGTCAATTATAATAAACTCTTGTCTTTCCAGCACACCAATGTATACAATGGGAGTGTACATGTTATATGAGGGTAACCACCAAGCTCTGGACACAATCAGATCAAGATTCTACTGGCAAGGGACAAATAAGAAGAGGAAATATCATATGGTAAAGTGGGAAGCTTTAGCCAGACCTAAAGAGTTTGGAGGGATGGGTTTCATGGACATTAGAGTTATGAACATCTGTCTCTTAGGTAAGTGGGTTGACAGGCTTGAGAGAGGGGATGAGAGTGTCTGTGTTGAACTCCTAAGGAAAAAGTATCCAGGGAATAAAAGTATCTTTCAAATAAAGAATGGTATGGGCTCTCAGTTTTGGAGAGGGATTCTCAAAGTTAGAGAATGGTTCCAATGGGGTCGAAAGATGAAAGTGTTGAGTGGCCAGCAAACCAGATTTTGGGAGGATGTGTGGTTGGGTGACTGTGCACTGAAGATAGAGTTTGATCAGCTGTATAAGTTTTGCAGTGACCTTGGGATTTCGGTATACGATGCACTTGAGGGTGTGTCGTGCCTGACTTTTAGAAGATCACTAACAGAAATGGAGATGCAAGAATGGGACAGTTTGGAAGAGTTAGTAACCCAAACATAGCTTAGACAAGGAAGGGATGAGATGGTATGGATGCTAGAGAGAAAAGGTAAATACACAACTAGGTCGCTTTATAGAGCTATGACTAATGGGGGTGTGAGAGATCCGATGTTGGAAGCTATCTGGAAGTGCAAAATCCCACTGAAAATACAAATCTTTTTGTGGATGGCACTCCATGATAGGCTCCAATCAGCTGTGTAGTTGAGAAAAAGAAACTAGGGCTGGCCCAGAGAAATGCAGATTGTGTGAAGAGTTAGAATCGACAGATCACATTCTTTTTAGGTGCCCCATTGCAAACTACCTATGGGTTTTTGTTAGAGAGACTCTGGGCTAGGCAAAGGCGCCAGACTCGTGTGAAGATTTAGCTGATATTTTAGGAAAAACAACCGCAAAGGTAAAATTTGTGACAAAAACCTTTTCATTGCCGCAGGGGTGATGTGGACGCTATGGAAGACGAGGAATACCACACTACTATAGAAAGCCATTCACAGCCGGCTCCAGAACCCCCGTTACTGTCGGTTTCGGCCATGGCGGTGTATGTAGTTGGTGATGGGTGACCACTATCTCCGCCGGTAGTGACCCGGCGGTGATAGTTCCCAACCACCGTCGGCCCGAGGTACGAGCCGGCGGTGCTGGGAACCTATCACCGCTGGCTCGGTGTACGAACCGGCAGCGGTGCGGCGCCCGTCGCCACCGGTTCGGTATACGGTCCGACGGTGATAGCAAATTAGCGTCGTCGGCTCGGTGTACCAGCCGGCGGTGATGGAATCTTACCACCGCCGGCGCGGCATACCATCCGGCTGTGACGGAATCTTAGCATCGCTGGCCCGGCGTACCACCCGGCGGTGACATAATCTTACCACCGTCGGCCCGGCATACCATCCGGCTGTGACGAAATCTTAGCATCGCCGGCCCGGCGTACCACCCAGCGGTGACGGAATCTTAGCACCACCGGCCCGGCGTACGATCCGGTGGTGACGGAATCTTAGCACCGCCGGCCTACCGTACCATCCAGCTGTGCTGATGTTGCCTTCAACGCCGGTCCGGCGTACCATCCGGCGGTGATGACGCAAGGGTCAACGCCGGCTCAGCGTATCATCTGGCGGTGATGATTCATGGATCAATGCCGGTCCGACGTACCGTCCGGCGGTGATGACGCAAGAATCAACGCCAGCCCGGCGCACCGTCCGGTGGTGATGACGATTCCATCAACGTCGGATCGGCGTACCATACGGCGGTGATGTGGGTGCCAGCACACGCGGTCGGTACTCCATCCGGCGGTAATGTTTTGTCCATTATCGCCAGCGTTGCCACTGTGCATCATTATTGTTCACAATACATTATATCACCAACAATAATACAGAAATTGCATGGCTTACACATCACCAGCAACATATATATACAGAGACAATGTATTACATCCAAACATACATCACCACCAAGACACAAGTATCCATACAAAACGACAGCGACAAACATAGTTTTCAACCATAGCAACATAACATCTGGCATCCAACAACAGCGAAAAACACTAGCACCTTTGACTAGAGAATGTGATGGACTCCCTTGGTGTTCAAGACTTTGTCCATAATGAAATCGGAAAGATCTTCGTGGAACCAAGATATCTCCAAATCGGTCAGCTCCGGTGTAGATGTCACTTCAGTCTGGAACACAAGAAATGGGTGAAACACAGTTAAGGAAAGCTTTGGTACACACTTAAGTATTTCGCGAGGTCATCCACATTTACTAAATGGTACGAGGGGCAAACCTGTGAGCTGGAGAGACCATTGATGAGGTTGCGCATGTGATGCATGACATAGAACCCGGAGAGATCATGTGATGTAGGCTGCGTTGGGATCGAACCGGCCGATACTACTTCAAATCCATTTTCTACCAAGCTCACGATGTTTCTTGGACTTTGACTTCAACTGCTCGTAGGCCCTGTGCAACAAGTTCAAGACAGCGACATAAGATGATCAAAGCTATGTAACAAATAATCTTATCGTTGACAATGTAGTAGTAGCTTGTCTTACTTGTTCAGCACCTCAATGAAGGGATGGATGTCCTCTAGTTGGCTCCCTCGAGAGTCATAAACAGTGACCGTGGTCCTCTCTATGCTGATGTCAAGAAGGACATGATGGTCATCGCTGCATTCACAAGGCCACCGCCGGTTCCAATTAGGTTCAACCCTCAAATATGTAATGGAGTAGAAATTTAGGTATTTACAACAAACTTACACGCAGTTGTAGGATAGAAGAATGCTGCGGGATTTGTAGGCACGGAAGTTCTTTGCCAATTCATCGATGGTGCCGGTGTACTTCACTGTCCTGTGATTGCATAATACTGGGTTCAAGAAGGCTATTTCAATCCGTCGTGAACTGCAGAAGTCTGCCTTCATCCTACAAAACAATGTGTAGTTGTTAGAAACTCAACTCGGAGCTATAAAATGCATGGTGTACTAAGTAGACTTACATGGTCCACAAGCTCATGATACGAATGTCCAGGGCCAACTTCTGGTAAAACTGAGACAAAGCCTTGAACTCAATAAACAATGCGTCCCCCTTCCGCTTGGAAAACTGTGGATCCAAAATTCTTGCACCAAACAATCCAGTACAGTGACCTTTGTACCATTTACACACCTCCTGCCCTCTCGGTCCTAATTTCAGGACTTCTCCCGGAGCCACCAAATCACCCCCAGCATGATCCTGAAACTGCCATACCTGGTCTGGTGTACCATTTACACACCTCCTGCCCTCACTCTGTGCCTCCTTCCAACTCATGAAATCACTCCAATACCGTTGTTGATGTGGGTATTGAAGCCAGTCTGGCTCGGTGCCCTTCTTTAAAAATTTATCGTGCAGGTAGTACTTAAAATACTTGAATGAGTTGCCCATCATAAGGAATGCCCTGTCCTTTGCATCCTTTTCATTAAATCCAGGAGGGAACTCAAACAGGTTCTTCAGCTTCTACCAGCAAAGTTCCATCAGACTGGATGGAGCCCCCCATTCACTATCCTTTTTTTGCCAGTACTTGTACTTGATGGGTATGTTGTCCTTCACTAACACCCTGATGGCCGTCCTGTAACGCCCCATGACACCAAATGGCTGCACAGGTTCTCCCATCGGATCCAACTCGGTGATAAACTATATGTCGGTCCATGACTTGCTCCGCCCTCGCCTACCCTGGCGCCTAGCAGGCCTATCTGCTGTGGTTGTGTCACCCTCGGTGGGAGCTTGCTCCTGCACATACCGATCAAATACTCAGGCTCTAAGATTGTGCTACATATAATAGAGTAATTGAATCAACTACGAATATACGCAGATGGATTACCCAGTCGATTCCACCAAGTTCGATGTACCATGAAGGGGATGGCTCCACAGGTTCTATGGCTGAATCCAACTCAGTGATAAACTCTCTACCGGTGCTGTCGACATGAAATCGTGCACTCCGTGCCCAACACGCTTGGAGGCCTCGTGGGGATCCGTGTGAGCAGAGAGCTTGAGATCCCTAGACCTCAAAACGCCGGGTGATCGGGTCTTGAAGAACCTTGGTGTGACAGTCAATTTGACCTGCAATTGACAAGGAGACGAGGAATCAGTAACACAGGGTGGAACTTGCCAGTTTTTGTTGCCATACAGTTCCAATATACGGCTCAAAAGCCAGTGATGAAGCCATTGGCTAGAAAGTCAACGCTTATGCATGAAGATCAGTAATAATGATAATAAAAAGTAAAGAATAAACTAAAAACAGCTATGTGGGTATGTAAATCAAGCGTAGGACCTTTTAGCCGATTTAGTTTAATCAATACGAACAGGATGAGCAGTATGCACGCATAAATCTAGATTAAATGCAAGTAAATCCAAGATCAAATCAAACCTGGTCTAACGGCCAGCGGGCTTAACTCAACCCCAAACCTAATCAATATCTAAACAGATTCATGTATGCATGCTACACGTGACAGCGCAGCCGTGTCGGCTTTTTAGCCGATGCGGGGAGTATATAGATCAGACATGCAAAGCAGATATCTAATCAAAGCTAACCTAGTCTAACGGCCAGTGGGCTAACGTCAATTGACACCTGCTCATTACGTCACGGATGAAGCGCAGCCTATCGGCTATTTAGCCGATAAGGGTTCATATGGCACGAACGAGGCTTTCTGTTTAACTATGAATAAATCTAATGATTAAAGTAGATCTGGTCTAACGGCCGGCAGATCTACATCAACCTTAAACCTATCCATAATTAAGTATAACAAATCTAAGATCAAACCAGACCTGGTCTAACGGCCAGCGGGTCTAATCTGACTCAGATCTGTCCATAAGTGAAGACATGTCTCGTGCGGATCTACATCAACCTTAAACCTATTGCGTGGGTTTGAGAACCTGAAGTGAGCTTCAATACTAGCAATCCTGTTAGCCAACATTCCAAGATTTTGATATTCAAGCCCAGATACTCTTTCCTTGAGTGCTGGCTGTAAACCACAGATTGCAACATGAATCAGTTCTTCATCTGACAAAGTCAAAGAATAACACTGGCTTCTGACTTCTCTGAGCCTTTGGAGGTAATGCCCCCCTTACTCGTTGCTTCCTTGTCGTACTTCCATCAGGTCACTAATGTTCTTCTCCACTAAGCTAGAATAGAAATACTTGTGAAATTTGTCCTCCAGATCTTTCCAGCTTGTGATAGAACCATACGGCAACGATGAAAACCAAGAGAATGCAGACCCGGACAACGACAAAGGAAACAAACGCACTTTCAGCGCATCATTCATGGAGATCTCTCCCAACTGAGTAAGATATCGACTAATATGCTCCATAGTTGAGATTGAATCCGTCCCAGTGAACTTGGCAAAATCTGGTATCTTGTAACGATTTGGAAGCATCACCTGATCGTACCATTCTGGGTAAGGCTTTCTGTAAGATGCACTGCCGTTCTTTGGTTTCAGGCCGAATTGACGCTGCATCATATCAGAAACTTGATTCACCAGTCGATCTATCTAAACGTCATATTGGCCTTGGGCACCAACATTCTGACCACCCTGATATCCAAGATTGGGTACACCGTAAGCATTGTAGTCATATTGATAGCCCTGAGGAACTCCTTGGGGGACTCCTTGAGGAACTCCTTGTGGCACTCCTTGAGGAATTCCTTGGGGAACTCCACTTGATGCTCTTCCTTGAGGTGGCGCTGTAAGAACAAGAGCATTATTTGTAGCCGATGGAGGTACATGCCCCCCTTGACTGGTCATTGTTGGCTGTTGCGCTGGAGGCTGAGTCTCCAAGGGCTATGAAATTGGAGGTAATGTAGGTTGAACAGAATGATTAATATTCCCTCCTTGAGCAGAACTTCCAACTTGATCGCCAACTGCTGATTGAGTAACTATAGGCCTTGTCATGCGATAAGCTGGTCCTGTCTGATGAATCGGAGCACCACGCATAATCTCTTTCATCACATTTGTCAATGATCTAATGAATACCTCATTGTGATTAGCAAGAGTATCTGACATAGTTCTGCCAATGACGTCAGCCATGGCAGATTGCTCAGCACTGCATCAGGATCCCTTTGTCCATCTAGAATGGTCCTTGGAAGCTTTGTCTTCTGAATCACTTTCCTGTCATGACTCTTGGAGAATGACAGTAAACACTTCTCTTGGTATTGTTGAACTGCTTGTTCCATAAGTGCTTTTAGCTCATCAGGCAGGTCGTCCATCGTGAACATTGTTGCTCTCCATGTTGAGGATTGTGGTCCCACCAAGCGTGCCAAAAAGCGTGTCGACACAAAAACATGTTCCTGTGCCCAACACGCTTGGAGGCCTCGCGGGGATCCGTGTAAGCAGGGAACTTGAGATCCCTAGACCTCAAAATGCCGGGTGATCGGGTCTTAAGGACCTTGGTGTGTCAATCAATTTGACCTGCAATTGACAAGAGACGAGGAATCAGTAACAAAGGGTGGAACTTGCCGGTTTTGTTGCCAGACAGTTCCAATATACGGCTCAAAAGCCAGTGATGAAGCCATTGACTAGAAAGTCAATGCTTATGCATGAAGATCAGTAGTAAAAATAGTAAAAAGTAATGAATAAACTAAAACAGCTATATGGATGTGTAAGTCAAGCATAGAACCTTTTAGCCGATTTAGTTTAGTCAATACAAACAGGATAGGCAGTATGCGCGCATGAATCTAGATTAAACACAAGCAAATCTCAGATCAAACCAAACCTGGTCTAACGGCCAGCGGGTCTAATTCAACCTCAAACCTAATCAATATCTAAACAGATTCATGTATGCATGCTGCACGTGAGAGCGCAAACGTATCGTCTGTTTAGCCGATGCGTGGAATGTATAGATCGGACATGCAAAGCAGATATCTAATTAAAGCCAACCTGGTCTAACGGCCAGCAGGCTAACGTCAACAGACACCTGTTCATTACGTCACGGATGAGGCGCAGCCTATCGGCTATTTAGCCGATAAGGGTTCATATGGCACGAACGAGGCTTTCTGTTTAACTATGAATAAACCTAATGATTAAAGTAGATCTGGTCTAACGGCCGGCGGACCTAAATCAACCTTAAGTCTATCCATAATTAAGTATAACAAATCTAAGATCAAATCAGACCTGGTCTAACGGCCAGCGGGTCTGATCCGACTCAGATCTGTCCGTAAGTGAAGGCACATCTCGAGCGTACAATATGGAGCAGTTAAAATCGAGAAGTATTTAGCCGATAGAAGCGGAGAATCGACCATCTTAGCAAGATTAAGCATTATTATCCAAAGACGACGATTTTCAGTAGGATTTAAGGCCAAATCTACCAATTTTAACCGGGCAAGTGACATTGTTTTTAATCAAATAACATCCATGAGGGTCAATGGGGTAACTTAATGAATCTATTAGGCCGCCACGCCTAACAGAGCCAATAACTAGCTTATGCCAAGACATAGAGGGGGTCAAACGATGTAGCCATATGCATGAGGCATAAACTGATAGCAATACTTATAGGCAAACCGGAGGTCGGACTTAACCGATGCAGCCCTGCTTGTCCGAAGGTCTCGCCGGAATCTACTTCTACTCCTACTCTAAGGGGTGACCGGAGCCGAAAAGGTAAATGAACTGTTATTGTATTGATGTGTGATGTCCTTTACAATGGTCGGGGCTTATATTTATACCTGAGGCTCAATACGACTCCAAGTCAAACACGACTTGTTTACAACTACCGAATTTTAATCGGAAAACTACCTAATTTAATAGATAATTTGGACTCTAAGCATTCCCTTTCTTGTAGAGTCCGACGTATTCTTCCTTTGTCACAATCGCGATCTTCTGACATCATCAACCGTGATCTTCCTTCAAAATAGCCGATGGGGATAAATCAGCTTCCTTCAAAATAGCCGATGGGGATAAATCAACTGTTTCCATATTTTCCGAACAGATCGTGGGGCAAAGTTCATTACCAAATTTTGGTGTCAACACATGACCCCCTAATTTTGGGATAAATATGCTTTATTCCAAAAATTTTCTTGATATTCTTTGAAATCTGGAATTCAACAGACTTAGCGAATCCCTTGGAAAATCTGTCTTTCTTTCGCCTGTTGCTCCTCAATTTCCGGAATAATCCTGATCTGCTTCCAGATATTTTCGTTCCTCTTTGGACTATAAGTACAGACCTCAGGTTTCATGGAGAGGACATCCCTCGACATATCATAGAGCCTCTTTTCGTAAGGAACTCTGTAGTCCGGGGTAGTTCCTCGATATACCAGGGGGCACTGTTGGGGGTTTATAACCATATAACATGTACACTAGCAATTGTATACTAAAATGACTATAGTAAGTACAGAAATGAGACTTTTCTTTATTCTTCCTCCACTGAGCCTAGAACCTTTAGTTATCTGAGAGTATTCTTTCTTGTGCTGCTCTTCATGTCAACCTACCCTATGCAATTATCCTTACCCCTGCATGAACTTTGATCTACATTAGTGCAATGTAAATAAGTAGCAAGGTACTTTCTTACCATATCTTCCCTTGGGATAAATATGATAGATAATCGTGAATACTTTCTGGTGAAATGCTACATTACTACGCTTGCAGATTTATCTGTAATTGCAACGACATAGCTCTGGCGCCTGGCGCCATTACTGGGGATCACGATTCCTAGTAGTGATGCTAGGCCCCGTTTAGATGTCCCCAAAACCTAAAATTTTTTGCACAGTACCCGTCACATTGAATCTTGCGGCACATGCATGGAGTACTAAATGCAGCGAAATAGCTCTGGCGCTGGCGAGAAATCGCGCCATTCTAAATAGGGGATCACGATTCCTAGTAGTGATGTTAGTAAATACCAACAGTCATGCTGAGATCCACATCGGACTCAAGCATCCACCTTCACCAAGTATTCCACCCACCAAACAGAACCAAATATCTCCTTCACGATCCTTTGATCCCATCCATACCTGGTCATTGTTGACAGTCGTTTAGACCCATCTTCAACCGTCAACCTATCCGAAAATAAAGAGGGATTCATACAATTTCTGTACATTTTACTTCAAACTAACCATATTCCACGAGTTTTGGTGAATTATGCATTGCAAGGATAAAATCATATAAATGTCACCAAAAGAGGGTGATTTGGAGGACTTGGAGACGATGGCTAGCTTTCGGCCAGCCTCCGGCCAGCTTTGGCCAGCCTCCGGCCAAGCCCGGCTAGGTCTCGGCCAAGATCGGCTAGGCCCCGGCCAGCTTCAGCCAGGCTCAGCTAGGCCCGGTCAGCCCCGGCCCAGCCGGACTAAGCCGTGGCCAAGCCAGACCTAGCCGTGGCCAAGCCGTGGCCGAGCTGAACCAATACAAGACTCATCAAGGCAGGCTCTGACCAACATATCAAAGGCCAAGACAAGGGAAGGCCGCCCGGGCCCTAGGCTGTGCCACACGGCACAGATTGGTGCCGCCCGGCACCACATTGGTGCCGTCCGCCACCAAAGTGCATCATTCCATCAAAGAGGGGCGGCCTAATTCCTTTGGGCGCCGCCCGGCACCGCCCGGCCCAAAAAGTGGTGCCGCCTGGCACCCAACTTTGGCCCGGGGAGGCCCAACTTCAAAACATCTCTCTAGGCCTCCCCACAACCGTTGATCAAGAGGCGGTGCATCCGGCGGTCGAGGAAGAGGAGGCATGGATCCACCGGCCCACTCGTCAGGAGCAATCCGTGGCCTCACAACCACCAACCGCCACAGGGAGGTGATCCTAGCCCTCCAATGCAAGGACGGTTGTGGTGGTTGGAATCGGACCGCCGCCCGGCGCTATCTCATGACGCCCGGCGGTGGCCCGGTGCCGCCCAGCCCTTCGAAGGCCTAGCCTGGCCCGTGGAGTCCTCCCATGCAAGGAAACACATGTTCCATGCTCGCCAACCGTCGGATTCCCTCGATCGGATTTCATCAGAAGGTGTGGATGGAGGGGCCTCGGATCCACGAACCGACATGTCGGAGGCGATCTGGGGCAACACCGCCGCTAAGCTGCCACTTGGGACCAATCCAAGCCATCCGTGGGGCGGTGGTTACTTAACCGCCACATCAGACCGCCGCCTGGCGCGGACTTGCACCGCCGGACGCATGCATGCAACCTCCACAACTGCCAACCGCCTCCAAGTGACGATCCAAGCCGTCCCAAGTGCAACCACCGCAGATCAACGGCCGACGGCGCAAACGTGCACCGCCCGATGCTCCTCCGTGCCGCCCGGCGCATGCTTGAGCCCCCCGGTACTTGGCACTACAAAAGGAGGCAAGGGGAGGCCGGGAGAAGAGCATCCAAGCCCGCTGGAGCTTCAGATCAGCTACCATGTAGTGATTAGGGAGAGTTAGAGTAGAGAGTTGGGAATTAGAGAGTTGCGTCGGGAAGCTTCCCGAGTTTCGGAGCCATCTTCGGAAGTCTGGTAAAGTTCCCTTGTATCTTTTCCAGTTTTCTTGTAAGACATCTGAGTTATCAATATAATTATCTTCTTTACTTTGAGTCAAGTACCTATTGCTTCATTTACCAGCAACTATATTCTACTTGTTTAGAGTAAAGTTGCAGTTGTATCTCGGTCAGTGGGGGTACCTGGTGAGTGATACAGTGGACCTTGGCCTTGTTCGACCCTAAGACCTACTACCCCGTGCACTAGCAGCCTTGAGCTTGATTTTTGTACCACCCCTGCATTGCGTCCTGGCGCCCTTGTAGTAGTCCTTGGGTTCATTCCAAGCCTAAGCCCGAGAGTGGTTCTCCCCCTATTAGCCCTTGTTTAGTTGGACCCCCCAAATTCTAAAAATGTAAGCTACACGGATACGGACGGATATTGACATATCGATTTGTTTTTGCGGTCCGAATACGGATTGGTGAGATATAGCATTAAATGTGAATACGAAAAAAAAAATAAATATTGCACAGTTTGATCCGAATAATATCGATTGGGAAATTGAGTAAAGGATCTATAACGCATTTTGAGCCATTAATTAGTCCATGATTGAACACTATTTGCCAAATAAAACGAACATAACCAAACATTCAGCATTTCAGCTACACTACACTACACTACTCTACACAAAAATCCAACTTTGGGGAACTAAACTCTACTATACTTAGTGTCTCAACTTCACTTGTTTTTAGCCCGGAAGGTAATCTCTGTTAAGCAGTAAGCCGCCGGGGCTTTACCCTCTTTGGCCAAGAGTGGTGGGCTAATAGGGATGTAAGCGGTACAGATACGGACGGATATTGACAATATCATATTTGTTTTCACATTTTTCTTGAATACGGATTGGTGAGATATAGCTATCGGATACAGATATGAATACGGATTGTCTCGGTTACAAATACAAATAAATATATCTCGAATACGGAGCAAACCGGATCCGAATAATATCGGTTACGAATATTTCTTCGGATATTAAGTAAAGGCTGCATCTATACATATTGCATGTGTTGTAGTCATTCAACCACTCCATGAGTCCAAATCTCAATTATATTATGCTTAAAGGAGCAAAGTAACAATACATGACAATGTCATTGGGGAGTCACATCGACAGAGCATAACCAAACATTCAGCATTTCAGCTACACTACACTACACTACACAACAATCCAAATTACTAGATTATATAAACATATACCATACTCTACTATACTGCTAACACTTGAAGGTCACAAGTCGCAGCAAGGCTGCTGCTTCAAGCTTGTCTGTTCGGATATTTCTTCGAATAGTACCTTGGATATATCCGTAAAAACTAGCAGATATCGGATATTGGTCATATTGTATTTGTATTTGATATCTACGGATGGATATCGGTATCTGTATCAGATATCCGGATAATTACCGGATATTCAAAAAATATATCTAAAAAGGTATTCGGCCTTCTCTGGTCAGTCGGTCGGTCAGGAAATATCCGTACCATTTACATCCACATGGGCTAATATTCCAGTATACAGGCATGGTGTCCGGCATTAGTTAGGACTAGAAAAGCGCTCAAGTAAACGGTTAGGTAGCTTGTGGTGACAGCCCTGTCTATCCCAAATCCGCATGATGGACCAG